>JAWNMW010000235.1:10822500-11422500 GCA_035043565.1 Drosophila robusta
ATTTATTAAATTAGTATTATTATTAATTAAAGCATTTGAAGCTGAGTACAGATCACATGTATTTACTATGGGGTCTGTTAAAGTTTCTTTTATTTATAATCAAAAAATTCACGAAAAATCATGAATTTTGCACGTAAGCCAAGTAATATATATGTATACATATGTAAAAAAATCAATTCAAAATTCCAAACTAAGCAACGTTGTACTTTTATTTAAATCATCTACAAAAATTTCACAACATTTAACTTAAGAAAAGAAATGGCCAATTTGCAAATTTTTTAACTTGATAACAATATTCTTATCTATTTAACTTTTTTATAGTAACAAATTCCTAAATATAAAATGCTATATTTTCCAAGACACGTACTTTGATTTATCAGTGTTAATTAATTAGTTAATTAATGATCATTATGCCACCTACATACATTCCACAGCAGCTTCAATGATGGTTATTCCTGATTAAGTATTTATGTTGAAGATCCGGTGAATGAAACCAATTGGAGCTAAAGGTAATGTGCTTTGGCAAACTAATTTAATTTACAAATTAAATACATTTTTAATACAACTTCCATCTTATTGATGTAAAGCTGGATGTCAGCAAAAACTTCGTAAAAAAGTAAAAATATTATTTGGAAATATTGATCATCAGGCTAACTAAAGAGAGCATTTGAATAATGATGGGCACTTTTAGGCACCAGCCTAATGCAGTTGCCCTAAAACACAGAGCATTGATGACGTTGCTGTCGTTGGCAGCGCTGCCGAAGTGTGTCTGCGTACGCTATCAGGACGACGAGGACGGGGAGCGGGAGCGGGAGCGGGAGCCTTTCCCATTTGAGCCTGGCCCAAACGCGCATTCTGGCAGCTCGATGGCCACCCACACTTGACGCCACCGAAAAAGTTCACACAATCGATTGGTGTTGCCTCCAACTGCTGCCATTGTTGTTGTTGTTGATTTTATGGCATGCTGCAAACTATCTGTCGCTTTTGTTTTACGATTCCTTTTGCGCTTGATGATCGTCACCGTTGCGGGCGTCGCTGGCATTGCTCGATTCGTTTGCGTCCCCTGTCTTGCCCCACTGCCCCGCTTCCTCCCCCTCCCCCCTCGCTTGGCCGGCGGCGTAATCGTGTTGCTGTTTGCTGCATTGGATGTTTGTTTGTCTCCGCAATTCCAAACGAAGCCCCAGCCGGGCTGCGCAGTGGGGCACGGTTGGGGCGGCTGCGGTGCTGGATTTCATTGTTGGTTCTTTGCTGAGCGCTTTTTTCGCACTCTGTCGCTGCAATCTCGGTGTAATATTTTATTTTCAATTCGCATTTAGTGCAGCCGTGGCTGCCGTGGCAAGTGCGGCACGTTGGGCTGGCGGCAACATCTAAGGGAAGAATAAATTGTATCTGACAATTGGCAATTGGCCTATCCGCCCGTTTGATAGTGCGGCGGGCGCGGCTCCAAATAGGCAGCCAGCCAGAGAGACTGTCGGCCAGCCGCGCGATAAGCGCTAAAAGGGGGCCAGCCAATAAATTGTGGGCGTGTCGGCGTCGCCGTCCCGTCACCGTCACCGTCGCATGTCCTGGCATTTTATGCTGAATCACGAATTGCATTAGACAAGGCTCTGGCGCTGCGGTTGTTGGCCTGGCCAATTGGATTATCACATATCCTCGGCAACCCGGCTGACACTTTTTATTACAATTTTTGCGCTCGCACGCTGGACGCAGAAATGCGTCCGGCATGCTCTCAACAGCTCCATCAATGACAAGGCTGAGGCTGCCCTCCGAGGTACGAGGAGGGGATTGAAATCGAAGTAATCCAGCTGTTGGTCGTGCTGCACTGATAAATGTCAAATAAGCTTTGAGTGTCCTCCGCACTCAGACGGCGCGTTGTGCTCGGCGTGAAATGCTTTTAAGCACTCACACGGCCGGCACACACACCAGCACACACACACACACACATACACACACAAGCAATGTAAATGTCGCTGTCGATGAGCATGTCCGCCCGTGTCGAGGGCGCATTACGAGCAAACAAAATTTTTGCTCTGTCAACTAAATGTCAGAAAAATGGCCGGCAATGGCACTCGCCGTGCTTCAGCTGCTGCTGCTGCTCCTTGATGCTGTCCCCGGCACGCACGCACTTGATCAATCATGCGAGGATGACGACGACGCTGACAAGTGTGTGTACTGTGCTCCACTCTCCGCGTTGAATTTGCATTGATGACAACTACATGTCCGCAACCACAGCGGCACCGCATGATGACGATTATGGAGCACCTGCGAGTTGCCAACGATTTGGCCAGCAGATTACGCTAAAATGTTGGCAATACCTCTCGCTCAGCTCCACCTGCCCCTCCCCTCTCGCTCTGAGCACTGTCTGTCACCTCGCACACGGCGCATATTAATAAGCCCTTTGGCAGCACCATAACTAATGGTCTGCCATTCGTTTTAGCCAAGCAATCGACGGCCATTAACCAGCAGGCGGCAAGCCGTCCGAAACACTTCAAATACTAACTGCAAAAACAAAAAAACACACCCACAAAAAACAGCAAAAATAAAAAATTTGATATAGAACGTTTGTTTGAAAATGCTGCAGCAAATCCAAACAAATGTTTGTGCTTTTAACTGGGATTATCGACGCGATATTTATGGTGTACAATTTCTCTTAAGCCGCTGGAGCCGGAGCGGAAGCTGGGCTGTTCCCATAGACGGAACCTCGGTCTGACCGCAGACACAAATTAGGGCGCCAACAATGGGAAACTCTGGCCCACTGTAGACAAATGCAAATAGCTTATGGTTAAGTATCTTGAGTTTACTTGTGTTTTAAATAATTTGAGAGTGCTAATAAGATTGTGTGTGCCTATTGATTAGCCGCAAATTTTATTGGAATTTTCTTTAAGAGAATAATGAATAATAAATAGAGTAAAAATGCGTGTAGACAGTGTTATTTACATAAAGAAGCTTCTTAGCCATTTCTCATTTTTAAGAGCCCTTATTACAGTTGGAATAAAACATAATCAATAGATTGGATGCTAGGTAAAATTAACTAATAAATAGGAAAAAAGATCGAAGAATGAGATTTTGTTTAAAAATGTTTCGGGTTTCCAAATATCCTAATCAAATTATATATATATAGAAATCACATACTCTATAAGTATGTGGGCAAGGGTATTAAATCTTTGGCACCCAGAAAAAAACTGATCTTGTTACATAATTTCAACCTGAAAGTTTTTCCATCTGCATGTCCAGGAATTCTTTTCAACCTTCCAACATTTCGAATGATAGAAAACGCTTTTTCCCATTTGTAATCACATTCAAATGCCTCAACTTGTGGCTGAGCTGTTGTGGCAACACTTTATCCAATTGAAAGTTGTGGGCAACTGCAGGAAAATAAGCCAGCGTCGACAGACGCTTTATTAAGAGAGCACAGCTAGATCTAAAGTTCGACAACTCAAAATGCGTACAACGTAAAGTACACACGCCCACACACACACACACACAGAAATACATTGAAAATTAATTAAAACCCAAGTTGAAAGCATGTTAACAAGAGGCTTGAAACAAAAAAAGCTCTCGAAAACAAATGTGGTGACCCCGCCTTGCCCCGCCCTGCCGCCAGTTGGCAAAGATGTGCGTATTACGCATACGAAGTGTGGCCCGTGTGAAAAAACACTTTTGGGGTAAAAGTTAACTGAAAAGAAATGTTAAGCCTGAGCTAGAAAAAGTCTTTAGGACGTGGCACAACGGCAGAAGACCTTTTCCATTAAGGTAAATGGGGGTGCGAACCCCGAGACTTGCGCTTTGTTTTGGCGCAACTTTATCAGACACCCAATTAAAAGGGCTTTATAACAATTAGAGCTAATAACACGCTTCAATTGTGCCAGCAATGCCAGAGGGCATCCCCGAACTTGGCATACCAATGCCCAGGCTCAGCCTCACACTCCCACGCCTAACATTTTATTTTTATTAGGTTTGTTTTCTGGTGTTTTTTTTTTGTTTTTTCGGCATTTGTGGGTGAGGCTTATGGCCTGGTTTTTTATGTGCTGCCATTTGGTTAGAACTGCGGTCGCAATTAAAGCGAAAACCACAGCAATTAGCAAATTGACAAGTGGATTTGTTTTTGCATTTCTATGAGTTGGGCTTTCTGGTTGGGGGCAGCTGTAATTCTAGTTGCGAGACTGCACATTACTCTCATAAGTAATTAAAAATTGTATGGCCATTGTTTTGGCATTTAACAGGCACTCGGACAACGGTCTCCGCTCTGCTCTCCGTACGAAACTGAAACTCAAACAAAAAGTGCAGCGCAAATCTCTGAAATTTGATAAATTAGTTGTTGTACGAGTGAAAACTAAAAAAAAAAAAAAAACTTTTCTACGGCTGCTACAGAGCCAAGCTGAACATAGAACTCAGCTGAGCTGCTTATCCGTCTCTGACTCTCTGACTGCACGGCTGGCTGGGAGAAAACTTTTTTGGCCAAATGCAAAATCCAATTTTTCGAATGAAAAGTCAAACATGAGCTTAACTTTTGATCCGTTTGGCTGCCTAAGCAGTCAACAGTCAACAGTCAACTTTTCGCCAATTGAAAATCCTTGCCCCACCCCCTTTTGAATCAATCGGCGACATCTGCCCCCACACACAGCCGTTTTGCCGTTCGCCAAGAGCAGTCTCATAAAAATCGATATTTCAATTTGACGCACATTTTCAGCAACTAATTTGCAATCATTGGCGTTTTTGTTAATTTTAATTTGATTATACTTATTATGCAGCATGCCCCGCGCCATTGTTGCCCACGGCTCTACCGTGGCCGAAATAAGCAAAGTTTTTCAAATTCAATTATAATAATAAGCCCACCTTTGAATGCGTACATTGTGCCCCTTAACAGGGTCAACCATTTTGAAACCGATACGTAATTATTTGTAGCTTCTTTTATTTGTGGTATTTTATTGTTATTTTTATTTTGCATTATTGTTTTTAAATTATGCTTATTTAAATTTATTAATTTTTTCTCTAAGACAATAATCTGGATTTTATTGATGGGTTTTTTTTATTACTTTTTGTTGCCAATAACGTTAACTAATATATAAGCCAGGATATCACCTATTCAAATTTATCAAAGTATTATTCGAGTGTTTGTACTTCTTTCGTGAATTTGTGGACATATTTTCCATTTCGGCACATTGTCAGGTCTGCTTGCGATGTAAAGTGCCGAAAATGGTAATCATTAAATGCAGTCTAATTTTACACAAACATACATATATATATATATGTATATATATAAAAATAATATTTGCTGATTTCTACTTGCATTTTATGCATTTGCTGTCGTCGCATTCGCGTTCATTGATATGCGCACCAAAAATTCGAATTTCTAAAATCAAATCGAATTAACATTTGCAACACAAATTTATACTACTTATATACATATTCATGCTACAGATACGAATATATGTATATATAAAATAATTGCTGGGGTAGCATTGCGTTGGCGAAATTTGAATTTTAATGAGCTACAATTGGCATTAATTGCTGGCAATTTACTGAGCATCAGTTCGGCTGCCTTAAAGTATCCTAATTGCTGGTTATTTATAAATTTAGTTAGTTGTTGACTCTTGAGCTGATGCGTAAGCTTAGCTTGGCCCAAATCGAGTTGTGCTGTTGACAAAGCCAACGTATCGGTTACAGTGCTTGAGTGACAATGCAACAAGCGAGGCAGCAGTACGCGCAACAATGCCCAGCCGCATGCAGCACACAATAAGCGCAACAACTCATATACACAGCCAGGCAGACAGACGCACTCACAACTAACACACACACACACAGACACAGACACACATGCACACATGTATGGCATATGCCTGTGCCGTTGCAAACACATGCTCAATTGAATCGAAATTGAATTTGCAATTCTATGTGCTGTAGCTAACGCCATTTTCTTTGCCATGCGGCAAGCAACCATTTCACTTTTTTTTGAATACTCTTTCAAGTTGAAAGAACGAGATCTCAAGCGGGCGCAGTCGATTTGAAATATTTAAGCTTCATAACTTTTTGGTAGACCTAATTTCACTTTTTTAAACATTTTATTATTTTTAAAATAAATTAGTTTTTAAGTTAAAAAATAGGTAGTACAGAGTATGTAGATGACTAACCCATTTCAATTTTATTTTTTAAATTTTAAATATGACTTTAAATTATTAAATATTTTGTTGTATTTTTTATATTACTGTAATATTGATAATATATCTTTAATTAAAATAAGATATATATTTTCTCCTTGCAATTTCTTGTGGTCGTATATGGGAGGTTAATTTTTAATGCATTCAAGTTTGTAAATTGTTGTCTTTGAGATGCTTACCATTTATTACCATTTTATTAATTCTTTCAACAGAACTAAAAGGCATTTTAAGCTTTAGATCAACTTATAAATTGTTAGTCTGGAAGAGTATTCACGTTTCGCTTGTCGCTGGCATTAAAGTTTCATTCAAGTTTTTCACGCTGCCTCGTCGAGTACTTTCCAGCTCTCCTTTCGTTGCGGTGCTATTCGATTTGCGTGTGCTATAGCCGATCTCTCATGTCCTTGTCTGAATGTGTGTATTTGCTTTCGCTTTTTTTCGTATTTGCATTTCGTTATTGAGATTGAGACAAAGCAGCACAAAAAAGTGCAGTCGACGTCGCTGCTGCTGCCGCTGCTGCTGCTGCTGCATTCAATCATCAATGAGTTTTTGCATTTTACACATTTCACTTGGCTCATCTTTGCAGCTGCTGATGCTTTTTCTTGCTGCTGCCATTTTGTTGGCTGGTTTTGCTTGCTTGACACGCCCCCGGGGGCGGGCGAGCTTGAGTCCCTCTCGAGCATAATTGGAGCCCACATCTGGGCGGGTCCGGGCCCCCCACCCACAGCCACTGATTGGCAAATCCAACGCAGGGCGATGTGTGCGAAGTCTTTTGATTTATTGATTGATTGTCAAAGCGATTGCAGCTCGCTCGACTGGCTGCCAACCAAATTTGTCGTACACAATAATTAAAATGCAAATACGGCCAAGTAAGTATGTGTGGCAGAGACGAAAAGGCTCTACAAATTTTAGGTAAGCTGCATGTGGCATGTTTGCTTTGACTTGTGGCACTATGCTTAAAATATTTTCCATTTCAAGTTTGTTTTGCATTTTTTTGTTGTTTTTTTTTGTTGTTTACATTACTGCGCTGCAGTACCACTCGACAAAATGATTTGTATGTCAGACGAGCGAATAACATGTTTCCAAACACACCCACACACTCACACCCTCACACACACACACACACATGTACATGTATGTATGTTTTTTTGCTCATATGCTAAGCGCTGCAAAGTACGCCGCACTTTTCTTTGTGTATTGAGGTAAAGTGTGTTGCTTTGTTGTTTGTTGGCCGTGTGGTTATAGCTGTGCTTTTCGCATATGCAAATGGCTTTCCACAAGGACAAGTGCTTCAGCAAACATTCGGTAAACAAAGTAAAAACCGGCCACAGCAGCATTGTGGCATCTCCAATTGCATTTGAGCTGCGGTTTTCGTTTATAGTCAAAAATCAGTTGGGAAATTTTAATTATAAATCAAATTTGTGGGCGTTAAATAAAAAAATACAAAATTATATTCAATGATGGGTCGACTTTTTTTTTTAAATTTTTAACAATTTTTATTTATTTTTTTAAATTTGTAGTAGTTTTAATATTAGCCATATATTGTTAGTAAATGTGTTATCTATTCTTAAACAACCTACCTTGCACACCTTCGTTTGTTTTTTTCTTTCCTTGTTTGCATCTCCCTCAATTCCCACGCGTTTCGTATTACTTACAAATTTTCATTCAGTTTTTTTGTACTGTTTCTGTTTTCTTCCTCTCACACTCCTTTAAATTGCCATTCTCTTTTAAATATCGCCGTGCTATGCGATTTTCAAGTTTTCGAGTATGCTTGAGAGTTTGATAGTGTTGTTTCTTTAAAAAATGGGTAATTTAACGAATTGATTTAGTAACACTTTAAGCTGGTTGTTTATCCCCTTATTTCTAATACCAACCGGACGTAGTATAATTTATTTCCACATAGTATCAAGCTTATTTTAATTTTTTTTGGGGTCAAATCCCCTTTAACTTGTTAATATTGCGAGATCAGCGCGAAACTTTTGTTATTACCATATGCAGAGTAGTTTTAAATTTGGCCAAAGAATGAAGTTGATAGCCGGGGCTAATGTAATGCAAAGTCGTAGCCAGCATATTCCAGTTGGTGCCTAGCCTCATTTCCAGCGTTTCTTAGCAAATTTGCGAGGATATTTAAACTGTTTGAGAAGTTTTTACGTGCGCCGTCATAGTTTGAAAGCTACTTTGGCATGGCTGGAGGTTTATGCAGCTGCATAAATGTTACTTCTACTTACGTAAATTACAAAATAAAGTTATTACGAAAAGTAATTTAAGTTAAAAATTTTTGTGCGCCGCCAAGTTACCCGCGAAATTGTGCAGCCAACTGGCAATGCCAGCGTCGTTTTTGTTTTTCTTTTTTTGTGTCTTTTTTTTTTTGGAGCACCTGCATGTGGTGGGTGTGTGGCAAGTTCGTGTCTGCTTGCGGTGTCGCCTTTTGCTAGCCGTGGCAAGTGCTACATAAAATCAGGTAACAAGTTGCGAAATAGTTTGGCTTTGGGGCTTTTAGCCCGCTTCTAATGCCGGCCAGCTTAAAGCTGCTGCGCAAAGCATGAAAAACTGCAAATCAATTTGCATTAAACATTCACGAGACAAAAGCTGCAGCAAAACAAAAACTCCCAAAAGCGTGCAGCAATAAAAAAAGGAGTGGCAAGGTGGGGGCGTGGCACTCATAAAGAATGCAAACTGCAGGTTAAAATCGAAACGCAAACTTTTTGGCCTTGGTGCGGCCAGCGCTTTGATTGAGTGAAGCGGTTGGCGGGGTGTGGGGGGTGGGGGGTGGGGTGTGCACACTGGTCACGCTTAATCAATGGCCCAATAAACAACACACACTCAAACACACAGGAGTGCAATCATGGCCACATTGAATGCGCAGCGACAAAACTGTAAGCAATTGCACAAACCTGTAATGTCGCCGTTGCTGTTGTTGCTGTTGTTGTTGTTAGCACATGTTTTTATTGCTGTTGTTTAGCTGTAAAATCAAGTTGAAAGTTGCTGGCAACTTGAGGTGCAAGTGTCGTGTTTTTGTCAATGGGCCAACAGCAGCAATTTCCGTTTCCTGTTGCCACGTTGATGAAAAAACGAGTGAGCGGCCCTGCCGGCAAAAGTTTAGATTACAAATTCACATACGTACGCTGGCCAACAGGGTTGCTGCAGTTGATTTACTGTTCCAGTTGCCGTTGTTGCCTTATTCCCCTTTCCTTTTTTTCTTGTCATTTTTGGCTGTTTTGTTCGTTTTCTCTTGGCTAGCCCGGCGCATGTTTTGTGGTCATTCTGTGCGCTGCAATTGGAGCTCGTCTCAGCTGGTTGTTGCTGTTGTTGTTGGCATTTCAGCTGTACTTTTTGCCACTGCCAGTCATGCGTGGCACGTGCTACGCTTTGATGTGGTGCCTTTCCCACTCTCCACACGCCTCGTCTTGCCTAAATAAACTTAAAGTAATAAAAATGAAAAAAAAAAGAGAAAAGGGAAACATCACAAGCTGCAAATGTTGCTTGTACATTTGGCTAAATTGGACTCAGCGAAAGCCACTGTCACACACACGCGCACACACTCTCGTGTACTAACAACAACTTGGTAAATATTTTATGCAAAAACACAAACAGAGTGAGGCTCTGTCTCAGCCACAGAAGCTACCTGAAAATGTTTTTCAACACATCTGTACGATTGCATCAAATAATATTTACTTTACCGTCTCACACACATAGCCGCATAGCCACACACACACACACACACACTAAGACACTCACACGCATCCATGCTTATAAGGTGTATCTGTATCTTAAGCATACGGTTCATTAGGCTGCTCAGGAACCTCACACAAATTGCAACTTAAAAGTTGTAGCTTAACTTGCGGCAGTTAAATAAATTGCTTAATGTAACTACAAATTGACTTCAAATACATCAAATACTGAGCATCTAGCCGAACTGTAACTGAAAAAGCACAAGCACAGCTAAGCCTTGTCGAAAGACAATTTGTTTTCCAATTAAATAGCACAAATTTCCAATATTTACCATTGGTAATACAGTTATATAAATTTGTTCAGTAATAAGTAGAGGTATTTAAGCTCTTAAACCAACAACAGAGATTCGAAACTGAGCAGTTCACTAATCGTTGGCAGGCGCACATAAAACTCCTTCCCAGCTGGGCCAACACAACGGGATCCATAAATAAACCAGACTAATCAGCGCTGCCATTGGCAGCACTATTGTCACGTATTATTTTACATTTGTCTGCATTTGCATTGCCATTGCTTATGCTCGTCTTGGCCACTGCACATATACATATTGCCACTGGCAACGGAAAAAGGCTTGGGCTTTTTCATGCCCTTATCGTGGGTACTATAACTTGAACATCAGCTTGGCGAAATACAATATATATATTATATTATACAAATTTTGGTTGTTCTTAATATAACTATATATCCACACACAAAGAAGCAATAACTTAGTTTTTTTTAGTTAAATTAAAAGTCAAAATTCCTATTTTAAGAAAAATATTTTGTACTCTAGTCTAGAGACCGCCTGGAGAATCTAATAAGTTTTGGCCAAACCCCTCAACATTGTTAAAAAAAAATTATGGTATTTTTCTATTCTTTTTAAAAACTTTTATAATTCCATTAAGAATGTTTCGAGCTTCTTTTCCTAGTATTTTTTATTAAATGTAAGCCAAGTTTTTCATATTTTAAGGAATCCGCGAATAATGTGATTGACAACAGTATATATGTGTATGTTTTTGGTTACATCTAAAATTTTTGTTAAAGTCGAGCATGAATTTGAAGCTAAAAATATTGTAGTATGAAATGTACCTAAATTATTCCGATCACAACGGTACAAAATACATTCCAATTAAAAAACTAAAAAGTAAAATAAAAAAACATAATGTTTCTCTGATTGTATATACCCAAGCAACAGAAACGTTTCTAATAAAATACTATGCGAACTATGTGCTCAATATACTTTGTTAATCATTAAATAACCATTAAAATGCCTCTCTTATTTTTTGTTAGAGCATTTAATCTTCGTTGCATTGAACATGGAAAATAGTTCTTGTTATTTATTTACTGCTTGTAAGTGAAGTACACATTTGAAGGGATGAAGGCTGAGTGCTAGCATATTGCCAACTTCAGTTTGTCTCGCAGCTTGGCTCAAGGATAACCCACACAGAGAAAGCAAGAGTAAGAGAGAGAGAGAGAGACACTCTCGGCGGTGTTTCGGGGTATACTTTTAGGGGCAGCAGGTGGCGCGATATTATTACCGCATCCACTTGCCACTCGTGGCGCTCGTATTGTTCGATTTGTTGCTGCTGCGACTGCTGTTGCTTTTATTGTTGTAGTGCTTATTGTTGCACTTGGCACATGGTTGGCATTACGTTGAAATTTGCTTAGCTGCTTGCCGCCACGTATTGTTGCATGCAACTGGCAGAGTCATTCAAAACTCCGTGAGTGCTATGACAATTCGATAAAATGTGACGTTGCCACATGGCTGCCAGCTAAGGCAGCGTTGCCCCTTCCACTCGTTTTTCACATTTGGTATTCATTTTGGGCATTATGCGAATATATATATTATTGGTGTCAATTTTAAGCAGACGTCGTTTGCAGATATGCGCCCAAAGCCTTGTGAGATTTCGTTTGATTTACAAATGGCAAAGCGAACCGAGCAACAATATAAAACTTGAGCACCTCAAAGTGTGCCCTGTGGAATACACCGCACAGGCACACACATTCACTCACACTTTCAGGACACAATCACGGTAATTGTGAACTTTTTGGCAGTGGCAACTGAAAAAAATGCGCCTCAGCGCAAAAGTCGACAGCGCCAAGTGAAGATTTACTTCGTTTTGGCAAAGCTCCCGCAAATGCGCTTTTGTTTGTGCAGGTGTGTGTTGGTGTGTGTTGGTGTGTGTGTCCGCAAGAAATATGTGCTGTGGCACACAGGAAAGTAAAATAACAGACTTGCGTCATAATTTACACGTGTGTGCGCAAAAAAAGGAGTTGGCCCCATCCACAAGCTGGGTGGGGTCAGCAGTTGGCAGGCCAAGTTGTTGCCAAGGGCGCGCAGCTGGCTAAAAAGTGTGAAACGACGATAAGATACGAGCCGGGCGCTGTCACACATCCATTAGCCGCAATGCTGGGTCTCATTAGGCCCGGTTCTTGGTTTATGCAAATTATTCGCCTTTCTTTCGCTCGCTGGCAACTTAATCATGCGTGTTTACACGCAAGTACAAAACTCAAACAACAACCAACAGACAACAAAGTGAAATTGTGTGAAATACAAGACGAGCACGACTCCCAAGCCCCCCACGATCCCAATGCCAACCCCACCCCCATCCAGCCCAATGATATATGCAATCCTTATAGCGGCGGGCTAATCAACGCGCGCATGCCGAAACACAAACATTTAACTGAATTAAGTTTGTTTACAACAAAATTTTTGCATAGCTAATTAGACGTCGAAGGGGCTAAGACAAGTTCAGAGGGCAAATATCCGGACTCTCGACGACACCAGCAACTCTCATCCTAAGCAAACGATGCCTGCTCATTTCTCGTTAAGGCCTCGCTGCCGTCCTCCTTGTAACTCGTTTATTTTTAGTACGTGTGCTCCATTGTTTTTATGCCTGCTACCAAAACATGTTCACGTTTCCTTAACGGCCAATTTTATGTAACGCAAACAGAATCGAGTTGCGAGCTTGGGGGCCAAAGCTGGGGAAATATTTAAAAAATGTCAATATGTAAATTGAAGTGTGGAATCAATATACAGGTCGAATCGGCAATTTTTATGGATTTGGAAATTGGAATTTGCACGCTAAAATTTCTATAACTTTTGACTTGATTTACGACTACCAAAAATTAAATTTTTCTTTTAATTTAAAGAGCAATTATCAATTAAAAATACAATTTCCAAATACATATTTGCAAATGTTTTGTTTTTTTTAAATGAGTAAGGACTTAAAATCGGAAAGTATTCAATCAAATGTTGTTTTGATAAAAATTCTTATCAATCTAAAGGTCATGCCGTGAACAACATATCATCCAGCTTATAAACTGGTTGAGAGGTTGAAATATATTATATTTCATAAATATTAAATATATATTTCTAATTAAATATTATCCCTTACCAGGGACCAGGCTACATGTCACAACCAATTGTCCTGATCTTTTTTCCCCGTGCAGCACTTTGATTCCGTCTTTCGCAGTGTTCAGCTCCGGAATGGTTGTGTATGAAAGTTTCGTGTTGTTTAGGAATCTACAAAAGTTGTCATAACGAACAAAGTTTGTGAGAGGCTCAGGTGCAGTCGTGGGCACGTAAAATATGGTTGGCAACAATGTGGAAATAGTGGAAAAGCTGCCGCTTGTTTTATTTATGCATTTATAGTAGTTTGTCCCCATGACTCTTGAGTCGAATTCGTGCGGCGCTTCCTTTGGCACTCGTCACTTTTGCAGACTTTGTCTCATTTTTTATTTAAACAAAAAACTTTTGCCCGTGCACAAAACTTTAACCGTTTTTTTGCAAAATTACCTAAAGAGTCGTGGGGGGGGGTAACTTGGGGTGGGGGTCGGTGGCAAGCTGGTTATAACTTTGAACATTTTTTGGTGTAAGTAGCAAGAAGTTTTCGCAAATATTATTAAATAAGCAAGCTCGCGAATAGGGAAAAGAAATGGTGAGAGACGAGGACAGAAAAATAGGAATAAATAAAAATAAATTAAAAAATGTTGTTTCGATTATTTTAATTGTCATTATGTGCAGGTAATGAAAGAAGTAAAAATATGAATTTAATCAATTAGGGTTTAAATAATAATTTAAATAAATAATAATTTAAATATTTCTAGATCGTAAGTACAGTAGCATCTAAAAAAAGTGAACTCCTTTAAAGTAAATACTTCACGTTGGACTCAAAGCAGAAGCAGACAGTTAGTTGGAACTTGAAATCGAAATAAGAGTTTGTCTCGCAGTAATTAAAATAATAGCCATTGAGAAAGTAAAGGGCATTCGAAATAGGAATTTGCGCTTGGCGCAGCTCCATGCTCGTAAAATGTCCCAACAATGTAGAACACCATCCATCAGACGTCAATTGTATGCCAACTGACAACAAATCAAACTGTCATCCAACTCGGGCCAAACACAGAGTCAACCAGCCCGCCAGCCAGCCAGACGAGTCAGCAGTTGAGCCAGTGAAGCATTCAACCAGTCCAAAGTATTTCTGGAGCGCCATATTTGAAATTATGCCACATGCATTGGCATTGGGGCTGCCACTGAGACAGAGATTGTGTGGAGCTGGTCGCTGTTGGCTGCTTTGTGCCCCATATTCTATATGCAGGCATCTATCTATCCATCTAGTTTGTGTCTCGTTGCAGCTGTCAGCGCTCTATTTTGCAGTTCATCATCATTGTCATTGACATTTTCGAGTGGTTACAATGGCAAGCAGCCTGTCTGAATGCCCGAAAGCCCGAATGCCTGAATGCCTGGCTGCCCGGCTTGTAGGCTGTCGCCGGGGAAGGTGCAGCGGTATTTGAGGGAGCCAGCCCCTACTTCGGTGGGGCAACTGCATTGCCTTCGATCTATTTGTGTCTGAAAGATTTATGCGTTTGAAATATGGCAAATTGCCATAGAAATAAGTTAGTTACATCATTGAATGAAAAATGTCTCTTTAAAGTAAAAGTTATTATTATTTAAATACACTTATCTTGAAGGTGTAGGTTATATTTATGTGTAATTATTTCAATAGGGAAAATTGCGCATTTATTTATAATTTTATTTTTGACTATAATGTATTCGTAAGGACATCCAAACAAGAGTTATGTTGCTATTATTATTATGATTCCTTTCATCATTATCATTATTATTAAACAACAGTTTAGATTCAAGCGAGGAATCTCATTTTTATCTTGAAGGTGTAGGTTATATTTATGTGCAATTACGTATTTGTTTATAATTTTAATTTTGACTATAATGTATTCGTAAGGACATCCAAACAAGAGTTATGTTGCTATTATTATTATGATTCCTTTCATCATTATCATTATTATTAAACAACAGTTTAGATTCAAGCAGAATCTCATTTTTATTTTGAAGGTGTAGGTTATATTTATGTGCAATTGCGTATTAGTTAATAATTTTATTTTTGACTATAATGTATTCGTAAGGACATCCAAACAAGAGTTATGTTGCTATTATTATTATGATTCCTTTCATCATTATCATTATGATTAAACAACAGTTTAGATTCAAGCCAGGAATCTCATTTTTATTTTGAAGGTGTAGGTTATATTTATGTGCAATTGCGTATTAGTTAATAATTTTATTTTTGACTATAATGTATTCGTAAGGACATCCAAACAAGAGTTATGTTGCTATTATTATTATGATTCCTTTCATCATTATCATTATGATTAAACAACAGTTTAGATTCAAGCCAGGAATCTCATTTTTAACTTGAAGGTGTAGGTTATATTTATGTGCAATTACGTATTTGTTTATAATTTTATTTTGACTATAATGTATTCAAGGACATCCAAATAAGAGTTAAGTTGCTATTATTATTATGATTCCTTTCATCATTATCATTATTATTAAACAACAGTTTAGATTTAAGCCAGGAATCTCTTTTTTCAGTTGCATCTATAATACAAAGAAATGCGTTTTATGCGTATTATTTGCGTAAATTATGAGATGAACGTTTTTCGACTATTACCATAATTTTGGGTAGGCCAAATCGATTCTCCAACTCGGGGACTTTATTTACATCTCCGCTTCATGGCACAATTTACAGATGCTAAAAAATGCGTCTGATATCCGATGATTTCAAATGTCATTGGCTGGCAGGATGTTGTGTATTAGATAGCAGCATGGAAAATGTTAGATAATAGCTGGGGCAACAAGCTGAGGCCACTCGATTGACTGTGAAATAGGAACCACTTTGCGCCAGGCTAATAAGTAATAGCGCAATCGATATTGCCATGACACCTTCAGGTTGAATTTGAATTTGAATTTGGGCTGGCGGAAATTGATGCCATTACGGTTTTGTCTGAAGTCCCAGTGCCACGCCGGAAGTCGCTCGTGGTGCAGTTTTATTTAAAGAAAATGCCAAATGCCAATGGCAAAAACCAGTGAAAGCGAGCGTGAAAGAAAAGTAGAGGATGGGAACAATAAATATATATATGTGTGTGCGATTGTATATATGTGTAGGTAGCGCTGTCTGCCGACACTTTTTCAGACAGACGCATATATCAAACTGGGCGACAGACAGACAGACAGATGGACAGCGAGACGGCACCCACAACACATCAGTCAATTTATCTTCGATTGTGTGTGCGTGTGCGTGTGCGTGTGTGCGTGTGCGTGTAAAAATTACGCAGTTTATACAAGTGTTCGGACTGGCCCATTGAACTTTAACAGTAAATCCGGGGCGGCGAGAAATCTACATATTGATAAACGACCCAGGCCCCGGCAGGGGCACAAAAATCGATGGTCCGACGGACGCCACTTGACATGCACCACGAGTGGCAGCCACAGCGAATTTATGTGTGCATTTATTTCGCCCATATTAAGGTTAAGCTCGGGCTACAGGCTCGGTTTTGATTTCATTTAATCAGCTGACGATAATTGCGCACTCGCCACGCAGCGGCATTAACAAACTTAAAGTTATGCTGCACGTGCAACATGCAAAAAGAAACTTCATCAAAATAAACGACAACAGCAACGAAGTGTAAAATAATTACTCGGCTTTTTGCATTACTTGTACTGTGCCCGGTTGGAGCTGGGATTGGAATTGGGGCCGGGATTGGGGCCGGGGTTGGGGCTGGGGCTGCGGTTGAGGTTGGGCTTGGGGCTGGGATTCGTGTTCGGGTAGCTGTCACTTGCTTTTCGTACGAGTAATTAATTAAATAAGCGCCTTGACCGGCAGTTATATTGAATTGCTCGCTGTATCTGTATCTCCACTGATTGACTTTTGGTTTGCCAGCTGCCTGTTGCCCGACGCCGCCCGCTTTCCGCCCAGCGTCCTCCGTTCCGCCCGTTCCAGCAACAATGATTATTCAAGGACCGAGTGCGCAGCCATTTAAAATACATTTTAAATTGGGTTGAAAGCATGCCATTAAATGCACGGCAACAATTTTTATTAAATATGTCATTGCGCTTCCTGTTTAATTATTTATTAATTTCCTCTTAAATCATCTTTAATGTTATTCCTTGTGGCACACACACAAGGCAGCAGCAAGCGTGCCTTCAAATATATTTAAGTTGAAAATGTAGATGTATCCCATAATATTTTATTTATTTTATTTTCATTTTCAGCCGTGTGCTGCTCTGTTGACCAAAAGTGTTATGTAATTGTAATAGTTGTTTAATAAACTATACAATAAATTGCTTATCCCAGAAATAAGTTTTGTTTGCTTATTTTTTCAACCATAAACCAGAGTATTAGGGCCAGTTTATTGCTGTCCTTGGCTGGCCAAAGTTCATTCAAATAACATTTAAATTAGACTGGGTTTTGATGTTGTTGTAGAATAACCCTGGCGGTACACGAAACAACAGAACAACTGAAACTTGGTAAGTAGTTGGCAACTTTTATTGCCTGGCCAACATGATCCAAATGCCGTTTTAGTTGGCCTTCAACGAGCGGTCAAACATTGTGTAAGCCCCAAATATGTTTTTTTTTATTGCCAGCCACGCTCGAAAGCCATGTTCAGTTGTTAATTGTACTGTGGACAAGAGTTGAGCACAAGAGGCTTTGCGTAGTAATTGCAATTGAAAGTTTCTTCATAACGCTGGCATCTCATAACGGCAACAAGGACCTGCACACATACATGCTGAAGCACAGAAGTATTAAATGTCTTTGCAGTTAGGAGCGGTATTGCTTGCAACAGTAGGGCGTGGCAGGCGTGTTGCATGCTTGGGCCAACCGCATGGCAGCACACACATGAAATTATAACATTTAATTTTTAATTATGAGTGCTATTAACATGCCTGAAAGTTTTTGCCACTGGCAAACGCTGCCAGACAGCCATAAAATAAATGGCAAAATAAAAAGCCGACGCAGCGACAGAGCTGAAATTATTATTTTGCATTTAAAAGAAGGCTCCGCCAGCTGTGGCCCCTTTAATGTCGACTCCCTGTACCCAGCCTGCCGACTGCCAACTAATTATGTGGAATAATGAAACAATCATGGTGGCTGTTCGCACCGGTTCCTGCAAATTATATTTGGCACATTTGCAACGTTAAATACATTATTGCTTTTGTTTTGATGCCACTCCTTAATGTTGCTGCAATTGCCAATGCCAAATGCCAATGTCTTTTCAAAATAACAGAGTGTGTGCCTATGAATACTCGATATTCACATTGTTTGGACTTTAAATGGCCACCTGCTAACGTGGCCTAATTGTATGCGAACTGCTGGCGTGTTGTACTTTGCATATTGCATAAAACCATAAATATTATTAACAAAAACTCTTGCAGCTGGCATATAATTTATGGGCGTGGCTGAGGTCACTTTCAGGATCGTCCACTTGTGTTCTGCGCTATTTGTATTAAAGTTTTATATTTTATTCATCGTATATATTTAGTTCTTACGTGTTATTGTTAACAATCGGCATTTAATTTATACCCTGTACTTAAAACGTGCTTTCTGTTTCCGTTGAGATCTAGATCTGCTTAAAATTCTATATAAGTGTTTTCTAGTATTTTAATATCAAGTTTTCCCAATGATCGATAAAACCTTGACTTCTATTGATAAGAACTAAATGTATTGCGATACAAAAATATTAAATTATTAATCAGTTATTATTATGTAAGTAGTTGTAAGTATGACTGTCTACAGGGTATCTGCACAATCGACTATACGATTGTTTTTTTGGTTTTTTGTTGAAGTTCATGTGTTTCAGGTGTTGATGCATTATTAATGCCATTTTAAATGCCGCATTCAATAACCGGCTGGCTTTGGATGTTGCTGCATTACCTAAAAACCCTTTTATTTGGAATTTAAATTGTAATTAAATTAATGGGACGCCAGTACGACAAGTAGTGTCAGTTGAGTATGCACATTTCATTTGTAAATTAACGCAAAATATATTGTAATTTACTTAAGAGCTACCATAAGAGCGACGCTGTACAGAATAATTCCATTTGCTTGTTATATGCGTTTTAAATATTTCGTTAATATATTTATGTCGCAACATTTTAAGCTCAACTCGCCAAATGCAATTAACAGGGACTGAAAATAAACTGGCAAATTGAAAAATGCACTTAAAGCAGCGATAGTTAAACTCTTGTTAGTTAGCAAGAATGTTAAGGCAAATAACGACAGCTATGGGTAGCTAACAATTCTCTGGTGTAATCTTAACTTACCAACGGGCGTGCTTCGTGGCGTATACTTAATGTTCGGACGCGAAGTTAATTCTTAATCATCATTAATGGCAGCTATGAATACCTCGGCTGAAATATCAACTTTGGCTTGTCTACAGTTCCGTCATCTTCATCTTCATTCGCCTTAACATCATCTTCATCACTATTAGCTTTATTATGATTATAACTATTCGCATTAGTAACGTCAATACGCCGGGGTCTAATTATGCCAAGGAGGGGCATGTGTTTTCCTTGTTTACGCGCATAAATTGCATTATTATCAACATTACTATGACGACTGGCTGCTTGCCAGCATTAAGATAAATTCCACAATTGAAATTTAACAGTGGCCATGAGAGATGCGCCTGTCACTTTAATATCTCATGTTTTATTGCTGCTATAACTGCTTGAACTATAATTGAGAGTTTAATATTATGTTAATATCATAATAACACCAATAATACAAACTTCGTTGAACAGGTGTTTAACAGTTTATAGAACTTTTAGTTTCTTGTAAATCAATACCTTATTCAGAATTAGCTTACTCCGCACATGCACATACTCAACCTAATTTGTGCCTGCTTTCCTTGCTGTTACAAAAACTGAAGTGCTCTCCTTGGCGCGCTGTTGTTGTTGATTTCTGTATACAAACTGCCTTCGCTCTCCGTTCTGCTGCGTGCCCTCTTTGTGCTCTGTGTTTTAACATTTTATGCTCACCATTGATCGCGCTGTTAAAGTTCACAAAATGTATATGCTGCGGCTAGACCAGAGAGCACTAAAGTACAAGAGCGGAATTCAGAGCGCCCTCTGTTAACGTACTTTAGTTTTCTCTGCGGCTAGACTATGTGAAGCTGCACTGCTCTTGTGCGGGATCGTCTAGCTTTCTTGCTCTCTTGCTCTCGCTCTGTTAAAATAAGCAGCTGCGTTCGTATAAAAGGAGTGTAAGTTTTGCACGCTGTTTAGTGTGCGCCGATTCACGGAGAACGACATTTGTGGAGTTCGAGTTTGCTGATCCCTTTTTAGATTCGTATGCTTGATATGTTATTGCGTTCTTAATAACAACTAAATCAATTTCAATATTTGTAAATAATTCAAATGCCAGTTAAAATCAATTTTAAAATGTACTAAAATAAATCACTTTTCAGAGCTAAGATGTGTATTAATTCTCATAAATATTATATATTAATATAGCTTATATCAATAGAATACAAATGTTATTTAAATATTTATTAAATCAGGTTCACAATTTCACTAGGTCTTACAGAATACGCCACAGCCTTAAATATCAACTTAACTTCAGGTGTAAACAGAAAGTGCTGTAATGCATGCAGTTGGCAGTTGGGCTAATTAAATGCAACTAACTGGTTATTTACATATGCAGACACCAAAGTTGGCGCATTAATTTACATAAATTACAATTGCAGCCGATATGCAACAATGATATTATATGTAATGTTGCACACGTCTTACGTGCCACCTCGAGTTGCCTCGAGTTTGTTGTTGGCGCGATTGACAAATGCAGTGTAAACATTTCATGCCAGGCGAAAAACAACAACAACAACAGCCAGGACAACACTTTGATATGCCTTAATTTAAATGTTAATTCGTTTATCGAGTCTGCTGATGCGTTGAGCCTTTGTTTGTTATAATTGGCAATCAGTGATGGGTCCCAGTTGCAGTACTTGAAGCTACGCAAAAGTCAATTAGTCTTTATTAAGCAGCGGCAGCCACGACTGTCTGCCACGTAATGCAAATGTTGTGTCTTGTAACTCTACGACCCATAAAAATGCAGCAGTTGTCAGATACAGCAACAGCTACACACACAGATACAGATGCAGATACAGATACAGACGGCGCACAGCTACTTATTCAAAGGGACGCGATAAAGCAGCGTTAATAATCAGCAACATTTACAAACAACAAAAGGCCATTTTAATGAAATAACCATGCGTCCTGTGCGTGCCACACGCTGTTGCACTCATTTTGGCAAAGCGCAAAAAAAAGTACCAAAAAAACAAAAAAACAAGAAAAACCAACAACAAGCAGAACAGAACATAACTGTGGAGGGCAGGCATCCTGGCCAGGCCAGAACAGTACAGTACAGAACAGGGCCAACAGCATGCGTACAAGATGAAATCATTAAAGGAAATGAGTTTTTTTCCCCATCGGGTTATGACAAAAAAATGCGTTAAAATAAATTATTTTAATGTAGTTCTCATGTCAGCCCAGCGCTTTGCGTCCTGCCAACCGCTCATCCACACTGTAGGGCCTGTAGGTGTGTGTGTGTGTGTGTGTGTGTCTGTGTGTGCGCGAATGCGCGCCTTTTAAAAATTCATGTAATCACAAAAGTACACATGTAGTAAAAAACTCACAGCGCGCCTGAGCTGTGTGCAAATGTTTGTGTTTTTTGCCGCGCCTACCCGGACAAAGGTCGAATACTTTCTGCAGTTACATTTGAAGCATAATAAGCCCAGCAGCCAGGGACATGTAAGTACATCACGATTGAAGCCTTTGGCTGACTGTGTTTGACCAGCATATGAGAGTTTTTGCTATTCGCATTCTTTGCAGACATGTTAAAGGTGAATATCTTGGTATTATTCAGCATGTTTTACACTTCAGTCAAATTTCATCGTTATTTATAAAACTGTCTAAAAAGGCCAAAAGTCAAAAGCCAAAAGTTGATATGGTTTTACGGTCGCTAGTTTGTTGTGGCTGATGCTTTCAGTTGAAGGCGCAGCGTAGCGTATGCTGCCCCACACACACACACACACACACACACACACACACACACATATGCTCACACATGGCAAATTGTGAATACCTTGTTCTGGCATTTGACATACGCGCTGCGGCATTAAACTGACAAATTAACGTCGAAGCCAACGACTCGTGCGTCCAGTTTACAAAAACACGGGAACACAAAAATTCTAAAATTCTAAAAAAGGGGCGGCCGCCGCAGTTATTGAAAGCAATTCATGTTTGTGGTCAATGGCTGCTGCTGGTGGCGGCCAAAACGAGGTCGGACAGATGACTGCACCGGCACAAAAGTCAAATTTGCATTTGCCATTAGTTGTTAACCATATTTTAATTAACATCAAATAATATTAACACCACAACATCGACTGCTATTTATTATGGTAGCCCAAACACTAAGCCGAAGCTCGGTTGCATTCACAGATTTTTAGCCATGTGCTTAAATTATTTATGTAACTTTAAATGATGTCTGTCTATGATAGCAGCCCAAATGCATTTTAAAACATTTGTGTTGCTGCTGAATGCAAATACAAATTTGGTTGGAAATTATGTGGGCAGTGGCTGGACATATCATGACGCTGAACTAAACTATAGCAGCATAAATTATATTGATACAATTTATTTCGATACCCTGTTTTCAAATGATCAAAGGCGTATTGGATTTATTTAATGTTGCTTGTTGTTTGTCTGACTTCTTTAAATTGAATCGTTTGTAACGTATTTGTGTATTGTTGCCAGACCCACAAGAGTGATCAAATCTTAGTACAGAAACAATTTGAAGTACTGTTTTAGAGTCATGGCTTTATAAATTTATTTTTAGATTATTTAGTTCTATACTCACAGTTTTCGATTCATAGTTAAAGAGTGGCAGCTTAACAGTCGTTTTATAGTAAATAAGCTCATTATAATGATATCATAAAATTGATAATTATGAAGAATGCTTTTCCCATTTATATAAAGTTTTAGAGCTAGTCACAAAACTTTAGAGGCAGATAAGTGGTCACCCCCGTTTAAATAAGGTTAAATTCAATTCGTATTAAAAAATTTTTTTCGATTTTTTTTCAAAAATATCCTTTACTCCCCCCTTACTTTTTTTGGAAATTTTATTTTTAATCGATTGCGGGTACTCACATTAGTATAAAACGAAACTTTAAAAGTGATTCTGAGGGGGTCGATTTTTATGTCAAAAATCATGCAAAAATTTACAAAAATTTAGACAAGTAAATTTCCCAAAACCATATTTGACAGAATTTAAAGTCTCATAACTTTGTAAAAAATTAACCGATTTTCACGATGCTTACAAATTTCTTCATGGATTAACCTATAGATTGGTTCTGCATTTGAATTTAATTCATATTACAAAATATTTTATTTTCGATTTTTTTCCAAAAATATGCTTTACTCCCTCCTTACTTATTTGGGAAAATTATAAATTTAGTTGGATTGCAGTTCACTTAAATTAATCTTGCGAACCAGCGAACACAATTCGCAATTCAAAAACTGATTCGAATATGGCTTCACAGTAGTTTTCAATTGATAAATTTTTGGTCAATACTGTGGCTGTCTGATAAAAGGCAGCTTAAATTTTCAGCAACTGATGCAGTTCTCAGAAATATTCACTACAGATATTTACCCATTAAATGCTGATCTGTTTCGTTAGATAGAATGAAATTAAATTTCAATTTAACGCAAGCAAATTGCACAAATGCCAAATATGAAACTAGTTGGTCAAATAAAGTGTCGTTAACATGCATCGATTCTTGACAGCTTTTAAAGGTTGCAAATCGCATTCAGTTGTCAGTTTTGAGGAAGTTTCCGATTTATCACGTTGAAAGCGTTTGAAATGATTTTGTGCAAAATTAAATTAAATTCAATTAAGGTGTGTTAAATTACATTATTTATGGTTCAGCTGTAATTGTGCTCGCTGCAATCAATATTTCAATGTTTCTATACTCACAAATAGTTTTTGTTGCCAACAAAGCAAAATTAATTTACGTCTTTTTTGCATTGTTTTTTTCTTCTTTTTTAAATATATAGATGATTAAATGCGGCAATCGGAAAAACCAGAGTGTATTATGCAATTTAACAAATAACAAAATTACGTAAAGTGCCACAGTTAATTTAAATATAGCACAGCAGCGTTATTAACTATATTTAAATATTAGAAAAATTTCAAATAATTAAAATTGATTTTTGCAGCCCTTGTCTCCGACGCGCCCTGTGATGAATGTGGTCTGTGTTAAATAACTATGGAAATTTATCTGGGCATTTATTTGCCAGGTAAGCCTATTATATTTATATAGAGTGCTTACACTCAGCTCACAGATGTACAAATGCACACAAACACACGCGTACAGCCCGCTTATGTTCTTTATTTTACTCTGGAGTGTTTTTTCCCGTGTCCTGGCTACCACCCGTTGGCTGCTTTGGCACATAAATATATTTAATTTCACTTTTTTTTTCTGTTGCGCTGCCGAAGAAACTTGGCTACAAATCTTGGCTGAAACAACAAGCACGAGCATGGCGGCAGGCAGGCCACGGCAAGCCATGAGAATGACATCGACAACAACTTAAATGACAGTTTATAGCTCCCACGTTGAGCACGTGAAGCAGGGCGGACAATGGTTATTAAGCTGCGAACCCAACACGACAACAACAAAGGCAACAGCGGGGCAAACAATGTGGCAGCAGCAACAACAGTCCAAAATGGCAATGAGCGGATTTGCTGGCCCAAACACAACCAGCGCAATTTATTTTCCAAGCCGAAAGCACAAAATGAACAACAAACGGGCGAAAACTGAACCATGTAACAACAACAACAGCTGCATCTTTGTTGTGTGTGTGATGTGAGTGTGTGTGTGTGTGTGTGTGTGTGTGTATGGTGTCGATTTGATGTATCGACGCGTGTGGTTACCTATCGCTACAATTGTCCATTTCATTTGCAGTTGATTAGGCGTTGCGCATGAAATTCATCATACGCCGCGTGGGCGCCAAATAAAACGGCTGTCTGAGAGCTCGCCACGCGGCAAAGCGTATGAAAAAAAAGAACAAAAATAAATAGAGGTCTTGGGCTAGAATTACCCAACTGAGCAATGCTCTATCTTATCATATATAGTTTCTTCTTTAGAATTATGTCTTCAACGAACTCATCAAATATATTAACGAATACTAAAAATAAGAAATAAATAAAATAAAATTGTAAAATGAAGAAAAATTTATGGCAGATTTATGCAATTGAGAATCGTCACAAAAATATTTATTTCTTGACTTTAGCTTTTAAGCTGCTGGGTATAAAGATTTGAAGCATTTGCGGGACGAAAGTAGGCTTGGCAAAAGATCTAAGAACTTTATCTCATGTGGGTATTCATCAATAATCTCTAGCTTAAAAATATTTATGTGAAAATGTCGAAAAAGAAACGGATAGCAAGACCAAACCTAGATACCCTCTTCTTGATGGAATGATGGATACTACGTAAAACCAATATACCCTTTTTTTCTAATAAAAACAGTGTCGAAAAAAAGACAAAAATTGCGAAAAAGTATCTGTCATTGACACAAGATACATATTTATAGAGAGAGGGAGAGAGTTTGAGTGGGAGCGAGAAGAGGGCGCTTACTTCGGCGTTAAATAACTTGAAAATTGAGTTTGGCTTCCAGCCCCAACTCAAACACCAACCCCGCCAAACGCGCATTGGCGCAGAATAATTGCTAAAACAGTTTCTTGATGCTGTTAACTGTTGTGCACAGCGCGATTTGCGCTTATCTTGGCCAGGCTTAAAGCAATTGAAGCCTTGTAGTGGCCGACATCAATTATAATCCAAATGAGCCGCACAACAATTGCCGAGCTCCTGTTATCCGCCTCGGCAATAAAATACAACAATTTTGTGCACCATTCCACACTCGATGAGAATGGCTCTCCAAGGATTGTTGGACGCACTTGCCTGTCCTGTCCTGTCCTGGGCTGGCCTGGCCTGGCCTGGCCTGGCTTAGACGCACAATCGCTTAATCGGTTTGTTATTTATACATCTAATTTGATCTGCAAGCGACGGAGCAGCAACGCCCACAACAACTGATCCAACTAAAACCGATGTAACTTTAGTTGTAGCTACTCAAGTTGCTGTTGTTGTTGTTGTTGTTGTTGCTTGTGCACGCTTAAAACATGACACTTGTAAGCCAGCGTTTATTATTGACACACACACACACACACACACACACTTGCTGGTGTGTGTGCGACAGTAAGCCATGGCCATAAAATGGCCAAAAATTATTGAACAGCGATTACAAATGCCACAACAATTTTGGGATTTTGTTCAATCGGACGATTTCATTTTATATTATTTTTTTGTTTGTCATTTTTATAAGATTTTCGATTGACAATTGGATTTTGGATTTTATATGCGATTGTTATATTGTTTACCGAGCAGTATTATAAATAAATAATGACAACTAAATGAAATGAAAGTATAGAGATTTAAATGTATAAATATGTTTACAAGTATTGACAGCTATTTTTGGCAACTATTTATTTTATTTTCCTCCATAAGAAATTTGAAGACTATGAACAAATAATGTATGTATAAAATGTAAATAAGTGTAAAACTGTATATAGATTATATCCAAGAGGATTAAAGTGAATTTTTTAAATTAGAAATCCAGTGTAGACATGCACTACATTAGACGCTTCTACCTCAACGAAACTATGCCAATTCATTACATGCGGCGCGTTATAGCCAACTGGTAGTTAACCGTTGGTGGTGCTGGCACTTAAGGGACTACCAAGGGCATAATTCAATAAGACGACCACGTGGAATGGTGGGCGGGGCAGTGGGAAATGCCGCCGCAGAAACCCCAAAAAGCAGAACATTTTGGTATAAAATAATTGAAATCCGTTAGAGACAAGCAGACAAACAGACAAACAGGCAGGCAGAGCAGACAGGCAGACAGCCAGAGACAGCAGCAATGAGCACACACCAACACACCCACACACACATATACGCACACAGAGCAGCTTCTGCTAGCACATACTCTGCGGCTGCGGCCTGGTTGGGGTAGACACACGCACAGCACGCATTTAGCACAACTTCATTTATCTTTAGCATTTTCTTTTAGCATTTAATTAAAAAGACAAGTTCCATTGTCAACGGCGGCGCTGGCGGTTGGCTTGGGGCAGACGGTTGCTTCTAATGTGCGCCGTCTTTCGAGGCAGTCAGACAACGGCAGCAACAGCAACAGCAAAACATATTTGCGGTTTTTACACCGACATTGTCGCCCAGGCTGTCTCTGTCACATATGCCAGGCGGACGGCTGTGGTATTCCGTCTCTCTTATCTCTAATGCTATGCTGGCCACGCCCATTCCGGCACACCGCGACTGACTGGCTTCACCTGCCCATTTGGAGCGTAATCATGTAGCTTTGATAAATGCCTATGCCAGAGCCCGGTGGCGGCTCACAGTGCGGCTTAAAATTCAACGCGCTGATTAATTAAAGTTGCTGCAAAATGCCAGCGCTCAAAAGTATGCAACAGAAAAGCGCCCAAGTCAGATGGCGGGCTGGGACGAGGCGTGGCGAGGCGGGGCTCAATGGAAAATTCATAAGTAATTCAACTTTGTCGACGCGTAAAACAACAATTTAAATATGCAGAGTGAGGGACAGAGAGACAGCAGCAACTGCCGCAGCGAGTGCGATAGCGAGAGATTGGAAAGCTTATTACCATTTTTACAAATCTGACGTTGCGATGTGCTGCTTCTTGCTCGTGTGTTTAAATGTGAGTGCGAAATTAAATGACAACATATTTGACACTGATTCTTGTCACATGACAGTGTGCAGGGCATGTGCTCCAAATTTATCATCTCTGTCTAAATGCCTGTTGCCCCTTGCCCCCTCACCCATTGTTCACGGCCCCTCGCAGTTACGCCTTGATTTACTTTGGCGGAAATTCCTCGCCGTACGGTCATGTAATTTGTACGCATACAAAGCGGTCACAAACGAAATTTTAAATAAAATAAAAGACACATGTAAAAACTTTTCAAACTTTTCAATAAAAATACAAGTCATGCACTATGGGCAAATTGTGCAGTTTTCATTACAAAAAGTTCAATATTCAAATTTTGTGTTTTTTCAAACACAGTATTTGTTCTGTTTAAGTCGTTGTATTTTATAGATATTTATGTTATTTTAACCAAGAATTTAAATTATTGTGTTAAGCATGTCAATAATAATTTAAATCACTATATTTCAGACAGTTTATCAAAATAAATTAAAACTTTTAACATACAAATTTGATTAATCGCTTAGATGAATAAAATTTGCGACAATTCTATTTGCTTTATTTAATTTGTGTTGGATTCAATTTCCGTTTCCTACAATAAACTAACAAACAAGCACACGCACACACACACACACACATACCATTTGTCATTGCTTTGGGGCGAATATTAGTGAGAAGGGAAATACATGCAGATAGAAAGGAGAGAAAGGTGAGCTTGCTGTTAAAGCACACAGGGTACTCAGCACACTCACATATATACTTATCCAGCTACAGATTGAACTTTACAATGCATATATGTATGTGTGTGTGTGTGTGTGTGCGGAAACACCTTAAAACATTTTCGTGCGATTTTGAAAAGATGTCAACAAAATTTATGCAAATGATATGTTAACGCTACTTATATGGAAATTAGTATAAGGAGTCAGGACGCGCCAAAGGCGGCAGCCAGCGAGAGCGTCGAAGGCAGCGTTTCGGCAACATCGTCCTGGCACTGACACTCACCGACAAAGCCAAAATGCAGGGTGCGCAAAAGGGCGTTCGAGGGTGAAGTGGAGAGGGAAAAGCGGCTCCAACGCCTTTTCCACTTTTAGTCAAAGTTTTGATTTCGTGTTACATGTGTCAGAATTTTAATGATGCTGATAAAAGTTGCTCACAAAATGGCTTATTATGTGCGTTAGTGTGTGCCCCTATGTGTGTGTCTTTCTCCGTGCATGTGTGTGCAACTGTGAGCAGGTCTGCGCTTCGTTGTGTTGGTGTGCTTAAGCATATTATCCTTTGAGCGCATTTTAACTTCATAATGCAAGTTGTTTGCGTCAGATTTTTAATTACACGTTACTCGAAGGCCCTTACCAAAATTGAATATGTAGAAGATAGTGTTATTAGAGCGGGCTGTGGGCTACATGGGGGAGGTAAGACCTGGGCTGCTAAGTGGACCTAATGTGCAAGCAGAATAAACGCTTTGCTTTCAATTTTAACAAAACTTTTTCTTTAAGTTTACACTTTTAGCTTATTCTACCCATTTTTCGTTTGTTTTCGTCGATTTTGTCAGAATCAGTGGAAGTAGTATTTCAAGTAGATCTCTGAAAACTGGTTTTAATTACAATCGAATAAAGAATTAAGCATATGTAAGTTAATAAAGTTTAGTGCAACAAATATTGTTTGTAATGTAGATTTTCTTTAAAAAAATTTAACACGCATTTTTCTGGTTGTGCGAATGGAATTTGTCACTAGTCTATGAATTTATTTGAATTTATTTTTGATCTGTCAGTGAGATAGTTTATGTAGTTATACTATTCATATATCATTATTCCTTTATGTATATGTATACAATTTTGTATAGTTCTCGCAATTTTTGTCCACTTTAATAAAATAATCTTTCAAATGATGGAATACTTATTCCATTAAACTACTACAATATTTGACATTAAAAATATATATACTACTATTCTTATCCATATTAAAGTTTTTGGTTGGAATAACCAAATATGCTGCGCTTCGTTCCTGCCAAGTTATCCTGCATAAAGCCAAGTCAATTGTCGCTTGGCTCGTCGCGCGTCGTTGTAAAATGCCAAAGTTCATGAGGCAAATAAGACGTGAATTTTAGAGTGAATAAACAAGAAATAATGTTCATGATAATTACCAAAGTCAAAGCGATTTTAACCAGTTAAATGCCATAATTTAGCATTTCGTTTCAGCGCGGCGTGTGCTCTCCTGGGCCAGGACCTCTTCACATCGGCACCGCGTGTGCGTTCAGTGCTGCTGGGTTGCCCAGCGGGGCATTGGCGACGACAACAACAACAACAATGACAATGGCGACGAGGGCGAGGACTACAATGATGGCGTCTAGGACGACGTCAGCAACTAGCTCAAACACTTTGCAAAGGGCCAACTGAACAAAGCCACTTGAGGTGCGCTCGAGCACTTTAACGGCTGCATGTCAACACACCAACACACACACACACACACACTGGCTGGGAGGCTGTATGTGCGTTTAGGACTGTTTTAACACCTTTTAGCCTGTTGGCGACACTGGGCCAGGGCTGAAAGGAAAGGCAGCGCGGCGTCGCTTTGCGCTGCTGTTTAAAATGTTAATGAGCTTTTAGGGTCGCACAGTGGTGTGCGTGAACGTGTACGTGTTCGTGTTCGTGTGTGGGTGTGTGGGTGGCTTGGTCTGTGCTGTTGCCCCGACCGGATGTGGTGGTGCCCGCTTCCGGTTAGCTGAGTCTTAAGCGCGCGCTCTACGTGAGTGGTGTGCAAATAGTTTCAATTGCGGCTTTTGCGCCGTTTGCTTTATTTATTTTTATTAAAACATAAAGAGGTGAAACGAGCGCTGCCAGAAAAATGGCATTGACTTTGTTAACATTGCGTTAAATTGTGGTGCATTCATTAAAAACGTGCCGGAATAAGTATGCTACATAATAGAAGCCAACAGAGACGACAGCTGGAGCAGCACTTCAGCTGTAAAGCAGTAAGTAGTAAAGCTGGGAGGGGTCCCAGCAGGAGGGGCCGCTTTTAAGTTACAGACAGCCATTCACTTGCACTCTGTATCAGTTGTAATTCTCGCTGGCAAAGACAATGGCCAAGGCTAAAACTTTTACCGGGCAACTTCATAAACTTGGCCTGGACACACGCAGAACACAAAGGCAATGCCCAATAGTCGAAACTTAAAATGTATGCGCGATAAGCGACGGGAGCGACTGGAGTGACAACTGCGACGAGTACTCTCTATTGTATTTGGCTGTTGTTGTTGCTGTTGTTGTTGGCCTCGCACTTGGCCAAATCAACAAACTGTACAAAAACTAATCAGCGCGGCGAGCTAAACAAAAGCCGCGAACAAAGCGACTCAAATGAATGGAAATGAAAATGGAAATGGAAATGAGTGGAGTTGAGTTGAGTGAGAGTTGGACTGTTGTTGAGTGCTTGGAGTGCTGCGTTAAATGCATTTCGAATATCTTAAAGCGTTAAAGTTCTGGCCACATTACGCATACGTCATGTGCTCGGCGAGCCCGAAGAGCAACATAAATAAATTTCAATGCTGTGCAAATGATAATAAATGTAAAATAAACGCAAAATTCTACGAACAACAAGACCATGCTCAAATTAAAAACAAAGTTCCTGCACAAGGAGTCAAAACAATAACAAGGACACACATTTTGTATATGCTCGCTATGCGCGGGCTGTTTTAGGAGTTCTTTTCTATTTCAATATATATATTATTTTTAAGTACCCAAATAGAAATAAAGGAGATATATAAATTAATTTAAATACTTTTTAATGGATTTCAGTAAAGATATTCAGTAATCTTTGTTTAAATCTTAGGCGATTTCTTTAAGGATTGTTTTTGCCCTTCCATGAGTTTGTTGATCTTCAAAACTGAAAATTGTTTATAAGTAACAGGCGAAGCATTATTTAAATACAATTTATTAAATACAATACATAATACAATTGCTGGCCAAAAGTAAGAGTTAAGAAAAATGTAATTTCACGATTTAATTTATTTAAAGCTTTTTTGTTTATTTATAACTTATTCAGAGCTGCAAACATTAAGCTTTCGAGCTGGCCTCGCTAACAGACCAATGTTTCGCCTTGTGCATTTTGCACATGATTTTTACCATTGCCAGTTGTGATAATGTTTATTTTATCGGCCACGACACATTCTGCTGCACTTTTGGCAGCACTTAGTACAGAGCCAAGCCGGGTCACAAGCAAAACAACAACAACAGCAGCGGCACAACAGAAAAGGACACCAAAAACAAGGAACAGTTTTCGTACAGTTTGTCCATTAAAAGTTAATATCACTTTGCCAAAGTTGCTGCAACTTGTGCAACTGTGCAACTGCAGCTGGAACTGCAGCAGGACAGAAGTACTGCGATGTGACTTTCAGTTTCAGTTTCGGTTTTGGTTGGCAACTTTCTGGCAGCGACAATCAACGATTTTCATAGCCAGTTGCACATGTAAAACAAAGAGACAGTCGCAACACACACAATTTGCTTATGCCGCCCGCCTGCTAATTTATGGCCAAAAAGGGGGGAGAGGAGAGGGAGGATGAGCGCCCACTCACATTTAATTCATTTTTATGGCCATTGACGCTGACATTTATAGCGTTTTCCTTTCGCCTGCCTTATAATTCCTATAATCCTTACGCAATGCCCGAGCAAAACATTATTCCGCTCAAGACCTCTCGCCCGGCTTGGCTGAATGGGAAGCCATTATATGGCCAACTGGACTTCAGTCGGCGATACAGCCAGTAAGCTGTCAGCGATTGGACTGGGCGACGTTACTCATACGACGCGTGGTGCGCACGGTGCGCAAAGTGAATAATGATAAAGCGCTTTAATGCTTTTATTGCGAACGATTGTAGCATAGGAAATCCGTTATAATCCACAGCAAGTGACAATAAACGAAGATGTACGAAGCGGCAATGGCAACGGCAACGGCACAGGACTCCGTTTTGGCCCGGCGTCCGAGCTGCTAAATGAAAAACTATCCGCCTGCCTTAAGCCCGGACAGCCCGGCTCGCGTGTAAATCCTTTGCCCGGTGTCGGCCTACCGTCGGCGTTGGCTTCGTCTCCCTGGCTGCTTGTTGCCTTTTGTCTTGTTGCCTCCTACTCGATTTTGTTAGGGCCAACAATTGTCCTTGTCAGTGTCTTCGCCTGGGTCCGCGTCCTTGTCTGTTGGCGTTTATCAAAGAGTTCACGAAGGCCTTGTGTTGATTTCAATCATCTTTTGCATGAATGCCAAGCCCATAATGAGCCTTTTGGCCGCTTTAAGACCACTGCTAATAGGTACCAGCACACACACACACACACACACACACACACACTTTAAACAGCTTAAAGAGTGTGTGTGCTTGCTCGTTACTTGGCCAATGTTTGCCAATGCGTTAGCGCTTGTCTGAGACTGGGCCCACAGCTGCCGTCTAGTCGCTCCGTTTGGCTTAGCACGTTTTAGCCACCAGGCAACAGTCGACTGGTTCGTTCATGGCTTTATTAGTTCACGCATAATGACAAAAATGGGTCGGCACGTAATGCGTGCGCTTTGTTTATTTTACTTTGCTGCAAGGATTTTTATGCCCCGCAGTCATAAAACGGGTGCCCAAACTGCCTGCCCCTTGGGGGCGGGCGTCAGCAGCAACTGAACCGGCGAGCGTTAAAGCCGCACTCCTTTAAGGTATGACCAGAAGTTTAGGTAAATGTGAGGCGTAAGTGGGCGTGGTGGCCTCGCAGTCTATGCGACTGGCAGATGCTCTGCGGCAAGCTCAAATGTAATAGAAAGCTAATGCAATAGTCTTAAAAACAGTTGAAATAAATATTATTGGTAATATTATAACTTAAGTGAGATGACATAACATGTGCTTGAAATAAGTTTAACATAATACAATTTAACATTTACTACATAACATAACACATTAAAATATGACGAAAGTTAACATGAAATGAATTAACAGAATTGGAGTTGCCAAAGCTGTTAACATCGCTGCGATCAAGCAGGGCGCAGTGCTACAGTGAAACACGGCTATATCAACTGTTATAAAATTGATCACATGTTAAATATGTTAATATTTCATAAGCGTGCAGATTGCAAACTATTTACTTAACTCTTAAATCTCAGATAAAAGAAACTGTCTCAACATAAAAACGCAAATAAGATCCACCTCGGAGTTAATCCGAATTTTTCTGAATAACTGTTTTTCGTTCCGAGTGCAGCCCGTGGCAATCGCCGTGATTGGAGCTGCTCTTCGGCCTGTTTTCTTAATGTTTTTTTGTTTTGTTTTAGGGGCTGGCGATGATTTATTGCACATTAAAGTTGAAGCCACTCCCCGAGCACTTTGCTGACCAGCCCAGCGCAAATGAATGCAGCGAGTCTGAATGAATACACTTGTGCGACAGCAGGGGAGGGGTTGAATGGAGGGGAGGTAGGTGGGAAATCAATGGCTTTCACTCTGATGTCTGATGCGGCGTTGGCTGCCGTCATCATTGTGACCCCATTTCGCGTACAGGATATGGCTGCGAATGTGAGTGTATGAGTGTAACGAGTGTGTGAGTGTGCGAGTGTGCGAGTGTGGGTGTGACTGCTGTCGAGCTGTTGTTTACGTATGCGTAACGCATCGCGCGGCCGCTAAGCTGCAAATCTCTTTAAGATGATACTTTGCAACATTTACAAATGTTTTAGTGCCTGCCAGCTTCTGATTGGGTGTGTGCGAGTGTGTGCGAGTGTGTGTGGGGGTAACTGTGCTCTTGTGATTAGCATTCCTGGCATATCTTACATTTATGTTGGATGTTTCCGTTGCAGCAAATGTGTTCCGCAGAGAGCGAAATGGCGGCGCTGGGAATCGGGTAATGTTACGGTTACGGCTCGTTATGCTCTGCCGCCCCCTGGCGGGCTAACCCCGCACCCCCTCCCCCCCCTGGGCCCCTGCTCACGCATCAGCATTAAGTTGTTCGAGTTGTTGTTGTTGCTGCAATGTCTGCGTGTCTCTCGACTCTGTTGCTTTTGTTCTTGTCTGTATGTATATTATATCTGTGTGTGTGTGTTACACATTTACATGTGTGCGTGTGTGTTTGCTGTGTGTCCACTTATATTTGATGTTTATGTTTGCTGAAGGCTCAATGCAGCACACACACACACACACGCATACATAATTTGAAAATGTTTACACTACTTGTGCGGCTGACCGTTTATGTGCGGTGAAATCGTGATTTGATGCGACGCCTGCAGATGGCCAAAAGTCGGTGCGGTGGTCAGTTGACTGTTCACTTATTAAATTTAATTATCTGCTGTGCACAGCCGAGCTGTAAGTGCTATATATACAGCTATGGCTATAAAGGAGAGTTGGCTAAATCATTTGTAGCTGTCCCGTTAGCCCGCACGCCCCTGCGACTATATAACTCATCTGCCCATATTTCTTGTTGCTCCTAGTTGGCATTATGTATGGCGGCAGCAAGGGTTACGCCCACCGGCAGCAACGCCCCCCGCCTGCTGGCTTTTAACTTTAGCGCTTTCTTGCGTCCAAAACCTGTGAAAATGAGATAATGTGTATGTGTGTCACATTTTGCCAGCCCCCGCCCCTGCACCCCCCTCCCCCCTGCCCCCTGCCCCGCCCCAGCCAGCAGAGGGCACACCTTTACTATCTCTCATCTGCTGCTGCTGCTGCTGCTGCTCTTTTTGCACGCTGGCTGTTGTTCTTGCCGGAGAGACTTGAAATATGTTAGCTTCACGTTGAGCTCATAAACTAACACTAACACCTTGACACGTGCACTTTTTGTAGCCAAACACACCCACACACACACACACACACAGGCACAACCACGCACATAGACACACATATAAATGTCATTAAAATTGCAGTAAGAGTTTGGTTTGGCTAGAAACGGCACGACTTGTCCGGACTTGGCAAGGATGAATCTCTCTCCCTCTCCCCCTCTTCATCTCTCTGTCTCTCTTAGCTCTTGGCAAATGCACATTGTCTTATAGACATTACTAAAGCTTTGTGCCGACTTTGGAAACACAATTGCTGTAACTTCTCTTGAAACCTATCAAAAAATTGTGTTTAAAGCTCGTATTAAGCGAGTGACTTCTATGATATACCCTGTAATAAAGAGGACACCAGGAAGTAGTTAATAATAAAATATAGGCTTTTAATATTACAAAAAAATTCGCATTATTGAAGTAGGCATGTAGAAATTAAAATTATAATATATATTAATAAAATAATAAAATTGTAATATATAAGAAAATTCTATATATATATAAATAAAAATTTATAAATCAAGATATAATAGACTTAAACTATATTTAGATATATAAATAATTGTAGGTTACATTAGTTTCGTAGTTTTGATTATTAGGATATAATTTCTTTTTATTTAACTTGATTTTAAGGCTATGAAAGTCTTTAAAAATACTACAAATTAGGGAATTCCAGAAACAATTTGAATAAACATTCGAAGGGTTATGGAAGGGTATTTAAGTTTCGTGGTAGCCAAGACACGAATTAAGATTTAATTTCTTGTTTTACCTGTTCTGAGTTGTCGCACACCGATTTACACAGACGTTTTATTTTATTTGTGTGAGTGTGTGTGTGTGTGTGTGTGAAGATGCATGTGTGCAACGGCTTTTGTTTGTTTGGGCCACGTGAGGCGTGTGTGTTGGTAGCTGGTTTCATAAGCGCGCCCGTTGCAGCACTTGATTTATTTTACAGCTAAAAACGTGCTTAATCATATTAGAGTGCATTTGTGTGATTTAGTGTGAAGCAGAGAGCGAACAGCGAAATAGAGAAATATATAGAAGCTGCGAAGCCATATTTAAGTGTAACGAATTCCGGCTAAGACAATGAAAAACTGTGACGACAACTTGACGGGCCAAGATCATATTACGGCGAAAGGGGCTTGAGGAAGGTGTCATTAACCGAATCCCAGGCGAGCAATTAAATATTTATGTTATATTATTATTATATTATTAAAATACCCTCAAATGAGCTGATTTTGGCAAGTGTCTTAAACGCTTTTGACCCAACTTAATGCCGGTCAGAAGCCAACACAATTCAGTTTCTAATGGGCATTATGCTAAGCCAACAAATTGAAGTTATATGTCATAAATGCTCAATGAACATCTGCTCATTATCTCATCAAAGTTTGGGCCTCAACTGCATTGGGCCGAGCTTCCGCTTTGTGGTGCCGTTACGTCTACGCTTCTTGGCCAACGTCATGGCCAGCCGCCTCGGTTAGGTCTTGTCTGAGTGTGTGTGTGGTTGTGGGTGTGCTGTGTGTGTGTGCTTTAGGCTGAACGTATGCCTGTCAACGTCCTGGGCATCAGCACGGGATTTAGCTATGCTCGGGCAGCGGCGACTACGACGTTGTGTCCAGCTTGACTGACCACGACCGCACCCAAATACCGCAACTAACACAGACGCAGGCACGTACCCATGACACGCCCACAACGGAGGGGGCTGTGCACGCTGTGCGCTTGTGGCATGTGTGAATTTTTCATTAAAATTCAAGTGACATCAAAAGGGTTGACTGCGGCGAAAGGCGACGGCAACTCTCAGTTCGCCCGGCAAGTGTATCTCAGCATATATATACGTGTGTGTGTGTGTGGGTGTCGATAGTGACAACTGTGACGACATATTTTGCACTTGTACATTGTCACACACACACAGTGAGAGGGGCACACTTGCATAAGTAAGTAGTTGGCTGTCAGCACTTAGTCACTTGTCAATTGCAACGTTGATGTTGCTCAGCTCCTTTGGAGGCTAATCATTAACAGCTTAAAGCTGGCGCTGTTGCAACAATTTGCCGAAGTACGGCATATTCTTAGATATTCTGGAGCCCCGATCCAAGTCATTTGGGGCACAAATCCCGCTCGGCGCTCATCTATTAATAAGCATAATTTATGGTTAGCTATTTTGCATGGCGCGGCTTGGGCTGGGGGCGCTGTTTCATTGGCGGCTCACGCAAAAATAATTAAATTTAAATATTAAACAGCTTATACGCATTTGTCAAAAACTGCTGCCGCACGCAAAGGCCATAATTCAGCTAAAAACCGCTATATAATGCACGAGTAAAATGATATCGGCTTACAGGGGGGCGGGGTTGGGGTTAAGGGTGGAGTAAAATAGATAAATTGACAACTCACGTGCCGCTGCTGGGCTGTTTATTAACTTGGCTACTGGCTTCCAGGAAAACTCTGCGCCCGACTAAAGTCTCGAAGGAAATTCAGAATAATATATAAGAAAGAAGAAAAAACAATATCAATCGCAGATTATAAAAGTTAATTTAAAGCGCAAAACATTTGCATAAAGTTGAAAATAATATAAAATAATAATAATGTAGTCAAAAAACAGAAATATGATTTGTGTACAAATTCTTTACATTTGACCTATGAATTCGGGGGGGTCAAATTGACCCCCAGAAGTGTGCTTAGTTAGTCAGACAAAACTTTGAGTTGAGCAAAAACCAAATGCCCGACCAGATTCTCAAGCATGGGCGTAGCCGGAAAGCACAGAGGTGGGGGACCTATTTCGAGGTACATTGGAATAAAAACAAGCCACGGCAAGTACGCCCAACCCCCTCTGGGCTGCGCCCCAGCACGCAGCTAACCAGCTGGATCCAGTCAAGGCCAACAGGCAACATCAACAAAAACAAGAAACAGGAACAGAAACAGGAACAACAAAAACAAAAACAAAAACAAAAACAAAAACAAAAACAATGGCAGGATGAAGAGCAAATATGCCGGCGAGAACGAAATAGACTTTTGGTTTTTCATCTTTCGGCCAAATTGTTTATGCAAATTTTGAATAAATAAACAAGATTGTTAATTTAGTTAAATATTTCATTTTTGTGCCGTTTTCATCAGCAAAATTCTGTTGGAGTGCCATGTCGCCCCCCTCGCCCCCTCGTCCTGCACCGCTGAGTGAAGTACGTGCTGTAGGTGTGGTCTCTGGTAGGCGGTTGGTTGTCATGAATTTTGATGCCGGCACTCATTAGGCGATGCCAACAAGGACGTCGAGAGTGCTGCAAAGGATTGCGGCTAGCTGGCAGGATAAGGCCGGGAGGCGAACACGGGGGCCGGAAACTGGATGAAGCCGATGCCTTGTGTTGTCGCTTTTTGTTTTCTTGCCATTGTTGTTGTTTCTTTTTTTTTTCTTGCCAAAGGCGCAATAATATATATATGTTTTTGTATTTGTTTGTATATGACTGCCCCCTTGCCCCTTTCCCGGCACCCTGGCGCTCACTCTTTGGCTGAGTGTACGTGTGTGTGTGGCATTTATGTTTGTATTTCTGCACTTGTACAAACACATGTTAATTGGCCGTAATTGTACGTCTTTCGAGCCACACACAACAACAACAATTAAACTGCATAGCACAAGCAGAAAAGGCAACAACAACGACAGCAGCAACTGAGCAAACAATGAAAATTATCATAAAACTTTGACCAAATGTTTGCCACTGTAATCAAAATTTAAATATTCCGGCGTAGGCCCCCAAAAAAGGAATTGAGTTTCGTCTGTTTTTTTTTTTTTGGCTTCTACCTCTGTGAAGGGTCACAATATTTATGGCCACATGACGTTGAACTATGCGTAAGAGCGTGCCAGGCACTCACACACACCACTCCACCCCCACCCCCATCCCCTCTCCACCCCCGCTAGCCATTTTAATAAACTTCATATGTCGCATGTCGCCATTTTTTTCTGTGTTCTGTTCATTTTTTTTTTTATTTCCCTTTTTTTTTATACACACTGCGCTCCGTTTTTCTGTGCTGCTCCGGTTGGCAGTGCCGAGCAGCTCCAGTCTTGCGGCTTTATTAGTCTGTGATTTATGTAGTCAAAGATAGTGCACAGCTAGTCGGGGCAGAGTTAGAGCCGGAGCCGGAGCCAGGAGCTGGAGCCACATTGTTCTATGTGCATGTCCTGGCGAGAAATTTATACATGTGGTCCGCAAGTAGTCGGGCGTGGACAAATGAATGACATGGCACCGCTTGGTTGCCTTCTTTTTAGGCTGTTAAATTGAACTAATCGCCAGCCCAAGATCTGCCCCCATCTCGGCCACGTTGCAGGCGCCCAATATGCTATGCAGCTTTATGGCCAGCAGGCAATTTAAAAAAGCAAATTATTGAGTTCTTTACATTGAGTGCACAAACACGAACACATGCATCATGTGTGCGCATGTGTGTGTGTGTGTGTGTGCACATAAATACATTTGCGCCACGAAAGTATGAATTTGACGATGGACATGTTTATTTGGCATTAGAGTCACGTATTTGACGCAACGTTTGGGCCTTTAATTCGTTTAGCTAAAACGCGGCTAACAGCACGTCCTGGTAATTATTTACAGGAGCGCAGCGCAGCGCGGCTAAAGAAAAATAAAACATTCTATAATAACATATCATACGGAATATGTGTTATTTATGAGCATTACGACAGAAACATATTTATTCCATGCCGACTTTCGCTCTGACAAGGCGAGCATATGAATAAATTCGTTGAAGGATGGTCTTGAGCTGGAGTGGGCTTCACTGATAATAATATTTATTATAATTCTGTATGTATGATATATGTCTGAAACAAACATGTTCCTATATTTATTCGTATGCTATTATTTTTTAATATTTTTATATATATTTATTTTTATGCTTATAATGGGCAGAAAAGGTTATTTATGCACTTTAAATATGGTGTTTAAGTAGCAAAATTCAGCTTGTCGGATTATTAAAAATTTCTTCAAATATGTAGCTAAAGATAGTAATGGTAATTGTTTTATTACTTTATTTGTTTTTCTAACTTCTTCGTTTAAGGTTTTGATTTTTAATTTGAATGCACTTAATAAAAACTAATAATTACTAATAAAACTTGAGTTTAGGATTTACTTTAAACATCCATCCTTTGGTTTAAGACAAGGCGCTGTTTACGAAAACAAAAGCAACAAAATAGAAACTAAATTGCCAACATTATTATTAGAAGCAATGTTTTTGTAAGTCCCAAGGCAATTACCTAAATCACGAATCGAACGTTTTGGCCTTTTTCTATTTTACGATTACATTTTGGAAAGCAATTTGATTACGCCAGATATAAAGCAAATAGAAAGCTCATTCGCTTGTGATTCATATTCGAAGTTTTGGCCAACAATATTCGTATACAAGAGGCGGCTGACCAAAAATTCTGACTTGACGGCGTCTGACAAATATTTATACTCAATTAATAGAGCCCAGCCACAAAACTCATATGTGGACTGAATGGAACTAGTTGGGCCGGGGGGACCAGGGACAAGGTACTGGGTCCTGGGTCCTGGCTAGCTGGCTGGGACAAACACTCACGCTGTGCCATTTATTCATTTTCCGATCAAAATAATGCCCCATGGATATGGATGAGAATGCATTGCCGTTGCAACAGTTGAAATCAAATTCAGACGGGCAGAGCCCGAGCAGAGCAAATATGGTGAGGCCAGAGAAAATATTTTCAATTTCCATTACAAAAGTGTACGAACTGCGTTGTGAGGCGGTGTCATGGATGGAAATTGGATGGTCTGGCCTGCTCGGCCATTGGATTGTACTGTTTTCGAGTATTATGAAAATTAAATTTTTCATTTCACTGCATTGGCATGGACTGACAGGCAGGCAGGCGGACAGGCGGACATTTGGCCGGACGGACGTTGTAGCTGGTTCTGCCAATGAATGCAGGCAAGAGATTGTTGCATATTATTGTGGCACGGTCGTAGGCTCCACAGACAGCACTCCAGGCTGGTCAGATAATATGGCTGGTACCTCTATTGATGCCGGCGCTTAACTGCCTATCAATGGGGGTAAGCGGTAGAAATTTAATAGCTATATTCGCACTACAACCGGGACGATCGAATTACAGTTTGGGTGTGTCTGAGTGCGAGTATGTGAGTGTGAGCGTGAGTGTGAGCGTGAGTGTGGCGTGGTAAGCGCAGTTGCGGCAAATTGCAAATTTCATTGGGCATTTTACATGCGAGTAATTTTGTTATGCGTTTTAGATTTGCAATATAATTTGAGGCTAACACTTGCAACTTGCAGCAGCAACAGCTGCAACTCAAATTTATTTTGCATTTGCATTAGCAAGTTTAGTATTTGATTTGTGAATCACATTAATTATAGGTAAAAAAGCAGCAGTACAGCTAATAGTCAAGTTTTTGAGCTGAATGATTTTAATTATTCTAATATTATGCACGAAATTATTTAATGATTAATATATTCATTTGAAATACCTGCATCAATTTTAAGAATTTTTAAACCCAATTGGGATGAAGAATATTTTTGAAAAGTTTTTACCTTTTCTTAAGCTTTCTTAATGCCACTTTGACAGCCTTTAATTTTAGTAGTAGTAAGTTTTATATGCAGAAGATTAGCCAAATGCATAAACAAGGAAAGTTTCAGATCCATAGTTTGGCTACAATTGCTAATTGTTCGAATACATCTGCATATATACTATGTGTACCCAATTGCTGCATAGAAATTGCCTTTAAGGAAATGACATTGTGAATCTTAAGCGGCTAAGGCGCATTTATGGCCAGTGCCACGCCCCCAGTCCAACACCCGCCGCCCGCTTTTATGGGCGCGCATAAGCCGCGCATTTTATTCGCTCGCAATGTTTATTAATGAAACTGTTTGTGATTTGCATATTAATTTATGCAAAAACACACAAAAATACATATATACATATATATATAGTATATATAATCCAAGTGTTTGTGTGTGCGGGAGGTATAAGTACAAGTTCAGGAGCAGAACAGAGCCCGCCCCTCCGCCTGGCCCTTGCCTAGCAGAGCTTCAATTGAAATTCAAAAGCAGCAAACAATTTTTAATGTTCTCAACGCTGGCATTTTATGACGATGACAACGATGGCAACGGCAGGCAAACTGAATTGATAATTAACAAGGCAAATGCGCGTGTAATTAGCATTCATTGGAGCAACGATTCGACTGCTCCAAAGGAGTGCACACGATTCCTTTCATTCATTCATTTCATTTTTTCTTTTCGTTTTTTTTTTGCATGCTCAGAAGCGGACTTTGCCCTGACAGCTCTGACAAATCCATGAATCGGAATACCGGATTCAGGATTCAGAATTCTGGCTGCGATCCGGCTCACAATATGTATTTATTTGCATTAATGTCCTGGCCTGCAGTCAAGCAGCAGCTTTGGCCGCGGTAGCCGCTTTGGCCGCTTGTCTTGTCCCATTGTCTAACTTTAAGCCCCCAACAATGTCTGGCTGTCAGTCAGTCTGACAGTCGGTTTTAAACTCACTCACTCACTGGATGCGTCTGAGCGTAAATTCCATGCGCTCCAATGCATTGCACATCAGCTAAACAGACCTTCACAATTTGCCCCCAGCCCCCTATCCCTGCCCCACTCACGCCGCTCTACACTTAACTGCGACCCCAAGATTCCTAACGAATCCTGATCCAACAAGAGCCAATCCCAACAACAGAAATCCTGACTCCAACTCCGTTCGTAATTTCAATTGTTGTTGGCATTCAATGTCGAGCGTATTGCAACTGCATCTACTCTATTGTGATTGTTAATAATTTGCGCTTTCGTTACAAAAACAAACAAAACGGGCTATGCGACTGCGAAATACTCTGTTATCAGTATAAGAGCAGCTTCTGACTGAGGAAAGTCCAACTATTTCCTATGCAAATATCACTTCTTTGTCTTGTCGATGGTTTGGTCGTTTTTTTCTTTTTTTAAATATAACTTCAATTATTTAACAATATGCATGCCTCGTTTAGTTCAGTTAATATGCCCTCTTGTCATTTCGCAAACAGCATATTAAAGTGTGTGCTGTTGTTGAGCTGGCTCTTAAAGCTGAAAATCCGTTTGATTTTTATTTTGCTTTTCTCCTTCCATTTCGGTGATTGACAGCTGCCAATCAAATCCGCGCAGCAGGCAGTCAGATTTGCCAGCTGCTGCGTCCTGCGATCGGCTGAAAGTTAATTAAGTCGGCTCGTGTGCGCCGGGCAAACACGCAACGAGCCATTTGTACTTAGCCATGATCTAATAGTCAAACATCACACACACACACACACACATAAGCGCAGAGTGCACTAAGCTTTGTGTCTGTGCCACGTACGACAGTGTAAAGCGAGGGAAACATGCATGACTGCCGGGCCGAGTGGGTGGGGCGGGGCCTGCTGCAGATGCAAATGGGCGAAAGGCTGCTGTTTGACTGCAAAACCCATTAACTATTCAATTTGAAGCAAATGTATAAGTGCCAACACTCAAATATCTTTTGTAGGCCCGCCGCTGTGTGTGAGAGTGTGCGTGTGTGTGTGTGCGTGAATATGCCTTTATGGCATTTCCTTAAGTATTTGCCAAACATGAACACAGAATTGTGGACTTTTAATGCTCTGCAGTCATATAAAATGAATAAAACAAACGAATGATTATACCCGGAGTACCGAAAATTAAATACCCTTAACAGACATATAGCAGATGTGCGGCAGATTACACTAAGTTTCTGGTAAGATATCTTATATCTATCTATCTATCAGCAAAATGGCATAACTGTCAGATTTTTATGGGATTTTGTCGTTTATGAGTTCTTAGATATCGCACCTAAGCGAACTTTTTTAAATGAAATTACTTTATCAAATTGATTCTGATTGTATTACTTAGCAAAATATGATAGAAACTATAGGTTATTTTTAGAAAACATACCAGGAGCATTAAGCTATATTTTAAGATTTCAGTTATTTATTTTTTTCTGCTTTTTTCTACAATACAAAATGTCTATTTTGTGCATCACACAGAACAAGAAATACACTAGGAGATACAATCGATACAGAGTATTTTCTAGTCGAGTGTAATTCCTGGTGAGCTCTTGCTTCTTTTGCCAATGGGGTTAGCTTACTTGGAGATTAATTGAATATCATTAATTACAATTATAAACGATAGACTGCAGAAGATTGCAGCTGAGATTAAAGTACTACATACCTAATAATATAAATTCCATATCTGCAAAGGTATTTCTCGTATATTCAGCAGCATACAATTTTCTTCAATTATTAAACTTTTTCCCATATCTGCAAAGGTATTTCTCGTATATTCAGCAGCACACAATTTTCTTCAATTAATAAATTTTTCCTTAAATTTCATCCATCCCACCGAAGGTTAGTATAACAATCGGAAACCCTATATCAACGATATTCCAAAGCGAAAAGAGACATTTAAGCTGCTGCCTCTGGGCCTACTTTATAGGCCTTCTAAATCCATTTATTGTCTCTGGTAGCTCGGGCGCAAATGAACAAAAATCAGCACAAAAATGTGCAGCAGTTGCATGGAGAAAATTCACCGAATTTGAGGCCTTTTGGCCAGCGAACTAATTGTCAAGAGGCCCAACAATGCACTGGGCCCCCACATACGGCCAGTCGATGATGGGCTTTTGAATCCGCATAAAGTAAGCCACCCGAAAATGACCGCAAGAATTGCACAGTTAAATGTGGCCAGGGCCAATAGGTTTTTGGACGTATGTTGACTGATTTTGGAGTGGCACCGAAATGCATCTGAGCTCGGGGGAAACTGGGACACATGCTGCAAATGCGGCCGGACGACAATAGAAATTGGCTTGGGACGTCAACTGAGTGAGGCATTGGCAATAGCCAAAGTGCCTGTGTCCTGGCCCGAACTGTCCTGTTGCCACTGTCCCGATGCCACCTATCCGGGCCCAGCCCAGCGCTTGGCAATATGCTTAACATGATGCCGCACTAACTGTAAACTATATACGCACATGCGAGAAATACGCACACACAGACAGTCCGAAACTCGTACGTGTGCATATACACATATGGATAACTGTATGATGCACGCGGGAATTGTTGCTGTGCGAAAAGTTGCAAAAATAACGTTAACAACTTTTCTGTAGTGCGCCCGTCGTTCTCTCTGACAACCACTGGGCGTGGCGAGTGGGCGGTGGGTGGTGGTGGGTGGTGGGTGTTGAGTGGACGAGTGTTGGCTGCGGTTATTTATGGCAATTAAAGGACTAATGATGTCCCAGCGCAGTTGTCCCGTACATGATGCCAACGACTAGATGCGCACTAATAAAAACCATGGCTCCAAATTTATGTGGTCGTCGGACCATTGGAATACCCTAACATTTGCCTATTGACTGTGCCAAAGCTTAAATACTTATTTAATGAAAATTTTAAATAAATATTAGTTACTTATATTTTAATAGATTAGATAGAATATAATTTAAATTTTATTTCATCTAATTATTTTAATATTATATTGAATGGTAAAATATTATAGAAACTTTTTTGGTTTTCAATTTTATACTTTCTTTCAATTTTATACTTCATTCTTGTTTCTTATGACAGCTTTTTAGAAAGAGTATACAATTATGTTTGAGGTTCCCAAATAATTTCGTTTTAGTTTTATTTTTGTTAATGTTGCCACGTCTCATCGCCGGCTACAAAATGTCATTTAATTTGTCGGTTTTGTCTGCAAATTTCAGAATGTTCAGAATGTACTCTCTAGCAAAGGGTATTCAAATTTGTTGATTGAGAATGTACATATATGTGAACGCAGCCCAATAATTTGTTGCCAGAACCTTCATGAAAGTTTAAATACATTTTTTGATAATTAGTGAATAAAAACAAAATATTTATAAGAAAAAGAACTTACCATTTTACTTTATGATTCAAAAATGTTAAATAAATTTGTATAGAAAAAAGGGTATTAAATATTTGCCATGTTGGTGTTGGTTTTGATTTCATGTTATTATAAGAATTTACAAACTATTTGCGTTGCCCAGGCGAAAGTTGCTTAAAATTCAATTAATTTGTATGTTGCAACGAAAAATGTTGCAACTTTAGTGCGTGCCAGCAGCACAGGGGGAACAGGGTGCAGCAGGGTATTCGAAGCGATAACGTCAACGACAACGTGCAGGACACAACTTGTAGGCCGTGGAGGGGTGGGGGAGGGGGAGGGGAGCGTTGTCCTGGCACAGAGGCACTTCAATAGCCAACAGGAAGTTTGCCAGCTACCTCAGCAGGCGACAGCTTTTGAGCTAATTTTGACAGTTTTGTGGCAGCGACAGTTGCATTTGCAGATATCCAGGGCAACCAAAGAAAAGTTACGAACGGAGGAGAGAGAGAGAGAGAGAGAGAGAGAGAGGGAGAGAGTGTGTGTGTTGGATGTGCGGCATTTCATTGTGTGGCCAGTAATTAGATTCACATTTCAGTGAGGCATGCCACATCGCCTATAGCAGCAGCTCTGGAGAGTTGAAGTTTTGATGTGCCACTAACTGCAGCCAAATTAGTGGCCAAGATCAATTAAACAAGTCGAAATTAGATTTCGCCCTGGAGTGGGCGTGGCACTGCGAGAAGGCGGCGTGGGTGAGAACGCGCGTCGATACCGACCGAAGCCGATTAAATTAGCAGTGTTCATAAAGCCAACTGGCCAACTGTTAAATCATGAAGCAAGCCACAAGCATCCATAACAACAATAACGATAGCTGCACACAATGTGCGGAACCAGTTGGTGGGGACGAAAGTTGGCAGCTGGAATTGCTGCATGAGAAGCTGCTGCGAGCTGCGCATCTCATGACTGCACGCTCGGCTGCTCATTTTAAATTGACTTCAAACGTTGCTGCGTGACGGTCTGCATGGACATGGAGTCGGCAGCCATGGCCAGCCAGTCAGCCAGCCAGTCAGTCAGTCAGTCAGTCAGTCAGTCAATCCTTCAGTCAGTCGGGCAGGATGCGCCCAGTTGGGACACTGCAAGCACGCACGCATTTTGATGCCATGACGAACGTGGACAGGCTGCTGCCAGCTGGCTGCTGATCCCCCGCCGGCTCTGCAGCTCCACCACCAACAATATGGTTAACACTTTGCACTCCGCACGGACGTGCTGCCATTGGCTTTAATTGTGCCACATCATTTATGAATAAATGTGCGTGTGTGCCTTTAAAGGACAGGCGGCGCATTCAAATGTCCTGCCACCGGGCTGCTCTCTGATTTGCTTCGATCTCGCATCGATAAGCAGCTGGGCAGCAGTTGCGAAAGCAATTAAGTTACTAATTCCCCAAATGCTTCTTACTAGAGCATGTGCCCAAAAATGCAATCGCCTTGAAAAAGCCAACGAACCCGGAACATCCAATTTTTTTTTTAAATTTTTAACCAAAGCCTGAATTAATTTAAGAAAAGACAGCCGAACTTTAACCCAAACTAAACCACGAAATTGATTTATAACATTTTTTCAATTTGAAACAATTTATTTAGCTTAGGTGTATATTTAAATACATAGGCATGTTGTAGCACTTGCCTAACGGTTTCTTCGTAAGACCAATTTGCAATCCGAGTTTCGTTTCTTAGAAGTCGTAGGCAGAAGAGTTTTAATTAATTTCGAGTTTTGTCTGTGAACAAATTATATAAGATAAGGTTTCGAACCGAAACCTGAATGCATACATCTTAAAAACCAGGTTCATGAACCGAACGCAGAGATGACAAATGGGAATGAATTTGCAGCCCTGCTCCTAACCAGTTTAAGTTTAACTGCATTAAAGACACATATCAAAAATTATGAAATTAAAATTAAAATCATAAAAAAACGATTAGACGCGAACAGAGATATGCATTTGCGGAACACAATGTGCAGCTTCCTGCGCGAACATAAAATGAAAAAAGTTCAAGTAACACTCAGCTAAAAATAAAAAAGAAGAGGAAAATGAGGCAAGGCAGCGACAGCAACATGCAGCCGTATATGAGGCTTAGGAGGGGCTTTGGGGAAGGAGGGGCGGGGGCGGGGGAGAGGGGGGTGGGTACAGCGGCAAAGTGTTCAAGAAATGGCAAACTTTTTGATGCTCCCGAAAAACTCATTAAAAAGGATTTGACACGTGAAGTGCGAAAAACTTTTTATTTTTATATTATTTCCCTTTTACATTTTTATGGCAACGTGTGATGAACTCCGTGAGTGTGCGTGTGTGTGTGTGTGGGTGCGGGTGCGTGTGCGTTTGATGTGTGTGATGATTGCCGTTGCCAAAAAGCACAACTCACATCAAAATCAAACTCGAACCCAGACTCAGCTTCCGTCTAAGACTCAGTCACAGACTTCGACTCGCACTCAAACTCATGAGTGTCGCCGCGTTCGCATTTGTGGATTGAATTTCAATGGCGATTGATGATGAGACTGTGTGTGTCAGTGTGTGTGTGTGTGTGTATGAGCAGGTGTATCAACAGCTGGAAATGCGCCAAGGCTAACAGTTTGTGCCGAGAGGCTGCGACTCGAGCTGGTTGGCTTTTTGGCTCATTTTATGATAATGCTCAAACCTGGCGTTAATGAGCTCTTAAGCTTAAATAAGAAACGTGATTTAGTTACTAAGTAAACTACGAAATAGAGCAAGTAAGGCAGGGAAACGGCGGCGGAGACGAGCTGCCAGCGGGAGCTGCGACAGTAGTCAGGTAAGAGCTGTAAGTTTTTGCCAAAATCTGCGCTTAATTTGAAAAGTTCGACTACGCTCGAAGTGGCAAACCTTTTGCCAATGCCCAGCAGCTGTAATAACACGCGCGCACACACACACACACACACACACATCTATGGTATGTATGTATGCATATCTAGGTATGCGTGTACAATACAACTGGCAGCAACTTTTTGCATACAACTTCGGCCACTTAATTGCCAAATCAGTCGAATGGTGAACTAATGAAAAAACTTTCTGATTTATTTGCCGCATTTCCTTAGCTCCTGCTGCTGTATCAATTGTTGTTGTTGCCATTGGTGTGGTCAGTTACCAACACGTAGCCATCATTCGGGCACATGTCAGTTTTAATAATTTTTTGCGGCCAACATCGCCGCCAACGTTATCAAAAGCCCAAACTCAAACTAATCAGAATCACAATCAAAAGCAGGGCCAGCGACAGCGAGCGAGACGGTGGCGGGCAGTCGGAAAACCCTTTTCAGGAATAACCCTCTGATAGATACGACACACACACACACACACATACATATACAATTTATGCAAATCTGCTCAAAATTGAAATATGCAGATGTTTCGTTTGAAAATGTATTTCACATTTTATGAAATTTGCAACATAATAAATTCTTTTAGAGGCGGGTGGGGGAGCGGGGGGGGGCCTGTCAGGTTGCGGGGCAACTTAAATTAAGTAATAACTTTTATGCGTCTTGACCTCAGGGCGACACACGCACACACACGCACACTCAGACTTTGTATTAGCTCGTTGACATATTCTTGGCTGACTTTTGCTCTTTGTGGCTGAAAGGTTGTGTGCGTGTGTGTGTGTGTGTGTGTGTGCTTGTGTGTGCGGCTTGCACAGGCAGATTTTCTTATTCAACTTACACAAGAGCTCTAATGTTCCTAAGAGGTGGGCTGGGGCTGGGGTTAAGGATTTTGGCATTTTAGGGTTAATTTTCGCAGCTCATTCGCTGCGAGTCCAAAAGGTTAATGTGATTAATGTTTACTTAATGAAATGAAGTTATCAAGTTGATTCTATCAATTTACACACAGGCGCCGTCTCAGACAAAAGGACCTCTCAGCCTGTCGCAACTGGCGCCGGAATCGGGCGTGACGAAGGTGCCGGATACCGTCGGGACGGGGTTTGGGGGAATTGAATGCCGAAATAACTTCGAATGCAAATAGCCAAGTGGTTTTGCTCTTGACTTGATTTGGTTTTGTGCCGGCTGATAGGCATATTAGTTAAACGAGTTAGACAAGCACCAGCTCGAGTGTTGGCCAAGTAAATATTTGGTATTTTAAGGCGTGCGGCCAACGCATTCTAGCCAAGCGAGTGCTGTTATCCACTGAGAGCCGAGATGCGAGCTGTGTTTGCTGCTGTGGTTTCTGCAATCAGACGCCTCGGCAAGGGAATTTAATAAAAAGCATTTCAATTAAACGCTCTTCAGTTGGCTTTTCTTTCGTCCTTTCGTTAATCAATGCGTTTAACGTTTTCACTCAAGCAACTGCCAAAAGGCTACAGACAGCGCCATCAGCAGGGGGATGGGGAGGGGGAGGGGAGGGGGTGTCTCTGGCAGCTCGAAATTCAGTTAAGCATTTCACTTATTTGCATATAAATTGATTAAAAAGAAAATACATGCAAGGCATTCACACACAAACAGATACAGCCACACACACATACACACACACACACACACATACACTCATGTATCCACTGGAGCTTTTGCATGTGTCAACGCAGCAGCAAAGGACGAAAGGGTCCTCTGCTCGTTGGCTGATTCCCTGTGTGCGACTGAGTTTTGCTCTGCCCTCTGTCTCTATCTCTATCTCTGTCTCTGTCGGCGCCTCTGGCCCCGCCTCCGCTCCTTTGACTGTCCTGCTGGTGCTCTGCCTCGTTTTCGGCAATTTCTGACACTTCAAATGCGTATGATTGTTTCCTTTTGATCAGCGAATTGTGAATTGATTCACTGATTGAGTTCAGGTTCAGTTGATGCGACGACAATGTCAACACACCCAAAAGGACACGTCACTTTGCCTGCCGGACTAAAAGCTTTGGACATGGACTAAGGGCTTACGCTCACATGGCACGCTCACAGGCATCTGGCTGAATACTCTGCAGAGTCCCTGTAATCCTGGAGTTTTAAGAGCTGCACATGATCTGATTTCTGTTTCGTGTGCTTAGTGTACTCATTGCTTACTAAAATCTGGGAACTTTGGGTATTTAAATTTACGTTCAGCTTTACTTGAAACAGCATTAAACAAAATCGTTGCGTTTTAACCTAATTTGAGTTCCCACAATCGATTAAAAAAATAAGCTCGCGAAGGGATATTTTTGGAAAAAAATTTAAATGCAGAATCAATCGACAGGTTAATCCATGATACAAATGGTAAGCATCGTGAAAATCGATCAATTTTTGACAAAGTTATGAGTCTTTGAAATGTAGCATGTATGGATTCGGGAACTTTACTTGTCTAAATTTTTGCCAATTTTGGCATGATTTTTCACAAAAAAATCGACCCCCTCAGAATCACTTTTAAAGTTGCATTTTATAATAATTTTAGTACCCGCAATCGATTAAAAATAAAATTTCTCGATTCTAAATAAAAAAAAATTTTTTTTCCAAAATAAGTAAGGGAGGAGTAAAGGATATTTTTGGAAAAAATATAAAAAAAATTATTTTCGAATACGAATTAAATTTAAATGCAGATTCGATCTAGAGGTTAATCCATGAAAAAAATGGTAAGCATCGTGAAAATCGATTAATTTTTGACAGAGTTATGATACTTTTAAATCTATCAAGTATGGTTTTGGTAACTTTACATGTCCAAATTTTTGTCAATTTTTACATGATTTTTGACAGAAAAATCGACTCCCTCAGAATCACTTTTAAATTTGCGTTTTACACTAATTTGAGTACCCGCAATCGATTAAAAATAAAAGTTGGCGATTCAAAATCCAAAAAAATGTTTTTTTTTTCAAAATAAGTAAGGGGGGAATAAAGAATAAAGAATAATAAAAAAATATTTTCTCATACGAATTAAATTGAAATGCAGAATTTATTTAGAGGTCAAACCATGATGAAAATTGCAAACATCATGAAAAGCGGTTCAGTTCTGGCGAAAATATGGACCTTGAAATTGGGCGGTATTTCCAAGTCTATACCTCTTTCAACTCGCCCTTCCTGACTTGTTATACTAACATTTAGTTAAGATTTAATTTTATTGATTGCTGTAATTAAATAGTTGGGGCAATTGGGCCTCAATCGGCGCGACAATAGTTTGTGGCGGTCATTGGCCGCTTGTTGTGTTGTGGCCTGTTGCCAGGTTTCTTCGCCCAACTGCCCCCAATACGTATTAAAGGCCAATTGCCAAGGTTCTGGGTTCAGTTTGCTTTCAATTTGTGGGCAGTTATGTTCTTTCAGGCCGTGCGCAAGTCGAGCTGGCGACGCAGACACAAGGTGAAACCAATTAGATTTAAGTTAAATAGTTGATAAACAATGTACTTATATACTCTATATGGAATAAAAAGTATATCATTTTGAACGTATAATTTTGTTGTGCTTTATAGTTGGTTGTCATCAGCGCAACCCATTTTCAGTGCAGTCTCTAGACAGTAATTAGGACGCCAACATGACACTGCACCACCTGCACCACCACGGCTCCATTGTCAGCTTAATGGCCAAAGGACATGCCAGCGCACTTCTATCCGCCATTCAATTAAGCCGTTGCACGCACACACACACACCCCACATAGACACGCACGCAGCTCCAAGAGGAATTGCAGTACATGTAATTTGGCAAATTACTTTGCCCTCTGATATTTGATCAGATGAACCAAATTCAATAAGTGGAGCACCAATTGCAGTAAGTCCAATAATAACAGCATTCTAAATGCAACAGGAATAATATCTTTATGACAATCAAATCGAAGAGATAAGGCCTTTGGCAAGAAAATCAACAATTATATTATACAAATGCACTGAGACTAAAAAGCTGATGCTTATAATAATTATATTGAACTAATTAATTTTATTTTATTTTATCTTACTCAAATAAACAATGTAGATTAGCATTTGGTAAATTCCATCTAATCATGTCGCTATAGGCGAAGGTGCCAGAAAAAGTCGACAGTACCGGCTAGCCGAACAGTAAATACCCTAAGTGAACCATTTTACCGAAGTTAGTTATTATAAACTAAAGCTCAACTTTTGCCAGCTGCATTATTATTATAGAATTGCAAATTATGTGGAAAAATATATATTAAAATATGGTATAATTAATGCGATACGTCAAAACATCTTAAAAATGACTGTTGCATGTTGTAATAAATGAATAATAATAAGAACAAATTATACAAATTTCGTCTGATTCGGAATAAATTTCATAAATAAAACTTATGACATTCACGAAAACTTTTGATAATAAACTTGTGATAATAAAAGAAATAAAAAAAATAAATGAAAATAGTTTGCACTTTTTCAAAACCTAACACTTGGCATGGTCAGCCATTAATACCCTATGCGAGTGTATAAAAAGTTGTTGCAGCTTTTTGCCATTGCATTGTAGCTGCAGATGTCATTGCATACTCTTAGGTGTTTTTGTTTTCATTTCTGTTCTCTTTCTATTTGTTTGTGTCGTTTTTATCTACATCAATTTATCAGCTGACGCGAGTGTTGTATTTATTTGTGTTTCCGTCGCTTCAGCCTCGTCACATGTTTGTCCCGGGCAAACATTTGCCAGACCAGGGAACAAAATTAACTACCTGACGGAGCGTGCGAGCTGAAAGCAGCCCGCAACTTTAATTGAAATAAAATGTTTTCAGTGCGGCGTGGCGCAAAAGCCAGAACAGGTGGTCACAGAGTGCGAGAGCGAGACAGGCGTTGGCGAGAGCGAGAGGGCGCGTGCAATTGGCCAAATGCATGAATCAGTCAAACGCGGCTTGTGTCTATTGCGGCCCACTGTCGGTTGCTCCACATGACTATAAATGTTTGTAAGTAAGTAACTAGTTTTGAGCTCCACAGTCCACATTTCATTTGCCATTCATTCCACTCGCTCGCTTGCTCTCTCTCTCTCTCTCTCTCTGCCTCTCTCACTCCAGCTATCTCGCTTTTGCTCTCGCTTGAGCGCTTAGCTGCCTGTTCATTGCCGCCGCTTTAGATTTTATTTTTTGTTTGTTTCGCATTCAGTTTGCATTTCAAAGCCGCTAAAGTAACAAGTGTCTTGGAGCTATCCATTCGCCAGAGAGCTAAAGAAAAACTTGCCGTAAAAGGCAAATTTTGTAAACACTCGCCGAAATAGTGAAAAGCGCCATAGAAAAAGCCCTCAACTCACTGCAATGGATGTAAGTTGCTTGATTTTCCCTTTATTCATGAACTCTCGCCCCCTTTGTGGGTCTTTAGTTTGTGTGGCTAAACCTTGCCGCACGACCTTCACCTTGGGCTTCAATTAAACAAATTGCACTGCAAGTGCTTTTAGAAAAATGAAAACAATTTCGTTGAAAGCAGCAGCCAGAGTTAAATCCGACGAACATCTCGAGATCAGCTGAGGCTCTTCGATGATTCAGACGAGAGTGCGTCAAGTTTTTCACCCAGCACTCCCAGCTGTGGGTTCTCTTTGTCATGAGGTTTATTTACACAATCACTTTAATTACAATATAAATGCGTTGGGTTTCAGGTTAGTCATTTATTTATGCTCGGAAATAACGCTGAAAACCATGCAGGCGCACAAAACAAAAACAAATAAACTCTGTGGCTGTTAACTAATATTAAACACCTCATAAACTGGTCAAGTTTATAAGCCTTAAAGTTTTTGACGTAAGAAAATTGTGTTTTATTTTTTTAACTATTTAAGACATTAAGACTTTATAAATTGCAAAAGTCTCTGACCAACTTTTTGCTAGATGCCATGTTTTTGTTGATACTTGAAAGTTTTTAATTCATGCACTATCAATAGCGAGCGCGGCAGTTTTGTTGCACAGTGCTATTGGAAAAAAATGTGATTGCTTCGAATATTGATTGGTCTACTTTGGTTACAGCCCTCAAATGGAGACCTGTATACGCTGGAAGCCAATTTGGCTAGCAAATCGCTGAGGGAACTGACAGATGGCGCCGACAAGGACCCCATTACCAAGTTGCGTCTGCTCTGCCTGAGCCGCGGCGCAACAGGCATTTTGGGCCTGGGCAGGTGTGTTTTCTTGACACTTTGAGCGTTGGCAAATTATTCAGTTACCTGTTTAATGTTCAATTATTTAATTAGGGCTTTTCGCGCCATGGACGATGACGGCAGCAAGGCGCTCAACGAGGAGGAGTTCATCTCGGGCATTCGGGACATCGGCCTGAATGTGACAGATGATGAAATCAAGCAGATGTTTAATACGTAAGTGTCGGGCAATCAGCTGAATAGAATGCCCAACTAATGTCTTCATTTAAATTTAGCTTCGATGAGGATGGCAGCGGTTCCATAAACATGACGGAGTTTTTGCTCAAGCTGCGCGTAAGTGATAAAAGTGAAGAGAGAAAACAAATTCAAGTATGCAATTTTAATCGAAAACTCTCCCTAAAGCCGCCCATGTCTCAGTCTCGCATTTCGATAATCGATCAGGCTTTTAATAAAATGGATAAGGATGATGACGGTGTCATTACCATAGCCGATCTGAAGAACGTTTACTCGGTGAAGGAGCATCCTAAATACCAAAGCGGCGAGATGAGCGAGGATGAAATATTGACCGAGTTCTTGCACAATTTCGAAGGCGGACGGGGCAATCTGGATGGCAAGGTAGGCAGTGGAAAACCAACATAATATTCTTCATACATATCCTATATACACCAAACAGATCACTCGCGAGGAGTTTATCAACTATTATGCCACAATCAGCGCCTCAATTGACAACGATATGTACTTTGATCTGATGATGCGTCGCGCCTACGTCATTTAAACAATTTTTGGACCAGGGCTTGGTTACAAGCTCAATATAATTCTCAATCTCAAGTGTCTAATTATCTACTCTAACTAGTCCTTAGTCCTGTTCATGCTTAATTTATACACACAATGCATGTTTCATCCAATAAAAAATGTGTTTTTCCTGCAAAACAAATGTCAGCTCAGCAACCTACAACTGATACCCAGCACAGTCCTCTACACTTGGAGAAAACTGGGGTTCTAAATGAACGAATATCTACCATTCTTAGAATGAATGCACTTTTTTTCTGGAATATTCTTTAACTATGTCTAAATACTTTAACTTGAACTAAATCAAAATTTATCGAAGATGTTACAAAAAATAAGAAAACGGACAACATTTTGAATATAAGAATTTGTAAGCAGAACTTAACAGATTATGTACTCTATTTGAGACTATAATTTACAATATCAAATTTTAAAAAGAGTTAAAAAAGCAAAAAAATTCTAGCTAGCTTTGAGTACATTTCGCTGAGTGTAGTTTGAAGTCGAAAGTCTTTGTTAGATATGTAAAGTAACAAGTGAAAAGTTTTGTCTAAACATTTGTTGCTAGTTTTACATGCATTTAAGTGCTGTGCGAGCCGGGTCGGGCCGGGTTTGGGCCGTAATCAAGCGGGTGCTACCAGAGCCAAATCCAAGACGGCAATCATTGCAACAAACATGGAAGGCTGCTCCAATGCGAGACTCTGAAAATTGTTGGGGAATTGTCAGCAGCATTGGGTAAGTTTGTGTGTGTGTGAGTGTGCGTGTGTGTGTGTGTGTGCTGCTGGTGTGCCAGGCATTTATCACACAGTTGTCACAGCAGGCGCTGAGCACGGTTTGAGCAGTCGAGCGATGGCAGCCTAAATGTATGCTTTAAATTATGCAGACACCAGCTGAGATTGTCGTGTGTGTGTGTGTGTATGTGTGCTTGGCAGTGGCAACTTGTGCACTGATTGCAAGCAACTCATACGAAATTTTAATTGCCAATGTTGAAATTACGCAGCCAGTAAAGAAGAACTTCCCAAAAACTCTTCGGCTGAGCCAAACTGAGCCGAACAGACTTGGCTAACAAGCTCGCTGCAATCGTCTCCACTGTAAATCAGAAAGTTACAAGTTTATAGCATGATTTCATTAAATTTTATTTACAGCCTGCAACATTTGCATACACTGCCACATCTTCGACTGTTTCCTCTTCTTGTTCGACTTTTTCTTCTCGTTCAACTGCTTTTATATTTAACTTTAACTGGAAGTTCAAATTTATCAACTTGCTTGCCATGTGAATTATGCTGCTTATGTCTGCGCAGAGAAATAAAAACTGTTTCAATTGCCATTTATTGGCGAGTTGTTGTCATCTCCAACATGCTATTGTTGTTGCTGCTTTTGTTGGCCACATAAAACCAATTTCAATTAATTGCCTGCCACATGAGATTCTTCGGTTGCCTCGAGTTGTTTTATGCTCTTAAAACTTGAAAATGCCTTTTATTGGCTTCCAGTTTTCACACTTGGCTGAGTGAAGTAGTTGCCGAATTTGTGTATTTACCAAGGCAACAATATTTCGGTTGTCAGTCACACGCACACACACACTCACACACACACAACAACTGCCAAGAGTTGCGTTGAATTATTTTGTAAATTATGTATTGGAGTTGCAGCTAGAAAATTTTGATATTGTCAGTCATTATTTTAGCTAAGCCTTTCAATTTGATTGCAATTTGGAATTCATAAAAAAAATATTGTTTTGATTGCAGTTTGACAATGTTTCGATTTTCTTACATTTCTTATAAATTTTGAGAAATGAGTATTGAATAGAAATATCTACAATCCCATAAAATAAATATGAGCGAATACAGAAAAGCCAACGAGATGATGAAATTAAATTAAATTTCTCTTTGGGTCGCAATATCCGCGAAATAAGCTTTATATAATATGATATAGCACCTATCTAGCACATTATCATTTGGAACAGCCTTCAAATCTGACTGTTGCGCATTTATTACCAACTAAAAGTCCTTTTGCCAAATTAATTGCTGCCTTTAGTGCGTGGCGTGGGCTGAACTATTTTAATTTATACTGCAGTTCGAACAGCTTAACAAGCGTAAATTGCCGCCATTTCGATGGCATTAATACACAAATTAGCTGCTAATTAATTGTACATTAAAATATCCAGAAATGGAATATAAATTGAATGCATAAATTAAATGCAAACTGCAGTTGTTGTCCTTTCCAGTTGACAGTTTCCAGTTGCCAATTGAATGTCATGAGGTTGTCTGCAATATTTACGCGCCCTTGTTGAGAGTGCTGTATTGCATATTGGGGACACACTGTGCTGGCTAATGCATTATTTAAATCTAGTTAACACTTGCTATTTGTTGTTGATTGAAAAAATGCCAAAAAATATAAGAGAAGCGAAAAAGGTAGCCAGGCAGTCGGAGCAGGGAAGCATTCAAAGGACAAACCCAGAAACCTCTGTGGGTGAGCACACACAAATGGAAGACCAGCACATAAAAATAATAATAATAAAAGGCAGCCACACTCGACTGGCTCGGCTCGGCCACAGGGCACATCATTGAAGGAGTATTGAATAAATTCCATTGCAAGTTGAAAGGCTCACGGGTGTCCGGGTGTACAGGTTCCGGGTTTCGAGTAGGCATTGAAGTGACGAAAACCAGCAAAATATTTCAGTCACGTTTTAAATGTAAAAATCTCAATCACGTGATCGAAATGCGCGCATTCAAAATATGCACAAGCGAAAACCCAAACAGTCAGACAATCAGACAGAGATGGAGCGAGAACGGAGAGAGAGAGAGAGAGGGAGAGAGGGAGAGTGAGCCCCTAGCTCAACCTGATGCTGGGCATTTGGCCAAGTGTGAATCGAAACGAAGCCCGAAAATAAAATGCGGCTGCAGCTCTTAACAGGTACTTGCTGAATCGATGATTTAATGTCGCCAGCGAGGCGGAGACACGCCTCATCTAATGATGATGATGTTGTTGCTGCTGCTGCTGTTGCTGCTGTTGTTGCGGCTGCTGCCTACAGTTATTTTGTGGCCAGCTGCTGGCAGCCCATTCGCTCAAATTGCATAAAATATGCAAAAAGCTTAACAAACTGCGCGCATCGTTGATTGAAATATCGAAATCAAGTGGCATTTACCACAGCACTGAGAGCACCTGCAATGTACACCAAACACACACACACACATACGTACGCACACTGTAACTGCATCGGCAGCACAATGCGCTACAATTTCCGTTTCCTCTGCGCACAGCTCGTATAATTTTCACACCTCTGATTGATTGAAATATTCGTCAGTTTTCATCATTTGATTTTCATTTTTATGGCAGTCGCTTTTCAGACATTTATTTTTTTTGCGAAATATTATGTTAATTCAAGTGCTTGTAAAATTTATACCAATCCTGCCCAACTGCTGTTGAGTTAAATTGTCAGTTATTAATCTATAGCTTAATTGCGGGTAGTTCAATTAAAGCCCCGTGCCGCCTGTAAGTTGCAGTCCTGCTTTTAAGCTTAACAATTGCATAACATATGCGCTTTATTTGTATTTAATGGCAACCAAGTACAGGCCAACTTCAAATTAACAAACAGAGGTATATTGATAACATAAATTATAAAAGAGACGATTTTTAATATTATTTGATTGCAATTGCTTTTCAATAACTGGTGAAATTTGTTCAAATAATATATCCAATATAAGTAAATGCCAATTACATAATATTTGTGTAGGCAAAAAATAAAATAAAACTTATTTCAATAGAGCTGGGAATAAAAAATAAAAAAGTACAAATGTTGTTGACTAAAATATGTAAAATGGCATTAGAAATTGTACATTGAAGTTGCGCAGCGTCGGCTGCTGAGCCCCCATCATTAATATGGCATAAATGTTGTGGCAATGCGTATACGCAGCGTTGCCAGCCAAATAAAAATTATCGATGCATTAAAAACACGTTTTAGTGTTGGTCAGCTAAGCATCGAATGTTAAATGTTAATTTCCCCACAGCCATGACAACAACAACAACAACAACAATAACAACTAGCAGTGACGTTGCAATTTTTAGATTCATTTATTTGCGTTTATGTCGGGTTGCAAAAATGAACATGCAAATGGCCATTTTATTATGGACATTATATTATTGTGCCCGAAATGTGCTATTGAATGCATTAGTTGTGTGTGTGTGTGTGTGAGTTTGTGTCTGTGTGTGCAGTTGACAGTTGTCTGTATGTAGGTGTGTCTGTGCAATTGGCAATCAAGTTGCGGTTTTGTTCGCTATTCATATGCAAAAATATATATATGAATACATACATATTTATGTATATATATATACATATGTATTTTTAGGCGGCAACTGCGGCAACAAAAAATCAATTTGTAAATGTTTTTAGTACTACTGCAACTTTGACATTTCACACTGTTCGCAGCTGTTGTTGTTTTTGCATTTGATGTTACTTTTTTTAATACCCTGTAGCCACTTAAAATGGCTAAAGCGGGGCATATTTGCGCAAATGTATGTAACAGGCAGATGGATGCATTTATCACCATATAAAGTGAATGTGTTTGTTGTCAGCGTCGAGAATCTAGTTAATTTGTGCGAGAAATATACTTAATTTTGACTGAGTTCATTATACATAAAAAATATTATAATACAATGATTATACAAATAAAAATTTGATTTTGAGGCCCAAATTTTCTTTAACATATCTTGCAGATTATAAGATATATATGCAACATATGTATACAAGTTGTTCTGGTATATAGAATATTGTGTTTTTTATAGAATAAATAAAAAATTAATTTAAAAGGATTCAGGCTTTTTTTCTATTAATTTCTTTTTTTCTGTTGTTGTTAGTTATATATTTGGTCAAAAATATTGGATCATAAGCACAGATATAATTCGAGAATTAGGAAAGAAGGCTTTTCGAAAGTATGTTTGGACTTTGCGAAGCTACGTATAGGGTAACTGTTAGTCTGGCACTCTCAACTGCATCAGTCTTGCTTGATTTTCCTTCCTATGTGGGTCTACAGACAACTGCCAACTGACCCCATTGGCAGCGATGTCCGCTTGTAATTAGCGCTTCCTCTGCTGCCGCCTCTGTTGCCAGCTCTGCTTCTGCTGCTGCTGCCATTCGGGGAGTTTTTGACCTCAATTGCTTTGTCACCATTTCAATTTGCAATTTCAGCCATTAACTAGTTACACTCAATGCAATTAAACTTGCACTTTTGCCGCAGATCCGCCTGAACGGGACAAGGTGGCAGCGTCGCGTTGCAAGAAGCGCGAGCGAAACTTGGCCGGTCCGCAACTTGCAACTCGCTTGATTCGCTGGTCCGTCCCCAGTCAGCAGTTCCCATTACGCTGCTCCAGCTCCAGCTCCTGCTCCAGCTGCTCCTGCTGCTGCTTCTGAACATGCTGTTTCTGTCATGTTGTCAGCGGTCTGTGCAACCGCAAAGTGTTGCTGTTGCTGATGCTGTTGTTGTTGTTGGGGCATAGAGTGAAAGTGCACAGTACTCAACACACCGATACCAACACCAAATAACTAATACCGCACACCGCGCACCGTCGTCCGCCCAGTTGCATGTGCGTTCCATTGGAATAATTTGAAAATGAAAATAAGAAGAACGAAAAAGATAGTAAAAAATTGTATCTTCTCATTGAGTTAATTGCAAATTGGATGAAATTGTAATTTTACACTTCATTTCATTCAATTCATGGCTGATTGACAATTTAGTTTTTCATTAAGGTGGCCCAGCGCCAGTCGTTGCCACTGGATTCCGGCAACGTTAACGTGATTGACGCTCCTTGTGGCATGCCCCATGCAGATGAAGGATTCGCCTAAAAGACTGCTTGATTGGAGTATGTAAGTGGCACGGTAAATATATTGATATGTATATCAGTCTATATATATATCTGAACATGAATTAGCTATTTGAGTATTAAGTAAGCCTCATAATAGCCATAGAAAGAAATTTCGAGACTCAGAGAATAGCGTATGGAAAGTGTATAAAATAAATGTTAAAAAGGTTTTGATGAAAGAATAAAATTGCAATTACTATTTTAATGAAAACTTTCTAATATAATATTTTTATATCTTGAAACTTCGCCAGAGTTCCAATTGTTTGATCATACCGAAAATTGTATCAAGCAAATATGGCTTATAAAGTAAGAAAAACTTAAGACCTAAAAAATGCATATAACTCTTATGTAAAACTGATGTTACTAAATTAATAAAACTAAGTTCTTAAAAATGAAAAATCAATTTTAAAATAAATATTTTCAAATATTTTTTAAATATCATTTTACATATTGTAGTATGTAGTATAATCTGTAATATTTAACTTTTTTCAAAGCATGTTTGTGAGCTTTGAAAGCCTTGAGCAACCAGAAACATAAGTAAATATGCCAAATAAATGTACGGCAGGATATATGGCAGGACGTAGATTTCTTTGTCGGCTTAACAATATTAAGAAAAATACATTTAATAAGTTATAGCATGATAAGTATTCGCCTGAAGTAGAGTGCATATATTTATCAACAATCAAGCTTCAAATTATAAACCCAACTTATACTACATAAATCTGGCCTTATAGCCTTCTGCTAAAAGATGAGTATGTCCAAAGACTAGTCTAACACCCGCACTCGAATCCTTAAAATTTCCTTGCCTAAGTTACAGGGACACTTTTTTAACACGTCTGCCGAAAACGGCATTTAATTTAAAATATATCAACTTTTTTATTGAATCTTTAGCTGAATTAAACTCTTTTCATTTTGCGCATATTTTCATTTAGTACGTTTATAGTCAGCTTTCAGCTTTCATGTTGAAGTGGCTTGTGTCCTGCCGGGCATGAATTATTGAAGACCGTGTTGCAACCGCGAAAAGTTTGGTGCATGTGCATTGCAAATGTTGCGCATACGCAGCGTTGTAATATAGTTGCTAAGAGCGTATGTACAAACAAGAGTCATGAAGCAAACTTAAAGTTATGAATTCTTAAAATATGTGATTTATTTGTTGCGAAACTTTTATTCACACATATACATACATACTTACATATACACACACGCTCACACACCCACACACTGCAGTTAACGTTGAGTGAAGCTGAAACATTTTTTGTTGCTCCACTTTTTTATGGCGAAAAGTTTGCGTTGTCACGTGACTGGCGTAGAAGATGGCGAATATTTATAAAAAATAAAAGAACTAGGGAGAAGAGCAAAATAAAATAAGTAGCTGAGCCTGTGACCAGGTAGCTGCAATGTCTTTGCATAGACACGTGTGCCGAAACGCGCCGGAAATGCCATTTACAGCAGACTTACTTCCGCTCAAAAGGAGGTGGGAGGCAGCAAAAAAAAGGTATAGGAAACTGTAGCATATGCACGGGCGCTGGCTGCATGTCCTTACTTTTGTTTTAATATTCATATTTTAGCATCAGAAATTATTCGTTGAAATTAAGTTGCTTTATGCACGCACAGCAACGAGGAACGGGGCGCAGAGGGCTCGAAGGGTAGAGGCGAGCAAAGAAGTGAGCTTAAAAGCGACTACGACGAAAATGTTTTGAATTTAAAATCTGCAATTTTCTGTTGATTGCCGCACCCAACGCAGGCAGCGCCAGATGAGGGGGCTTGGGGACAGCGAGGGGCTAACAAACGTGCAGTTATAGTGTAACAAACAACAACTAGCATAGTGTTGGCCTGCGTACTGCTTGGCGGTTGGTAACGGGCGTAGCAGCAGCAGCAGCAGCAGCAGCAGCAGCAACATCAGCATCATCACAACTTTTGCGTAAAATTCCAGTCATGTGTCCCTAACAAATCCCTGCATTATTCATGAAATGATAAGATGACTTTGTGCTGGCTTCGTTGCCGTCAACGCTGCTGATGCTGATGCTGCTGCTGTTTTTTTCTTAGCATCTTTTGCCGCTGCACGTCGTATTTTCACATGCAGCTGCAGCCGGGCTAGCGCTGCTGTTAGCCGCATTTAACTGCCAACTATCGTTGCCTTAACTAGCCGCACAAAAACAAGCATCAAAGTTGCATAAACTCAATTAAATGCATTCTGCAAAAATATCACAGCTCGGAGCGCATCAGGTGCTGTCAGAGTTCTGCCAAAGTTCTGCCTAGCCATAAATATGGTAATACCCATAAACAGGTAGCGGCGTAAACGGCAAACGGTAAACTAATTGCCAATTAGTTTATTACCAACAAAAAACTTTATCAATAAAAAACGACAGCAGCAGCCGTAACAGCTCTGCCTGCTGTTAAAGCTGAGCAGCAGCTGTTAAGGAGCAGCCAAGCACTGTTATTAGCAGCCCACGTGCTTAACAGTCGGCCACAAAGCTACAAATGCGATGCTGCTGCTCTCTTCTGTGCTGGCTCTCTCCGTTATGCGCTCGCTCTTCGCCGCCGCGTCTCTTCAGCTGTAAGGGGCCGTCGTGTAAACGAGCGCCCGCTGCTCACGAGGCGGATGCTGAGAGCAGCAGCAGCGGCAGCGGCAGCCGCATTACAATTACACGAGAAGGACGTCAGCGTCGCTGCCGCAGCATTAACGACGACCACGACAACGAGGATGCCAACGATGACGACGACGAAGCCGACGAGGAGACGTGTTTCTCGCGCTGCTGACGCGGCTGCAGCTTCAGTCAGTTCGTAAACTCGAAGCCGTGCGGAGATGCTTTGGACAACGCTTCGTCCCGCCTAAGCAAAAGCTCGAAGTGCCAAAAAAAAATAACAAATATAGTAAATAAAAACTAAGTAATAAACGTAAAAAGTTGCAGTTAACAAATTTTGTATAAAGTGACAATAAATAGTTCTGCATATATAACGCATACGCCGTGTTCGCTGCAAGTAAAGCATTGGAAAACTTTAAGAAACACGCAGCAGAGGCAGAAATAAAGTTAAATAAAGGCTGAACAGATATGAAGTCGCCGGACAAACTGACTAATTGAGCGCGGAACTTCCGCTTCCGTCGTGCGCTTGACTTCGGCCCCAAAACGTAAGGGCGAGAGCATTACAGATAAGCAGGATTTCGATGTGGGGGCGTGGCAGCGGCAGTGGGCTTAAACATTCTCAAATATTAAACACATGAATTCGCATGTATTTGGCATTTAAATTATTTAAGTTGACAAACGCACACAGACCAGCCACCACGCCCAGCTAGCGCCCTTGTTTCCTGTTTTGATGTCCTCGTTGTTGTGCTTTCCCTTTCCGCCCCACTCCCGCCATTCCCATTCCCATTCCCATTTCCATTCCGATTGCCATTGGCAGTGCCTTTCTCTTTCATACGGACGCCACTTACTTATGTTCTGGCTGCTTTTCTTTATTTTTTCAAATGTTTGTTATTTATTTATAACGACAGAGCCAAACGCCGAGCACATCCTTTGAACTTTTCTGCATGAGTTTGCAATTGTGTTGATGTCACACACACACACACACACACATATGTCTATATAGACACACTACATTTGCACATGTGTGTGTGTGTGTGTGTTTGGTATAGTAGTAGTGTGTGTTTTCATTTTATCTACAGCTACTGCTACTGTTTTGCCTTTGACGCTGCATTCGATTAATTTCGTTTTCCATTGAACTCTTCCTCACTCTCTTTCTGCCACTCTCTTTGACTCAGGTCCCCTGCGCTCCCCTTAACCACCACTCCATTATCATTTAACTTGGCTCGAAGCTACTGTATTTCCATTTGGCCTTTGTGTCCTCGACTGCTATTGAAATATTAAACAATTCACTCGACGGGCAGCTGCAAAATAATAATAAATAACTAACGCTGACAAAGTTACTATGATTTCTATATATACATATATTTGTTTTTCTGTGCAGTGAGGCCAAGCATAACGCATAAAATAACAACAATAACAGCAACATCAACAGCATCACAAACAACTTTTGAGCGCCGTCTGCAACGCCATATCAATTAATTTTATTCAAACAATTTTCCGAGCAATAACAAAAAATGGATTACGCCTGGCTGCTGTTTCTCTTCAGCTGCACTTTAATTGGTAAGTGAATGATGAATGGCCGCAGCCACTGTTTATTGAATTCCCTTGCTTCTTTTCAATTTTGTATTTTTTGCACATTGCAATGAAGCAAACGTGCGAATTAGTGAGCTGCTTTAATTACAGGCTGGCCACATGTCGTATGCGTAATGCGCGCACGGAAAGCGCCTTTTGCCGCGATTGATTGTTCAATGTTTTCGCATCCGCTTGCAATCAGATTATTTTTGATTATTTTTTATTTGTTATTTTTGTTTGCCCCGAGCTGAACCGCAAATCAATATTGACAAAGTTTTCGCCTTGGGCTACAACAGCCACTGGCCAGTTGGCCATCTGCCTTCGTGGCTGGCTGCTCTTTTAATGACTTTTGCCATAATTTCATCTGCTGCGAGTGCAATTCGACTGCAGTTCGACTGCAGTTGCATGTGCCGTTCATTCATTTTCATTTTCATTTTCATTCGCAGTCTGCCTTTGCCACTGCTTTTGACGCTGCTGACGCTGCCTTTTGGCACTTGGTAATTTGTGCAGCCGCAACTTTTGCTCTGCTGCCGCAGTGGCAGCTTCTGCTGCACGACTTGAGTGCAGTTTAAAGTTAAATTGTATTTCGGAAATGTTCGCAATTAGGCAGCCTGCCAAAGGCATCTCCATCGCCCCCCCTGGCACATAAATTGCCAATGGCAATGGGGCAATTAATTTGCAGCGCATTAAATGAGCTGCCATTTGCCCAATGGCAGCTCGACAACTCGATTTTCAGCGGGTTTGTTCAGCCAGCTAGTTAGCTGAAAAATTCATTTGGTCACTGGGAAAAATGTTGCTGGTGAGATTTGTTAGTTTTGGAAACGATGATGGCTTGTCCCAAACACTCATTTTCCATTGCAAAGCAAATAATCCTTTAATTAAAGTCAAAGATGAGTTTGACCTAACTATAAAATAGCACTCTCTACTAAATTCGACTTTCGCTAAAAGAAACTGCATCCATAAGCTAGGCCGGAATTCAAACCCAATTCACGCTACTTATTGTTACCTATAATTATTTTTTACCATTTATTTTTTTTATTTTTATTTTTTCTATATACTATTACTTTTAACACTGCATTCTAAAATTCTAAAACAATTTTTATATTTTTTAAATAATATTTTAAAAATTCTATATTATTTTTGAATATTACCATCTTTATATCACAATAAAAAAATCCATATTCTGATTCGTGTTGACAATTTAAAAACTATAATTAAGCAGGTCTTTTAGTAAATTGCAATGAATGTAAAAGAAGTTTGGCAGCAAAGGTTTCTAAATTTCCAGCCAGCTCCTAACTACGATAAGTTAGAGTTGGAATCTAGTTCCTCATAAGCCTTGGTTCGAAAAACTGCAACCTTTTGGCAGAGCCTGAGAAAACTTTCCGGCTTTTCAAATGCGGCTGACATATTTCACTTTCAACTCCAAATGCATTTGGGGTCATTCATTCAAACGCTTAACAAAAGGCGCACATGGCTGGGGACTTTATTCAGGCTTTCAAGCGCAAAACTACACACATATGTTGCTCGAAAGAAGTGGTAGAACAAGTTTTTTCAGTTCTCGACGTATTTTTTAATATTTTACGCTTATTTTGCAAAGCTTTGTGAGCTGCTGTGCGTGCTTGTTGTTGGGGCAGTTTTAACTTGGCTAATGGAATTAAATATTGTCCGTTCAATTTCAATTTGCAGCTGCAGCAAACATTGTTGCAGCAGCAATATCGAATGGCTATCTCACTATCTCTCTCTCTCTCTCTCTCTCTCTCTCTCTCTCTCTCTCTCTCTTTCTTTCTGTATCTGTGTGTGTAACGCATAAAACGTACAATTTACTTGAAATATGCATAGGAGCATTATCTCTTGATTTTATTATATAGTAGACTATGCAAATACTATTATTTTTGCTGCATACAAATCAGGAATCTTAACAGGCCAGCAGAGAAACCCCGCCTGAATAGGTACCCATAAAAATAACCACAAATATATATAGCCAGATATATATATCTATATATTTGCATAAACGTCTCGAGCATCTTTAAATGAATTTATTACTGAACTTTTGCCGGCGCGTCCTTTGGCAAATTCATATGTAAATTTATCTAGCACACACAACATTTGGCTGGCCCTGCGGGTGAGTGTGTGTGTGTATTTATGTGTATGTATAGGTAGTAAATGTGCTTGCCAGCATCAACTAAAAAGTGTGGCTTAATTAGCAGCGTATTTGCATATGCTATTTGAGTCTGTAGAGAGAGCGAGAGATAGTTAGAGAGAGCGCCTGAGTAAACCTGGGAACACAAGTTTTTGTATTTTGCTAAAATTAAAAATTTACATAAATAATTGGGAGTGTTGGGAGAGCATAGAAAACATCAGCAATGGTTGGTGCAATAAATTGGGGTATACAAATAAAGCATTTCATTTTATTCATTTATAGCTGAAACAATTCACAAGATACTTTAAAGTTATTTAACTTGGCAATTGGTAATCCTACGTAGTATAGTTTACGGACTCAGTTTTCAGTTTGCCACATGAAAAATGCATGTTTGCAACATAAACACACACACACACACACACACACAGTCGGGGCAAAGTCGAGCTGCTTGACAGTTTTCGGTTCGCATTTCTTATCAATTTTCAGGTGCCGCATGGCAACCTCATGTTGCAAATGTTGCATATGTTGCAGCTGCGCTTATCGCTGACCGCCCCACCAACAACAGCCGCAAACCGACACCCATACATATGCTAGTTGCAACTGGGCCCTATCTAATGCCGCACTTTGTGGCCCGGCCAGCAACTATTTTGCATATGCATTTCATGAAATTTCAAATTTATTCGATGCAACCGGGCAAGCCTGCCCCACCTGGTCGAAAGCTTCCGCTTCGAGCCCCGCATTCATTCAAACCTTGCTCGCCTGTCAAACTGCAGTTACTTTTATTCGCTTTGTATTCACTTTCGCAGATATGCAGATAATCTCGGCGCTTTTTGTGACGGACATCAGCGTGCCGGAGATTGTGGACTTTCGGGATAATGTGACGCTGTCCTGCAGCTACGATATGAGTGGCCACACCCTGAACTCCGTCAAGTGGTACAAGGATCGCCTCGAGTTCTTCAGGTATGCGGACAATTAATTGCGATCTCGTCTTAGTTCTAAGCCATAATCATTCTGTTTAGGTATACGCCACTAATGCGTCCGGTGTACATAAATTTTCCCGTGGCCGGTATTCAAGTGCTCGACGGCAAGTACTTCTGCAACGAGTCCACGTGCCGCGTGGACCTCAGTCTGCTGGGCGCGAAGTCGACGGGCAACTTCAAGTGCGAGGTGAGCGGGGATGCACCGCACTTCAAGCTGGCCGCCAAGGAGGACAACATGACCGTGGCAGGTGGGTGCAGTGTGGACATGAACCACTTAACGCATTAGTGGCTAATTTGTATCATTTGTCGCGTGGCCCGCAGCCCTGCCGCAAAGCGACCCCCTCATCGAAGGCTTCAACTCGATGTATCGCATGGAGGAGTTCCTCAGCGCCAGCTGCGCCTCCGACTACTCCAGCCTGCCCACGAAGCTCACCTGGTACATCAACGGCGAGCAGGTGCGACCACAGCATGCAGCACTTTAACCCCGCCCACTCGAATGCCAACCTCTTCACTCTTTGCAGCCATTGTTGGGGAGCTGCAGCCCAGCATCGACACGAGCATACCCGCCCACGACTACATTCTGCGCCGGCAGCGCCTCCAGGTGCACTTGTACCTGCAGGGACACCGCTTCTACCTGAACAGCAAGTTCCTCGAGCTGAAGTGCGTTGCGGAAATCGAGAACTACCCGGAGCTGCGACGCGAGACTTCGCTCAGCGCATCCCTCACGGAATTCGATAATATGAAGAATCAGATGCTGAGGCACGCAGGCACAAGTGAGTATCTATTACGCATTCCATTTTTATATCCTTGCGGGGGGTGTTAAATTCTTACGAGGATTGCAAACTTTTTCGATTGAGACATGTGCTCTTGTTTGTCTGTCTATAAATTCCCGAATTTCCGAAATGTTCCAAATAGTCTCAGAGTTATGTTTCTAGCAGACATAACCGATTTATGTATAATAAAATAGTTTCATAAAAACTCGTTTAAGAATTCTTGTCGAATAAACAATTTGTTTAAAAGAAACATTTAAATTTGCTTATGATAATATATTAGTCCATTCAATAATTTCTGTTGTTGTTGAGTTCGCAGTTTTGTATTATTCCACATAATTACCTTCGTTCGTAAGGCTTTTAGATATTCATATATCTATTGATCTACATGTGTAAATGGCTAAAGCTATTTAATCTTCGGCAGGCCGAAGGTATCCATTATTCTATTGTGTTATCCTGCCGTACTCAACGTCCTTTGTGTTCCCTATTTCCATATCTGCATGGTTCACTTATTGTTGTACAGATTCAGGTGCAGCCGACTGCAGGAGCTGCTTGTGGCAAAGGACCTGCCTAATATCCAGTCTCTTTGTGATAATCCTGCTTACCAAATGTGCGGTGCGCCAATCATGAGCATTCACATCAGCCACGGAATTGCCTCAGTCTTGGGTTCAGGTTCGGGCCACGTCTCAAGGGGCGTCAACTGCAACGGAAACTTTGGCAACTATATCAACAAATTAGTTAGTTAGTTAGTAGAGAAGCCTGCTAACGGTACGTCAGACGGGGCAACAAGCTGGAGATGTGTCTCGCCAGTCGACAAAGCGTTGAGGTATTGGGGCAAATCATGGGGATATTTGGGGGAATAATTCAGTGAGTTTGTCACTTGTACATAATTAGGAAGCAGAAGGAGCTGGTGTGGGTTAGAGGACAGGCAAATGTTATAATATTATTTCACAAGTGCGACAAGTGTGTGCACGCTAAATACATATATACTATATATAAAACATATAAGTGTATTATAGAGCTAATAACGGAGCAGGAAGTTAAGTCATTTAATGCATTTAAGTTGAAACGCATCTCAACGGAATTCAATTCAATTTTATTGAAAAAATCATTGATTGATCTAGTTTAGTTTACATAAATTATCGGTAAGGAAAGGGGGTATTTATTCCAACTCCTAAAAAGCTCTTTGACTTTAATTTAGTTATAATGTCATATCTAACATTTTAGATACTTTGCTAGCTGTTTTACGTTCTATTGTTGTAATTGAAGCAAATTTGTGATTTTTTTATGTGTAATATGTTTGCATTTTGGGCATCGCCTCTCAGGGAAGCCAAATAAAATTCACTGCATGTCTTCGAAATCAATTACAAAAAAAATCTACAGCATTATAAGCATTAAAATAACAAATGAATATTAATATTAAACTGCACTTAATGGAAGCAACTGATTAAGTAAGGTGTTCAAATTGCTTGATAAGGTCACAGTTGAACAAACACGAATTTTTAATGTACATGTAAACATTTTTCAAATCTAATTATAATAAACACATACATTTTTATGCACATGAAACACTTTTCGTAACTGAATTTCAGCAAAAAATAAATATCTACATAAAATTAAATGCAAATAAAAAATAAGAGAAGCAAAATTGCCAACATGAAATGTTTTCTGTGGAATATGCAAATGTTGTAAAAATGATTATGAATATAGCGATATGTATAGGTAAGTTAACATAAAAAGCTGTAAATACAATTTTAAACATTATAAACAGAGGCAAACAAACTATATACTGCCAGAGAAACATACTGCCAGAGCTACATAAAAAAACGAGGCTAAAAAAACTTAAAGTTCGAACATGCAAAGTACGTACTTTAATTATGCTCGAATCAAAGCATATGTATACAGTACACACACACACACACAAACACAAACACACACCATTACATACACGAGTAACTAACTTAAAATATGCAGCAAACATTTCATATTAATGAGCTACTAGAAATAGAACTAAAAACCAACCAGCATAAATGTACAACTCACATTAAATTTAAAAAAAAAATGATAAATTAAAAAACAAAAAGAAATGTACTAACTGTCAAACTAAAAGGTAAATTAAAGTTAAGAGCCGCAACAAAATAAATTCAGATCAGATCAAATAGGCAAAAAAAAAACAGTTACTCGGTGAAAACTAATGAAAATTAAATTAAATTAAATTAAAGAAACGAAAAAAACATGCTTTAAAAAACATTGTAACTCGATATATTCAATTGAAAAGTCAAACAAAATACAAAGTCGGGCACTTGTTAATCACTTTTTGTTATTCAGCATGCAATTAAAATAAAACTGAGTGCATACAAAAAGCGAATAAAAATAATATAATATGAGTATTACTGGCAACATGTATAAATTGATTCGCCTATTTATTCGCACATCTTTTGGTTGTGAACTTGTTTTATTTTCAAATACAAAATAATAAAAACAAAATATATATAAATAAAAACAAAAACAAGAAAACTCAATAAAAAAATTAAAACGCATTTGTTTGCTGTTTTTTTTAAATTTCGTAAAATATTTCCAGCGCCGAAGTCAATGATGAAGCCAAACAAATTTATTTGAATAATTTTTTCGCCTGCATGTTATGCCAAATGCAGACAAATAGGACATATAATTTATTTAATTTATGGGACTGTAAGAAGGAAAAAAAGAGTACATAAAAGTATGCCAGATACATAGCGCTAATCTGTGATATTACAGACAGATCGACTTTAATTGGTGCGGTATACAATGCGTTTTTTAATTGCAATTTATGCACTGCAAAATAGACGTGTCTGGCTGGTTGTCACGGTAATCGGCTTTTTATTTGCCTGTAACTATTAATTAAAGTTGGTTGTCCAAAGGTGGGAATTATATTTATTAAATATTTAAATTGATTGGACGATCTAAAACTATTCATCCATGAATAAATCGCTTGACTTGATCCACTTTATTTTTATCGATTTTCAGGACAATAAGGTCGATAACACTCAAACAAATTAAGTCAGAATAAAAAACAAGCCGATTATCGGTTGTAAAAGTTAAGTAAAGTAAAGACCTCTTGTAAAATTCCATTTCCAATTCCATTTATGAAACTAAAATTACTCAATATAAGACCACATTATATATATATATATTTTTTAGATCTGCGATCTTGAGTTCAAATAAAATGAGTATTTACTAGTTAAATTCCACTTACTTCAGACTTGCTCAAGGTAAATTGTTTACTCAGCTAAGCTGTATGCATTTGCATACCTGGTCATGTCCTGTTTCTGCTCCTGCTTCTCAGGAGACTCCACAGGACTCGCTGGCCCGTTCTGTTGTTGCAGCTTTTGGCTGGCCATGACGAAATGTACTTGCTTAATTTAAAATAATAACTTGTTTAAGTACGTAAATTTGCACAATTAATTATGCTAATAAGGCCTGGGCACGAGCGAGACCGAAAGCCGGGCCAAAAAGGCAATGGGCAAAGGCTTAAACAATAAAAAGGGTTAAATAATTAATTTCAAAGCTGTTGCAATTAGTTTCCACTAAATTTTTCATGAGTTCTGTCCAGCTCGCTTACGAGCCAGAGCTGAGATAGGCCAATCCATACAAGAAACAGAAAAAAAATGGAAATTTCAAGCATTTGCCGCGCGACCCAGCGGCCGCACAAAAAGGAGGAGCCCAAACAAAAAAACAAAAAAAAAATCCAAAAAAGTGAAGGCGAACAAAGGCCGCTTCTGATGGCCACTTAATGAGCCAGAGCCTTGACAGCTAATCAAATTAGCTGGCCAAGGACTTTTGATCAAATATGCGAGAGTAAAGGAGCCTTGTGAATTACGCATCATTTCGCTGAAGTGTCATATGGTGTGCGCGTAATTTATGTGATTTTAATTAGCAGGATGTCGTCCTGCCGCCGCCGCCCACTTGTGACGCATAGCTGTCACATTCATGTTTCTGCAAGTAATTGAAATTAATTTTGCATTATTATAATTTATTTTCGCCTTTTTTTAATTTTTTTTTTTTTGTATGCCAGCAATTTGTCATGGAATTTTAAACATTTTCAATTAAGTGCCGTCCGGATGGTGCACATCAGCTTGAGCTTGAGCCGAGTCGCCTCTAAGTTGCCAAAAAATGCGGCCAAATAAAGTGAAGTGAATTTTTCGCGCTTTGGCATTTGTCAAAGTTTTGCTAGAGATGCTCAAGTGTCCTTTCGCCAAAGTTCTGTAGCTGATGCTGATGCTGCTGCTGTCGCTGCTGCTGCTGCTACTGCTGCTGCTGCTGTTGCAGCCATTTTCGCCTGTTTGCGTTTCATTAAAATCCATTAAAATGCTGCAAATCAAATTAAAAGTTTCTACTTTTTTCAATTCTGGCTGCCGAGCAGTCGGCATCATTGTCAGCGGCGCCTTCATCAACTGCTTTTTGTGACTTTGGTCTTGGGGTCTTCTTTTTCTTCCTCTTGGCCTGGTCTTGGACCGGGTTTCGACTCGGATTCTAGTTCTGTTTCTGGTCTCGGTCTTCGTGTTGAGGTTTGGACTCGGCTTAATTTGCATGCGCAACATTTTCAAATGACAATTACAAATCTTTTGCTCACACTTTTTCACTTAGATTCTTTTTGCCAGAAATTACTTTTTAATTTCTTTGTTAATTCGTGGAAATTTTGTTTTGTGATTCAAATGAACTTTATAGATTGCACCAAATTCACTGCACTCTGAGTCTCGCTATTATATTAATACAGTGTATTTAATTGCTATTATAGTCTAAGCATATAGCACTGATTTTGCGATGACCCATTGACCTATTGACAGCTATCTCGATACTTGCCACACAATGACTCATTTGTATGTGGCATACGCAGCAGCCTCAGAGCAGAACACGCCACGAATAATAAACAGCCGTCGTTGGTAACTCTCCCAAGTTGCTTTTGGCCAAATTGGTTTGGTATGCAAACAGTAACGTCATCCACTCGGCAGAAGGCGGTCTTTACCTGAGAGTCCTCGTGGCAGCAGAGATTTCAATTTTTGTGTCTCAAGCTGCTTAACACTAATGTTTTTCAAGCTGTGTCAATGTTATTATCGAGCTATACTCTTCTCGATTTTATCAATTCAAAACTAGATAGGATACACTCTATTCGCCCAACTATTTTAAGAATTTTATTTGATTTATTATTATTTTCAATTTAATTTATTTTAAAAAATTTAATTTTTTTTGTAATTTTTAACTAAACAACCAAACAGCTTAACAAATGAAGCAAGGGACCTTTATTTGTTATAAAATAATTCCAAAAATTAAAAAAAATAACTGTGCCATATCTAAACCAAATTATCAAGTTTTGTGCTTAATGCATTTCCTGAACCAGGTGTAATTTTGCAATGCTATACATTTGTAATGGTTATAGGGTATAAAACAACGAAAATCGCATGTAAAGCACTTTGTTGAAGATCAATTGAAAAGAATTGCCCAAAACCCGCAAACGGAATCGAAATGAGCAAAGGCCCTAACAAACACATGTGCAGAAACGTTTTTGGCAACAAGGCTCAGACGACGACCTGCCACATCTGAAGTGGTTAGGAGGGGGCACGGGGAGAGCGAGGGGCAGCGGAGTCGAAGGCGTAGACAGCAAACGTAAACTCTTCAATAATTGAACGTGAAGTCATGAGGAAGCGATAAAATCAAATTGCTTCCTTAATGTGTGAAATTGATACAGGAAACAATTTTCCACATTGTTATGAGGCGCACATGGTGTAAGCGGCTGCCACAACGCCATTGATATGGGGAGCGGGCATCATATCTAGGCTCTCGATGCCGCCATTTGCTACAAGTATCTCGATTACAAACGTAATCCGGAATGTTTGGGAATCGCGTGCGCGCCCAATTCCGGCTGATTTCGCCAGAGGCCAGCGACAAAGGCTACGACTGCGGCCGTAGCCAGGGGGCGCCGGGGGTTGTGGGGGCCAAAAGCATTTGACGCCTGCTAACACACTTCCCGGTTAGGTTCAATATTATATTTCGAGCGAGGCAACACACGATACAAGCACCTAACCGGGCCCGGCACCAAATGCGGCGCACGGTCCATCAGCGCATGCAAATATGCTTTTCAATTGGTTTACGGCCATTGAAGCGTGCACATTGCCTTGCTGAGGTTGAGGCGCCACCGTGCGGCCAGAGTCCAGCACGGGTCCTGCTCTGGCTCCTACTTTTGCCAGTGCTACTTCTGGTTTCTGGCTCAATGGCATGTGCGTTTGTTGTTTGCCAGGGTTCTTGGCCAGCTTTTGCTAATGGCGTGGCTAACACGATTTGCGGCAGACCGCGAGTCGAAACGTTTGCCGGCTCAATTTCGTGCCCATTTCCTTTCCCATTCCCGTTCCCTGCTCGCCATGTGATGGGCAAACGCAATGCCTGATCAAACATTCCGATTGGCTTGCTGCCGAGACGCAGCTTCGTTTGCGAACGCTTGAATCACAGCGAGCCGCTGGCCCCGCAGCGACTGCTCCGCTTGCAACTGAGCCCACCTGGTCCCACCTGGCTAATGTGCTTCAGTTTCAGGCTGCGAATATTAACAATGGCCAACAATGTCAACTATGCCGTGTGCAGTTTATGTAGCCGGGCTGAGTGGAGCCGCTGAAGAGCTGGCAACCTGGGAACGGGACGCGAACCTGAGCGGCAAGCGCCGCTGCGTCAATGGGAAGATGACGTTACGCGACAATTTTCCGCTTGAATTACGCTCCCAGTTCATGCTTCGTTTGCCCAAGCCCAAGAACACAGAGAGACAAAGGCAGACGACGGGGCGTGGGCTGGGGATGCGGAAAAAAATAAATAAACGTTAGCAAATTTCCATTTTACAGCGGAGCCAGCAACGACAGCAACAGAGACGCGACTCCAGCATCCGCATCCAAAAGGGGGCACGCACCTGTGCGACAGACGCAGCGACAATCAATGGTTGTTGTTGCTGCGAACTGCTGCGACTTTTGCCCCCTTGCAGCACGTTGCTGCTGCCTTTGACTGTGCGAACTCTCCCCAGAGATATTTAAGCCCTACGCAAATAATGATAAACTATAAAATCGCATGAAGCGACGATGTGCGGCAGTAGTCAAAGAGAAATAGAGAAGGAAAGTGGGGAGAGCGGCGAGAGAGGGCGCGAGCAGGGCTTGGCTATAGAGCCATGGAAATAATATCGGGGAAATAAAAATGTGCAAAGAGGCGGAAAATAATTCAACTAAACAATGTACACGTATTACATAAATGGGATATAGCCCGTGATATTCAATTACCATGCTAATGGACAATGGACCCAATTCGCCGGCTCAAGTGCGCCAAGCGAATGGGAATGGAAAATAAATGGGCTGAATTCCGATTAATCGCAAAGGCAACTTCTGAACATAAATGACATCTATTTGCTGTGGTATTCTTAAATTAAACGATTGCAGTGGTGTAAACCTCTTGAATTTATTTATTGAGTTATTGTGGAAAAAATACGAACTTTCTTTGCAATATAAGTTAGCTTAAATAGCTTACCTTCGAAAAAAGCTAAATGGAAAAAGTCACAACAAAGTTTTGCCCCAAAAATTGTCCATTACAATTGATACACTAAAAATATTATCCCAGAATTTTGAACTAAAAACTTGCCGAAATGCGGCTATAATAGAAATTTGGCAACTTCTTATTTCAAGAAAAATTTTAAAATAGTGCGAATCATTAAAATGAGTCTTAAATGGGTTATTGCTAAAACTAACAAGTAAGAACGTTGCAGTCGGACGTAACCGACTGCATAATACTCGTTCACAGTGCACAGAAGTTATTATTGTTATTTTGGAAAAATATAGAATTTAAAAAAAAGTGTGGGAGATAAAAGACTTGCGCGATTCGTGGGCCGGTGTGGCAGAATCTTTTAGGGAGGTCACCAGCAATCCACATACCAAATTTTAATCGATTTTCGATTTGACGACAGACAGACGGACAAGAATAATTTATTTTCAAATACGAATTAAATTTAAATGCAGAATCAATCTAGAGGTTAATCCATGGAGAAAATGACAAACATCGTGAAAATCGGTTAATTTTTGGCAAAGTTATGAGACTTTAAAATGTGTCAAGTATGGTTTTGGGAACTTTACATGTCTAAATTTTTGTCAATTTTTGCATGATTTTTGACAGAAAAATCGACCCCCTCAGAATCACTTTTGAAGTTGCGTTTTATACTAATTTAGGTACACGCAATCGATTAAAAACAAAAGTTCGCGATTCTAAAATCAAAAAAAAAATTTTTTTTCAAAATAGGTAAGGGGAGTAAAGGATATTTTTCGAAAAAAAAAAAAATTATTTTCAAATCCGAATAAAATTTAAATGCAGAATCAATCTAGAGGTTAATCCATGAAGAAAATAGTAAACATCGTAAAAATCGGTTAATTTTTGACAAAGTTATGAGACTTTAAAATCTATCAAATATGACTTTTTGTCAATTTTGGCATGATTTTTTAAAAGAAAACCTAAATTTATTTCCCATTAAAAATATTAAAATATAAATCAAATATATATATAAATATAAAAAAATTAACATATTATTGTAATATTGAAAATTTGGTAAATATAAAAATATCATTGCTAATATGCATTTAAAAGCTCTTCAGCTTGGCTTGTGAACTTTAAATCGCTTCAGATGTACACACTCTCACGCACACACGCACACACACCCACGCGTTGATTGGAAACATTTACAAATGTATTGGGACTATAAACATTTTACATGAAACAAAGGCGAAACCAAAATCGAAATCTAATAAAAATTTCCATTTTTCTATGCGCAGTTAACTTTATGCGACATTTATGCGTGTGCAAAGTGTTAAGTGCGTACAGACACACACACCCACTCGCACACACACAAGCACACACATCCATATGCAAAAGAGCAACATTTGCTGCTGCTTGGCTGCCCCGAAGCAGGCCGCACAAAGGCGGCGCTGGAGGCACGCAGTAAAATACTTATGAGTATGCTGTAAGTACGTAATATATATGCGAATACACACACACACACACTCGCTCACACAGACACACACATTCATACATATCTTTTATCTTTGGCAAACTTTTAAACTTTTTAAAATCGGCAAGGCGAAAATGAAAGAAATTCAGACGAACTTCACAGGCTTTTTGTTTTAGAATAGAACCCCATTCGTCGCTTTGGTTGTGTGGGGTTGGGGGGTGGGGGTGGGGGGGTCGTGGTATGTTTGGCGGCTGGGGCTGCTGCTGAAAGCCATTTTGCCAGCACGCTGGCGAGCATTATTTGGTAAAGAATATGGCCACAGCATTGCAGTTTGGGGAGTGTGGGGGACAATGGGGGCTGCATTGGTCTCTGTGTGAAAAGTATGCGCAAACTTTCGTAATTTATGTCATACGAAGTGTTAACCGCATGATGGCTGCACGCCGGATTGGATTTACATTGCTAAAAACTCCGGCAAGCGAAACTTCACCGGCGCCGGTTGCCGCTGCCGTTGCCATTGCCCGGACCCAACTTTTTCTGCCTTTGCAACTACTTTTTATTGGTGTTAAGTTGGGGTTCCAGGGCTTCTTAATTGTTTTTCGTTTTATGGCCAGTCCAAATATCAAATTAAATTTGCCTTGTACAGCTTCTGGTCAGGCTTTTAGCTGCTTCGTCTCTTTAGTCGCTGCCTCTTCACCTCCCCACCACCCTTAATTCACAGTTGAATGACTAATGAAAGTTATTTAAATAAGTAAACGTTCATTTGAAGCGCTTTTTCAATGTTCATTTCGATTTATATTTAACTTTTGCCGCATGCGAATTCCTTTCTCGATTTTTTCCGTCCATTTTCGCTGTCCTTTTCTTGTATCTGTTTCTGAAAGTCATTTATTGCGCCATGGGCGGCGCGCTTACAAATTTGTATCTCATTTGTGATTAATTGCCCTTCAATTTTGAAATTATTTCTAAGCCAAACCAACAAAGAAGAAAAGTGGAAATGAGAAAAAAAAAACGTTCCAAATGTATCCGGCTGTATCTGTTACATTTGTCTGGGCCAAGTTTTTACATGTAGCTGGCAAGCTGTAATTTTCTTTGCTTTCGTTTTTCGGTCTTTATTTGCTTTATTTTTTGCTGGCGCATTAAAAAACAAAAAGGGACTTTATGCCAAATTTAATTAGGCGCAAAGAGCGCAGAGTGAGTTTGGTTGAGCACAAGACAAACGAGCGGTCGACTTCGACTTGAAATGCTGCCAAATGATTTGGGCCCCGTTCTTTGAAAAGGGTTGCCGTCGACTTTTGCTGCCACTTTGGCAGCCCAGCAGCACATAAAATTGCATCAAGCGCACATTAATCAAACGTTCAGCTAATTTCGCTCAGCTACCAAGTAGCTGTTCGAACAATTATGGGACTGCCGAGCACATTACTCATACGTCATGTGGGCTCACGTGTCGAACGATTTGCGTTAATAAAATCGCAGCTGACGAACTCTGACGCTTGACTTTGACACATGCAGCATGCAACACAAGTGTTGCCACAGCCACTCTGCCTGGCACATATGTGAGTAGAGACAGCTCCCCCGCTTTTCGTCTCTCTCTGTCTATTGTGTTGCTGCGTGCTGCCCTTCTATAACAACTGTATTAAATTGCCAGCAATTACGTTTTTATTGTGCTAAAATGCACCTGTGCATATTCCTGATGGCGCAATTTCGAACAAAAATAAACGACATCAGAAAGAACAACATTGCATGCGAATGTGCTTCCTCCTCTCTCTCTCTCTCTCTCTCTCTCTCTCCCCCTCTCTGGGCGCAGTCTCTGTGCAAGAAAACCAACAACTGCGGTAACTGTAGAATAACATTTGTAGACTGACCGTCCCCCCTCCCTTCCCACCCCTCAGCTGCCCATCTTTCGGCCTTGCTAGAAGTATTAAAAGCTCATGTGTTTGCGCCTGTGTGCGCGTGTGTGTGCAGGCAATATTAGCACAGGTAAATGTTGAAAATTAACATTGAACTTTGTCCGAATGATAGCGGCAGACAATCGAGTCAGCTGCATGGCCATTACGGCATCAGCGCCGACGTGTCACAATGTTATTGCAATTTTCCGGGCCCTGCATCGGCTGCATTGGTGCTAAACCTAATGCCGGGCCAGACAGATGGGGCACAGATAACACAGAACTGAGCCCAACCGAACAACCACAACATCCATGGAGCTGGCACATTGTGAGCGCCACCTCCCCCCACCGAACGACCCCCGGCCCGCATCACACACGCCCAGACTGACCCCGGCATGCATCGTTGACTGAGCCAACATTGCCCGGAATGAACACCTCGGCCATGTCACACAGCGCTGGCAGTGCCAATAACCTGCGAGGCCTATGCACAGTGGGCAGCGTGGCTAACCAAGTGCACATAAAGATCTTTTAAGATAGCTCTGTTTTAAATTCCCAATTCATTACAGTCAGATATGCTTAATCAATTGCTGAAGGTCTTTATGCCAAAATTGATCACAAATATCAAATTTAACTATGAAGATGCATTGGATAAATTCGATAGTCTACTCCATCGATATATCGGGAGTTTGCCAAATTAAAGTATTGCAAGGAGTACACAAATAGGTTAAAGCATAAAAACTATCGATTTAATTTTCATAATTTATCAATAATACAAATGTCGATAGTCAATGCCATTGAAAGAATCGATATATATCGAGAATATTAAAGCAAACTGATAGCTTTCATCAGATATAAATAATACGCTACTGACACAATCAAGATATAGATAGTTCTATCGGAAATAATACTTATTCTTCAATCTATCGAATGCACTGCATACTTTTATAAACGGTGAGCTATCGATAGATATCGGTAATACAAATTTATAAAATCGATATTGAAGATCGATATGGATGATAACAAAACGCTCGATATTTCTTATATACATATACAATATTAACTAAGTCATAAAGCCAACTATTACTGGCATAACATTTCCAAAATAGAACAATTCGCTCGCAAAAACTTGAATCGCAACCACTGTAGTTTGCTCGCCCAACGATTGACTTGCTGCTGTTTGAGACAGCAACTGTTGTCGTTGCCACTGACGCAGCAGCAGCAGCCGCAGCCGCAGTCGCAGCAGCTAAGCCAACAACAAAATGCAAATACTCTTTGAACTTCATTAAGCAGCAGCTGCGCCAGCTGACAACTGGGCAGCTGGCCAACGGGCCAAGAGCGGGCAAATAGCCACCTGACAACGGCAGCTAATGTCTGCTGTCAGCTGTTGATTTTGATTTTGATTTGCGGCAAAGAATCAAACGCTGCCGCAAAACAACGCACTATTATATCATAGCAACCACACACACGCACACTCCCACGTACACGCACACTCACACCCACACTCACACCCACACTCGAAAGGTCAACACCGGGACACCGCTTCCGCCCATTGGCCGCACTCAACTGTTGCAGGCATAACCACAAAATTAGTTGGCATCTGCGGTGGGTTGCGTGGGCGTTAAGTAAGCAACTAATGCTTAAGGTTAACGTTAACGTTAACATTACAACCTTTTGCGGTTTGTCACTTGCAGCCGGTTGTGTGTGAGGTGTGTGTGGCTTTTGGCCAAACTCAATGAAACCAGACGAATGAATCGTTTGCTTAGCCAAATGTGTCTTGCTCCATTTGCCGTCCAAGCCATTCAAGTTTACAGGTATGACATAACTGTATATTGCCGGCAAGCGGTCATAAGAGGATTTGGTTACACACCTAATTAAAGATATTGATATCAGGTGGTTGTCAGTCCATTCAGCTATGAATGACATCCATTAAACTCGGCTCACATTCCGGCTGTTCCTTAGCTACACTCACCTAGTCACATTCATATCTTTCTGTTCATCGTTAGTGTTTGCCTTTCAAAGTGTTGATTTCACATCAATTAGCCGTGTTTAATGGTAATTAAGTTTGAATAACTATCCATCTTTTCGTAATGGCACACTGTGCTACAAGGTAAGCAAAAGTTGAAGGACTTTTGAGAAAGGCCAAATAGATATATATATTTCTTACTGAGCGCAAGTTCTAGTATCACATAAAATTCATAAAGTTTGCGGAATAATATTTCAAGTACAAAATTAATAGGTGTATAAAGACTATATATTCTTGGTCAGTATCAATAACTGAGTCAAGTTAGCCATATCTGTAATTCCGCACTTTACTTGAAAATATACTAATTTTGCATCACGTTATTCAATTCGTTTGTTAATTGCAAACAACTTGATGACAAGTTGACAGTTCGGTAAAATGAAAATTGTTTTTACATTTTCAATTTCAAGATGTCTTTGCTTTATTATTTTTGCATTAGGCATTAACATAAACTGCAAGTTTGTAGGTAAGATGACAGCTGAATTGCCTGTTAAATATCAATAATGATCACATGGTTAAGTTGACAAGATGCAAAAGTTTCTGTTAACCAGAAATATGAGACAATTCATTGTTTTTTTTCTCTCAAATAAATGAAAATATTTAGATAATACGCTGAACTTTGTTGTCCCCAATTCTTGTATCTGTGCTCTGCAAAATTGGAGTAAGCCTTGAATTGTGCGTGCTGGCAGCTACATAATATTATTTGCCATTAAGACATGCTCGTTAAGGACAGATGCGAAACAAGTCCAGCGGCCAGTGACAGGTAGCTAACTTAACGACAGCCGAGTGCAGTTTAATTAGCTTCAAAATAAAATGAAATTAGAGCAGGGGGAGGGGCGGGCGGCTGGTCATTAAAGCGGGCAGTGGTCAGCAGATGGACAGTCCTAACCTTACATTTTATATTTATTAACCTTTACGCTCGGCAAGCAATGTCCTGGTTTCAGTGGGCTCCACCTCGCACCTCTCCCATTACCACGCGCCCCTCGCCGCTCGTCTTGCTTGGCCACAACAATAACTGTAATTTCACTTTATGACTGCAAATCACAACAGCAACATAAAGGCAGCCGAAGGACAATAAGGACGCTCGGTAGCTAGCCACGCAGTGAGTTGTGTGTATTGTGCACTGAATGGGCATGGACATTATGAGCCGATCTCACCCTATCTCGCTTGCCGGGCTCCCCCTTCCCTCTCTGCTGCTTGTCTCTGGTAGAGAACGCACAATGGTGCGTATACGCAACCTTTTCTTATGGACAATTGATGTCTCTGTTGACCGAGGCGGAGGCAGTTTCTGATGCTGCTGCTGCTTCAGTTGGCCGTTACCAACTGACCATGTTGATGCCGTTGTTTGCCCGCCGGTCGCTGGGTCGTTTGAAATGTTGTTGTTAAGTCCGGAACATGACATTAGCCATTAACTCGCTGCATGCACTCGCCTTTGGTTTACATTCGCAAATAAAACACACGCAGGACGAGAGCACAAAACAGAATCACTGTTGAAATAAAAATGTATAAAAAAGGACATTTGAATTGGACTTATGGGACCACAACAAGCGCCAGCATCTCCGCACACACACACACACGCACACTCAGTTACATTTTATACGTTCGTATTATTACAACGAGCGGAGGGGCTTGGAATGGGGGTGTTCGCAGTGCGGTAGCTGCAGATATTCCTCCTACAACAGTTAACAACAGCAGCAGCTACAACAACAACAACAACAACATGTCCTATTGTTGTGCTCAGCCAGTTGGCAGTGGCTTTACGGAAAGGGGTTCGCCCGACACTGGACCTGTCAGTCCCTCATCTGGTCTACAATGTTGAGCAGGCAAGCCAAAGGGGTTCAGCGTGATTTGGGCTTACGGTGTCAGTGAGTAGAGTAGTCACCTATTCTGAAGTCGAATAATGCAGGCATATCAAAAGATTGATTACTTACAGATTCCAAGAAAAATTCTTATTATAAGTATTTACTTAATAATAAAATATTAGAGATAAGTCAACATTATTTTCATTTTAAAAATTACTGATTATATTAAAAATATTTAATTAATTCTTTTTTATATTTTTCCATTAAATAAAATAAAAATAGGTGTAAACTTGAAGACTTTTAACTTGCTTGCTAAAAATATATATTAACAATTAAAAATATAAGACTTAAAAAAATGTAAAACCATTTTTAAATTCTTGAAATTTTACACAATTTAATTTTCGGGCTTAACCAATATGAATTATAAATACAAAAAATGTATAGAATATTTCATGCTTAAAACAAAATTTCAAAATTATAAAAATACTTTTTCTATTTTAATTTTAATTTTTATTTTCATTAACAACAAAATTAATTAACCTCTGTCAGATGGAAATATTTAAAAATATATAATATACAAACAATTTTAAAATAATGTAATATATGATATTATTTAATTCGAATTTATGCACATTTTTCAGATATTAAGTTGTTAAGAGTTGATCAAATCACTTTGTCATTGATCACAGATGGGAGTAAAGGAGTCGCAGTCTCATCTCAGATGGATGTAGCTATGCGTTGTTTGATGCAGCCCAAAAACAAAGGACGTGTGTCCCAAATATAATAACGAGTTTACAAATAAAAAAAAACACAATACCAGCAGTAGAAGAAGAAGCAGCAGCAGTAACAACAATGTGCCCAAGTCCAAAATGCGTGGGCTGGGCAGCAGATTTCTAGATGGAACTGAGGTGTCGGGGGTGATGAAAGTGGGTGGGCCTGGCCAGCCACTCACTCATACACACACACACACACACACACCGACGCAAACGAACTGTATGTTAGTTAAGCAGGCCAAGATCCAAGTCGTCCTGTCGACTGAACTGGAGTTGATTTCTTTTGCGTTTAGCTGGGGCCCCGGCTGGAGGATGCCGAAGAAGAAGAAGAAGAAGAAGTCGATGGCGATGCCGAAGCCGAAGCTGGCCCTCTGTCCGGGCACTGGCTTGCTTGTTTTATAACCTTTTCACTTTATTTCCCTGGGGGCAGATAAAAAATGAAGAAATCCTTATCACAGCGTGTCAAGGATTTGCTTTTGTCCATACCATAGGACAAGCGGCTCCATAATACGCTTATTTGTAACGCGTCGTGGGCGCGCCATTCGGAACGGGTGGGGGGAGTTGGGGCCCGCGGGGCAATAATGCGACTAGCAACAAAAAAGAGCAACAAATAAAAAGTTAACGATGAGTTTGTTATGTTTATATAGCCAGGCGAGCAAGCAAATGAAACACATGTGCAGGCACAAGCGAGACAGAGAGAGAGAGAGGGAGAGAGAGTAACAAGGGCCAAGAACTGGCCAACAACAATCAACGCACATTTCATGACAAAACGTAAAACTGCGTAAATACATTTGACGTAACTGTTGGCCGAAGAGTTGCCCTTTATGGCCCGCAGGCTCTTATACTTATGTATATGGGTTATCCAGGAAGCTGGCATGTTTATTGTTGCTGTTGCTGCTGCTGCTGCTGCCGCCGAGGCATTTAAATAAATAATGCAGCAACTTGAGCAAGTCAACTGGAAGGATCTTACGCATGGCTATCAAATTTACGTGAATGTGTGTGGCGCATTAAAGGATGGCCGCAATTTAAATTAATTTGGTTGCCAAAGTGCCGAATCAAATGCCGAATTCACTTTCCCTTTCGCTGCCACTTCCGCTTTCACACACTGGGCGAGTTCACTCTCGAATGCGCAGCTGCCTAATTAAGCGCACAATTTGCATGGCTGACAACCCAAAGAGCTTCGAGTAGTGCTCTCAGCACTCTAACGAAATCAGCTCCAAGTTGTGGCACACGGATAATCAGTGTGGGACAATGGACTAACTAAACATCGTCAGACTTAAACGCAGCAGCAACGTGACCGGCACTGAGACAATTTGCGGGCATGGCCAGGGGAGGGGGTGTTGGAGGGAGGGGGGCTAAGGTGTGACAATTTTCAGCTGCGCGTATGCGAGTCCAGCTCCGGGCGGGGGGAAGCACCGGCAAAGTTTGCTATGCCGCAAAGTATGCTAAGTTATGCGGCGGAGAATGCATGCATATGGCCGAGATTGTGTGTGCCAGTGTGTGCCAGTGTGTGTGCGACATTTCTGGCGCCGTTGACAGCTGACGCTGGCTCTGATTATGATGCGGCTGCAGACAATGAAGCCAATGACGCAGCCAGCTGATAAAGATGTCCTTCCGCTGCGAGCTAGGCGCCTAAAAGTATGCAGAGCGTGTCGCCCTTGGTTACTTTCGCTAGCCGGCAAACTTTCACCCTCGACCAGGCACACACACGCACACCCGCATTCGTTAGACCTGTAGCGGCACATCACGTAGACATCATTACGCCATCAGCAACAGCCGCTGCGTGTGCGAACTGAAAATTGCGGCCGGACAGGGCTCGGGTTGGCTGGCGCCTCCCAGCTGGCCAGCGGGCATTGCGCAGAGTGTTGCAAATAAAAACACACGCCCCCAACGCCCACGCACTCGACAGCTGCCTTTGATGTCGCCGAAGCTGATGAGTTCATTAGCGCGCACTATCAGTGCAAATGGGCAGCATCATCAACAGGACATGGCCAGAGCCAGGGCCAGGGCCACGGCCAGGGCCAGGGCCAGGGAGTAAGTGCGTCCGGCCACCGGCGCTGACCGCAAAAGTCGTTGACCAGAAGCCACACGCTGACCGCGGCCCATTGCAGTGCATTAGATGCTGCTGGGAGTTCATTTACCGTGGCTCATTAGAGCGGCAGATATAACACTTAAATCAACTGGATTTAAATGCAAGCCTGGCTAGCCTGATTCACTTAGCGGCGCACAGAAATAAAGTATTGGCTGCGAGTTGTTGCAAATTGATTGACTCGCATCGCCTCCCTCGGCCTTGCCACGTGCGTCTAATACGTCAAACATGCTTACGCCCCATAAGCCGTCATCCTTTTGCACATTCTGCTGCCGCTGCTGATCCTGTTGTTGTTGCTCTTGTGTACAGTGCTGTATTGCCGAAATCTTAGTGCCAGGCCTTGACTGCAACGAGACAGCAAACAGACAGCCAGACAGGACGAACGGGATGGCGAGGAGGTGTGACTGCAACTGGAACCTGCAACATTGAAAGCAATTCCATTGATGTGGATGCGGCCTCCGGCAACGAGCGCCGGTTGCGGACCGTCGTGCACCACTTTTCGATAACTTCTTTATGCAACTTTCTTTTTTTATCTATTTTGCAGGTATACAGAGTGCAGCCGCTTTTCATTATACCCTGCAGGGTCTTAAGAAACAGGGGTCTGATCTGCCTACAATTATTGGAAAATTTTCAAGAATATTGTTTATTATTGAATTTGTAGTGATTTTATAACTGACCATTTATATAAATTTAGTTTAAATAGTTAATATAAATAGCGTAAGGGTTTCCGCACTATATTATAGAGAGTTAAGAAGAATTAAGTCAGGCAAACTCGTATTTTAAATATCATTATTATAACGTATAATAGATATTTATAAATTTGGGAATTGTAAAAAGCGGCCTTAAAATGAAAGTAGATTTTTCGAGTCACACCTCTTAAAAAATTTAAAGTATTGTTTATTGCATTTTCGTTACCCAAGACTCGAAGACTCGAAGTTTCTAATATAAACTGATTTCCAATCTTATATTAACTTATCATATTTTATCTCAAATAACAATTTCAAATATTTACCACCGGTTTCATCGGACAAGTTGGATAGTAGATCAAAGAGGAAAAATTAAAGAAATTACGACAAAAACATATTCAATAAGTATAGCGTATCTTCTGGTTATGCACTCCCAATGTCCGCCTTCTTATTGGTTATTTTTCTTTCTCTCCAGTTTTCAGAGCTCCTGGTCCACCTTTCAATTTCGTTGTTCGTTTTTTTAAACCTGCAGAATTTAGCCGAGGAATCAAACGCATTACGTACAAAGCGTTGAGGCTCTTTCAATGATTTTATTTTTGCGCATCTGCCAGTTTTGGGGTAATGAAGGATATTGAAAGAGCTTTGGCCATGCGGCATGCGGGGCTTGCCAGTGGATTTCTGATAGCATATTAAGCGAAGAGAAAAGCAAGAAAAAGGAAAACTTACCTTTGGCCAAAGCGTGTGTGAGTATCATTACTATCGGGGATCTCCGGGCGAACTTTGTGAAACTTATGCTACTATAAGCCGCAGTCGTTGCATGGAACAATCGAACAGCTTGGCGAGCTAAAAAAACTATTTAAGACAAGCTTAAACTGAAAACTGAGGTGAGCTTTAAGTTAGTACGCCCTTAAATATATATCCTTGATAGCTTTTTATGATTATTATCGATGCAGTCGCTTACAAACTCTTCTCCGAATAATCTATCCACTTTAGGGCAGCTTTACTGTGCCACATCCCTCGACGGCTTGGCTTCAGTTCATTTTGCGGTTGTTGACGTAATGCAATCTGCAAATGTTTCAATTTCGTTGCCCTTAGCTGCGCAGGGCGAGCCAGACAAGGGCAGTGGCAAAGGGATATGGGCATGTGGCATGCAGGTTGTAGCATGCAGCATGTATTACTTAGCCAAAGAAATTGATGAAATGCTGCAACAATTATGCTGCTGCTGCTGCTGCAGCACGGCCAGACACTCGGATGAGCATCGATAGCTCGCACAACAGTACAAGCCACATATATGTACATATATGTATCTTCTGAAAAACTTTACTTTTTTTGGTAATTTCTTTAGCTGACTGCCAAAGCAATTTTATAGCTATATATATATATATATATACTGTGGTATGCCCTTTAAATATATTTCCATAGGTTGCTCAAACTAGCTCGTAAAACTGCATTTTCCTTATCTATTTTCCCTCTGCGTTTAATTGCAGCTGTAAGTAGGGTATCTCTTGAGCGCATAAGCCTGACTACAGTCTACTTTTACTTGATTTATTTTTAGCTACGCTGATGAAGTGAAGCGCATAATTAAAATTTAATTCCACGGCGTATTTGGCAGACGTCTGCGGCCGGCTCGTATCTATACAACATACTTGTATCTTTTATAATACCCTATATAGACTATATAAAAGTGTTGAACAAAGGGAGTCTCTAATAGAATTTATTTACGTTTACAGACAGATAAAGTTTAAAAATAAATCAATCCATAATCAAGATAAATTCGCATTCGAAATATAAATATTTAATCCATTGCAGATCTTGCAGCACACATATGACAATTAGCTTTTTTTAATCATTTATTATTATTATAAAACAAAAATATCTCCAATCGTTTATGCTGGCAATGCCATAAAACTAATTATTTACCATTGTTTTTATTACAATTGACTAATTGTTAATAATTTGCGTGGAACAGTGGTCGCGGCCAAATTTGGAGCAATGCGTTAATGCAAATAGCTTTCTAATTAATTTACAATGTGCAAATTTAAAGGCCGCGGAACAAAGGGCGACGACTAGTGAGGGCGTGTGTGCGGCGAGTGGGCCGTTAATTAATTCAATAAAAGCCAAACATTATTAATTATTCATAATCAAATATGCAATTGCGGCGTTTGTCGCTGCTTGATGACAGACCAAAACAGCAGGGAATACTAGGAGTTGCGGGGAGGGACGGAGGGAGGGGGCGGTCACTTGGGATAAATAAGCGGCGATTTGAATTGTAATTTGGCAATATTTAAGCACCTCTTTGGCCAACTGACAATTAGAAGTCGAGCAGAGCCACAAATGATCCAAGCCAAAACCGATCTGACCAAAGCCAAGCTGAACATGGTCCAGGCGATGCAACCTGCTGTTCAAAATGCCGCAAATGCATCTATTTGAGCTACCCAGTGTCCAGTTGCAGCAGCAGCAGCAGCAGCTGCTGATAGGCTGCAATTTATGCAAATTGCTTTCAATTTGCCTCGTCCGAACAGTGGCCGCCGTCAAATTGCGCATACGCCCGGTCGGACAGCAGCAGCCGTCTGCGCTGGTTTCTCTTTTTAACGCCACCTATGCATTTTTGTTATTAACAAAATGAATTTAAATTAGACGCAACATAGCGAGAGAGCTCGAATAGACGAGCGGCAGCGATTATGGCATCAGGCACTTGCGCTGCTTTTGGCAAACATTTTGCTGTGGCTTAGTCGAAATTTGGCTAAACGAAAGGTTGAATTTAGAAGTTTGGTTAGAGTCTCTGCATTTGTTGGTTATAATTTGTGGCATGTTGTCGGCTCGCTTGGCAATCGCATATTGCAATTTGAAATGCTGTTCCCTTGAATTATGCTCTCGCTGTGAAAAAGGAAATTTGATTTTTCGATTCTAAGCCAAGTGAACACATTTTGTGGTGCAGCTCCTCCACCGCCCTTCCGCCGGCTGCTAACATTTTTGGGGAAATGTCCACTGTATTTGAATCAGCCTACAAAAGCCAACTATGCCGGTCATTCAGGCAGTGCCAAAGGCAAAACTGTCCAAGAAGATTTCGCCAACAATGTGCGTGTGTCGGTGTGTGGAATTTCACTTTGGTTACAAGTCAAATTTCCTGCACAGACCGGGCCACGCCCACTGACAACGCACTGCCAGCTGCTGTGTTGCATTTGAAAACATGCTGTTCTTTTCTATGCTGTTCTATTCTGTTCAGCTCAGCTCAGTTCAGTTCAGTTCTGTTCTGTCCCGGACACATGCAGTAATATACTAATACATGCAGAATATCACCTGAGCAGAATGTGGCTGCTTTAATAAAGCCTTCAGCAGCAGACGGGCCACAAGATAACCAGCTGTAGGAACCACTGCCACATGTCCCAGTCCACTGCTCCCCATGTGATTACAAGAATGGCCGCTGAGCTGCCACACACTTACTTCCAAAAATGTGCAGCTAGATGCACAGTGGGCATGAATATAAACATTTAGAAAACCATAAATAGTTAAAACTTTTCAAACATCTTCAAATTATTGGACAACTTTATCAAGGGCTCTTATACTGAGTTTTTCTTTCCAAATTATTTGTATTTTTTCAAAATATCTTAAGCTATTTTTTCCATATTTCTTTATTTTTGTTAATTGTTAAGAATAGTTTCCATACAAAAAATCACTCAAAAATTAAGTTTCATTTTAACAAATTATAAATGAAACAAATAATAATAATTATTAGCTGGTTTCTATGGGAACTACTATTTAAAAAGAATAGTCCGATTCTTAATGTATGTTGTGCAAAACATATTTGTGCTTAAATATATCCTAATCAAAGTTGGCAATCAAGCTTAAAATAAAAAATAGTCCCCAATGGGAGCAGTTAACATCTACACATATATTGGAATCTTTACGTTTGCAGTGGTATTTAATCGCTGGCAGCCCGCTGTTCTTAATATCATCATGAATAATTGTAAAACTGAATAAAATTCCTGCTCCCCCCTAGTACAGACATTATAACAACCCTCGAAGCCAGACTGAAAGACAGCTCTGCCAGCCAACTAAATGAAGTATTTAAGCCACTGTGGCAGCTGCAACAACTGTGAAAGCAGTTGTAAGAGGGAGTAAGAGAGAGAGAGACAGACTGCTGGCCTTTGACGAGCACTGTCTTTAATATCCCAATGGTTGGCTAACAGCTTCGGCGACAGGCGAAACAGGCTAAAAGAAACAGCACCCACCGAGCACTGGGCTGGTGCTCATTCCGGCCACGGGCTGCTTTACTCGTGGCGCACAGCGGAGCTCACACATGGCAGTTGCCTTTGTCGGAGTCCACAGAGATTTGCCGGTGGCAGCCCTTGGCATATTAACGAACTAACACATCGCATGACAGCACAGATACAGATACAGATACAAATAGGGCTTCGGCTGCAGCTAAATGGACGCGTCGTCAGTTGCCCCAGTGCTATGATTAATAAAACCTCAAACAAGCATCTGCATAGACAGCAGTTGCGAACGGGTGTGTGCGAGTGTGTGTGCGAGTGTGGGTGTCAATATGAGTGTGTGCAGCTCAGCAGCTGCACTTCTATTTGTATCTGGAGCTCACAGCTCGCCTGCCACGGTGCGGATGCCATTCAATTTTCCGACTCGCCCCATAATTTATTGTTGTACTCGTTGTCCTGGCGCTCGCTGGGGCATATGTCTCACTTGTTCGCAGGACGTTCCAATTCTTTGCAGCACGATGTTCTATTGAAATATTTGCAAATTACTAGAGTGCCCACACCCCACATCCCAGTCGCAACGCTGATGATCCTGCCGAGCGCAAAGGACAATTTCAGCTACGGAATCAGGTATTTAAAATGTGCAGTAAATGGCGCTGTGCCAGGATACTGTATTGTTTAGCTGCTCGGGAGCTGCTCTGCAGCTGTCCGTGCCCATAATTTATTATACATGGTAGTTATTTTAAGGCGTTGCAGGATGTAGACACACACACACACACATGCACACACATGTAGACGTGAATACATGACAACCAATTTTTCTCCATTTTACAGCGTACTCTGCAATCTATGCCATTCATTAAATAAAATAACTCCGGCTTGTCGTAATTGTCAAAGACAGTTTTGATGCTTTTGTGAAATATTGGTAGTAAATTGTTTCTGCCGTTGCCATGTTGCCCATGCTCAGCCCCTGGCCAACATCATGCAGATTTTGTATTACAAATTATTGGCTGTTGTATCTTTATTGACAGTGTTGCAATTTGCCAAAGTTGGGGCATTTCATGCATATCAAATGCCCCGTGGAGCCATGATGTATGATCCGAGTGGGTTCTGCCATGATTAATGATGGACGAGCTGATTGTAGTTCGTCGGGTACGGGGCAAGTTGTGCCAAAAGCGCTGAATTACTTACGTGGCAAGGTCAAAAATCGTAGCAAACTCAATTAATATAAGCGCCAGGCAAACAATCAACTTAGCCCACAGAACCATGCCTCGTGCCACATGCCGCTCGCTCCACAATCCAACAGTCACATCCACAGCGCTGCTTTAAAACAGATCCTGGCGCGGCGAATGTCCTTGGTCATCCGCTGTGTTTGCATGCGGCGACAATGATGGCGAGGGCGACTGCTGGGTCCGTCATTTCACTAATTAAGCAAATATTTACTAGGTGCTTCGCCCCCCGTCCCCCCAGCCGCCCCTTGTCACGAGTTCTTGTCGCAAGTTATCTGAAAATTTGCACACTAGACGCCGCAGCGACCATGGGCCACCACAGAGCAGGGCCGTAAGCCCCCAAGTCCCTTCTAAGCCCCCTGCCTTCGCAGCATAACGCAGCGTTGCCATAATAAAGACTAAGAATAATTCCATGCCAACACACTCATAAATAATGAACTGGCTAGAATGCTGGACGACAACGGCAATGCCATTGTCCTTGCCATCGTTACGCATACATTTAAGGACTCAGGTACAGACAAAAGCAAAGCCAGCTAAGTATTTATCATTTACAATAACAACGTCCAAAGAGCTTTCCTAAAGCGAGTCTTAGATGCTCTGCAATTAAAAGCTGAGTTAAATTTAGCCAATTTATAATTCTGCATATCTTACAACTTTCCCCATCTATAATTTCTTATATTCTAAATTCGTAGCTTAAAATAGCTCCCATATACATTTATGTCAAATACAAATTCTGTTTTTTTCTGCAAAGTGCTTAAAAAGTATATAAAGTAATTTTTAAATAATTTACAAACACTTTTCTAAAACTCTTTTATAAAATCCTCTCCTTGGTAAAGCTTGTTATAAACTTATAAAGTTGTGGCTTACAAAGTCCAACATTGGTTGCTGATAACTTTTTCACCGAGAACCTCTTAGGTTACATTGATTGACATTAAGTCTGCGCATTCCTACTGTAGGGTATTTGAAATTTGTGACGCATTTTGATAGTCGACAAATTTATCAGTGCCACAAAATGAGTTCCCGCGGTGTAGTTGGTCTGGCCCTCCACCTGGCGACGATTTGTCATATTTTAAATAGAACAACAACAACAACAACAGCAATGACAACAATCGCAACAACAACTCGAGCGAGTTTCGCCTGCTGGCTGGAAGGCAACAAAAGACAAGGCAATAATGCGTCACAGCATAAATTTTATTTATTTTATAAGCGCTGCGAGCACTTGACGTGGCTCAGGCAAAGAGGTATTCAGATTGCGAGCTCGGACAAGCCCGCTGTGCGGAATCAGCGCGGCGACAAGCAGTCACTTTGATGGCGGGCAACAGTGTTGTCAAATGGCCGGGATGCCGGGACTGCCAGGCTGCCAGGCTGCCTGGCCAACACTTGGCTCCCACTCAAATGGGTTTTTAGTAGACCTTCCGTGACAACGCCAAGCGCCGAGCGCCAAGCGCCAGCGCGAGTGCCCGTTATGAATGAGCGCTGGCCAAAGCCACGGCTGGGACTGTGTGTGATATCAGTGTCGTGGCTGCCACTTCATGTCAGGCTTTGAGCGTAATTTTTCTCAAAAAAAAGAAAAAAAAATATAGCAGCGATACTAAACGAGATTTTTGCGTGGCAAGGACGCGCTTGTAAAAGTTGAAAGATTTGCATAAGTAATTTGACAAAATGTAGTTGACAGTAGGGGACGCTCAAGTACTTCCAAATCGCACACACACACACAGTCACACATGTGAAAATGATATAGGGACAAGGGCAGGCGCACATAAAGTAAATGCACGAAGCTAGAAAAATGTTGTATGATGAAGCAATTTCTCCTACTTATGCCCATACACACACACAATGCGTATATGGACAGAGTGTGAGTAAACTGCCTCAACTACAAACAACTTAATGTTAAAAGCATTTGCCTTCTTGTTAAGAATAAAACAAACTTTAACAGCTACGGAAAATTACAAAATTTTAATTAATATTACAAAAAATTAACGCCAAGAAATATTTAATTTTAAGTTTTCATTGCAGAAAACCTTATGAAATAATATGTGCATAAATGAAAATATAAATTTAAAGTTTGTTTACAGTTTACCGGAACAAATTCCTTTAACATTTTTAAATGTAACTCTAGGGAGTGGTTAAATGTGCCCAAAAGCCAAAAGTGAGAGCACACTACAGCTAATTAGGCTAAAAGCCATATTGTTTAGGTAAATAAAAAAAATAATTAAGGCCTCTGGGCACACAGGCAACAAGCCGCATTAACAGCCCATGCAGCAGTAAAAATAATAACTTTTGATAACACTATAGAGTTGATTGCATGGTATCGATATCGATATCTCTGTATATTTTGAATATTACAGTAGCAAAGCTCGACACCCGACAGTGTGCGCAATCAAATTATCTGCCGCAAAATAATGTCAGGGAACACAACTCATAAAGCTCACATCAATTTGGCAAAGCGGGCCATCATATGAGCGTATAAATTTTATGCACTTCGACACCACAAAACGGTAATGATAATGCCGTGTCGCGCCATAAAAAGCAAATCCTACATAACAGCACAAAGCCCTTCCACCCGCAAACCCCTCGCCGTGTCGTATGCAAGAAGGCGGTAAAAAGGTGCTCAGCAAATGTAGCTAAACAAGTGCGAGAAAGGCTCAAAAGCTCTCGCTTGAGAATGTAGCTATGCATTTTGACAATTGGCAGCCAAATGGTTCAACTAAGCTTTTCTTATACCCTGTAAGCATTTGAAAGTGGGCGGGTGGGTATTAAGTAGCTGAGTAAATAAATGAAATGTGTTCTGTACGAAAAGAGACAAAAGCCTTGAATTGTTTGTGGGCTTGTCTGCAGGTGTGTCTGCCTGGTTCATTCTTAGAAATAAGTTGCTCTTTAAGTTTAAAGTTTGAACACTGTCTAATAATAACTTTTTAAATATCAGCTTAAATAAAGTACATGATAATTTTTAACATGCATGTTAAATTTTTTATGAATGTATACTTATTGGTAATTTAATTACTTAGTTTAATAAATGCTTTAAAGCCCCTTTTATGGCATAGCAAATTATTAAATACATAAATAAATATACATAACCGACTTGACTTGACTTAAAGCACTTTACAGCGTATCTCAAAGTCTTGCAGCAACGCCTAGAGCTTTCTTAGTTTCATAAGGACGCCGCTTATGGCACTGGGTGCGGCAACAATAACAGCAACAACAACACACAGATAGCAAGTTTGAGTGTGGTGGTCGCTGCAACGGCTGACTGGCTGCCTGGCTGCCTAGGTGGCGCTATGTGTTGCCTCGGTTGTTGCCGCATTCGTTTCCAACGCTCGGCATACGCGACACGTGCAAGTTGCGTGCAAAGTTGAATTGTCAGCGGCAAAAGTTGAAACATTTTTGGAACAATAAAAAAAAGAAAGACAACCAGCTGCCAAACGCACACACACACACACACACCCACAGCGGCACACTACGGACAAAAAAGGTAAATTGTGAGCCAAGAAATAATCGACATGTCTGTTAATTATTGTGAAAGTTTTGTGACACACACGCGGATACAAATTGTCAGCCCTTGTGCTGCGCCCGTGGGGTTCCCCGCCCTCCGCCGCTGCGTTGGCGTTTCTATTCCAGCTGACAGCTTGTGGTGTTAGTGACAGGCGCACGGGAGCCGCCCCATCTGCTGTTTGAGTTGTATGTGGAGCAGCTGCGACTGCTGTGTCCGCATCTGTATCTGTATCTGTATCTGTATCTGTATCTGTATCCGTAACTGTAACAGTATCTGCGTCTATATCTGTAGCCGTGTCCTGTGGCACACACAAAGTTATTCGCGCGTATGGGGAATGTGTTCCATGTCATAAAGACACGCACAAATCATGCTTAAACTCGGCCAGGCGCCGCTCGCTTCGCGCGGGTCCTCTTACTGGTGTCCTGCGTTCTGTGTGCTGGCGCTCGTTGCTTTTTGCTTAACTCGCAATTTATGGTTAATCGATGTTGTCTTTGAACGTGACCTATTTGCTTTATTTCGTCGCGCTGTATCCTTTGTCGGCATGTCCATGTCCATGTCACCATTATATCTGCTTTTCCCCCACCCCCACCCCCATCCCCACACTCACACTCAGCCTCCCCGTCGCACTCAGAGTCCTGCTGACGTGTTAAATTGTCTTTTTGTTTACCCTCAATAAAGCAATAATTTATTTTTTATGCTCTGCTGTGCGTCTTCCTTGCCCCTCCCTCCTTGTTCGGCCCGTCGTTAGCTTTTGCAAGAGAAAAGCGCATGTAGCTCCAGTATGTCTGGAAATTTCTGCCAAAATCGATATGTGCCTGACCTTGACATTCAGCCAGAGCTTTGCCGGCGTCTCTGTTGCTGCAACTGCATTTGTTGCCAGCCACATTTGTTGCCCACGGGCGAAAAGCTTTAAATTAGTGCAGTCCTTGCACATCCTCGCCCCTGTGTTAGCCCACTTAGATATGACGCATCCCCATGCGCTAAAGTGGCACCTGGGCATTTTAATTGGAGCCACTGTTCATTACCTATGCCAACACACGTGACAGCGATGGACTATCTAACTGGGTCATCAAACTCGTAACGGACATGCGACAGTCTTTCAACATGCCACAAAGGAACATGTCAATTGAGCTCATTAGGTTATCGATTAAATAGCTAGAAAAACATTTGCCTCAGCGGATTTTGAAACCGATTATTCCGAACTCAATTATTTAAGGTATATTACTGTAAGGTTTGTTGATTAAAGACATTGCTGTTGATATTAACATATTTGCATTGCGAATTTGACATGCATGTTAAGTGCCTGTCAGCGCAATAATAAACAAATGTTACATTTTTTATGGCCTATGGCCTAATAAAATAGAATATATAATAAATAATAAAATATAATATAATATATATAATAATATGCTTGGTTTAGGTATCATTTCGCAGTTGCGTGTCTGCACTTTTATTATATAATTGCTGCCCAATCAATAAAGAGACAAACAAAGCTCAGTCCTGTCATTGAAACTGAATTGGTTTTCCGCACCCCAACCCGCTCTCAATAATTTACCCAACCTCTGACAATTTCTTATTCAAACGTAACTTCTTCAAAACGTACCTATAAATAGCGTATATCGTATATCGTATAGTACAATCACGTTTAGCTCTAGTATTTATGCCATAAAATAACTAAAGAGTTGCCAGACAAAAGGTATGTGAGGGTTGCCACACTTCCTGCTGCAGCAGACTGCGAGCTAGCGTGTGCGTGTGTGTGTGTGTGTGTATCGCAATTGTTGTTGTGATGTCATGCATGAAATATTGAGGTGAACGGGCACACTTATGCGAGCACACGCGCACCCACTGTAACACTAATCAACCAGTTAAAGTTCAAGCGGTTCCGGTTCACTGAACAAAGTGCGAAAGCCATCGATATGTGTGTGTGTCTGTGACAAGCATTATAGAAAGTGTGTGTACAGCTGGATATATGTGTGGTTATTGCAGGGGAATAGAAACTTGATTTGTTATTTAAACAGTAAGAATTTGATTTGATGATGATTCATACATATACCATTTAGAGTTAATTGTATATCTGATAAGATGCCAGCTGTCAGATATATATATATATGACATTAATAAGCCAACCCCATAAAAGCGTGTGTAATTAAGATAACGGCCCCCGACAACCTTATAAGCCAGATCTTAATAAGTCGACCGTGCGCAATGTAGCGTAAAGTAAAGCGCCAGAATATAAAATACACTGAATCCATGTTTGGGCATTGAAATTGTAAACAAAATAGCAACAAAAAAAAGTAACAATACACAGAGCCCAAACCCCTTACTCTTGCTGTAATTTAGCTCGTTTCTTAACCATAATAGCTACCGGCTATGGCTGTCATAATAGAAATAATTATGCGAGGTAACTAAGCAAAGTATTAAGCGAAGTTGAAGCGCCCGTAGGCCAAATGTCGGCTTATAAATACATAAAAAAAGATAAAAATATAAAAAGTAACAAAATTTAATTAATTTTGCCGCTAAGCAAGTAAAAAACAATTCTTGTTTACAGCTTAGCAAGCGAAGTAGAATAAATATATATTCAAATTACACTTAAAAGGCTTATTAAGCAAATCTTTGAATTATTTGCGCAAGTTAAGTTTTGTTTGTGCTTAAACAGTGTACGAATTTTGTGAAGTAACATTTTCTAGGCAGCTCGAGAATATATTTTTTGGTAATCAAGTTAGCGTTGAACTTAATTTCCACATCCAAATATATATCAAATGTAATATTCAGTTAGATTCAAGAATTCAACATATTCAGTTTCGTGTTGTTCGGAGTTTCTAAAAGCAACAGAAAATTTCAAATTTCAGACACAACCGAAGTGCGTTATATTTTATAATCTGTAGCTTGTAGAAACATGGTACATAAGGTATGACAAATATTGGTTAAAATTATCACATATTTCATTCGCCCTGGGACAGATGAATCACAAGGACGAATTCTCGAAGGAGGGTGCGTTGAAGAACATGGCAAAGCGCGAGCTGGCCAACGGACTTGAAAAGGATTCAATCTACAAATTGCGCCTGCAGTGCCTCAGCCGTGGCGCCACCGGCGTCTCGGGGCTTGGCAGGTGAGTGTACAATGCATTGCACAAATCCCCCACGCGGCCAACCTGACTCCTGAATTCGACTGTGCAACCATGAGTGGCATGTTAGCATAACACGGCCCGTGCTCTGTGGTTGCAAAAGATGCTTCTTTGCGTTCCCTTTTTTTCATACCCCTTCACGTAGTGAAAAAAGTGTATTGGCTTTGTCTGAAGCTCTGACTTGAAACCTGAAAGACATGTCGGATAGTGGTAAGATTTTTTGGCTCCCTCTGGTAACATGGCAAATCGATCAAATCTACATATCTGAGAGGCGGGTAAACTGCGATTTTCACATTTTCCACAATTTTAGAGCTAGGGTCACCAAATTTGGCAGACAGTTTTCCGATGACCTCTAAAGACAGTGCCAAAAAATGCAGGATACGCCCATTCCCCACCACACAAATTATAAAAATTGACATTTTTCCAAAATAATAATAATAAATTGGGGCGTTTTCGACTGCTATTATACTGTGAACAACTATAAACAAATACTATAATTTAAAGAAGCAGAAAGCAACAATTATTTAGAGCGTCATTTGCTGTTATTATACTGTGAACGAGTATTGTGCAGTCGGTTACACCCGAGCAATATTTTTTTTTGCTTGTCTCATGTTAACATACCCTTACAAACACGTACGTGGGCATATTTATTAACAAATGCGCGGTCTGAAGATCCGCACACACTTGCAATGTGAAGTGGGGGCCAGATGGCTGCTGGCCGGGCTTGGGTGTATTAAAATGATGAAATTGTTGAGTGTTAGTCAAGTGAAGTTCGCCGGAATGGGCGCGGCGAGCCGCTCGTGCGATTTTTTCATAAATTCGGCCTGCCGCTGCCAATGTCGGCTCAACATGATCATGATGATGATGCCGATGATGAGGATTGTGCTTGTGATGTGTTTGGCTTCGGGTTCGGGTTCGAGCTAGGCACTGGCAAATATGTCGAGTGCATGTTGAACTAACATTTCGAAAGCTCCTCCAAGTGTGTGCCAAGCGGCAAAAACTACGTATGAAGCTGCCGCTGTTGCTGCCTCTGCCGCTGACGTTGCCCCGCGTGGCAGCAGCGGGGTGTGGTGGCAAAAATCGCTGACTGAATGCAAACAAACATAATTGGATTTCTCTGGTTTCAGTACCATTCACCCACAACCCAGCTAGGCCAGACCCCTTTCCATAGTCTTCGTTTTTATTTCAATTTCAACTCAATGTCCGACTGGCAGCACGTCTGTTAACAATTTTCCGTTTTGAACATATAGACATTTTGAACAAAATCGCAACTTCAATATATCCACATGTGTGTGAATGTGTGTGTGTGTGTAGGTTAGCTGATTCATTGTGTATCTGCGCATTGACCATCTGTGTGCGAATTTTTATTTGTATTTATGCAATTTGTTTGTCAGCTGGAAAATTCAATGCATTCAATGCATTTCCCAGCAAATTCCTCATACTACCTATCCTATTCAGCCCTAAAGCCTTTATTAGAAATAATATTTTTAAGTCTTGAATATGCTCTCATATATATGGGTTAATAATTGTAACATTGTATAGAGGCCTTTTTTAGTGCAATGAAAAGAACATAGATAGACATTAAAGAGATTATTCTTTAAACTATGAATAATGTTGGAACTACAAAAAGCCCCAATTAAACGATTATCATCCAAGACTTAATTGCATTGAAACTATTGCTCCTATTCCCAACTTCGCACCCACTAATTTTTACTATTTTGCAATTATTTATACGGCTTGTTGGCCATTTTCCACTTTAGAGCTTTTCGCGTGATGGATAATGATGGATCCAAGACTCTAAATCTGGAAGAATTCAAGAAGGGAATCAACAATATGGGACTCGATATAAATGAAAACGATATAGAGAACATTTTTAAGCGGTAAGCGAAAGTAAATAAATGCTTACCTTTATATTTGAAATGTTTTGATCACAGTTTCGATACCGATGATAATGGCACCATTAACATGACAGAATTTCTCATGAAGCTGCGCGTAAGTGTTGCCAAATACCCCAAATGTTCATAATTGACCTCCCACTGCATCCATTTAGCCTCCAATGGGCGCCTCTCGCCTGGAAATCGTCGAAAAAGCTTTCAACAAATTGGACGCCGATGGTGATGGTAAACTTTCCATTGCCGATTTTAAGAATGTTTACTCTGCGCGGGATCATCCCAAATATATGAGTGGCGAGTTATCCGAATCTGAAATCTTGATCAACTTCTTGAAGAACTTCGAAGGCGGCTCGCCCAATCCAGATGGCATTGTGACCAGAGAGGAGTTCATCAACTATTACGCTTCAATTAGCGCCTCCATTGATAATGACGGCTACTTCGATTTATTCGTGCGCCGTGCCTATAAGCTTTAAAGGATCTTTGTTTTGCCTCGATGGAAATGTGGAATCATAACTTAAAGTTCCATGAAATCCCAACCATAATATAATGTAGCGCATTTTATTTTCAATAGTTGTATTTTGCGAAAATACAATGTTAACTAATCAAGAAATTCTGTCTAGTAAAATGGCAATATGCATAACTTATAATCATTGACTATCCTACAATAAAATATTACAAAAACTATATTTCGGAATTATATGAAAAATAAAACGCAATTCTGTGGGAAAAAAATCATGCTTAAAGTGTATGTTTTCCTTTAGTTGTATACGAAATGCCATTTTGAGTAACATTAAATTACATAATTGTGTATTTAAATTATCATTAATCAGCTTGAACAAATCGACTAATATTTTTCAGTGGGATTATATATATATTCAGGTTGGTTTCGGCTGTGCAGGCAGTCAAATCTAAAGCTTCTTTTCAAAATAAGCTCGTATTTACACGACGCATAATTAATATACACACTTCAAGTATACCCTATTTAAGCTGCAATTACACTTTTTCTTCTATTGTCGTCTCACAATTAGTTAAGTCTTGTCATTCCCGAGCTACATGGGGCTTATCTTTGATCCGCTTGTTTTTGGCTAGCAATTTGCACAATAGCTGCTCAAATTGGCTCAGTATTTGCATATTTGCATGTCAGTTGCGTAGTTGATTTCCCAGTTTCACGTACTTTTGGCCAATATAATGCGCTATAATAATTTATTAAATTAAATCCGCGTGCTAATTAGCATAAAACTAATTAGATTACTTGTACATGTGCAGTCGCAAAGCGAGAGATGCATGCAAAGGAGAGAGAGAGAGAGAGAGAGAGAGCGGTATGGCAACAGAGTTAAACATTTGTGGCGTATGCGGAATCGTTTGCCGTTGTCGCCTTTCATAAAATTCATGTTTGCCAAAAAGTCAAACGACAAACACACCCACACACTCACACACACACATCAGCACCCTCAACACCACATGCATGGGAACAAATAAGCCTGATTAGCTGATGTTTTTCATACCCTGTAATCAGTGTGATTAGGCAGAGGTGGGTGTGATAACATAATGTGATTGTACACACAAGAGGGAGACAGGTAAAAGCAGCATATAAATACTCCTCAAGTATATATAATCCTAATCTGTATTGTCAAGTTGTGACTCTTACTTGCTTCAGCTTCAGCTTTTCACAAGAATTAAACTTTCTTTGAGGTTTTCCAGGGTCGTGCCACATATAGGGTATTTTGGCGTGCAGCACTCGCGACTGCTGCTCTCGAACATTTACTTTTTTGGACGTGGGACAGGGGTGTGATTACGCTGACACCGTATAATGATATCATCGACACCTCTGCCCCTTGGCACGGCGTGCGGCCTTTCTTTAGACACCGCTAATTAGAAGCTTATTAGAAGAGCGCCAATTGGCAAAGCTCTAATTACATTCATTTCGCATCAATGATAACAATGCGGCAACATTGGCTCTTGTTGGTTGAACAAGCAGAGCTCGGCAAATGTTGTAAGTGCCTATAGTGTACACCATATCCGATTCGAGTAATATCCGAGGGCCTCACACTTGGCGCATTGATTATGCAGCAAAGTTTTCGTATGCCGAGTAGACAATGTTAAAAGTTTGCGCAAGTAATTAAATCACTTCGATCTTGGCTAATTACAAGCGGCGAACATACAGCAAACAACATGTTAGCTAAAGGCGAACTGAGCGCCTGTGTGTTTGTGTGTGTGCTTCTTGTTAGATATAGCCTGGCAGCGACAACATCCTCATCAGAGCAACAACAACAACAAGAACGTTAACAAGTTACCTGCCAAATTAATGCAAACATGAAACGTGCGGCATCCGGGAATATTAATTAACTAACATACACACACACACACACACACACACGGAGGCAGTGGAGAGTGCAACGCGGTCGTGTCCTTTTCCTCTGCAATGTTGGCAGTTGCCACTTGCCATTGTCAGCATCTGAGAAAGACAGATAGTGAGTGGGAAAGGGACAGCGCGAGATCCTTCGCGACATTCCGAACGAGCTGCTCGCTGGCCGCCACGAAAACGCCTTAACTTCAACGGGGTACAACAGCGCGTATGCGCAATTTGTTGCTGCTCTTGTTGTCGCTGCCGCTGCTGTCAAGCGGCATATGATTAATGAACGTTTCATTAGCGCAACTCACATTACAATCTGTATGGCAAATGCCAGTCGACCCCGCGCCCAGCGCTCCAGCTTGGGCCACGCTCTATTTGCATTTCAGCAGGTTGCCGAACGTGATCACAATATTATCTCTTCATCAGCCCGAGCAGGACATGCGAGCAGTTTGTCGGCGCACGGAAAAAGCGAGCCGCAGGCAAAAGCTACTCGTGTATCTGACAGCCCTGCGCGGGCCACGTGGCCCCTCTGCCACCGCCCCTGCCCCCTGCCCCCTGCCCCTTGCCCCGCACATGTCCAGAGGCAACAGCTTTTTGCACAGCTCCCAGTTGATTCTGGCCAGCCAAGCACTGATACCAGCTTGGGAGGACGAAGGAGCAGGAGGTGGGACAGGGACTCTGGCAACGGCGCAACCTAACGAGTTACAATGATTTTCGTGCTAATTAAAACGGTTTTTGCATACAGTTTACCGCATTAGTATTTCGTTTAGCAGTTGTACAAACACCTTGGCGCTGTCTGGGCAGGGACAGGGAGGGGTGGCCGGGGCAGCGGGAGCGCCATCCCCATGGAATGTTTGCGTACGGCTGCCAGGCATACCCGCAACTGTAAAAGTGTGTGTGTGTGTGTGTGTGGCATAAATTACGCATACGCAGCATAGCCGGGCTCCAACTGGCGGCAACTGAAACAAAAAGCCTTAGCTGAAAAGTATATTTTTCAACTGACGCAGCTGCGCCTAATGAACTCCCGTTGCGGGCTGCCACTGGCCCCATGTCACCCATCCATATCCATCTCCCTATCCATATCCATATCCATCTCCCTATCCATATCATCAGCCACATGGCTCCATCTCCTTTGTGGGCAGCGGTTGTGAGTGCGCAACTTCTCAGTGCCTTTACTTAATTAGCTGTTTGATATTTTGACAGCTGAGCGAAGTAAAATTGAGCTCGTTAGTGGCTTGACTATTTTACTTGCCAGTTGACGTTTATAAACTGAATATTTGCGGCGCTGTTTGATAACTGAATTCAAATCACAAACTAAATAAAATTAACATATATCTTATCTTTCATATGTGTTAAGTAAACATAACATTAATTAATTCATTTTACATCAAATATAATATTTAAAATATCATAATAATTTAACTAAGAATTAACAATTTGCAAAAATTTAAAATCATAGCCAAGTCACATAGTTTTCACATGTATTTTAAACTTAAAATTAAACAAGGGAATTCCGACTGTAACATTCTCTCCTGAGCCTGAGTACATATACTTATACAATACACATATGTGCATACTCATATCATGGTTAAATAATTTAAGGGGAAATTCCTCACATCTTTGCCAATTTCAAGTATGGTTTCAGGTCGTGAACCTCATCACAATTACGAGTAATTAATATGAATAAATAACAATATTTTTTTAAATAATTATTGAGGTTGAGCACCACGCTCTGGAGGGGAGGGTAGGGTGGCAGAGAATAAATATGTATATTGACTTTTTATTGTTGACTTTTGCAGGCACAATTACAATAAGATATACATACAAGCATAAAGGAATACGTACGTGCCGGAAACTTTTGCACACTTGCAAAGCAAAAGTTGTTTTAACACCAACAACCAGTAGGGAAGCTGAAGTATAAAATGCAGGACTGGTAAATACCCTGAATATGATCTAAACAACAGACCTCACGCTCGAAATGCGGGCAAGATTTCCACACGTATCGATTTAGACATAAGCGGAAATTTCCATAGACAAAAGCACTTAAATAAATAAACAAATTGATCAACGTTTTGTATACTTTAGCTTTTATATGTTAATCTTTTCAGGCCTTCGACAAATTGAAATCAATAATACGTGCTTCTAGTTACAAATTAAAACAAAATGAATATACCCCATTTATTCCGCAAAACAGGGTACACATACGCAGAAATGTATTTCGATAGTTTTAAACCAAAGTATTTCGTTATTGGTTACATTTGCCACGCCTGCTGTCCTGCATGACAAGCCATAGTTGCAATTTTACAACACACTGCTGGCTCTCACACACACACACACACACACACACACACACACACGCACACACAGAATGTGTTGGGCAAAACGGCAACTGAAATGCTGGACACGTGTAAAAGTTCAGTTTTTAAACACTTGTACACGAAATGTTTGTTTCGATTTGAAAACGTTTTGTGCTTTTGTTTTATGAATCACGGCAAAAGTCCTTACATGTGTAGAGGGACAGAGGGACAGACAGACGGACGCACAATGAAATCCCCAAAGCGCTGGAAAACTTTTAGTTTCTCATCGGCCACGTTTACTGTCAATAAAACTTTGCTTGAGCTGGGGCAAAATGAAAACAGCATAGATTACTTCTAACAAAGAGGAAAGAGACTAGCGCAGAGTCCCAGTACAAAAAAAAACACATATAAAATATGCAAATGCAATGAAATTACAAGTTACGTATACGCCGCATGTTGCAGCAGCAGCAGCGGCAGTCGCATCGAAGGAGCCACAAAAGGATTATGCAAAATTATGCAAAAATGGTAGAAGGCAAAATCCACGCACATTAAATTCAAGTGCTTTCTATAAAGTCAAATCGTGACTTCGCTGCTAATGATGAACATAACCCAAGAGCATAGAATATTGTCTATAGGCACCACCCCTCCCCCCTCCCCCACTCGAATAACGTTAGGTACTGCATAAAAGCAGCAGCGTTTAAGTGTTTTTATTATTTGACAAATTGACTTGCAAATCATTTTGGCATCTTCATGTCTCGCAGATGGTCATGAAATTTATTGCAATTACTTGTACTTCATAAATTCAGACATCAAATGAACGGTTTTGGCTATTTCTTGGCCATTTGCTGATTTGTCAACAGTTTAACAATTCTGTGTGTGAGTCAGTTCGCGTGTGTGCTTGTGTGTGTGTGTGTGTGTGTGTGTGAGCGGATGCCACACTAAAAGCGCACTCAGCTCAAAGACAACTAACGGAAGTAGTCACAAAAAAAGTGCAACAAAGCCGTGCAGTACGTGCCACGAGCCAACAAAATGGCGGCCCAGACGAATCATAAGCAGCAATGGCCGACAATGACCCAAGAGCGCGACGGGGCACGAGCGACCGCAGCCAGACGGCGGTCGCTCGGTCTGGGACTGAGGCTGGGCATCATTTATACTGAATGGATTTGGATTTGGATTTTGGATTTGCGCACAAGATAATGTGCAGCGCAGCGGCGGGGTCTGAGCTGGGCTCTGGCACGGGGTCTCGACTCGGTGGCGAGCTTCTTTCGGTTGGGTTTTGGTGGCTGCTGTTTGGTTAGATGGGGGGTTTGGGCAGCGTGAGAGCTAAGCAGCTCCAATGCAACGGAAATAGTTTTGTGTGAGATTTATTACCACTCTGGAGAGTCATAAAACGGAAATTGTACACAAAATCCTTTCGGATGCTCGTTTAAGTTGCACCAAGCGTCCCCCTCGTCCTCGCCACACCCCCTTTGCCCCAACAACGCCCCATCACAGCCAGCTGTATCGCCATCTCGCTTGCACCAGCGCTCGTATGTTTAGATTTTTATGGCTTGTGTCATTTCTGTTTACTCAGTGCTGGTCCTGCTGCGGCTCCTGCTCCCGTTTGCCTGTCCTTGTCCCAATGTTTATGTAAGTCATCGCTTCGTTTACGATGCCCAGCGCCGCCAGCTACTTGGCCAGCGTGGCATATCCTATTTTGAAATTATATTTTTGGCCATTTTCTGTGAATGTCTCTTGTTCGCCTGCTCGTTGCTCGACTGATTTTCTGCTAACTAAAAACTCTTTGCTTTGCAATTTCACTTTATTTATATTATTTGCCACATTGCAGAATGCCTTTGACTGGGTCAGGCAATGCCGCAAATGCATTTTATTGACCTGCCCCCACCCCCACCCCGCCCCAACCAATAGCCGCTTACTGGGATTGTCCACATATATTCTCATTGGGGCCAGCATTGAGCCATGGCTTTTAGTTAAAGCAATTTACGGAAGAGTATATGCAAGTTGACAGACTCATACTCTACTAATTAAGCGGGCGCATAAAATTTTATCTGCCAGCCAACTCGATTGGAAGTTTATCCAAAGAAAACCTTCAATGCGACAAAATTGAATGGGCAAATGTAAATTTGGCATCAGTCATTCACTCAGTCAGTATTGCTAGAATTGATAGAGAGACAGTCTCCCTCTCTCTCTCTCTCTCTCTCTGTCTTGGCTGCCATTCGCAGTTCATTTTGGCCAACAGTTTATTAAAATTTTGCAAGCAAGGCAAAAGTTAAAACCGAGAAGCCAAAATGTTATTTTCATTCATTTCAATTCCAAATCAGTTTTGCCCCAAACTAAGTACCAACATGTCTCCTGCCCCCACCAACTGCTCGATCCCAAGCAGCTGCTCTAATAATTTGGCTGAAAACCAAAACCTTTGCCTCCTGCCTCTGCCCCTCATCCTGCCCAGGGTCTGCCTGGCTGTCTGGAAGTCATTGCCTTTGCTGATGACAACCCGGAGATATCGGCTGTGGAGAGTGGACAGCAAGTTACACAAGGAAAACGATTTTCTATGGCCATTACCATAGATCTAACGGGTTACCGAAGTGGAACTCGCTTTAAGCAGGACAACTCGTAGCTAGTCGCGCTCTTTGTCATCTTACGTAAACAGCAAGAACTACCTAGCCCCACTTTCCCCCTCCCAGCAAAGCCTTTTTAGTGCTAACATGCCTAGAGCTTGGTCATTTCCATTTCCTAGGCTGACAAATTTTTGGCAAGAGATTTTCTACTTATTTGCCACAAAAGAAAACGATGCGACAACAGAGATGCAAAAATCACGGAATAATAAAAATCACAGTTACAGTTACTTCAATTCATATATGAAAACTTATAAGCTAACAAATGAGAGCTTAAAATATAGCTTGAAGAACATTTAACATTTGACAAAATATTAAATTCAAATGTCAAATGGCTTAGAAAAAAATAATTGTATATAATTAAATTAATGATTTTATTTATTCTTTGCCATTAAATATTTACCATCAGCTTATAAAAAATTTATTGAATTAAATTAATTATTTGATTTATTCCTTGCCATTATAAATTCATCAATAGTTGTGCATTTTTAAACTTTTCATTGTAAATTTTACTATAAAAAGTGAAAAAAATATATTTACTTAAATTTATTTGTAATTTTTAATATAGTTTAAATTTAGGTGATAATTTTTTGCAAAAGTCAAAAATATGACATATTATATTTAAAAGTATATTCTTACAAATTACTTAACGAAATTTTTGTAAATGGTTTTTGGAATCTTTTATAAGGAAAAAGCTGCGACTTTATATTTAAAAATAAGTCAAATTGTATATACAATCTGCATAAAGCACATTTTTATAAATTCCAAGCTGCAGTTCATAGTTTTTATTCCCGCACAATATAAACATTTATAATCCGCAATTTGTCAGCTCAACATGTTTCCTTTAATAGACTTGGCCAGGACTTAGCCCAACTCTGGCTGAGCTCAGCTCTGCTCGGCTGGGCACTGCAGGCAGCCCGCCAGGATAATCATTTTTTCATAAAGTCATTATTGTTGTGGTTGCAGTCTCGGCTGTGACTTTGCTGCTCTCCTGCAGCATCTACGAATTGTTCTCAAGTGTTTGTCGTCGTCGACTGTGGCCAGACAAAATTATATTGCTGATGGCCGAGACAGCCGCAGGCAGCGCAGCAGCAGAAGCAGCAGCAGCAGCAGCAGCGTCAAGAAAACTAGAAAACAAGAAAACAATTTTCATTTCAGACATTTGCTTTTTAAGTAAACATTCTTCTGAAATGTGGAATGGCACAGCGCTGACAGCGTCAAAGCAAATGATGGAGCATTTCACCCACACACTGTGGACACCCTCAGAACCACGCGGGTGGGCCGCGATTTCTTCTTGGGGACTTTGTCCTTTAAGTGCGCCTGCAATTAACTGCGCTAAGCCAAGTGGCTGACTTAAAGGCTTAGCATTTGCGTTAATTGATCGAGTTGGCAGCCAGAACTAGCCTAGCCATATCACAGTTCAGGCAATTAGACAGGCTTTTTAATTTTTCACTGCCATCCAAACTAAATATTCATTTTGACTCATTTGCTACAGTCGAATTCTAATAGGGTCAATTGCAATAATATCATTAGCAAAATTAAACACGACCAACGGCGGCCCTCAAAGTTTTAGTTACAGTGAACCGGACCCCGCCCCCTTCCGCTCCGACTTCCCCTCCCCTTCCCCACCCGCACCTTGCACCGTGTCGAGCCGGGACACCCAACCAAGTCAAGCGTATTATGCCTAATTGGGCGCTGCCAGCACCAGGCAAGTGGCAGCTGCCCCAGCCCCGACCACAGCTCCCGCCGTCACCCAGCTATAGCCGTAGCCGGAGCCGGAGCTGTCGCCATTGCCATTGCCATCTCCGTGGCCATCGACGGCGTCTTTGCCGCGCCGCTTTGCACGTTTTGTCTACGCGAGTAATTAACTTTAATTGCGGCCATTAAAATAAATTGGCAGATACCTTTAAATATTGTTATTGTTGCATACTTAGAGGCGCAGCGGACGTGGCGCCAACCGAAGAGCCGAGACGCTGTTCGCCGGGCTGGGGCAGGTAATGTCCTATATTACCGGGCTATGCGGCTGACAAGCACTTACCAAGATTTCCAAAAACAAAGAACACAATATTAAAAACTAAATGTTAAAATGCGCTTACATTTAAAGAGGCCTTTTATTGTCGCAGTTCTCGTATGGTTAATGGAATTTCTCTACCTCAAATAAAGGACTCTTCTCTATACTAGTTCCTTTGGCTAGCTTTTAATTATTTTATAAAGAAGTTCCCAGATTAGCGCAAAACTATCGCTCAAAACAAGTTTAAAAATAAATTTCCGATAATATTCCCTTTTACGACTGTCGTGGAAATTAAGCTAATATATAAAGCTAAATATTGAAGAACTTATATTTGTAAGACAAATAGATAGATAGATAGTGCAGATTCCTGATCAAACATTATTTTTGGGTAACCTTTTTCAACTGATTAATAATTTATTTTATAAAATGTTCAAAATGTGGTATGTATAACGTAATAAAATTACAACATTTTCTTAAATGTCCTCGCAAATAGTAGATTAATAATTTAACAGCATAGCGTATAAATACTTTATTAAGTGACAACAACTTAAGCCCGCAAAAGAGAGTGAAAATCCATTTTTTTTTTTGATTTAAAACTTGCAGCTTTGAAGTCTCAAAAACATGTTTAACCAATTAAAAATGATCAAATGTAATTCTTTGTTAATTAAGTTGAAAAACAATATTGTCTCACAAAAGCAACAAATTGAATTGTTATCCTATACTTAAGGCTGCATTCTGAGCCTAAAGTTTCTTGTATTAAATTATTAATTGCTGCATATCTTGATTAGATTTTAAGGCAAACGAAAAGGGAATAACTATAATCACATAAGCCTATCTATGAGGCCAGCGGCAGTGGAAATTGTATATGCAAACGATTGCATAATTTTGGCTGCAGTTGACGCAGTCTCGTCTATTACCAACTGCATAAACATGAGTTGAATTTGTTTTGCGGCGTTTCCAGCATTCTGCTTCATTGTTTTGTGCTTCTTTTAGTTTCCCATGCCCAGCTCCACCTGGCCGTGCCTCGATGTATCTCTTTTTGTACTTTTGGTTTTTCCCTTTTTTGTGTGCTGTCGCTGCTGTCATGCCTACAACGAGCCCCAGCGCCGGCGGCAAATTGAAAGCGCAAAACTTCTTTAATTTTTGCTGAACGAAGTCGCGGCAAAGAGCGTAGAAACTAAAATGTTTGGCCTACGGCAATAAATGTCAAACAAAGTTTCAGCGCACTTTTTTTTTATTTTCAATTAGAAAAATGCACGAACAAAAATGGTATAATACACGTGCAGCGGGGAATGGGGCAGCGACAGGCAGGCCAAATCAACTGGAAATATAAATGGAGAATGGGACAAAAAAGGCGCTGAGGCACCAACTGACAACGCAGTGCAGCGTGACAGGCGAGTGATGCAAGGACGCAGGCAGAGGCGGCGAGCAGCTGAAGCTGCTAAGGCTGAAGAGCGGTTAAGGACACGCCCGGCTTTCGGCTGCTGTGCGGCCGTTTTAATAATAAAGCTGAGTTGCAGGACCTGTTTGCTGCGCATGTGACTCGAGCCTGGACGCTGGAATTGATGGCAGCAATCAGGCACACACACACACACAGGGCAAACACAAATAGACAGTGTACGAGCTACGCAACGCACGCACGTTGGCAAACTTCCGCTTCCGCTTTTAGTTTTCGTGTCCGCCGCTCGCAGCTGGCAGCAGACAGCAGTAGAAGGCCGCCGGCGCTAACTTCATATTTACTTTGTTGTGCGCTCTCCAACGCGCTATTTACCTATATAACCTACACGCCCGGGCACCCCCATCGAGCCCCGAAAACCCGGGCCCAAAGTTCCTCAGCACACTTCCGCCAGCGTCGATCAAACTTGTGGCTCGTCTTCGCAGCCGCTTGACCGGCCCGGCAGCAAACCATTCGCCGTTGTCCGCTCTCCAAATGTTTTCGTTGATGAAAAAACTTTGCCTGCCTTCAACACTTCTCAACTTTTGTGTAGTTTGTCTGGCCGCACACCCTCCGCCGTAGACCCTTCCGCACTGGCCACTATTTATCTAACCATCTACATATCTGTCGAGGGCCCTGACCATGGCTCATTGCGGCATTGGGTGTTAATTGTTTTCGTTTGCATCGCAAAGCACATATCGAAGGGGCATTAATGGACAGTACCGGCTAGTCGACTACAGCAGCGATACAGCACTCAGACGCCCCCAAACGCCGTGTGGCGCCTCCAATAAACTGAAGATGAACTTCCGTTGCCGGGCAGCCGGCAGCGTGCTCTCAGCCAACTTTGCTTTTGGGCAACGCGCGCAAATGGTCTTAATCACTCCTAGGGTTCCAGGCTTCCAGGCCCTCCCCCCCCCCAAACAGACAAAGACTCTGCGCTGGAGCCAGTTGCATGTTTGTTTGTGTGGACGCTAGATACTCCAACTATGCGCAGAGAAATTGAGAGAGACACTAATTGCTTTTCTTTCGAAGCAACTCTTTTTCTTTTCTAATTACTTTATGCATGTCTATTAGTAAGTGTGTGAGTGCGTGTTTGTGTCTCTGTGTGTGTTAGCCAGACTGCTGGCGACTGGCGACACACATTTGGCTAAGTAGGAAAATGATAGTTTGAATGCTCTTCAGACAGCGTCGTCGACAAAAGGAACAGCACGATAAGGACGACCGAAAGGACGCATTTAAAGCACATAATTCGGTTTTGATTATGTTTTGGTCTTAGCTGCCGTTGCCACCGCATTTCTAAAGTTAGCAACTTCATTATGGCCAAAACCCAAATGTGTTGATATTGCGGCTGAAGTGGTCGTCCTCCCCAGCCCCATCCGCACTGGAGCTTTCGGCTAAATGAGTGGCTTTCAATGGTTTTCGCATCTCATATGTACGCGCAAATAGGAGCACTTGCTGATTATTTGCGACTTAAGCCATGTTTCCCGATAGACACTGCCAAACGAATCGAGAGCCTCATAGATTAACGCAACTCAGTGCCGTTGAAATATGGCCCAGACTAGGCACTTTGCTGGGACTTCACTGCAGTTTATGGAAAAAGAGTTTTAATTGGGGCTTAAACTTTTGTTTCTAGTCAAGACTCTTGACTTGTTATTGTTCTCTATTTTCGTCAGACTAAGTCATAATAAAATTGTTGTCTAGTTCTTGCAATCACAAAAGAAACTTATTTGTATTCTATAAATCCTATTTTTGTGCACACATTTATTGACTAAGAGCAAATTATTTGCAACATTCGCTTCTTATTTTATTTAAACTTGTAACTTAATATAGTGCGTATTCTCATCGGGCTTTTTATTTTTTTCATTTCAATATTTATTTATTTTTACTCGTTACTTGCGAAAGACAGGTAAAACAGTTGGAAAAGTGTTAGGATTTGTCAGCCACGCCCACTGGAGATGTGGCAATTTGATAGAATAAAAATATTCCCCTAAAATTTTAAAGCTAGATATCTAAAAACTTTTCAGCTTCCTAATGACCATCTCCAAAGATATTACAAATATTTTTTGGATATGTTCACTGGGGGCGTGGCAAGTCGAAAAACAAAATATCCTCGAAAATCCGTATATCCCACATTTTAAGAGCTAGAGTGAATTTTCTGATGAACTCCTCTAAAATTACTAAAATTCAAATTACTAAAATCCATATTTTTTTGCATGATAAAAATATTAGCTAAGAGCGTTTTGGACCGCTTTAAGCTCTTTTTACATTCCTACATGTTACTCTTTGGCATATTCTGGTTTTGTTTGTTTCATGTCCTATTTTCATTTGTTCATTTTCTTTGGGATTTTTTCTTTCGTATGCCAAAGTTGAGTTGTTAGATTTAAGGTCAGATAGCTCAATAAACTATCTGTATATATTTATCTGTATGCTTGAGCAAAACTGAAACGTAGCAAGAGTATTTCGACTTCGACCCTTGAAAAACAGGCTGTTATTTCTAGCTTTTTTTAAACACCAGCCTCGAAATTAATCCAAGTTGCTTCTTATCACCTGAGACCTGAGCTCCGCAGAGCTTGGCACATAATTTAAGCTGTTTATGCACAGGTTTTGCTATAAATTATGTACTAAAAGCCGAGCCAACAATTCAGCACATCGTTTTGGACACACTCAAAACAAGACTTAGGACCCGGACTCCGACCCGGACCCGGACCCGGACCCAGCCGGAAGTGCGTAGAAGTCGCGCACCAAATCAGTAAACAAAACAAGCCAAGAAAAACGCAAAAAGAAGAAGTCGAAAAAAAGGGTTAGGCGCACGAGTTGCCGCAAATTTGGCAAAAATTTAACTTTAGCTAAAGTTACGCAACAACAAGGAGAGGGGAGTATATGGGAGGGGGGGGGCTGCCTGTGCTGTGTCTCCAAGCTGTCGCAATGACGCTCGGGGAACACCGCAGTCACCCTGGGAGACGGATGGCAAGTCGAAGGGTGTCCCGAAACGGGTGCGCGGTAATAATCAGCGGCAAGCGAGACTTTAAATATTTTATGCTGCTCAAATTGGCGGCCAAAAGAAAACTGAAAAATATAACAAACCAAGTGGTTAGGGGGGGATGGCTGCGGTTGTCATGGCTGCCAACGGGGAACTCTGGCCGCCCACGCCCCACCCAGGACCTGCGACAGCGTCCAGGCTGTCTAGCTGGTCCGGCTGGCTGTCTGGCAACTTGAGCCACTTTGATTTTTGCTCAAGCGTAATTACAAGTTAAATGAGGCCAGCAGCGCGGCCAACGTTGGCAACGTCAGGATGCGATGACTGGGAACGGCGTCCGCCAAAAACAGTGTCATCATGCGGAAGGATACTGGGCTGCGGCTGCGACTGGCAATGAAACGGAAGGAAGGAACGACAAACGGACGGACGGACGGAGGGACGGGCGGACGCAAAGCGTGCGCATGGATGATGTACAGGCGACGGCGATTGCAGGCGTTGCGAACAGGACATGGGCCGCGGACTGTGTGCCGAGCACAAGGACAGGGCCATGCAAACCACGGGTAATGAATGAGCTGGCCCAATGGCGCGTCTGTGCTTGGCCTGCTCTGGCCTGCGAATGAAAAATTGCGATGTGGACGTGAAACGTCGTGGTCGCGGTCTCAAGCTTGTTTGGGTTTGGCAGCCCGGCCGCGTAGCAACATTGTTTGCTCAGCTCAGCTCCGCTCCGTTTCGGACCGGACCGGGCCGGACCGGATCGGACCGGACCCGACTACGACGTGGCGTCTGGAACGCTGCAGATTGCATAAAAAGCTGCAGAATGTAAAGCAAAACAAAGGAATAACGAAGCGCACAACAAAAATTGGGAAAACAAACCGCATTAGTGAGCAGCAAAACGGGGCGTGGCTGTGGGCGGGGAGCGGCTGATGGAATATAACAATGATGACAAGAGAAGTGATGATGGGAGTGCAGTATGACAAGTTCGTGGGGGCCAGCTGCAGTGCTGAAAACATTGTCAGCAGGCGCTGCCCCCATGCCTCCCCCCCCTTCAGCAAAGACTTGGACACGCTCAGTGTCCGCCCGAGTTGCACAGGAAACAGCAGCTGCTGTTTGCTCAAGTCCAAGCTGCAACAACTCGAGTCGACTCTCAGCTCATCAGTGGGAAAGTTCATTTTGCAGTAATTAACAAATTGTAAAACGCACGCGGGGCAGCGGGGCGAATGCAAGGCAAAGTCCGCCAAACTGTCAGCTCAGTTCAGTTCAGTTCAGTTCAGTTCAGCTGCCAGATAGCCAGTACAGTTGTGACCAAGTTTGTTTGAGCGCAAGGAATTATAGATGCTGATGCTGATGCCCGATGCCCGATGCCCGATGCCTGCCTCTGATGCCTGATGGCCCGGTCCAAGTTTCAAACTGGCTGCCTTTGGCTTGATGATAGTCACTTGGCAAACTTCTCTTGATTATTAATATTTTATTCCATTACACTTTGCCTGAAATTCAGAGCTCGACTATTGTCAGCGGCACTTGTTGGCCAAAGAAGGAAGAAAGAAATATAGAATAACAGAAAGTGCCAAACAAAATAGAACTGATGATTGAAGTTAGGAAAGTACTACAAGGCAAGGCAAATAATGATTATTCAATGATTCTCAACAATAACTGAGCGAATGCACTTAGGCAAATCAAAATTATTATTATTATATGATTATAGTACACGGGAATAAAAATACGGATCACAATATAATAAGCATCAAGCTATATACTAGGATACACGTATATCCCCTTCAATTTAATAATTTAAATAATGTTATTACGGTTGGTGCCGAACCAGCTTAAAATCATAAACTGGATCAAAATTTTTTCAAAAATTGGCTTAGTTTAATTTTATTGCTTTGGAAACATTGTAATTAATTGATTTATTTATATATTTTTTTAAATTGAATATTTATCTTGTAAGCACAAAAGAATGTGAGAGTTTCGAACCAAAACACGAGTTCAACTATGTCGAAATTGAGGTTCCGAAACGAATGCAAAGCCAAGACAATGGTTTGAAAGGTGAACCGCCATTTTTATTTTTTTTGTTTTGTTGTTATTTATTAATACCAACAATTTAATTTAAATTGTTCTTTTTATCATTATGAATTATTATTATCATTATTATTATTATTATTATTATTATTATTATTATTATTATTATTATTATTATTATTATTATTATTATTATTATTATTATTATTATTATTATCATTATTATTGGAAATAGTTTGCATTCTTTTCTCTAAGATTTCCAGACTGAACATTTACAATGTTTGCCTAATTGCTTGTCTATGCTCAGCATATTTTTGAACTTTAACCCCTCCCCTGGCCCCTTGCTCGCTCTCGCGCACTCAGCGAGCTTTTGTCAGCTTGGCGCAACTCATGTCAAAGTGTCAACTACTTTTTGCCACCTCAAGGCCCACATAATTAAGCGACAAGCAGCAAGTGCGAAGCTGACGCCAAATGCCAAAAAGTATCATGGAAAAGAAGAGCCAAACCAAATTCTAAATGACTGCCGCCGTCAGCCTTCCACACACACACACACAGACACAGACACACCCAGCTGCCACACATTGAGGCACACATGTGCAGCATACAACATGTGACATCGGCTGCGACAATGCCACAGAAGCCGTGTCAACAAAAGCTGCACCAGTCCCAGCGGCAGCGGCAGCGGCAGCAAAAGTGGCAACACTTCTGCTAGAGAAGATGCCACACCACAGATTCAGCCAGGCTGGCAGTCAAAATTGGCGCTCGCATTTGATAGACGCCAGTTGCGGGGGCACTCGCCGTTGTTCGAGGACTTGAGGACGTTGCACGAACGGGGCTGCTAACTACAGCAGCGTTGGCGTTGCCACGACGCCATCTAGTTAACTGTGCTGGCCAAGTCGCAGAAACGGAGCTGGCCTCTGCCTGGAGCTGGGCCTGACACTGACAGTCAGAGCTTTGCATTATGGTTTTAATTTTGAGTGGCTGTCAGTTCGGCTATGTGCGGGCGTGTGTCTGAATTCCGGACCGTAGGCCGTATCCTGTTGTGCAGTCCCCTACACACACACACGCACTCACACGCACACGCAAAGCCAGCAACTGCTTACAATAAGGTGTCACAGAATATCATAATAAAAACCACAAGCCACAAAATTGTAACTGACACCGAGAACACCCAGACCCAAGACTCAAGATTCCTTGTGGTCAAGTCCAAGTGTCATTTGCATTGTTCTATTAACTTTAAACACTGTTAAGTAAATGATAAACCAAATTTAATAATTCAAATGGGATAATTTTTGCATATATTCTAAATATTATACTTTGAATATGCTCTGATAACAAATCTAATTATTGAAACAATGTAAAGTTATTGTTTAAACCACAAATAAATGGGGTTTGATTGAGGTATTGTAAAAATCCACACGTGCCATAAAACAAGAGATAAAAGCAAGAGGGAAATGTTTTAGACTTTTGTCTTTGAGTACAAGCATATATTTGAATATTTATATTTATATTCATTACCAAATCTACTTCTGCGTTAGTCATAAAAAAAAACTAGAATATACAATTAGTAGAATTTTTTCAGTTTTTTCGTTATTTCTAGATAACATATTTATTGCAACAATCTGTACACTGTAATCTGTAAACAAACTGTAATATTTATTAATTATTTAATTTACTGTATATAAAATTGATGCAATTATTATTTATTTTGTATGATATTTTAAAAAATTTATTAATGTCACTGTCCAAACCAAAATCCGGTAACTTTTCATATAAACTTTTATCGTGCTAGTTCCGATCATGTTTAATTTTGTAATTTTATCATATACACTTTCATTTATTCATGCAATTTGCATAATTTCAGCGCAATTCCTGACACCGTGGTCTAAAAAAACTTGCGGCACAACTTTTTGTGGCACCGTTCCACTGTGCGAACAGAGGCAACATTCAAGCTGGATTCGAACATCAATTTGCATGGCTCGTCACTTCTGTAGCGAAATCTTCACGCATTTTGCATTTTAGTTGCTTTGCTTCGCTGCATAAATTACTCGAAGCATTACGCAGAGCCCCCCGCCTCCCACCCTGCCTCCTTTGACCAAGCTTCTGCTGCCACGCCCTCGCTGCCACCCACAAGCTGCAGCTCCAACTGCATCTTATTGTTTCATTGTACCATTTGCATATATGAGAACGCGCTGCGGGTGGCGCCACGGGGCGGAACGGGGCGAGACGCGGAGCATTCGCCATGTTTGCAGCTGCTGCAAAGTTCTAAACGCAAAACAGATTTTTCCTAACAAAAACGAGGGATGGCAGTGGGAGGCATCCGAACTGCGGAATACTGAATTTTTCTACTTCAATCGTCGCAAGTGTCGTAAATTTGTGATTTCATTAAAATGCATGCACGGCAATTACAGCCATAACTTGGACCGGACTGAGGAAGGGGGCGGCTAACAGTAGCTACCAGCAGTTCCGCCCACTTACAGCTCAAGCCAATTGGAGCATGAAATATGAATGCCCGAATCGATAACATTGGACTTGCAGTAAAGCAAACTTAATTTCTGCAAATTATCGAGCATCTTTAATTGGCTTTTGAATCGATGGCAGAATTCCGAATAGGATTTCCAAATTCGTCAAATTTGGAATTTTGAATAATGGCAACAAAAAATTCATATATTTATTTATTAAATTTGCGAGCTGCCTTTTGATGCTTAAAAATACATTACAAACTAAAACATACTTTTTTTTGTTTTTGTTTTTAATTTATTTAAAATATAAGATATATATTCCATATTTTGAGCCCACGCCACGTATGGCTTTCAATAATGCGGGCACAGCCGAAGCATTTGTCGCATGCGGTCGAAAGTTCATTTGCAGTCAACTGGAATTTGGGGGAACCTTTTGAGGGCCGATAACACATTTGGCAATGGCCGCTTGGCACGGGTTCAACTGCGCCAGGCAAACGGCCACAGCAGCAGCGAAGTCGGCTAAAACCAGTTAATCGACAAATAAAACTCGTACAAAAAGATGGCCAAATAGAAAATAGAAAATAGAAAATAGCAAGTAGCAAATAGCAAATAGAAAATAGAAAATAGAAAATGGAAAGGAAAGAGCGCCAAGTAAATGCAGCAGAAAATCAAATGATTTCAAGCTTTTCGCAATTTTCGTTTTTGCCCCGTTGCATTGGCAACTGATTTGCACTTGCTTATCGGCCTGGCGCAAGGAGTCATGTGAAAATATGGGCTCCAGCCACGCCCACGAGCAGCGCCCACTTTGTTGCTGCTGCCATTGCTGGCCAGCCAACTGCAATGGCTGTGATAAAGATTGACGGCGTTGTAAATTATCTGATTTTGTCACTTAGGAAATTGGCAAAATGTCCGCAAAGGGCCAACAATTTACTTGGCTTATTTATTTTTGAAATTAAATAAATTTAAATTGTCAGTTAGGCATTATAAAGCGACATTATGAGAGATCTGTAAAAGACTTTTCAAAGAAATTTTATCAAATTCGAACTGAATTTTGTCAATTAATAAATTTAGCCTCAGTGCAAGTTTTCTTTTACGCCCGGACATGCATTAAACATTTAAAAGTCTTAGAGCAATAAAAATAGAAATGAAAACCAAACCAAACCGAAGCAAAGCAAAGCAAAGCAAACCGCAAAAGGCAAACTAAAGGCAAGGACAATGACAATGCTGCTGCCGGAGAGGATTCCCAAAGGGACATGAGATCTAACGTATGTTCTTCAGTGTTGTTCTTGTTGTTTGGTGTGTGGCCAAGGCGTCGAGTGTTTGTGCCAAAGTGCAAATAGAACAACAACAATAACAATTGAAAAGAATTTAAATTTGCATTTTGCGCAAATGGACCTGCCCCTGCCCTGCCCCTGCCCCATCGCTCCGCCTTGTGGGAAATGTATGGCACACCTCGATGGCAGAGCCATCATTAAAGCGAGGTGAAGTGTTCCGCCACGATCCAGTCCACTTCAGTCCAGTTTTCGGGGCAGCACACGCTAGTCTAGAATTTCAAATTTGTATCGCTTTTTTATCGCCATTTAAATGTAAATTGTTGCTGAAAGGGGAGCCAGCCAACGAGAGAGTCTGGCCAAGGCCAGAGCGGGAGGGGGGGGCGGCAGGGGCGCCGCAGTTTATGTGAGTGCGACGACTTCCGACCGCAATTGAATTTTTTAAAAGCGCTGAGCGTTGATAACCAAAACAATAAAAACCGGGTCCGCAGACTCTGCCACAGACTAGCGAGCACAAAAAAGAATGTAACAAATGTTTTAAAACCGCTTAAATATTCAACAAGCCCCAGTATGGTACAGAGTAGAGAGGTCTCACACACACACACACTCAGAGAGAAATATACGATGCAAAGGGCACAAAGCCCATACCGGCCTATAACAAAATATGTGCCATCCAGCCAAATATTTAAAACGTGTCCTTTTCTGTGTGCATTTGTGTGTGTGTGTGTGTGTGTGTGTGTGTGTATTTGTTTGTCATTGTCAGGCAGCACATCAGGGATCCCATAGTATGGCCACAGGCCGAGCTGGAGAGCTGTCTGCAACGTCATGGGACATCGTTAAATTTGATATCAGTTCGCAAAATTTGTTAAAATTAACAATAAAACGTGACCAGGCAAATAATTTCGATATATGCTGCAAGTAAACCGAAAAAAAATCGGACTGTAAAAGTTACACACCCTTGTCTGTCTGCACTAGTTTATGAGTATCATGACTCGAACTCTCCTCAGTTGTCCGGAACTCCTCTTAAATTTTTACCATTTTCAAACTCCTCCTCTAACTCATCTAGTAACTTTGTGTCAGATGCAACAGCAAATCATTTATGAATTACATTTTCCAGGTAATATATAATTTACATAAAAAAAAACCTAAGTATTCAATATATATATATGTAAATTAAAAATCTAAACAGCAGCCGTCATAATAAATCCAATTAAACAGAATGTACACTTTTTATTTGGTTTTATTTGAAATATCTATTATAAAATCCCATGCAATATCCGATTTAGATCTAGTCACAACTGCAATTAACGAACTACATTTTAAATTTGTAATTTAAATCGTATTAAAACAAATCCCTTTGAACTCATATTACAATTTTCTATGAGCATAAAAAAGTAAAAACGTCGCACAGCAAAGCTCGTGTAATTTAATTTTGCTTTTTGCTATCGAGCATTAAATACTAAAAATTAAAAACAATAAGCGAATTACAAATCTGAGCTGCAAATAAGCCAAAAATGCTGAAAATTAATTATAATAAACAATAATTATGAGAGCTTAAAACAATGCAAATCACATGAATTCAGTTTATACCTTGTAAAATATCTCATATTTCACATAAATAGTTGTTTAAACCACAACACTTATGGTATACGACTAACAAATGCCCTGTTTAGGGGTTTTTGAGCAGTGTTAAAAAGATTAAAATAAATTATAGTTTGCATAGACAACTATCTAATATTTAGGTAGACATAAACAGGCTGAAATTCATAATACCCTATTAATTCATACTTTAAAAAAAGATAATATTATAGTAATGCGCCATTAGACTAGTAGCCTGGTCTTGTTATTAGTTTTATTTGGCTTTTATTTAATGCATCGTAAATAATAAATTGTACGGCCCAGCAGCGGCTATTGTCGAATTTCAGCATGGATAGCATTTAAAATATGCTAATTTTAATTTATGATATTTTTACGTATTTTATTTATTTATAATTGCAAAATGGGCTAATAGTTTGTAAACCAATAAACTAGGTTCACAAAAAAATTATGAGATTTATTTAGTATATAAATATACATTGAGAAGATTATTGTTTTTTATAAGTTTTTACTTTTTTTTTAGTAAAGTTGAGTTAGTTATGACAAGCTCAGGCAAAGGAATCCCTCGTCGTTTCCTGCATACTCTGTCCATCCGGTTTTTAGCTCAAATAAAACATGACACGCATTTCATACGCCATGTTGGCCACTCATAACAATGTGTAACTAGCTGTAAATGTATGTGCACGGTACACATACACATGTATCTATGAAGTTGTTTATCTGAATTGCTTGCCTTTGCATTTGAAAGCTGTCAGCGTATTTTATGCTCTTTAACAATAGATGGACACCACGTACGTGGCCTGTAACTGAAATGATATAAAATGACAGGGAGCAGAGTAGACCGTGCCGGGGCCGGTTTCAACTGGGGCGTCAACGCAATGTTAATTGCTTATCTACGTGATTTCTTACCAAATTAATTTGGCCAAATTGCGAATGGTAAATGGCAGATACAACAGAGGCAACACCAGCATGGCAAATAAATCAGTTAAGTTGCTGTATTAACATTGAATACATTTGCTTAATTAAATGAAGCAAAATATAATAAAATATGCGGCGGCTCCCTTTCCCATTTAGATTGGGGTAGGGCTCGACACTTGGCATAAAAATGGAAAAAGCTCTTCCTTTAATTGAAAACCGTTAGGCCTGTTCAAGTGCTGTCCGGCCGTGCGTGGCATTTGCCGTAATTTTATGACGCTGTGTTTTCCTTTCATGATTTGATTTCGCTCGCACGCCTGATGACACATGACTGATCAAAATGCAAAACCAGCAACAACAACAACGGCAACCACATTAGAATCAACGTCAACAATCCAGCCGGCCAATAGGTGTTAGAGCCAGTTAGTTAGTTGGGATTTATATGCACAACCGCACCGCACGGCACAGCGCGTTCCATATGAATATGCGCGAATATGAGCCATTGTAAAGCATCAACTGTATCGGATGTGGCAGGGCAACTGCTCTCGTGTGTTGACAAAAGATATAATGAAAACATTCGCCGCTGCCGCTTGCTGAACTCAGCTGAACACAAACAGAACGCAGCCGAGTCGCCAAATAGATAAATAAACAAAAAGTTCAGCACTGAAATTATTTCTGTTATCACAAGGGTCATCGAAAACAATCAACGGGGCAGACTGTCACAGTTGGTATTCAGTTAAAAATACTTTAGGATTATACTGAACAGCTTTGGTACTGAAGTGAGCTCCAGTTTAAAATGTAAATATTTTAAGGTTTATTTCATTTGAATAGTGAAAACGTATTTTAAAAAATCCTGTAAATTTAATACGCAAGTCATAAAGAGAAAAGTTTAATCATATATGCTTTAAAAAATGTAATAGATATAATTTAATTTGTATTTTGAAAAAAAGAGAATACACAAGAAATAATGGAACAAGTATTACATTTCAGACAAAAATACTTATTAAATTTAAATTAAAAAATAAAAAACACATTTGAATTGAATAAACATGCAGTTTTAATATTTCATTATTGATATGGAATTCGAAACTCTTAAAATGTAAAGAATTTAACTAAATAAGAATGTCAGGTAGGGCTTGAATAGCGGCTATCCTGTGGCCAGCAGCAGCAGATAACCAAGCGCTCTACTATCATTAAAATAGAGAAAATTTCTTTTCGCTGAATTTTATAAGAAAATGTATTGATTTGGTGTACTATTTGTGTTTGATAAGCTACCAAAATGAATTTACATCCTAAAAAACATGCCCAAATTACTTTCTTAATGGTTTTTAGAGTGCAAGGGAGGCTTATCACAAATATATTAAATAATATTCATGCGATAAAAGTATAAGAGAAAACTACAGTTTAATAAAATTTTTAACTAACCCTTGGAATCAGTATTTTGCCGATTTAAAATTTATAAATGCTAACCACTTATGAATTATCCGACTGCTAAAAGTTAAGGTCTGCCAATTATGGCACTAGTCAACATTAAATAAGTTAAATATATTGCACTGAATAAAGTACAAAAACAATTACTGTTAAATCGCCCCCTTCCTATTATTGATAATTTATTTCTTCATTTAAGAATTGCAATGAATTCAAGCAATAAAATTGACTATTTAAATGGAATAGCAGTCGAAGTTGTCGTTCGCTGTGCCACGACACGGAGTCTTAAGTAGAGCAAGCTCCATTTCACTCTAACGCAATACTCAGCCAAGCCCCCAAATGCTTAGCCCAGTTAGTGGTAGTCGCAGCATGGCAACAATACAATTTCTATAGCATACTTTGCAGCGCAGCACTTGACACTGATAACACATCGTCTGGCGCATTAAATGGACAAAGGCTTGGAGAGTCTATGGCCTGGCATTATGCAGCCAGTTGTAGTCTTGCAGCTTAAGCTCCCCTTACTACATTGTATACACTGTGTGGCAGCTGCTCCACCCGTCTTTGGGGCTTTGGCAGCGCTGCCTTCCTGTCATGTTAAGTTGTGCTATCGTTCTTTATTTGCCTCTGCCATGCCCAATGCATTCTACGCTTGTTTACTCGCACTTGCAGCATTTGCATGCAACTGCCACAGCGACTGCGACTGTAACCTAATTTTGTGCCTCTAATTGTTTCATAATGTCGCCGCATTAACAAAAGGCCGGGCCACATCAAGTGGAGCGGCAAAAGAAAGCGTCCAAAGAACACAAACAAAAAACGAAAGAATGAAAGAAATGGCCCGGCCAGACTACATCTCTGCGGTTGCTGCGGGTGGTTCTGGAATACACGTCATGTAATGTGTTTTGTGGCTTTGACTTGATTGGCTGCCTTTGCAGATGCTGCGGCTGTTGTTGTTGCAGCCATTGTTGTTGCAACCTACTTTATACAGCCATTGTTTGTTTTTAATTAGCCGCAATAAACGCTCACCCACACACACACAGCCGCACACACACACACACATGGGGGTCACGTCCGCTCTGCCCACTTAAAATAAACAATTGGCAAATGGCATTTCACTAAGCAATTGAATTTGTGCCGAGGCCTTGAAACAATTTGTTATTCTTTTATGTAGATTGGGACAAGGCCCGAACCCGCACCCCCACCCCGCATCCTGCCTAATGCTGTTGCTGCTTGGTAATTAACTCGGCACAACATGTGCCTAACTTTGGCTCTATTTAAATGCCTCCTATATATATTAATGCCTGTGCGTGTGTGTGTGTGTGTGTGTGTGTGTGTGTGTTTTGCCTCTGCTCAAAATCAAATTAGCAGCCAGCAAGCCGAAAATATATAAATCTGCTGATTTACACAGAAATAATGCCGCTGCCCGCTCATATGGCAGTCATAAAAACAAATTAAGCCAAACTGTTAAGTAAACAACTTTGGCGGCCCCGTCGACAGGCCTAATCCCCTGTCTCCGCCCTTGTCCCCCACCCCACCGCAGTCCCAGTCAATTCACTCTCTTGTTCTATCGTAAAGTTATCTTATTAATTCCTCGGCCGGCCGACACTCGGTTAACACGCGCAATCAAATGCGATAAATATAACGATATATTGTAGCATAATTTCGCCCAACTAAGCTGACAGAAATAACACTTAAGCAAATATTTCGAACAGCCTTGATTCACATACTTTTGGCCAAGCGCTCTGGATGTGGCGCCTTTGTTTTGGCCATTTGGCTGGCTATTAAGCAATGTTTGCCGTTTGCGAATTAGAGCAGTGGACTGGAGCGGGTAGGAAGGGGTGTCATCTATGTATGAGTAATCACTTTCATGCTTGATGGCCGCAATGATTAATGGCCCTTGGGCATTGGCCCAAGTCCAAGATTAAACGCAACAGTTTCGAGTGTTGATCATTTGTTATATATCATTTTTCAAAGCAGCCTAAGCCTTTATATATCGCATGTGCTGGACTAATGAAATTCCAGGAAACCCCTGCTCAACGTTTTTGTTATATTTTATTTATATTCTGTTACAAGTCGTAACACAAATTTTCGATTTCATGCTACTTAAACTTAGTGTTTTATGTACTTGAACTTCGTTGATAGAGAAACTTCTAACGCGTGAGGCGAGACGTCTCGGAAACTCTTGGGTATTTGTGATCAGTATCATCTGATTTTGAATCTATGTTTTACAATATTGTATTTACTATCTTGCATAAATTATAATAATTATAATATTACCCATTTCAACTCAACACATAAAACAACTGCTTTTTATATAAACCTGCGTTTTATCTGACGATATCTATTATTACTAATAATGAAATTTATTAACTTCAAAAAACTTTTTAATTACAAACAGAGAAATTACACAGGAGAATTTCTCATCCGCGGGTTTTGGTTACCTGTGTATGTTTTCTGTGTGTACAAATAATATAATTACAATTGATATTTATCAAAGTATATTTCGGAATTGCTTACAGGGTATTATTGTGTAATTTCTCTGTCACTTTTCTAGTATTTCTGATATTTCTTATTATTCTTCTCTCTCTCTCTGTCTCTGAAACAATTTTGCAGTTGTGAGAGTACGAGATAAATAAATGTTTTATCGCATGCACGAATCAACAAGCCATAAACAAGCCCAACTATGCAGCCCCCGGAGCCATGCCCCAAGGTCTTGGCACCCGTTGCTGCAATTGTCTCAATGCGTGTTCTTTTCTTTTCTTTTTTTTGTGTCTCAGTTGTTGCTGATGGTGTCTGGGTCAGTGGCTGTGACATTTGTTTGTGTTTGCGTTGTTGTGCTCCGGCCGGAGCTGGTCAATTTGACTATGACATGAGCCCGCAACTATAGCTGGCCATAAAACATGTCCGAGCGATGCAAACAATTTCACGCGAGTCGGCTGCAGCAGGAGCCAAAGCCAAGGATTCGATGGGTATATCAATTTGGCTGTGAGCTGGCAACTTTGGCCGACAACTTAAAGCCGCTGCGAGCTGCAAACTTGTTGGGCTTTTCCCTTTTTTCGTTTTTCACGCACATCGTCAACACGCAACAAGAAAAACACGATAAAGACGAACGACGACAAATTCAACATGTCAGCCCAGAAAGGGGAAGAAGGCAAAGGCACAGAGCTAAGGGGGCTGGAGGATGTGTCTTGCGGCCGCCAACACGAAGATGAAACTATTATCCACGGAAATTAGCGCGCTTCAGCAAAAACACATGAAATGCAAAAAGTTTTTGCCCAGCTTCAAGCTAAATTTCTAAATTGTTGTTGACGTTGTTGTTGCTGTGCTTTTCGTTGATGTTGTTGTCAGTTGTTGCGGTTGACTACCCCAATCCCACTGCCACATTTTGTTTAGCGACAAAACTTACTTAATGCGTATTTAAGTTGAACCAACACAAAAGACGTGCTTCGGAATAACTCTGTCTATAACTCTATTATGACTTGTTCAATACTTTAAACTGCCATAACTTTGTCCAAACATTTTATACTAAATTCGTTTATATAAGTATGTCCCAAATCTGTAGAAATTGCTCTGTCAGTAACTCAAACTTAGCCAAATGTCAAACGATTTTCAAGCTTGATGGGTTGTTGTTAATAATTTGTCCTCTCGATTAATTTTAAATATAAATTAAACTAATTTTCAGGAATTTTTATGCAACGGCACACAGTAAAACTTAGAAATGCAAATTTACATTTTCGATCGATTGTGGTTGTCACAATTACTATAAAAAACAACATTAAAACCGATTTTGAGGGGGAGAAATTTTTTGTCAAAATTCATGCAAAAATTGACAAAAATTTTAATATGTAAGGCTCTCGAATCCGTAGCTCCCATATTTCAAACGCCCATAACTTTGTCAAAACCAAACCGATTTTCACGTCTGATGGCATTTTTTCATGGTTTGTCCTTTAGATTGATTCTGTATTTCAAAAATATGCATTATTGAAAATAAATTTTTTCTGATTTTTTTTTGGAAAAAAAGCATGTACTCCCCCCTTACTCATTTTCAAAAAAATTTTTTTTTCAAAATTTAGAATCCGGAATTTCTATATTTAATCGATTGTGGTAGCCACAATTAGTATTAAAAACAACATTAAAACCGATTCTGAGGGGGTCCAATTTTTTGTCCAAAATCATGCAAAAATTTAGAAAAATTTTGATAAGTAAAACTCTCGGATCCATAACTCCCATATTTCAAACGCCCATAGCTTGGTCAAAACTGAACCGATTTTCAGGTCTGATGGCATTTTTTTCATGTCGTCTAGATTTATTTTACATTTTAACTATGCGTGGCGTGGCGTAAAATTTTTCCTCTGAACGTTCCAGTGGAATATATTCAAAATTTGGAGCGTCGAGCTCGAAAACTTTAGGAGATGCAAGCATTGCCGATTGTTAAGGCGAGGGCGCCGGGGGACCGGGCGTTCTAGTGGGCGTGGCCAGGATATGAAGGATATCTTTTAGGAGGGTCACCAGCAATCTACATACCAAATTTGATGACTAGTTTTAATATTGTGGGATATATTCACCTTTTATCGATTTGCGATTATCATGTTATCGATTTGCCAGCCTCCCAATGGGCGTGGCACAAGAATCTTAAGACTTTGTGTGACGCGGGTATACTCAGGAATATATACAAAGTTTCAAGTCTCTAGCTTCAATAGCGGCGAAAAAATTGCGTTCATATGGACCGATGGGCGGACAGCAAGACGGACATTGACGGACATTGCGGACCAAACATTTGCTAGTTGTACAACTTTCTGATTATTGTTTTTCTTGGTGTGATGTTAAGTTTATGATTATCAAATTTATTTGATTTTCCTATTTGACAATAAAAAACCATTTGAAAGGAAAGCAAAACCAAATTTAAATAGCTAAAGCTGCATTTAAAATGCCAGGGATCATCATCAATAACCGATTGAGATGCCAGCTACTGTTAAATAGGACTACATTTATAAGCTGGCTTATATGCTCTTATGTGTATGTACGTATGTACGTATATAGATTCCATTAAACTCGATTCGGGCTATGTTCTAGTCTGTTACTCTTACTCGTTTCGCTTAACTTTGAGGCCATAAAAGTCCAGCCAACATTTTGGCACATAAAATATGCGTAAAATATACGCGCAAATAGTTTAGATGGCAAGGGGAATGAAATCGTAGGGCTCGGTCAGTGGCTAATAGCAAAAGCAAGTCAAAGATAATTGCTGGCGGACTACTTTGTCGTTCTGTGCTTTGCATTTCTGTGCCGCCGCCTCAAAAGATACACTCAAAATTTTACGAGCGCAAATGCCATTAAATATCCAAACGAATCTACATGAGGCGACTTCCTTGGCTACGTGAAGTGGCCAAAAAGCCGCCGCCTCGGCACGGGCGCGTCTAGGCCGCTAGTTCCGCCTAGTCGCCGGGTACATCGAGCTGCCGTTTTATTGCGGCCCATCAAAAAATGTTAAGAGCACGATTTGCCATACCCATTGTCTGAGCCATGTAATTGCAGCATGTCGGAAATTCTGTCTGAAATTCAGTAGTTGAAAGCATGGAAAAGCAATTTCGGCATGTAATGAAAATCCTTTGGCCATAACATTTGATGTTAACTGGACGGCGCTGTTAGTTGCATTAGCAACAGCGCCTTAACAGTGTGGAGACTTTTTAGCAGTGAACTAACAGGCTGCTAACTTAACAGCAAGTGCATAAAATAAACAATGTTAAGTACTATACAAGCCAATTGGAATTGCCTAAAATGTGTCATAAGAAAATAGACTTCTTAGCGGATATATATAAATAAATTATGATTTTATTTTTTAAATACAGCTCAACCGTTAGTCAGTGCCTAGTTAACAGCTGAAACCTTCGAAAGCCGGCAACTGACCCAGAAACGCGAGCAGCCGCTCGGAATCGAAGAGACTGAGAGTGTGAGGATGTGAGAGTGCCTGGCGACAAAGCGACAAAAGAGACAAAATGCAACTGGGGGCCAAAGTAAAATGAGTTGAACATTGTTGAGGCAGGTGACGAAGTGTTTAACTTCGTCCTTGATACGACAATATGTTACGCTGGGAGCTGCCGCTAATGTCCTGGCTGGATGGCCGCTTGACGGTCCTGCGACAGCAGCCAAAGACAACGGCAACAGCAACGGCAGCAACGGCAGCAACGCCAGCAGCAGCAGCAGCAGCAGCAGTTCTGCTGCGGTGTCTTCGTCTCATGATTTGAACGAAGAGACGTCGCCGAAAAGCACAAAAAAAGGAAAGGAAAAGGACGACGACGGCTGGGGCGACGAAAAAGCTAGCTCTGCCGGCGTCGGCGTCGCTGCCGCAGTGGCCACACGCTGTGCGCGCTGAGCGGTTGGCCCAGCATCAGTCTCGAAAAGCCTTCTGTGCGTGCAGAGGTTAACGCGTGCCACACACGTCGTATACGCAACGTGCGCCGACAGCCAAAAAAGACGTAAACGTTAGCCACGTGAAGTGAGTGAGCCCGAGTCCGGGTCTGAGTCTGAGTCTGAGTCTGAGTGGCCGGTATTAATCCTTGCTGCGCCAGGTGGCCAGTTGACGGCCCAACGAACCATGCCAAAGGCATTGAACTGTGGCGCGACTTGACTGGACATGGACATGGACATCGACTTGGCAGGGACCTTTGCTGATGCGAATGATGCTGCTGCTGATGCTGCTGCTGATGCTGCTGCTGCGGCCTCAGTTATTGTGGGGGCTATTAAAAATTGATGGCCATTGAAAAGTCTTAACAAGTGTGAAAGGCTGACTGGGCGAGGTCCGAAGAAGTCTTTGTTATTGTTGCCGTCGCCTGGTTTTGACAGTTTGAGTCTGGGGCCAGCGGCTCGGCGCATTGGCCAAGGGTCAAAGGTTGAGCAGCTGAAATCGGCGAGCGGCGTGTTCACTTGACTTCTCGAGTGCCACCAAATTAATTAACATGACAATGACGAAGGTGAATTGCGTGTTTTAAGGGTTGCCCCTCGTCGCCTTCCTTAAATCAACTCTCGCAGCGCCAGCATTAAAAATCCCCCTAATGTGTTGTTGTTTTCCCCGTTGTTGTTGTGATTGTTTTTTTTTCCTTTCTTGATTTCCGAAGCATTTACAAGTTTTTAATTAGACCCTTTATGTGTCGAAGGGTTTGACGGGCCCCGTAATTAATTGTTTATTGTTAGCGATTTTAAGCCGTGTCGAACGTGAAGGAATTTGCAATGCTTGTTGCGTCGTTAAAGTCGTGAAGGTGTTGAGAGTGGGCGTGGCAAAACGCCCATTCACAGCACTGCCGAAGGGTCAGCAATTAAGTGCACAGTGAATGGATGTGAATAAGAGCTGTTATTCGAAGCCTGCAGCGAGACAATATCAGTAAATAGTCAAGTAAATTATAATTAAAACTAAATCCTAGATTCCAATTTTAATTCTTGGGAGTTATTAGATATACATATTGATAGTTAATAGCCTTAAGACCCTTCCTTCTCTTTACATACGCCGTGTAAGTTTCATAACTATTATAATATATCAATCAATAAACAAATATAATTTTCAATTTTTTTTGGCAGAAAATAAATAATTTTATTTTAAACAAAATAGTAATTTAGTTTTGAATAATAATAATAGTTATTTTAGCAATACATTTTATGAATTTTAATTATATAAAAAATATTATAATGATTGTTTCGCATATTAAAAACTTATCACCGTTTTCAGTAGTATTATTTAATTTCCTGTTCAATAAAAAATATCGAAGCATTCAAATTTTATTTAAAATGCATTTCAAATATTTTATTCTAACCTTTTCTTTAGAATTATTTTTTTTAAATTTTTAATTCTATAAGACCTACTTTCCATAAACGTTATCGAAAATTGAATTTAAAATTTGTATTCGCTTTAATTTTCTAGTTTAATTTTATGCGAGAATAAATTTCCATTTCATAAAAAGGAAATTGAAGTATTCTTAAAGCAGTTCACATAATGTAAAGATTATACAGTTAGACGTATAAGTTGCGCGTCACGTTCCCACATCGCTCAAAGCAACCCCCATCCCCACCCCCACCCCCTTGCATGAATATTTGTCTAGCAATAAGGGGATGCCTGTCAGCTGCGGCTGCTGCTGCTGTAGCTCCTTCTACTGGTTCAAGAGCAGGCACTTAAACCCTTTTGACAATGTCACAGGGGGAGCATCAAGTTGACGGCGCTGATGGTTACGCGTGATCATCATGCCGATGGTTATGATGATGATGATGATGTGGCTAAATTCAAAGCAGCCATCACATATGAGTTAGCATCCTGCAAATATTCTTTAAAGGCATTACATTATTGGAAAAAGAAAATAAAAGACAAAAAAAATATCACAAGTCCCAAAATAGCAACGTGCTGAACTCAAGCCTAAAGCAAATGGAAAACGGGGAGAACTCGGGAGTTCCTTTGAGTTCAAGCAGACTTTAATGAAGGGTAATGACAGCTCAAGTACAGTGTTTTATATAAGTATATTACAAAGGCAGGCAGTTAAGCTTGAAAGCCACTTGACTTGCGATAAATTCATTTAAAGCATGATGGCAAATTTCCTAAGCACCCGGTTAATTTATTTGACAAGCAGTTCGGGGTAAAGCTCATTTAATCATAAATTTTTAAAATAAATAATTTTTATATTTTTTTGGTTTTTGTTTAGGGGGTGTGGCAGGAAATTGAAAATGCAAAGCACTTCAAGTGACACACACACACACACACACACACAAAGAACAGGACAGAATACAAATATAAATACAAACATATAAATACAAGGATGCTTAGAGGCGGGCAGTGGCAGAGGTCGAAGCGTGGGGGGGGGGGGGTGGGGCATGGGTACGACGCAACAATAATTTATAAATGAATGAATAAAGGGCGCTGGCAATGGCAAATAAAAATAAATAAATAAAAATGGCAATGCGGCATAAAATGTGCCGAGGAGCCGCGAACAGCGGCAAAAATGTAACTGCGGCGCGTTTATTTTATTGCGTATACGCGTCGTGGTACCAGCCCCAAAGAGTAGGCAACGCAAATGCCTCGCTCCATATGACTTATTTGCTCATGTGTATGTGCCGTTTGTGTGTCTCTGTGTGTGAGTGAGTGTGTACTATACGACCACAGCAGCAGCCACGCAGCGGCTCAACTTATTTTCCACAAAATTAAACCATCAAAAATTTGCCAACAACAATGCTGGGGTAATTTATTTGACTCATGGCGTTTTGCCGGGTTGTTTAGAAAGCGCCAGCCGCAGCCGCAGCAACAGCAACAACAGCGTAGTGCCCCAGGCCTGCAGTACACACACACACACACACACACATATATGTCGAAAAAAACAGTATTTAAAGCAAACACATAGAGCCAGGCTTGTGCATATGAGCAGCCCGCAACAACAACAACAGCGTGGACTGTGGCTGCGGTCATGTTGGTGACGTGTGCGGGGCACGGGTTAGGGCTGTGTCTGCGGGTCCGGTTCTGGGCTTAAGCCCAACTGGTTGACTTGATGTACACGACGCATACATCACGGGGGCGGGCAGCGGACAGCGGGCAGCACATAACATTTTTTTGCTTGCGGCCCTTTGACGTGCCGCACTTTTTGTTGCCAAAAATTAAACAAACTGCTGCGAGAGAGAGAAAGGAAGAAAGAGAGAGAGAGATGGAATACTGCGCCACACAGTGATGATGAATTGATGATAATGCCGCTGGGGCTTTAGACAAATACTCGTAATATCTGGTACCTCCCATCTCTCACCCCCTCGCACACTTCTCTCTCGTCTCGTTTTTATGCCCTGACGAACTTGGCTTTGAAAGAGTTAAGCATTTATTTATTTACATGCACATTTTTTGCTGTTTATCCTGCTGTCATTTTTTCTCCACTCTCTTCCTCCTTGCCCTGTGTGTGTGTGTGTGTTTTTTGTGCAGTTTATTAAGTCTCAAGTGGCGAGTCTCAGTCCCATCCGTAGCTGGCAGTTGTGGCCCGCTTCGCTGTGCTTACAGCCAATTTCATGCAAAGTTGCGCGCGCCTAAAGCTGTCGCCCTTGATGGATGGCTTTTGACGCAGGCAGCCAGCATTTGGCGGCCAATTTGATTTGCGCCACATCTAGCTAACTCGGGCGGGGGCCAGCTGGCAGTCAATCGGCGAATGGCCTGCAGCACTTGCGAACTGTCGATTTAAAAGGCAACAAGCAGCAGCAGCATCAGCAGCAGCTCACAGCCCGGACTGAATTAGGGTTTGTTCTGTATCGAATGGTTGGCTTTTGCATGCATCGCCTGAATCGGGCATTCGCTTTGGCATTCAGACAGATGAATGCGAATGCGCATCAACACTCGGCGAACGCGCAGCTCAAGCATTGAGCCTATGCAAAGCTTGAATATCAGTTTGAGTTTTGCGCCTCCATTCAGGCATTCGATATGCGTCGGGGCAAACAGGGTCCACTGATTCTCAGCTGCGATTTCAATGGGGCTAGTGAAATCGCAAGACGTCAGCTGCAATTATAACAACACAGACCGGATTCATTAGGTGAATGACTTACATTAGACAATAAGTAAGCACTAAGGCTAGGAAAATCAAAGGATGTCAGTTACAACTATAATAACACAGAACGCATTCATTGAGTGTATTATATAGATTATTATACAATAAGTATTTATGCTGTACTCAGCTTAGATAAAGATTTGATTTCATTGCTCAAATGCGTGCAACTAATTATTTCAATTACGAAATCAACTTGATTTTCTATGAAATGCTTATGCTTTATGCTTTACTCAGCTTAGAAAATTATTTAATTTCATTATGCAAATGCGTGCAACTCATTATTTTAACTACGAAATCAGCTTGATTGCCTGAGATGCTAAAGCGCAGTTTCAAAAGGAAACTCTGCCAACGTCACAGCTCAATAAGCAGCTCTTTATATTTCGCATTTGTTAATAGTCGGATACACTCAGAAATTAATTTGATGTAAATTAACAGAATATGTTTGCCCTTCTTTCAATGCATTTCTTGCAGCTGTTGCCTTATATTCAAGGAGAGTTTCTGAAAAATTGTTTTCCTTAATTTTTCTTAATATCATAAATTAAATATATATTTGACTTTACATGGTCACCTCTCTCTTTTATAAATTAAAAAAATTTTAATTTCCAGAAATTTAAAATGTTAATACTTTGTCAAAACTTAAAAAATTATAAATTGCTATTAAACTAAATCTAAATTTAAGTAAAAATTATAATTTATATATAGGATATTTTTAAGTATCCTATATTTTTTAAAATTTGTACAAGACAGTTTTTATTTCGTTTGACATTCTGCACATATATCTTTTCAATATCCAACCAGTCCCGGTCTTAGGTATTCTCGCTCCAGCTGCGAGTGCATTAGGTGTAGTTTCACGTTGATGTTTTTTATTCCTTAGTCTTGCTGTCAGGACCAGAATAGCTACATAACATGCCCACAATCCGCATGACGTATACGCCCCGGGGGCCGCAAGTGCAACAATCAGCTGCGTGCTTTCCGCCGCTTACAGCTGGCAACCTCCCCGTCAGATCGTGCGTGTCTGTCTGAAGTTTAAGCCAATGCTAAAGCGGGTCTTTGCCAATGTCTGTAAGTCGACGAGACGGATATAAATTCGCACAGAGATAACAGCAACAGCAGCAGCAGCAGCAACAGACAGCGATAAATCTTTAACATGGATTTTGGCAGTAAGCTGCCAAAAAGCCACGTTTTGGGCCGAAATCGGGTCAGAACTTAAATTTGACAGACGCTTAATGCAATTAGCAGGTTCTTTGGGCCAACTGTTTTAGCCAAAAATCTTAAAGAGCCAAAATTACAGCAACTGCGTGTTAGCCAAACTGGAACGGGCCATAAATATTATCAGCGGCCCAGCGGCAGCGAAAGTTGACAAGACAAGGCGCTCAAAATAGACGAAAATCATAAAAAGCCATAAAAAACCGAAATAAAAACCGGAGAAGAAGAAGCGGCAGCGTCAGCAGGGAAACCGGCGCATTTAGCAGCAGGCAAACTGGCAGCCAACTGCTGCGTATCCTGCGCCACAACTGCTGCGCCTCCCTTTGTGGCAGGCGCGCATTTCCGTTTGTTATCGCGGCAATGTAAAAGCGTTTCCGCTTAATGCGCGCACACGACATCGTCAACAGCAGCAGCAGCAGCATCAGCAGCAGCTAAGGACGCTATTTAACTAGTAGCTGCGCAGGATTACCAACGAAATTGGAAAGGATTTAAAATGAGCCACCCGCCAAAGGCACAGCCAGCGCCGCTGCCGACGCCGCTGCCGCTGCTGCTGCTGCGTCTGCTTAGCGCGCTTCTACTGATCGTCAGCATACTGAATGGTAAGTAGAGAGGGGTCACAAAAGGGGTGGGGTGATGGGCGGTTACGTACCATTTCCAAATATTTATGCACGTGATTAAGCGTAAACTTTTGCTGGGGCCTTCATAAATGTCAGATACGAACACCTATCACATGAGCCGCGATTTATTTTCGCATGCAATTTATTTGCAGAACTATTTACGAGTATTACCAGCGGCAACAGCAGCAGCAACAGCGGCAGCATCAACAGCAACAATTCAATAAATGCAACAATTTGCATCGACAACAGTCATAAATTTATCTTAAATGAACAAATATTTTCTTGCTGCTGCTGCTGCTTGCTAGCCTGGCAAATAAAATGCGATATGGTTTTACAAAAAGCTTATCGTTGCCGCAAAGGCAGCAACAACAAACACAACAACAGCAACAACAGCAACACAAAAGCAATATATGCTTGCAATGTGTATGAAAACATGGCTCAAATTTGACAATGCATTTCAATTTGTAATGCATTAAAGACAAAGTGCATACAGAATCGAAATACATAATAAATACTTATGGCCATGCACAAACATGTACAGGGACAAATATACATTCATCAGCGAGATTTCGATCAATATCGTATGTAAATTGCAAATACATTCTTATATAATGCTCCAGCAGCGCATTGTTTCATGTCGGATTCCAATTTTCAAAATACGGCACACGCATACACTAAAATAATTACTATAACGACGTTCTTAAATCGTTGAGCAATTAAACAAATTTGTCAGATGAGTGACATTAACGGTTAGATAGGAAATTACAAGCAATTAAGAGAGGTGGCACTTTATGGTATTCAAACCGGAATCGTTATAAATATGCTTATTATACACATATCAGTTTAAAAAAGCTTTAGAAACGCTATTGGTCTTAATTGAAGCGATGAAAATCGCATAGAAAGGCGATATAGAGCAGAAGAGCATGACATATAGTGAAGAGAGAGAGAGAGAGAGAGAATAATAAAATGTAAGATAGAGATATACAGATATAGAAAGAGGGAAAGATAATTTTAAATAAATGAGAGTATTATAGGGATGTAGAGTAAGAGTGACAAATAGTGCAGAGAAATTGAGATACCGAGCATAAGAAACTATGATAATGAACAAAAGTAAAAGAGATTGTGATATAAGAATAAAAAGGTGAATAAGCAAATAACCAGTTACAATTATTATTTAAGAAACAATTGCCACATCACCATTACATAAAATCTCATAAACTCAGGAAGCCCTACTTAACACTATAATAATTGCAATAAAATTCGTCATGAATTTATTTAAAATGTTAATAAAATATTCGTTACATATGTAGTAGGATTATTCACAAGCTTACAAACCTTTAAAAAGCCTTTTATAATACATTTTTAAAATAAATAGACTTAGATTTGTATCGCTTGTAGTATTTAAATTAAACTAAATAAATAACCAAGCCAGTTTTTCATCGACAAAATAAAACCTATTTTACATTTCATGAACAAATTAACATTGAAAATATTTATCTAAATATTTAAATATTTATCCAAGAGTTTGTAAGAACTTGCCAATAAAAAAATCCCTTCATTTCAACGCAACTGCACTTTGAATGTATTTTGCCCAAAGCAACTGCATCTGTTTTTCTACGCAATATATTTATTATTTCAATCCCTACTTTAGGGATTGTACATGTGTCATGGCTTTTTGAATTCCTTGTGCTCGCTTTGTGGCCAACATAAAAATATGTCAAATGCAAATTATGCGCATAAATATAAATAAATATATGAATCAACAAATAAATATGTCACATAAAACGAGCTGTGGCTACTCCCCCACCCGCTCCCGCAACCCGCCTACACATGTCATCTCCACATTGGCAGCCACGCGCTAACGGAGCAGCTCCGTGTGTAAAAGTCAATTTGCTCTTCGCTGACGCCCAAAAGTCGCGAGTGTCATAAACATGGCAAACATGCCATGTGGCCGCCAAGTAAATAAAAGCACAGAGCACAGAGCGTGCTGGAGCGCGGCAACGAGAAGAGAAGAGGCAAATGCAAAATAATTGCATATTTATATGGGCAATCGGAGAAGCTCCGCCTTGGCGGCTGCTGGCCTCAACAACCCCACCACCCCCTCCAGTTCGATTGCCTCTGCTGCTCGCCGCCATATCATAAATATAAATCTGCATTGAGGCGACTTTTAATAAAGCACCAAATGTGCTATATTGGCAAAGATATGTACTATTAAATGTATATTGCGATGCGCCAGCATTGCAAGCAGTTAAAATTTATTTCAATTAAATAAATACATTATTCAGGATTTTTGGTTTGGATTTGAAGCGTTGCTTAAATTTCAATGATATTAGCTTATGCGATTTATTTAATATTACTGATTATGCTATCGACGCTTGATGTTAAATTCAATTGAAACAAACGCTAATAGAAAGCTTAAAGGTGTAGAACACTATGTTCAAAACCTTGAGTTTTGAAGGCAAAAAAATTAAGAAAATACAAATTTTGAATTATTTCGGTAATTTTAATAAGCTTGCACGGTAATGTTACGTACCCGAAATGTTATTATAACTATGATTGAAATATATACTGTTTTGGCAACAAGAAGAACGAATGGCATTGTCGAACATATTTCTCCAATAGTTTTATATTACATATAATTTTGAAAAGTATTTACTTTAATTTAATTTGAAATACAGTTTGTAATATATTCAGCAATGCTTTCAGCTTTGAGCTAACAAAAACTTCTCATGTTGCTTAATTAAGTTCAGTATAAGCTTTAAGTACAGTGCCGACAAAGTGACTTAATTACTGTCAATTGTAGATTGATTGGCATCTGCTTTCAGGCACTCAATCGATTGGCCTCATTCTAATGAAATCCTTTCGAAAAGAACAAAGGGAATTTAAGTTTGTGCCTGAAACTGGTATACATGTGTGTATGTTTTGTGAGATAAAGAGAGAGATAGAGATGGATAGTGATGGAGAATGCAGGAAAGTAATCCAATGAAATTCAGTTAAAATCACTCAAGAGCATGAATGGCAGCGTTTTATCTCGTCGCTTTGCTTTTGTTCTCGGCTGCGGAAAAGGAAGCGCGTTGATAATAATAATGCCAACACTTGGCTTTTGTTTTAGTCACCGCAGAACAACAATGAGAGCAACAACAAAAACATGACACTTTAATAGCATAAATGCGGCACTAAACAAAACCAAAATCAGCGAAAACGGAAAGCGGCAAGGGGCAGGGCAGCTGGTACGGGAACTGGAAAGGGAACTCAGACAGCGCGCCAGCAGCGCACGGCTGTCATAATGAAACAGTCAAGGACAATGGCGGCCAGCGGAAACACAAAGTGTACGTTCCGTACAGGCCCAGTGACCTCAGCAGCCCCCACTCCCCCTTGCGGTACTCCACCTTTCACCCCTCCTGAAGCTGTCGGTCGCACCGCTGCGATAAAAGCGCCAAACGAAATGTTGTCTGACTGCGAGGGGAGTGTGGAGGGTGGGGGTGGAGCGGCCATTTATAAGAGCATCAGTTACAATAACACTGCGCGGGATGTGGGCGTGGCCGGCCGACAACAATAGCCAGGCCATTGTCATAAATTAAAAATGAGGAAGTATATGAAATTTAACAAAAACAAACGGCCCGCGGAACAGCAACAGCAACGGAAATACAAAAAGCGTTGATAAATAAATTTCTAAAAAAAAAAAAGACCCAAAACAAAAATTATGATATAAATAAAAAAGAAAAACAGAGCACAAAATGCGAGGCACATGGCATAAGGCCACAGTTTGGCCACGCCTAAAGTCAAAAGTCGCTGCTGAAAACAAAAATAGAAGGCGCCCAAAAAAAAGAAAGAAAAACAAGTTAGCCGCGAGCCAAGTAATTTCTCAGCTTGGGTTTAGTCTAGGTCAAGAACTCATCCCAAAGCGCATATTGACGCACTTAATTTACGCAATTTCCCCATCTCAAGCACTCGCTCTCCCTCTCCCTCTTTCTCTCTTACCTTCTTCCACTATCTCTTGTCTCTAATTTAAAGCTGATTTACAAAAATAACAAAAATGTTTGCCTGCTTTAAGAGTCTGGGGCCAAAGTCTCTAGAGAATTCAACGCGTGCCGCAAATTTCCTGGTCACGCGTATTTGAGATATGTCCTTTAGTGTCGCCACAGCAGCCACTTCACCAATACACACCCGTACGCAGCGACTGCTGTGGCATGCCACTGCAGCAGCAACAAAAATCCACTCGCAAAGTCCACGCTGCCGGTAGCCAACCTAGCGTCTATGTCCAAGCCGCATCGGCTTTGATGGAATTTATAAAAGTACACCAGACAAATAGAAAAATAAAAATAAAATAAAATAAAATACCTATAACTTGTAATCGACTTAGAAATACACTACAGTCGTTGAAAAGCTTAACATACACAAAACCTCCTTTGAAATTGTTCACCAACAAATTTTAAGCTATTTATTTTCTGTTAGAATAACAGAAAATAAGATATAATTTTATGTTCATATTATTAATATATTTATCATTCTTCTATTTACAAATATTCTTATTATTATTAAGCCTAGAGTTCTTCCTCCCCTTCACACTTTAGAAATATATTTTTTCTGGAGAAGCATTCTTTTTAGGCAACATATTTATAAGGTTATTTGATATCAAACTTACCCCTAAAATTATCTGCAAACAAACCTAGTTCATCTTAGCCAATAACTGCAATCGAAATAGGGTATACGGAATCATAGCCAATGTTATTTTTTTATCTATGACAGCTCTTGTTTGGTCTCCCGCATTGCTTTGCTATTTTTTCCGGCATTTTACTTTATTTTATATATGTTACGGAATCATTTTTTTCTTCTTTTTTGGTTTTATTATTTTTTTTAAGCTGATTTGCTCGCACGGCACGTTTCATTTTTAGTTCAGCTCGGTGTAGATTTTCGGGTGGACTCTCGCCCTTACGCCTTCCTTGGCTTTATTTTTGGCTTTAGGCATTTGTTTAAATTAAAGATTATGCACAAGTTAAAAAAAGTATATATATATATATATATATATGTACACATCTATATATGTATAAATTTGGTGCAAAACAAATTGGCTTTTAAAATTTTAATCTTGGGCCCACGTGGCATATGCTGAATTTACCATGTGACATCAGAGAAAGCAGTAAAATAAAATTCACTGGCCTGTTCAAGTCCGACAGCTGAACCCGTGCTAAGCGTCTTGCTAGCAAGAAAAGTGCGTCATGTTGCCACACAATGCGGCAACACGTAGCACAAAAACAAGTACAAAACGAAACACAAAGAACACAGCACAATTGTAAATGAAAATATTCGTAATAATAAGCCATTTAGCACTCAGTTTTGTCCGCCGCTGCCTTTTATATAATTTATATTGTTAATTCCTTGCAGCCACCCTTTCTGCCCTGCCCCCTGCCCTCTGCCCTGTCTCCCCTTCCGTTGCCCAACAGCCTGCTAAGCTCGTTTGCCGCCCATCAGCGGCTACCATAAAAGCTTCATAAACATTTTACAGCGTGCAGTTGTTGCAGGAAACTGCGCCAGGGCCATAATTGCTGCCAGCCATTTTCCAGTTTAGCCAGCTAGAAAGCCAACTAGCCAAATTGCGGCAAGTGGCAAGCGCGAGTGCTGTGCGTTTCTGAGCGCCTTTTATGGCATTGTCAAAATGTTCCTGTGTTGAACAAACTTTTATGGCACTCGCACTTAAAGCCCTTGCATCTTTTTCTTATCTAGCATATTTAGAATTTACAAAAATGCGACGAGAGAAAGTTATGAGAAGTGGCCTAAGGTCCAAACAAAGACAATATAAACAAGTAACTGACCGAGGAAAGCGGTCCTAATTATTATTGTTATTATGAAAAAATGACGAATTTTTCGCTTATATATTTAGATTTATTAGAAAAAACTAGTCTTAAATAGATTTTCGCGACTTACCCGTCCATTAATGATTTTAATAATTTTCCATACGCCTAGTGGGCGTATCCAAAAATTCATTACACTTTTTGTTACGTAGGTATACACGAGTTTAAATTCTTAATTTCTTAATCTTCTCGCTTCGAGGGCTCCGAAAAAAATGCGTTCATACGGAGAGACGGACGGATATAGCACAAATCCAATATACTCTTTTCACTTTGTGAACGAGTATAATAAAAAGAAGATGTTTATATTGTCTTTCTTCAACCCAGACTTTTTAAATTCAGAAAGCTCTTTGGCAACTAAATCAAGCTGTTGGAAGACCTCTGGAAAAAGTTGAATGATTTCAACAACAACATGTTTTCACATGTTTTTATTTATATAATGCATAAGCGCAATGTAAGCCTATGGTAATAAAATCCTATCCAATTTTCGCGATACGTAATCCGTAATCCTTGCTCATTATGGCTAGCCCACGTTAGAGTTTAATTGAGCTCCGTTGTTCACCTGTTCGCCGCCCGAGGTGTAAATTACAAATCTGAACGCGGCGCATAATGAATGAAGCTGGCCGAGTGGCAAAACGGATGCCTAAATGAAATGAAATCGCAGTGAAAACGCTTTCATTTAGCCCTGGCCGAGGCGCGGCCAAAAGTTTTGTGGAGCGCGACAAACTGTGGTCCAAGTTGATTAGAAAGCGGCCGCATTGTCGCCAGGGACTGAATGCGTGGGTCGAGGGGCCTGGGGCCAGCGAGGGGATCTGCCATTGGCAGCAGCCTAATGAGAAACTTGAAAATTTACGGTCAACGAGTTGTCAAAGTTCCGGCACCGGGGCATAGTTTTAGACGCCAAGTCAAACAATTAAGCGCTGCTCGGCGCTGTTCCCAATGAATTCCATTTTAAATAAATAATTGCCAACGAAATTAAGCAATGAGCGACAGCAGAGCGGGGAATGGGGCAGGTATAATGGCAGGGAGGTTGTAATCTCAGAGGTGGGCCCTATTCCCCGCCGGACTGAACTGGACAGCACTGGAACTGGACAATAAAATACGGCGCGAGGCGATGGCCGAAGTAATGACAGGAAACAGCGATAAAAGGGAAAAAGAAAGCGCATGCATTAACATTGATAAGAAGCGCCGGGCGGACAGCACATAAAAAAGAGGCCGCAAGCGGCTCGGACAATCGCTAACAAAATGTTCATTAGCGCTGATCGGAAGCGGAAACGTTCGTGGCCCAAATGACCACGCAGATAGGCGCTTGAATCCCGGCTACAACCCGGAGAGGGACAGCAGCACCTAAACGGCTGCCACAGGACGCTGCAGCCAGCCGGAAGTCGCACGGCGGCTGATTTCCATGTCACATGAAACATGAACACGAAACGCTGCTCATTAATAATTCACCGAGCGCAAATGGACTCCAACGTATTTGGCAGAGACGACAACTACAACAAATCGAGGAAAGAGCACAAAATTAAAGTGCAATCAAATGCTGCTTGAAATTAAGGACACAACGCCGCAAAAGCTTTTAAGTCCTATCTCAGCCAGAAATAAGTACAGTCAAATAACAAATGTTAATGCGAGTGCCACACAACTGAGGGCAACGAGTCCTTTAGAGATGGACACATAATAATAATCCGCTTAGCGGACAAAGTGTACGCGACTAATGTATCGAATGTTCCATTATATTGGTATTTTTCAATACAATACTTAAAACTACCGTTCTGGCAACAAATTTTTACAATGTGGTTAAATTATATAGGGTGTTAAATAATGTAATGTTTGTGCAAGTGTGTATATTATAGTATTATAGTGAACATAAATAGGGTATCAAATAATAAAATAAAATGTGAACTTTTTATGCTATAAGGTATAATTTTTACTTGAATCAAAGGCAATATAAACTATATAAAAAATAATTATTGTTTTAAGATCCTTGTCAAATTCAGTTGTTAGTCTTCGTTCACGGGCTTCAACCTTTTTAATACCCATGGATATAAAATATAGAATTTATGAACGCCAAATGATAAATTTCGTTTTTTCGTTTTTTATTCAATCGAATTCAATCGACAAATTATTTTTAATGATTGATTTAAATGTAAAACTGTAGTAGCAGTAAATTGATTTATGATTTTCTGTCTATCACTGAATTTAAGGGCACATCCTAATTTTAGGGAACATTAATCTTGAAATTTTCTAAATAGTCATTTTATATCTATTAAAGTTATAAATAAATCTATCACAGAGAGGCACGAGCGCATACAACTTATTTGTATAAATAGGCATATATCTAAATACCTTGTATGTAGATACAAATCAAGATAATGTTAATGTAGCCACTCTTTAAATTAAAAATTGTAATATTAATTAGGCAAGCAGCATATCACGTATACGCTCAAAAAGCTAATTGACAAAACGTGAGGTCGACAAACAGTTCCCGTTCTCCCGTCTTTTGTGAGCACGTTTCCATCTCTAGTTTACGCAGCATAGGTCAACGGTGTGTGTACGTGTGCGTGTGTGCGTGTGTGCATGTGTGTGAACCATTTTGGCGACCCAACTTGATGCTATCATCAATTGTCAAATAACCAACTGTGTGAGATTTGTGCACCAGCTGTGCCCGGCGAGAGCCAAAGCGTTGAAGCATTCATGGCGTTGCAAATCAACACACACAGCAGCAGCTAGCATGCCACATTCCACACACGCACACACACACACACAAGAGAGAACAGCATGCATGTGGTATACCCATAGAACAACTCACTTTGTGGGCTATTTGTTTTGGTCATACGCTCATTTGGCTTTTGCCAGGCAAATCGAATGCGGGCAAAGCAATGGAAAAATAAAGAAAACCAAAAAAAAAAAAAAGGCAAACGCAAAAGGTTTCGCAAACGTATCCTTGGCCGGGACGAATCGGAATCAGAATCGGAATCGGAAAGTACGCAAAAATCAAGCCCAGCCCCAGCGCAGCAAAACAAACAAACAAAATCGTAAAGGGAAGAGCCGACAGAGCAGGGTCGGGGTAAGGGACTGGCAAAGGGGCAGCCAGCTCCAGCGAGGGCAACCGCAAGAGCACAACGTAGAAGCGAGCGAATCATGGCCCAAGGTTGCCGCTGTTGCTGCCAAAAACCGAGGGCCAAGCATTGAGCTGAGCAATCGTAAATCTTCTTATGTGCAGCAGCATTTTAACGATAATTTGCTTTATTGGAGCAGTTTAGATTTGGGCAGCGGACCGGTCAGAAGCTCGGACCACAAGTCAAACGACAACTAGAGCGAGCTGTACGTGTGTGTGCCTGTCTGTTTATATCCCGTACCCACTGGAAATGGGCGAATAAAGGAGGTATAATGGTTTTGTGCAGGCAGAAGAAGAACGATTTTATATATTTATCCATCTGTCTATGCGTCCTTCTCTCTCGGAAAATCGTATAAATGTGCTCTTAATTCAAATTATTAATAACTGCCTCCCTTTTCAGATTTAATTCTTAAAGCCAATCTTGAATATTGTAAAAACTTACCTTAACCTAATGCACGTATAATTTTAAATTATTTATAGCTTCCATCGATTGCACGAAATCGATGAATATTAATTTTTAATCTATCACTTTTATAAACAGATCAAAAATATAAGAGCGAGTGTATGCGGATCTGGTTGCAGGGTATTTCCTAGTCAGACATCCTTAAGTAGACCACTCTTACTTATTTGGGCTTGGCTTTAAGTTCGAGTTGGGGCTTGGGGTTGGCTGACTAGTTTTGGCAATGCCCGACACTGGGGCCTTGCCTTTTGAATGTTTCAACGTTTCCGTTTAAATGGTTTTTATAGCAAATTTATGTAGAGGAAAAACACTTCTTAGGTTCACCGAACGACCATACGCAGCAATCCGAAACCATAAAAATCGCTCACAAACACATGCGACCAAAAACAGAACAGTCTGGACCCGTTTGCTCGCAGCCTGATACCCCTTCACTACCCCTTGACCCCGCCGCCCACCTTAGGTGTGAACAAAGATTTGCCACTTTTGCTGGTCATTTGGCTTGGCTTGGCCAAATGCCTCAATATGTACCATAAATAATGACCATACAAATTGCCGGCTGTTAGAGCCGAATCGGCTTTTGGCCCTGTTGCAGCTGCTGCTGCTGCTGCTGCAACTTGTCGCTTGTAGTTTGTTGGCCTTCTTGTTGTTGAAATGTTACCACATGCTTTCAGGTAATTACCGGATCATTTAACCGTTGACAATCAATTGGCAGATGGTTGACAAAGGTCTAATATGCGGTCTGTAGATATGTGGCCATTTCTTCTATTCGATTTAATTAGAGCTGAAAACCTTTTTAATTAGTGAATGCTTTTAATTAAATGTTAACAGTCTGGTGAATATTTAATAGAAAACTTGAATCTGAAATTATGTGAAATACATTCCGATCCCAAACATTAAACATAGTCTTTCATATGTATGCTCTAAGGCTACTCGATTAGAGTTGAAAGCATCCAGAGGCCTTTTACCACCTGCGTGTGAAGATAATTGGCATATAAATTTAGAAGGATTTGTCGTTGGGGATTTCAATTATGTTCATCAGCAGTGCTGTTTGCAAAAGCTATGTAGTTCAGTAAAATGTTTGGAGGCAAGTTTATCAATGAATAACTAGTCAGACTCTGCGAGAATTTTAAGATTTCGTTCTTTTCAAAGTCAGGGTCATGTATCCTTTGAACCATATGACCTTTACTATATATACACCAAATATATTGAGCATAAAATTCATAAAGTCAATTCCTTTCCAACTTCAAACAATCGAACTCCCCTTAGCTCGATAGCCCCACTTAATTAAAATATTTTTCTTAAATATAAATTTCCCTTGCACTGGCCGTAAAAATGAAAAATAACATCAAATTGCACATCATAAATTCGCATCGAACAATAGCCGGAAAATAAATCTGTTTATAAATGCGCTTCAAGCTCATTATTTCAATTAAGAAATTAATTTAAAAAATTTCAAGAGAAAGTGGAACAATGAAGCATGCATAAATAACGCCATATCGCGCATACGCCCGAGTATTTTATTTTGACACAAATATGTAAGCTAACAAAAAATTTAAAAAATCCGATCTGCAGCTGATTTTAATTATGCAATTTACCGAACAGTCACACAAACTGAAATATTGCATGCATCACTTCCGCTGTTGACATTTCCTTCATAATAAAGAAATTTTCTTATTTACGTGCCACACAAAAAACCCTTTACTGACGTATGCTTATGTGTGTGTGTGTGTGTGTTTGTGTATTCCTCTTATGCATGCCGTACTTTCTCTGGCTGTTGCTGCATTTTTATTTTTTCGCTTTGCCGGATACATGCGTCAGAGCTGTAGGCCTTTGAATTATGTTAAGCTTTGTGCCAGCAGTACTTATATTCACAGTCACACACACACACACACACACACACAGCAAGCAAACACGCTGCGATGCCAACGCCGTGCCTTGAGGCTGGCTGGCAAGTGACATTTGCCGGCATAAAAGTCAACAACTGTTTGGCTGTTGTTGTTGTTGTTGTTGCTGTTGTTGCAAGTACGGCTTTGGCTGTCAACAATGCCAAGGTGGCGCCCGGCTGTTGGCGTTCCATTGCTGACTCTGTGGCCGAGGGCCACTTACAAGTAATTCACATGCACCTGTTACTCATACGACCCGTTGCACAGTCGCCCAGTTAAACAGCGCCCGTAATTATTTTTGTTCAGCCTAATTTGCAGCATGGCTAAAGCTGCTCATAAATAAACAGAACACACACATTCATATAAACGTATACATATTTACATAAATATGTTTGCATGCCCGCCAGCTGTTGCCGCCTCAACACAAACCAGAACAAACAACACATGAGGCAAGCGTTTGCGGCAAGTTCGGCTGATTGGCATCGGGTGCGGCATAATTATATTCAGTTATAAGCTGTCATTGCCGGGGCACTTAAGCAACAACTTTTTACATAAAAACCACAGTTATCGCAATAATAATCATAACAATAATATCAAGAATATAATTTGACAATAGTTGAACGGGCTTCATAAAAACCAGCTGTTAATGCCCCCATTTTCATAATATCATCAATGCATAGACAAAATAGCAGAAAAGCAAAGAAAGTGAAAAATAAGTAGTATAATATGTTGAAAAGCTCTGGCTGTTGCCTGTCTGGACTGTCATAAAGTGCACAATAGCCAAATGTTAATGGCCGAAAGCGCCGTTAAATATTTAACCCCAAATTTAACGAGCCAACTGCCGCAAATTGATTCATAAACAATTAGTTGAACATCAAAATTGACCAAATTGTTGGCCGACATTAAATAAAAAGTTAACTGTTGGTTCACAGCAATAAAAACTAATGTCAAAGGCTAAACGTGACAAAAAAATTTGGGAGAATGTTTAATTAGCAAATTGATTAAATAAAAAATGCGGATGGAAAATTCTTAAATAACAATATTTAATTAAAGCAGTTTTAAAATACTTAATGCGAGTGACTGAAAGCAATCGATTTATATGATCGATAGTAGAGATGAAATGTCTTCTTTATGTGTTTGACATCTGCAATAAGATAAGGAACAAAGAGAACGGTTTCTAATAAGGTTTTTTGAACAGGATTTAATAAATATATGTTCTTAACGTTATAAAAATTACTCGTAAAATTAAAAATATAAATAAACATACAGTTTTGATATATTGACTCGAACAATTAAAAATAAAAATAAATATTTACAGCTTCGATTCACAATTTGTTTTATTGTTAATAAATTTTAATTTTAATTACACTATTAAAAAACTATCTATCTATCTCTGCAATCGAACACTTTTATGTGATCACTTAGAAGCACTTCTTACTATTTATAGGAAATATTTATTTTAATACTTATTAAATCTGTTGAGTTTTCCCATTATTCACATTTATTTATTCGTGCGCTTTTCTTGGCTTAAAGTCGTTGCTGACGCTTATCCATTTCATCCATTTCATGCATATCAATAATAAACAGCAGCTCACCCACGCGCCATTTGAAATATGATTTATGTGGCCCGGAGCATTCGAGTCCAAGTCGATGACTGGTCTTTGCGCTCCCCCCACCGACACGCCCGTCGCGCCCCTGTCCGTTTGTGCGGCTGCTAAAACTGTCGAAACTTGTAAGTGTTGCCAGGGTGATTTAGTTGCGTCTAAACGAAATCGAATGCCGCCTTAATAGCCCCCGGACAGACAACTCGCATAATTTTACACGCAGACAAGCGAACGGACAGAAGGCACAAAGGCAGACGGAGTCCGTTGCCTTGGCTCGGTTAGGAGTAAAATCGTTTCTTATTAGCAGTCAAGGCATTTGAAATTATAATGCCACTCGACAAATCGGTAAAGTTCCGTTGGCCTTTGCCGTCTGCCATGGCTCAGTTGGCGTCGCTCTCTTTTAGCCATAAATTTAAATTTGATTCTTATATTGCGTTTTGATATGTGCGCCAACACTTTAAGCATTCAAATTTTCCACATAAAAACGGAAAAACTTTTCATGTCGCTGCCCGTTCTACAATAGACAAACTAAAAACCATATAATGTGAGATAACTTAAGCCTTAAATGCATTCCTCAAATAAGTTGGTGAAAACTTCGAACATAAAAAATATAAATGCACGGCTTTAAAACATTAGAAAAAAATCTTTATATGATTTTTAACTGTGACCAATTTCCAACAGCTCAGATTCATTTTATTTTATTTTATAATTTTATATTTAAAATAAAGTAAATTTAGTTTAAGTCAAATTTGAGTTTAACACATAAGAATGACTACTATTCCAAAATCACTTTAACTGACCCATTAAAGGAGTCCGAGAATTGAGACATTTGCAACGTAATATTTGTAACCTTGATCTACATGCCAATAGCTGTTAATTTTGATTATAACGCCAACGTGAGCATTGTCCATGATTTGCGTTTGTCCGAAAACGAAAAAGGAAAACTTTTCTAGCAGCCGAAGCGTACACAAGGATACATCAGGATGTGGCTCTGGGAGGCTTTTGCCTTATTCAATGAGTCAGCCAAGACGCAAAACTTTTCATTACGCAATTTTTGCGCTTCGCTTATGTCATGCTCATAGTTCTAGTGCACACACACACACATACACACACCACCAAACACACACGCACACTCACATTATTTTTTATAAAAATCATACTCATATACATGCATGTATGTATGTGATCTCTATATGTATGCGTATGTATTGGTATATTCATTGTTAGTATGTATATATATGGTCTGGCTTTTTGCTTAAAAACTTTTCTAATTCCATTAACGAAACGCACATGCGAGCGAGAATCTGGCTGAAGGTCCTTTTTGGCTGTTGCCACCAAGTTTTCGGCCACAATGCATTGGCCGACAACGTGGCCCAAACAAACTGGGTGACTTCTCAAATTGACTGGCGCTGGCTTTTTGTGCCAGAGCACACGGCTCTCTGTTCTCCGCCGGCTGCCCACATAATTTCCACTTTAAAGTGCTAGAGGGAGAGGGAAAGCGAGAGGGAGACGGACTGCGTCGGCGGTGCGTCTTGGCCAGCTTTAATGAGCTGTAGTTGTGTACAGATTTGCCATAGCTCGTCATCCGCAGACCAGTTTCATGCTTGAGCAACGCCGTAACGCCCCTTCCCCCTTTTGCCTTCCCGCCTTACGACCATTTAGGCTCCGCGCTTCGTTTCAAATTGTTAATGAAATGAAATTTAAATTTTGTATCATTTTCTTTTTTTTTTGCCTTCTCCCCTGCTAAGGCATTCGATTGCTATGGTAAGTTTTCGACTGCTTCTTCTGCTGTTTCGCCTTAATTTCGGGGCTTGCTGTTGCTGCCGCTGCTGTAATTTGGTTTAATTTCAGTTAATAATTATTTTCACATTTTCGGCATTGCTTGCGGTTGGCAGCGGTGGCCGCGTTGCCTGGGCGCAGGGATCACAGTTAATTAGTTTGTAATTATTATAAATTGAGGATGAATGCTTGTGGCAAGTTTAATTGGATATTTGATGTTTTTAAATTACGAAAAAATGAGCGTGAAATATTAGCGCAAGTAGCGCATACTTTGCGGCATAAGCCTTAGCCAAATACACATAGAGTTCTAGCTGCTGTGCCACACTAGGCAGTTAGTCATGTTGCAAGTAAATTAATTTTTAATGCGTTCACAATGTCACACTGGCTCATATTTATGTGGCAAGCGTGGCATGCCTGCAGCTGCTACGCCCTCTCCATCTCTCTGTCCCACTCTCTCTCTCTCACTATCTCTCTCTTTGCTGTCCCACTGCATGCTCATGTCGTTGACCGCTGCGCTTTGTCACACGTGCCACGCCCACATCGTGCCCGCGCATATCACAACAATTAATCATAATCTCGTTTAGCCCCCTGGCAGTACTTGGCCCACGTACAAACCCCAACGTACAGTCGGCAGTTTTTCACCAGACCCAACAATAAATTTTACATTCTCCGACTGCGTCTTGAACAGCAGCCATAAGTTCGCATCAAGGCAGCGCCTCCGACTCCGACTCCATGGCCTGCCCCCACCCACTCCCACTTACCCACACAAAATATGTTTAAAATTTGCCACAGTTTTGCAACTGTTGTTATTGTATTACCTGTAAATTTCTCTGCCAGCTTCTCACACGTAGTTTTGCAATAATTTAGAATGAAATATGCCTTCATAGAGAGGACACACACACCTTGCAAATCATTATAACACCATTGCAAATACCTTTGAGTTTAGTTAAAAGCTGAGAATTTTAAATGTTAGCCCCTTAGCTATATAGATAATATACTAATGCAACAATTCCAGAGAGTGCTCAAAATAATCTAAATTAAACTTGTGAATTTGTGCAAAAGTTTTACTTAGTCTTAGTTAGTCTTTTTGAACTAATTTAATGCGTATGTTCATTTAACTGTCCGATTTTTATACGCGTTCACACAGTGAAAAGACTTTATTGGGTTTGTGCAATGTCCGTCTTGCTGTACGTCTGTCTGTCCGTATGAACGCAATTTTTTTCGCCGCTATTGAAGTTAGAAACTTGAAACTTTGAATATATTCCTGTGTATACCCGAGTCAAACAAAGTATTAAGATTATTATGCCACGCCCACTGGGTGGCTGGCAAATCGATAATATGCTGGTGACCCTCTCAAAGATACCGACCTTGATATCCTGGCGGCGCCCACTAGAACGCCCCCTCCCCCAGCGCCGTTTCCTTCAAAATCGGAAATGTTTTCATCTCCCACAGTTTTTCAGTTAGAGGCTCCATATTTTTAATATATTCTACTGGAACGTACCTCAAATATCAGAGAACAAATTTTACTGCCACGCCACGTATAATGAAATGTAGAACCAATCTAGAGGACAAACCATGATCAAAATGTCATCAAACATGAAAATCGGTTTAGTTTTGACCAAGTTATGGGCGTTTGAAATATGGGTGCTTTGGATCCGAGAGTTTTACTTGTCAACATTTTTCTCAATTTTTGCATGATTTTTGACAAAAAATTTTACCCCCTCGGAATCACTTTTAATGTTGTTTTTTATACTAATTGTGACTACCACAATCGATTAAAAACAGAAATTCCGGAATCTAAATTTTGAAAAAAAAAATTTTTCTAAAATGAGTAAGGGGGGTACATGCTTTTTTCCAAAAAAATCATAAAAAAATTTATTTTTAATAATGCATATTTTTGAAATACAGAATCAATCTAGAGGACAAACCATGAAAAAAATGCCATCAGACGTGAAAATCGGTTTAGTTTTGACCAAGCTATGGGCGTTTGAAATATGGGAGCTATGAATCCGAGAGCTTTACTTGTCAAAATTTTGGTCAATTTTTGCATGATTTTTGACAAAATTTGACCCCCTCGGAATCACTTTTAATGTTGTTTTTTATACTAATTGTAACTACCACAATCGATTAAAAACAGAAATTCCGGAATCTAAATTTTGAAAAAAAAATTTTTCTAAAATGAGTAAGGGGGGTACATGCTTTTTTTTCCAAAAAAATCAAAAAAAAATTTATTATTATTATCATAATGCATATTTTTGAAATACAGAATCAATCTAGAGGACAAACCATGAAAAAAATGCCATAAGACGTGAAAATCGGTTTAGTTTTGACCAAGTTATGAGCGTTTGAAATATGGGAGCTATGAATCCGAGAGCTTTACTTGTCAAAATTTTGGTCAATTTTTGCATGATTTTTGACAAAAATTTGACCCCTCGGAATCACTTTTAATGTTGTTTTTTATACTAATTGTGACTACCACAATCGATTAAAAACAGAAATTCCGGAATCTAAATTTTGAAAAAAAAAATTTTTCTAAAATGAGTAAGGGGGGGTACATGCTTTTTTTCCAAAAATATTAAAAAAAAATTTATTTTCAATAATGCATATTTTTGAAATACAGAATCAATCTAGAGGACAAACCATGAAAAAAATGCCATAAGACGTGAAAATCGGTTTAGTTTTGACCAAGTTATGAGCGTTTGAAATATGGGAGCTATGAATCCGAGAGCTTTACTTGTCAAAATTTGTGCTCAATTTTTGCATGATTTTGACAAAAAATTTGACCCCTCGGAATCACTTTTAATGTTGTTTTTTATACTAATTGTGACTACCACAATCAATTAAAAATAGAAATTCCGGATTCTAAATTTTTGAAAAAAATGAGTAAGGTAAATCAAAAAAATATATTTTCAATAATGTATATTTTTGAAATGCAGAATCAATCTAAATTAACAAAAACAATCAATTATGCAGCTACACTTTTAATTAAGTACAGATTTTTTGTAGTTCTTTGAATTTGACGTTATTTTTATTTTTAATATATTGGTTAGTCGGACCGAACCTTAGGTTAAATGCTTATCAAATAAATACAAATACAAAAAAATAAAGTTAGAATATTCTTTATTATGCTGGAATTTCACTTTATATTCAGCATATGTCTTTTTTAGCATTCGCATAGCAACATCTTCCAATATACATTCTTTATTATCTGCAAACAATGTTTAATTAAATTTGATACTTTTCAAAAATTTCTCTGCGTACTTTCACAGTTTATCTGCAACTGTGTGTGGGTCCGACAAATCTTAAATATATATGCCAATTGAAACTTTCCTGTGGCAAACTGATAATAATGGTCCAAGTTACATAAGCAAAGTGCAATGTGCCATTCATCTCCAAGTGCAAAACAGTTGGCCAGCTAAAAACAACAGACATTTATCTGGCTTTTCTGCTGGAAACTTTAACCCTTGGCATTTGTATTATTGGCAATAATATACTGCTTGCTCTAACTGTGTATGCGAATGTGACTGAGAATGTGAGCCCTGCCATGTGCAGCTAGACAACTCAAACTCAGAGCCCCCCTGCCGCCGCCCCTGCCCCTACCCCTACCCACATATACTTATTTAGCATGCCCATGCACAAGCCCAAGCAGTATGTCCATTGTCCAGATGAGTGCGTGCTCCCTGCTCCACCTTGGCCCCACTGGGGACCCCAGCAATATGCTGGCATTGCGGGCTCCTTTTGTTGTGAGGCAGCGCTTTGGGGGCCGAAATTGATTCTATTGGCTTTTGTTGTGATAAGGTCAAATGTTGAATATAAATGTTGTGGCTGGCCAAAAGTGAGACAGTTTGCAGGCGGTTTAAATTAAAAGTTGCTACTTCTCGACTCCATCAAATACCAATTTCTGATGAAGTACCATGTGTATGCCAGGGGTTTATTCTACAAAATAATGGAACATGTTTAATTTACATAGAATTTTCTTTTGTTGTGACTGCTAATCGAAGTCAACATTTGCTATTTTTGACAATCCCGAAATTGAACGCAAACTTCTGCTATTGTTGTTAAAAGCCCGTGCGCAATGAAACCACTAATTTAATGTATTTTAAAGACTTAGTTTCCCGCTTTCGCTTTGCTTTCGAGCCATCCACAAGCGCCCTGGCAGGCCAGCAGCAGTTGGAATACCCTGGTCCCATAAAAAGCAATGCCTGGCTGGCTGGCTGGCTGCCGAGCGAGCAGGGCAAAGTTTTGTGCGTAACATGAAAAACTTCGATAAATTCACAGTTGAAACAATTACCATGAATTTTATCAAAAATGATACGCGCTGTTCGTATCCGACCATGCAGCAACAATATTTTTTAATGCACTTTGGGGGAAACTGAAGCGCGTGGCAAGAGACGCTGTGGCAAGAAACAAAAAAAAAAAAATGGGAAAAAAACAAAGAATGGAAAAGAAAAGCGACTGTGTCAGAAGCTCTGAGAACTAAGTAGATAAGGATCGAAGCGGGCGGTTGGGGGCACTAGCATGAAGGGAATGCCAACAGCATTCCGTCTGACAGATAGACCAGGAGCAGCAGCAGCAGCAGCAGGAGCAGGAGCAGTACCAGGAACAAGCCCAATGCCAGCTTCAAGGCTGTACGTACTGGTAAAATGTAAGCGAAAAATTGCTTGAGAAAACTTTCTCAACTTTTCAGCTAATATTTGACTTTTGCAAAATAAGGAGACGATGTGGAAAAACAACGCTGCAACATAGCATCGAATGAAAAAACATATATACACATATATATATTTTCAATTTTATTTTATTTAACTTTTTTTCTCTTTTCTCCTTAAACATTATGCGTGACATTTGCGTTGATGTGGGAAAAAATAATATATATATATAAAAATAAAAATTCCCTTGCATACACAGACATGTGCAGAGAAGCTGCTTAAAGAGCATAAGGATGTGGCAAAGGCATGTCAGCCCATTCGATTTCTATGGTGGGGCACAAAATAAAAATAAATAAAATAAAACGAGGAGAAAAAAAGTAAATATGTGGCAACAGGCAACAGTTTGCTGAAGTTGAGTTTATTGATTGTGCTGGCTGCAGCAAATTGCAGCAAACTTTGGCCTAAACACCACCATTTCCGGCTGCAATTGATGTTGCCGGCAATTGAAAATTTAAATTGATATTTGCCTTGGCCCAACACAAGACCCACGGTCAAAGTGTACAAATTTAATGGCCGTCAATTGCAGTCGAGACGCAAACTTTTCTTTCAAATTCGTTTAAACTTAATATTTTGTTATTACTCGCCCGTAAGTGTTCGATGTTTTTCTTCTTTTTTTTATTATTTTGTTACTACTCCCCGCACCGACGAAAATCAAATAGATTTTGAGTAGCTTTTCAGTTTGCCCCAACGTTAAATGAGAAAAGTTTCTCAAGTGCTTGTTGCACTTTCGTACGGTGTTGCCGCCACTTCTCCACACCCACAGATACTATCTCCCTTTCTCACATTCCCTCTCGCTCTCTCTCGCTCACAGGTAAACTGTTCTGATAACTGGCCAGAGCTTTTTGTTTGGCCATGGCCGTTAATGATCTTTTGGTTAGCTGTTTAGCTTTGGTTTTCCCAGCGTTTAGTCTGCCATTTAAGTCGAATGAGTTTCAATCTATTTTTAGTTGCACCACAAAACTAAACTGTTTTTACAGTTGAGTTTAACATAAAAGTTTTGCCTAAAAGGTTTGGATTTGTTATTCCATAGATTGTGAGTGCACTTAGAGGAATTTTACGATCCATTGTGCTTTAATGTATTTGTAAATTACTACACACAATATAAATTAAAGTATGAGATTATTATTTATGCAATAAAAACATAGACATTTTAGAACTACTAGATTTTTTCGTATTTGCTTAATTATTTATTTTACACAATTGATGGATATATTATTATATAACAATGAGTATATACTCACGCTTTCTTTCTGTTACATTTCTCCATGACTCCATTTCTCATCTTCATTATTTATTCATTGCACTTCTCGTAATAATCGACATTTTTGTTTCAAAATTATCAATTAAGAATATTTGTCATAGATATAAATCAAATTGGATTAATTGATAGATATTTAACTTTTAGCATCTTTCTCTCTATTAAAATGACCATTAAAAGTCGATAATAGCTGATTGATCGCTAGTCACTTTTTGTATTCTCTTATAGAGTCCTCTCTTATCTTCCTCTGTCTGTCCCACTTTCCATATTTTTGTATTTCTTACTATTTCTGTCTCTAACACTCTCCATATTTTCTCTCTCCCAGTATATCTCCTTCTCTCTCTGGGTCTAGCTGTCTTTCTCACGTTTTGCATGTCTTCCAGTTTCCATTAAAACTGGTTTTTCTCGCTGCTTTCGGCCATTTTAAAATGCAACGCTCCCTGGAGCTAATAACTTCTCCAATTGGCACACTTTAGAAGCAGGTCTTTTTTTGTTTTTTTTTATAGGCCACCTCGCCCCTTGCAAACCCCACTTTACTAATTTTAGTTTGCAACTTTTTCCACAATAAACAAACACAAACGTCTACAGAGACTCTGGAAACTACAACAAGAACAAGTCGGAGAACAACAACAATAACAACAATGAAAACGAGAACGTGTCCCGACGAGACATGGGAAATCTAACAAAGGACACGCCAATGCCAACGCCAAAAACCAGCAGAAAAAAGTAAATAAATAAAAAAAAAAGTAAGAGCTGGCAAAAATTAACAGCAAACAAAAATGGTAACGGAGCTGGCCGCCCAGCTCCAGCCGGCCGGGCATATTGTATTGAAAGTTCGTTTTAATTAAAAGAAAAAGGAAAAGCGAGAGCGAGAGCGAGTGCTGAGGCAACGCCTGAAAAGGTTACAGGGCGTTGCCTATTCACAAAAAATTTCGCCACGACTTTTTGCAACTGCGAAAATATATATGAAAATGATTAAAAAAGTTGCAAGCGCTTCAACAATAGAAACAATTACAAAATTGTCAAAAAAAAAACACAACACAACAAAAATAAAATAAAATAAAAAGGAGGAAATTGTCAGACAGCAAAACAAAAAATAAAATGAACAATGCATGGCTGCATATTTGCGCTAGGGCTACGCCATGTGCAAATATTGCGTATACGCCATGTAATAAATAAAACAAGCGATGAATGGGCGATGCAGAGAAAACTGCCGCTGCTGCTGCTGCTGCTGCTGCTACTTGAGTCTTTTGCTGGCTTGGCACTGGCAAACAGTTTCCAACTCAATGACTTTATATCTACGACTCGAGCTACATTTGCCACAGATGCCTTGGATATCGAGCATCCGCACCGTTGCCCTGGCTCTTGGCCCCTTACCCTTCCCCATCCCCTTCGCCACCCCTTCCCCTTCTCCGAGCAGCCCGCAGCAGCATCCAGCTAGCTGCTCGTTTGTGCCAGTTTGCTCGTTTACAGGCTTTTACCTGAAACTATTACCCACTTGCCGACTCAGTTGGTCCGTCCGTCTGTCAGTTTGTCGGCCATTCGCTGTGTCTGCTGCTTGGCTGTATTATATAGCCATCGCCGTAGCCAGATGCGGATGCGGATGCGGATGCAGAGTCCTTATGCAATCAACTGTCGACTCGTTACAACTTTTCCTTGCAAATCTGTTAAGGTATTATATTTCGTTGAGCATCTGCAGCTAGTTGCTCATCTGATTACATATTTATCTACAATTTATACATAATTTTGCAGCGCTGCAGTTCATTTCAGACAGGCCACAAAGTACTTTAAGCTCTTTCAGTTTGCTATCAAGTTGCAGCTGGGGTTGCAGCACCGATGCGGCATCTCTCACAAGTGAAAGCCACACCAGAACCGTGGCCCAAGTCAATCCATCAGCATATACCTACGCATCTTTCGTTCAATTCCCGTGGCATAAAACTGTCAAAAACTTGCGATGAGAGCAAAAATCTCACACGCACATAGCCCAGCCAACTTTCGTAATATCTAATGCGTCCCCTTAAGGTTGTGCTTTAAGTTTCGGGCAAAAATCTAACTAAGAGCAACAAAAACAATGATGAATTTGCCCACAAAGCTACTAAAAATGTTTACGGAAAATATGTGAGGCCCCGAAACAAAAGTAAAAGTGTGCGCCCAGCATAAATATACATAAGCATATAGACATACATATACATATGTTTGTATGATGGAATGTGCGTAATTTTTCTTAGAATAACTTGCAGGACTTAAGTTTGGCAACTAGTGAAAGCAGTGACAGGAAAATAGGGATATGAAGGGAGCATTAGGCTTTGAGCTATAAACAAATACGAATCTTCCATACCCTTGCTTTTGTTATATCAAATCCCTTGAATCAACAAATAGGCCTGGAAAACTGTTTTATTTTATACAATTGAGATTTTATTGAATTTGAACACACAAACAAAGGACAAAAGTTTCCCAACTCTTCAATATTTTTCTAATAGAAAATTTGTCATTTTAGTGCAGCTTTTATAATTGATACATGGTGATTTCAGCAAAACTCAATTTAAAAAGTACTTGTAAATCTTTATTTTTTTAAATGATATAAAACTACACAAAATGTTCTAAATGACCGTAATACTCAATTAATTAAATAAATTAACTGTGTATCAAAAAATGCAGAAATTGTTTAAAACTAAGTCCTTTCTGTTTATTCTATAAATTTAAAAAAAATTGAGAATTTGTTGAAGTACTAATCCAAAAAATCCAAAATTTTTTATTTATTTATTATTTATTTATAAAAAATATATAAATTACGGCATATCACAGTTTACAGTGTAAATTTATAAGAGTCTCATATGTACTCATGTTTAAATTGTAATAGGGTAACAACAGGTACGCAAATACCCATCAATAGTCAGGAAATAGCAGCCAAAACTATCAACTTAGGACGACGAACGTTAAAGCAATGAACATAACGCCCCCTCGCATGGCAGAGCAAGTCGATGGGCAGGCAAGAAGTGAACCACATGTCAATGTCAAAGGCGATGACAAAGACAAATTCACCTCGCAGACAGCATGTGGGATACTCTCGAATACCGTTAGATACTGATACCTTGGCCAGATATAGTATAGAAGTTGGTAGGGCAAACGTTTGAAGCACTTGGTGCTAAAATTTAAATGCAAAATGTTTCGTTTGGGCTGCTTTCTTTAATCGAAAATTCCAAACATGCTGTTGCTGCTGTGAATTTAATGTAGTGTTTGGCGAAGACACACACACACACACACACACACACACACACACACACACACACTTGCACACACCGCCAGACACACGCTCACATAGAGCTCAAATGGCGCCAAATTCCGTCCGGCAATCAACTAAATTCAAAGCAAATTGCCCGCACAGTGAATTTTGGGCCATGATTGTTACTGTAAACGCGAGACAGTCGGGGTTGGGGGAGGGGGGCCTGGGCTAAGGGCAAGCAAGCAAACGCCTCATTATTTTGCGCTTGAGAAATTTCTGTCTCGTCACTAATTCATCATTGTTTCGGCACATTAAATGCTTGAACGTCAACGCATTCATTATCTTCTGGCCAACTGGGCATTTGGCCAACTCATCGCCCGAGTCGCCGTATATGGTCAAGCTATCTGTCAGTGTGGTCGTCGCCAAGGCAACTCGCATGCCTGAGTGATATTAACTGACCGACAATCCGTCAGCGAGCGCGGCCAAAAAAAATAGAAGAAGAAAAAAGCCAAAACAAACGCACGAGTTGGCCAGAGAGGACTTAAGCCAGATTTAGGGTGAGCATGTTACATGTTACTTGCGGCCAGGCTCTCAAAATGCCCTCGTCATTTGCCCAGAAATCCTTTATAATTTCGTTGCATGCATGTGTGTTACAGTGTGTGTGTGTGTGTGTGTGTGTGTGAGTGTGTGCTTAGCATGTTAATTGCTTTCTAAGCTAATCGAATTTTTTGCTCGTCATTATGAGTAATGCGCGTCGGTTTGGCCTGGCATAGAGCAATTTGTCGGCTAACTTTCGGAATGGCAAATTGCTTTAAGCCAGCCAGGATTTCAGCTATTTATGAAAGCATAAATATTAAAGCCATGTTAATGTTTTGTCAGCCACAACAACAACAGCAACAAAATAAGTACTTAATCGCACATGTCATCCGTACTTAATTTTACATGCAAACAAAACAATATTGTAAACAAATAAATTACACAAAAAAAAAATGTTTTAATATTCAAGAAAAAAAATATTAAATACATGAATGTACACATGTTTTATAATAAAATATTCAGCATTTCTCACTTTAATTTACATATTTGATTAATTCTAGTATTGAATTTAACTCTTTATGCGCTGTTTACAATAAGAGTAGTATTTGTATATACTGCGATAAATTGAATTAATATATGGAAAAATTAAAATTCCCTTTTAATGAAACAACAACAAATATTATAACTGGCAGATTGCAAAAAAAAATATATATATATACATATGTCAATGACATACTTATCAATAAAAAAGAAAGGAATACAAATTTTAAATTTATTTATTTTCTAACCTGTCTATCCGAAAAATTTATTCTAGCATTCATTTGATTTATATAGATACGAAATTTTACAAAACAGGATCTGAAGTCATATGATTTATACCAATTTATAACAATTTAGCTATGAGAATAAGATCAAACTTACCCACTACCTACCTACAAATAAAATGCATATTTCATGTCGCAGTTATATATGTTTATACTATATGGATATTTATTTGTAAAATCTTAACCAAGATTTATCATTCTGTGCAGCTGAAAAATATGAAATCTGATATATTCAAACCTATTCAATCTTAACCTTCCGAAAAAAGATATAAATATACATAAATGTTATATTATTAAAGATGCCTTCAAAAAGGCCACACAACTCATAAATGCCCTTCAAATTAATCAATTATATTATAATGGCACAAACTTTATGAGCAAATTATCACAAAGTTCTGCCCGAGTAAATGTCGTATAAGAGGCACAACCGGAATAAGTTATATTACGGTGCTAATTTATGGAGCACATAAGTTAATTTTTGTTTGCCTGTTGTTTGTTGTAATTAGTCGACGTTGAAGCCGTTGGACAGGATTATACAGGACCATTAAATCCGGTCCTGCCGCGGAACTCGGACACATAAACAAATGAAAAACTGTTGCTTCCGCTGCCTGCGTAGCAGACAAGTACAGAGAAAAGCGAGAAGGCGAGAAATATGAGAGACAGAGATAGACTACGCTAATTATTTTGTCGGTTTGCAAAAGTTCATAGTTCAGATATAAAACATGCAACAACAACAGCAACAATAATAATTACAATGCCACAAGCACATTCAGCCGCCTCCGCCCTTGGACGCGCCCATTTCAGTAATTTTTATTATCAGGCCAAAGTAAAATAAACTTAATTAAAACCCACGTTCAGCACGCTGGCTGGCCTTTGATTCATGGCCTGCATTTGCGAAACTGGCTTAAATGCAATAATAAATGTGCGAAAAAATAAAAGAACAGACAGCTTTTCCGAAAAGCGAAGCGCTGCGAAAAAAATGTTTTGACCCTTAAACAGGGTCTGAATTTATTAAAATGTAGCCCAAATTATAGCATACATTTCGGTGCACGTGAAGGATAATATAATACAGTATAATATATTTGGAATACCACAAATTTATACACAAGCTACTGGTATTATTTAATATACGTGGCATTTCAATTTTGACACGAAATATTTTCTTTCATTTAATTGTAATTTCAATTATTAGCTCCAAAAACATTGCAAATTTAATTTATATAATTTATAACATATATACATACATAGAAGAAAAAAGAAAAAAATTGAACATGAGGAGATACAAATGTTAAACAATTAAGATACTTTATAAAACCTAATGGATTTTTAAGATATCCAAACCAAACTCAGATATTTTAAACCTTTTAGAATTGAAAATTATCCAAACCAAACGGCGTTATTAATGACCTTTAATATGCTCCTAAAATGTAACAATGAACATCAGACCACTGTACTTTATCGCTACGACATTAGCCTTTGAAGATTGGGGATATTTTAAAAAAACTCTGAAATATCCTGCAATTAATCTGCGGCAACCCAAAGTAAACCGCTTTTCTTATTATTCATATTTGCACATTCGTATTACTTTCTACTTATATTTTCCGTAAAGATCAGATTTATTTGGCAATTTAAGACTTTTACAGATAACTGCTTTTATCAACAGCTTACTGATAAATAACCGCAATAACTGCGTGCTTTTTCGATTGCAGCTGCCGTGCAGCCCACTGAGGCACTGCATCTATCGAGCCTCTCCGTCCCGCGCATTATCGATGTCGCACAAAAGGCCAAACTGTTCTGCAGCTATGAGATGGGCAATCGGACCCTCAACTCAGTCAAATGGTACAAGGATGGCCAGGAGTTTTTCAGGTAAGCATAGTGCCAACTGCCAACAGTCAACGACCAACGGCTGCGGCGGCTGTAAAACAAATAAAAACAGTCATAAAAATATTTTCGGCTCGGTCTCGAAATAATAAAATGGTCGGCGAGTGTGCCGGCGCATTCATGCAGATTTTATGGTGCAAATTGAAAACGTCATGAAATTGCAACACTGTCCGCAACAAAGTGATGCTGGGCAAAGGGAGAAATGGGGGAAATGGGCTGCCAACTCGATCGCTTGAAAGTGTCGCGACTAATTTAAATGCTTAATTGAAATGGATTTTTATGGGCGCCAGCAATTGCGCTCAGGTGGCGTTGCCATTTCGACAGTGCACACCGGCCCCCTTGGCCCCCCCACTTCAACCCCAACGCCCCAACCACTACCAGTTCACGTTCAAATATGTGTGAAGCGCACTTTTTATTTAACTGGCTTAATTGTTGCCCATTGGTCGGGCTTAATCGAGCGCAAAATTTTTCCAATGTTCGCAGCACGGGGCATAAATTCTTTTTAGGACACTTTTTTGTTATTGATTTTAAAGCTTTGTCAAGCCATTAGCTGAACGGTTTATGTGTAGCTTATATGGTATTTCATGCCTCTCAGCGCACCCAAAATTATGTCAAATCTGTGTTAACCACATGCCTGTGTTATAGCCAAGTTATTAAATTTGTCACACAAACAATAGGGGCTTGGGGTGGGGTAATTGTTGCATTTCTGCAACTTTGGCGTAGTTGGCGCTTTTGCAGAATTTCGATTATGCGGTTAGCCCCTTTTAACGTATTACTAAACAACTGGAATGCAATTGACGGTTATGCCGAGGAATTCGCAAGACAAGTTATAATACAATTATCCTCATATCAAGTTTCTAAAACTCCCAACAACCAAGTTATATTTATAGTTCTCCCATTTAAACTCCAGTATTTAAATGTATCTAAAATACATGATTTCTTCCCTGAGGTATGCTAAAAATGTATTCAATTCTATATTGTGGCAAAATCAATTATTTCTCAGACAAAGCATATATTTCCATATGCGCCAGCCTCAATGCAAATAGCAATCAATACTGTAGTGTATTTGAAATATAACAATGCCCAAAAATAAATATAAAACATTCTATATATTTTGGCAATAGTTTTTGCAAATATATATCGTTTAATTCAATGGTAGCTGAGAACAAAAACTATGTGTAATCTACATTGAAAATGTGTCAAAAAGGCTGCCCTCCTGGGGTCAGCCTTTTGCACTCTAATTGCAATAAACCCAATGCTCAGTGTGCAAATGTATGTACGAATATTACAAACCAGGGCTGCAAGCTAATATCTATTTTTAGCATAGACTAACCCAACGAACATCATTTTTAGTCAACTCTAAATAAAAGTAGGCAAGAGCTGAAATCTTATAGATATTATTAATAGACATAGACATTTAGAAGAGTGAAAAATAAATAAATATTGTCCAAATAAAAAAAATATAATATAAAATTTTTAGCTACTTCAAGACTCAATTTAAATGAAGAATTATATATGAGAATATGTGCAAAAACTCCAGAATTTATGATATTTAAACATTTAAATATAATTACAAATTCTGAACTTTGCATCCTGTCACAAGAACTTCAAGTTTCAACTAAAATAAATACTCAAAACTTTCAAGTATTTTTTCAGCTGTAAATTCTAGCTTCCAATATTTTTGCATTTTTAGCAATATCTCTGGTAATAAGAATAGATATTTAAATAATTGTGCATAGTTTGTGTCGCCCTGGTATTTGAATGAATGTATACACTTTTGCAGCCCAATTTGAATTTTATTGTAATTTTTGTGTTGTTCCAAATTGGAGCCATTGAAAAGTACTAAGCCTCAAGCACAGCCGCAGTTGCTGCAGCCATTGAAAGCGGCATAATAACCGCGTTATTCATAATAAAAACTAGAAAAAAATAAAAAAAAAACTATATATAGAGGGAAAAAAGTCTAGCAAATCGAAAGAGCCACGCAAAATGCAGCTACAAATCGATGGATTTTTATTCGGACGGCAGTTGCGCAACGTTGGCGCAAATGCAGGAGCCGAAAACCTTTTTGCATGCGCCTCATAAATATTTCATGGATTCGATTTTTGCGCAGCACTCGAACTCCAAGGCGCTCCGACTTGCTCTCTCTCTCTCTCTCAGTCTGTCTCTGTGTCTTTCGCTCACACACTTTCTATGTTGTTTTTTTTGCAGATATTCGCCGCTAACGCCGCCGACAACAAATTGGTTTCCCGTCAAAGGTGTCACCATTGCCGACGGCTCGTCGCATTGCAATCAATTCATCTGCAACGTGGAGCTGGAGAAGCTGAATGTGCAATCGTCCGGCCAGTACCGCTGCGAGGTGTCCGGCGATGCGCCCGAGTTCAAGCTGATCGATAAAGCGTCCAATATGACCGTTGGCGGTAGGTAGAAATCCCCCCTGCCCAAGGACATTCGCTCGCGCTCTCGCTCCCTGTGTTCGCCTTGTAATTTCAGCTGTTTACTCTTTTGATTTATGTGCGTGTGTGTTTGTGTGCTCTCCACACAAAGACAACAAATTATGTGCAATTTTGCAAACACTTAATAAAATTATAAATGGTCTTTGCACGGTTCGCCGCCGGCGACACTCCAGCGGTCCTCGGTGGCAGCGCAACTCCTTTCATTTATCATCGAGAGCAGTAGGCGCGTACACAGTTCAAAGGCCGCCGCATAAATGCTGCAGAATTGTGACACGCTTCAGCCATTTGTATGAGTAATGATTGTTAATAAATCCTGACCGACTGGCCCAGCTCCCAGCCTATATGCCGCCCCCGCCGCCGCCCCACCTGCCAACCAGCGCACAAATTCAACTCAATTGTGAGTTTCGTACGAATCAATTTATAATCTGCCCCATAAAGCGGCAGTCTCGTTGTCACGTGCACGGCACTAGACAACGGGAATAACTCAGACAACAACAACGATAACATGTTACACTGTCCTTGCCGAGTGTGCCCGACTCAAAAATGCCCTGTACACAGAATTAAACTGCTGTTATCTTTTTTTAAATTTAAATTTTTTAAAAAGCGACAAGCCAAATTGTATTATTTTAAAAAGAAACATTTTTAATTTTCAAAAAAAAGTGAAGTTTATTTTATTTTTAGGTGTGCGTAAAAAATCGATTTTGGATTATTGAATTATTATATCGCAAATAAGTTTTCTGAGAATAATGTACAAAATACTATATTTCAATTGTCGATGACTCTTTATAGTTTTTTTTATAGATTTTTTAATCAACGTATTTATAAATATACATATAGTCAGAGACGGACATACCCGTTTTTCTGTTCGAAGATACTATAAGTAACTTACGCAAAAGGGTAAAATGACTTTTGTATTGCTAAGCTATGAACTATGCTGCTTGGCTGATAATCAAGAGTATATACCCAGAGATATTTCCTACCGCCTGTTACATATTTTTGCATAAATAGAACATCCCTTTTTAGACTGTGTTTTTTTTAAAGGGTACAATGAGGACAGCAACTCATTTCTGGAGTCTGGGGAGCTGTAGATGGGTTTTGTTAATGTCAGCGCCGCGGGCAATGATGGCCGCCATTTTGAACTCGCACTCGCTTTGATTGGCAACGTACATGACGCTGCTGCTGCCGCTGCCGCTGTCGCTGCTGCCGTCGCTGCTGCCGGCGCTGTTGCCGGCGCTGCGGTTGTGGCCCAACGCTGATTGTGGCCTGACCTGGCATGTGCCCGGGCCGGGTCCGGAGTCGGCTGCGCCGCTTTGAAATTCAAATCAATTGATTCTGGCCCAATGTCATTTGACGCAAATGAAAATGGCCTGCTTATGTCTTTTGTTGCACGCGAATGCGGCTCAAAATGATTTATTTGTCGCAATTTTCCTGCTCAGCGATTTGTTGCTACTTCAACTCGTGGTGGCACCACGCCAGAAGAAGAACACGCAAGAGACGGAGGCGGGTGTGGCTTTATTTATTGACGCTACTTTAAGAGTATTGATTTGCATAATGCGCACTTAAGCATTTGTTTACGCGTAACAATCAAATTTGAATTCGCATTTTCGTATTTGAATTTCGCCTTTAATTGGATGTTTTTGGATGTTTGAATACTTGCTTGGGCGCCTGCTCTCCGTCATCTGCCGCTCCCCCTTTCCCCACTTTCCTGTCCCTGCCGCTGTTTGTTGTCTGTGCGCTATTTGCATGTCAATTTGAATTTTATCTATTGTACTTAGGTATGCCAGTAAGCCACGCTTAACTTGTTCAACATGCAAATAACAATGACTAGATTAGATCCAATGCCATTCCAACTTTATCATGCCATAACGATTGGGTTGTCCTTCCTTTTTTCCTTTGCCTTTTCTTATTGTGCCTGATGAGTACGCTTGAGTTATATGTTTACCTGCAGGCACTACTTTGTGCCGTATATAAAAATAGTTAATCGCGTCTGTAGAGGGTAGGGTATCTTATAAACGTAGCAATAAAATTTGAATTTCAAATGGCGCTTTGCGCTTATCCATGGCTAAACTATCTTGTAGTTATACAAAATGCAAGTTAGAGCTTTGTAGTCAAGTCTAATAACAGCAACAAACAAGTCGAAAAGCCTTCTTAACAACTTTTAAGCTGCATCCCAGAGGTAATTTATGTGGGCGAGAGTGCATTCTATTGACTGAATTATTGAAGGCCGGTATCTGCAATCTGGCTGACAAGTTAACTGACTCCAGCTTTGCAGCTGTAAAAGACACAGATTTTTATACTTTCCCGCCCTGGTCATAGTGGGTATAAAAGTAGTTTTATTTAAATTGGTAGACTTTAAAAACTAATGTTATTATTTTAAGTTGCTAAACATCTGATAAAAAATTAATAAAATATCAAGTTTCTTCTCACACATAGCTTAAGTGTCCCCTGTTAATGTATTAAAGGTGTCCTTAATAGATAAAAACACTTGGTGCTTGATAAAAAAATATAGAAAATATAAGAATAAAAAAAGACCTTGTGAAAAAAACAAAAATAATTCAGAATCAAAAGAGTTATGATTTAATATCAAATGGCTCTATCTTAAATAATGCAAAAGTTTTTATATTTATTCTTTTCAAAGATTGTCATGCTTACCTCACTTTCATAAAAAATTTCAATAACCAACAAGAGACTCATAAACTGACCGACATATAAAAGAAATGACTGAATTTCCACACAGAATGAGCCATTTTTGGCATATGCCACCTTCAATTCGACATTCAGTTGTATATATGTGTGTGTAGAAGCATAAGCCATAAAAAGGACAATCCAAGTCATATATAAAATGAGGAGCCAACATTACCAAATATAAAAGCCAACCAAGCAACGTTGCCATCAAACTTCATCAACGAGCTGGTGACAAAGTTTAAGGGCCACAATCTAAGCCCCCCTTGCCCCGGCTTCCGGCCGGGCAGCTGCTCCAGCTGCATAAAACAATGTGCCCCATGTCCGGTGCAGCACGTAGTTTCGACTTAATGCCCTGCCCAGTTGTGTAGTGTAGTGTAGTGTTGTGTTGTACAGCGTTCTGTAGGGTAGTGCGGTTTGTTGCCAGTTTTTTGTTTCAATGGCTGCGAAGCTGTTGACAGACCAACAATCAACTTGGGAATTTTGTCACCGAAGTGCCATCGCCAGGATCGCATCGAATCCACCTGAAAAACTTTGACAAAACAGGGCAAAAGTGGTTGCCGGACAGCGGACAGCGGGCAGCGGGCAGCGTGTTGGTTACCGTGTCTCGATTTTCTAACGGCAATCACCTTGTGCTCTTTGATGATGCCGCCCAAAAAGCGTTGTGGGAAAAACTTTGCAGTGCAAATATTTTTCCGCTTAGTTGCGTGCCATGTGTCGCAGCCAGGCACTGATTAAGTTTGCAAAGTTTGCACAGGATGTGATCTGTGTCCACAAAGGGAGGCCGCACACCTAGCACACACCTAATTACTTCGGAGATTTCCCCATGCTTATATAGTTACTTTTATATATATTCAAAGGTCAAGCCGCGTTCCTCACTCTATTAGTCGTACCCTTGGACCATCAACTACTTTTGACTTTTGAGTTTTTAATACGGGGTCATCATTTGCGGTGTTCGGACCGGACACAGGACTGCCCCCAAAGTGCTACACCTGCTTGGCGTGTCCTTCCTGCTCTTGCTCCCCTTCCTACGGCTGTTGTTGCTGTTGGTTTTGGTCTCGTTTAGCATTCAAGCTGGCAGCAAACAATTTCAACCCAACTGCCTATAGTGTCGTTTGTTTCGTTTCTTTCTTTTGATTTTGTTGTTTCTTTTTCGTACACTTGCAGAGGGTATCATAAAATGCTCAAGGCACATGTAACGCATCAAAGAAGCTGTTTGCAAGCCTATAGAGTTATTAGTTTTCAAATGTAATCCAATAAATACGAGAGTAATTATGTTTCTAGCATATAAACAAACTCGTATTAATGTAAGATATGTAGTTTTTATGGGAATTTTTTTAATTTATTATTCTTTTTAAGCAGTTTTTACTATAATTTATTAACAATACCTAGTCAATATAAGGATATACTTAAACTAAAATTCATTTTTAAGAACCCTTTTTGTTTTTACAGATTTCGTAAATACACTCAACTATAATGAGGCTCAACTATAATGAGACTGCTATAGTTCAGAAGTTCCATAATCTTTCTATATTTCTAAAACTATCTGAACCAAACTCGTAATTTTTGGGACTTTTATGTTTTTAACAAAAATCGACCAATCTCAATTCAATAGAAACAATCGAAAATTGATTTATTTCATGATAATATTATAAGTGGATATATTGTACTTTATTTCAGCTAGGGTATTTCAAGTTCGCCGCCCCCAGTGGTACCTCTTTCTATTTGCTTTGTTTTTGTTTATTTTGAGTTCCTTCTGGCTTTGTTGTTTTGTGTTTTACTGGTACTTTGGTATTTTTGGTTTATTTATCCGAGCTGATTGCTTTGTTTTCGTACAATTTTCGTATTGCGTGTTGTTGCCAATTCCAGTCACAGCTCTGTTTACCGCAAGGCCCACTGGTGCCGGTGAACTGGTGGTTCCAACGGCCGTACGGTACTCCTTGTACACCTGGTTTACCTGCAGCGTTGACCGGTCCGATGATGCCACCAAAAGCGGCACAACATGGCCGCAATCATCATCAAGCTGAACACTCTGGCAACGCCGAGACAAGTTTTCCTTGGGAAAACAGGTCAGAAACTTTCCACCAAAGTGGTTTGTATTAAGTCAATTAAAAAGTTTATAGTACTGCTGACTGCCTGACTTTTGATGGCCCCTTGCGCCCACTCGTATTCCCAACGCAGCACCACGCCTTCGGCTCCTTAGCATATTTCACAACATTTTCAACATCAGCAACACCAACAGCAGCAGCAGCAGCAACAACAACAACAACAACAACAACAACAACTGCGGCAGTCGGCATTCATTTGACTGTAGCTCAAACTCGGCTAAAATTTGTTGCCTGTTTTTGTTCTCGTTGTTGTTGTTGTGCCCAGTGTTTTGTGGTTGTCCTCGAGTTGGTCGTTGTTATTGTTGTTGTTGCTGGTGACGGATACTTTGTTTTCTTCCTGTGTGTGTATGTGTGTGTGTGTGTGTGTGTCGACGCAATAAACCAAATTATTCTTGCTTTCATCAAAAAAGTTTGTCCTGAGCAATTATTTGTAAAGATTAATTAACACTTTGAACAAATATTTAGACTGTTGGCGCGCTTGATAATTACCTAAGTGATTCGGAGTCTACTGCCAACAAAATAGGTGCTTAGCACTTCGTGAACCACCAGCCAAAGTCAGATTGCAATTAAACATAGCTAACTGTAGCCAAATGGCATTAGCTGCAATTAAAAATAATTTCAATAAGTCCAGAAACATTAATTTTTTCTTATAATCTCAGTATTGTAGATTCCAAGATCCCTTGTAGTAATGATGCACAACTGTCGATAGTTTCTCTATCTTATTTTTTATTTTAAATTTATTTATGCAAAATGTAATACAGGCTGTTCGAGTATATAAATATATATAATATAAAAACTCAATATAGTATTTATATGTACCTTCACAGAGAGTCCAAATCAGACTATTATATCACATAGGCTAACAAAAAATTCGTTTTTGTATGAAAAATGTTCAAGACTTTTTTAACTATTATAAAAAATATCAACCTGTTAAACATTTAGTTTTGTTTCGAAAACATAGTTGATTGTTATGTAAGTTAAGTTAGGTATAAAAATATAGTGCAAGGGTATTTAATCTTCGACAGTTTTTAACTGTTTTCAGGTTTATATTCTATTCGTATTTATTAAAGTTCTGAAAGGACTTTGAATACACCAAAGGCAGTTAAATATTAATTTATTTTTATAACTCCACTAGCACTCTCCCTCAAAAATATCTGAGCTTTTATAAATTTAAGAGCTTTAAATGGATTGCAAATTGAATAGTAAACTCAATTTGATACACCAATCCAATGCAGGCAGACAAATTTCATCAATGTAGTTTTGAAAACTGTAGACTAATTCTAATTTAATCCCCCTTGCAGCGTACTAACTGGCTTATTCATTTGTAGTCCTAAAATTGTTTTCGAACTGAACGATTTAGCTGAGTGCGGAGTTACCTTCGATTTTAGTATACCCGATAACTGGCTTAACACTTGGTTTGCTTCACAGTGCTGCCGAAATTCGATCCATTCATCACGGGGATTCGACATGCCTATAAATACCGCGATACGCTGTTGGCCAACTGCAGCTCCGAATGGTCAAATCCTGCGGCGCGGCTCATGTGGTACATCAACAACAAAACGGTAAGTACATTTTGGCCACGTTGCACATACGCACCGTTGCACGGTTAGCCCTGAAATGCGCATTAGAAAGTTGCGGCCTGGCTGCGCTATACGGCCCGGTCCTAATCAGATTTCATATTTGTGGTCGCGAGTTGCACGCGGCGCCACCCCGCCCCCACCGAAAAGCCGCAGCATGCAGGAATTCCAATCGCAAATTACTTGAGGCGTGTGGTTCGGCCCGGTTCCAATTCGCGTATTGACACTGATTACGCGAAGATTGTTTTAAGCCCTCTGCTGCAGAAGACCGACCTTAAAGTCCCATTTCTGTTTTAATACTCGTTCAAGAAGTAAAAAGAGCATATTGGGTTGGTCAATGTCCGTCTGGCAGTCCGTCTGTCTGTAGATACTTGTAACTTCAGTTTTACAGTTGGATACATGCAACTATTTCCGACAAATATCTAATGACGACCTCTAAAGATCAGACAAATATTTTTTGGATACGCCAACTAGTGGCGTGGTAAGTCATTAAAATCTGTATATCTTGGGGGCGAGTAAATTGCGAATACCTATAACTTACACAATATTACAGCTAGAGTCTCCAAATTTCACAGACAGTTTTCTGATGGCATTCTCTCACTGTTGAATATGTTTGAAAAATTAATTAAAACAAGTAAGAACGTTGCAGTCGGACGTAGCCGCCTACGTAATACTCGTTCATAGTACACAGTAGTTACTCATTTTCAAAAAATTTTGTCTGTCAACATTTAGAAATGCAAATTTATATTTTTAATCAATTGTGGTTGTCATAATGAGTATTCAAAATTAAAACCGATTTTGAGGAGGTAAATTTTTAAATTTTAAATTTTGACATGTAAGGCTCTTGGATCCATAGCTCCCATATTTCAAACGCCCATAACTTTGTCAAAACCAAACCGATTTTCACGTCTGATGGCATTTTTTTCATGGTTTATCCTCTAGATTGATTCTGCTTTTTAAAAATATACATTACTGCAAATAATTTTTTTTTGATTTTTTTGGAAAAAAAAGCATGCACTCCCCCCTTACTCATTTTCGAAAAAATTTTTTTTTCAAAATTTAGAATCCGGAATTTCTATTTTTAATCGATTGTGGTATACATAATTAGTATAAAAAACAACATTGAAAGTGATTCTGGGGGGCTAAATTTTTTTGTCAAAAATCATGCAAAAATTTAGAAAAATTTTGACATGTAAGGCTCTTGGATCCATAGCTCCCATATTTCAAACGCCCATAACTTTGTCAAAACCAAACCGATATTCACGTCTGATGACATTTTGTTCATGGTTTGTCCTCTAGATTGATTCTGCATTTTAACTATGCGTGGCGTGGCCGTAAAATTTTTCCTCTGAACGTTCCAGTGGAATATATTCAAATTACGGAGCCTCTAGCTCAAAAACTGTGGGAGATATAAACATTTCCGATTTTTAAGGCGAGGGGAGGGGCGTTCTTGTGGGCGTGACCAGGATATCAAGATCGGTATCTTTGAGGAGGGTCACCAGCAATCTACATACCAAATTTGGTGACTAGATTTAATATTGTGGGAAATATTCACCTTTTATCGATTTGCGATCATCATGTTATCGATTTGTCAGCGTTCCACTAGACGTGGCATAATAATCTTAACACTTTGTTTGACGCGGGTATACATGGGAATATATTCAAAGTTTCAAGGCTCTAGATTCAATAGCGGCGGAAAGAATTGCGTTCATAGCAAGACGGACATTGCACAAACCCAATATACTCTTTTCACTTTGTGAACGATTATAAGAATAACAATAATAATTAAGTCCGTTTTGGACTATTACAAGCTGTTATTATAATGTGAACGAGTATTGCGCAGTCTGTTACACCCGACTGCAACATTCTTACTGGCTTTATTTATCTATCTGGTCTCTGTTCACTGTGGCAGGCACCACAGATCCATCTGCAGCCGCAAATCAATGAAGTCACACGCAACATTGAGGGCTTTCCCCTGTACGCCAGCAACCTGCAGCTGCGCCTGCACATCGATGACCAGCGCTTCATTGGCAAGAGCGAGGTGCTGGAGCTGCGCTGCATTGCGGATATAATGGGCCAGCCGGGCTTGCGGCGCGAGAGCTGGGTGCGCACCACCATTTTGGCGCTCAAGGATAGCGGCTATAATCAGCGCCTGATTGAGAACGGCAGCTGTGCCAATGCCCGAGCAGGTGAGTGCCCCTCCCCCGATGCCCCTCCCAACACTTTCTAAATATTCTTTTATATCCTTTGCAGCCACATTTGCCGCCTGGCTGCTGTGCCTCACGTCCCTGTTGCGCTGGCACTGCAGCTTGAGTTAGTAGCTGTACCTTTTGGCCGCTTTTGTTTTAGCCTAATTTTAAAGATACGTTTCTAAGTCCACGAAAACGGCGACTAATCGATGGGCTGTTCGCACAGCGCCCAACTACGCCAATGAATAGTTAACAACGCAACTGTTGAATTTGTATATACATAAAAATTAACTATATAGTAATTGCATAGCCCAAATCGAACTAGTTTAGGCGCTGACACAATTCTTCGATGCGGCTCACGCAATTTCTCTCGATGTAATGCTAAAATGTGCACAAAGCACAAAAAAGAAGCAAAAAACCAAATGAAATTTGAAATAGTTGTCAACAAAAACAAAATACATTGCTCGAGTCATGAATAGCAAATGTAAATCTAATGAAAATCCTAAATATAATAATAAATAAAATTTGCACATACGTACAATATACACATATATTATATATAGATAAATATATATATATGTATATGCATTTGCACACAGAGAGAAAGAAAACACAATCAATGGCAACTAAAAGTAAACATAATTATTAAATGTGAAATGTTAATGTATTTGTATTAAATGGTGTACGAGAAATAAAAATAAATTTCACGGCAAAACGGGTTTGTTTTATCAACTTTTCAGGTGCCGGTACGAAATTAATTAAAAGAGTAAATGTTTATTTGACTAATTATTTATTTAGTCTAAGCCCGATTACAAATTTATTGGATATCACAATTTTTTTAAAAGAGAATTTTCATTTGTAAACCAAAAAAATCATAAAGAAATAATTTATATATGAATCTATCTTTTTCGGTTTGGTTTGATGCTCGCATTTTTACTAATTTTTAAAACGTATGCTTATTTTGTTTACATTAATATTAAACTCATGTTTGGTTAAATTTAGTTAATAATAGAATAATTTAAATTCCAAGTCTCCCGGCAAGGCACAAAATCGATTTGCAGCCTATTTACATATTTTTCAATTTATATTTTTATTATTTGTATGAATATTTTATCATAAATATTATAAATTTAAACTCAAATTTTACATGATCTTAAAACAGATGCCACCACATAATAATTGTTGAAAAAATTGTAAACTGATAAAAATAGCTGCGCCTGCTCCTTCTTATCAGTTGATTGGCAAACACACCTGCATATACACTTATATAGCACCTTCTAACCCCTAATAAGCTAGAGCCAAACCAAACAACGACCCAACCAAATAGCCTATGCCATAGATTTCCTCTATAGCCACCCAACTAATTCGTTTACCCTGCTTATGGCGAATTGATAAAAAAAGGCCCTCAAAAAAATAAAAAAAAACACAACCAAAAAATTCGATTTAACATCGTCAAAAACCCAAACACTTTGCAGCCCGGGCGCAAACACTTCTCAGAGCCGATGCGGAGTCGTTTCCGAGAAAAATATTCAACGCATTATGACAAATCCGGCTAAAATATGCAAGGACCAATAGCCGCAGGTAAAAATGGCGGACAATAAAAGCCAGCACCAGCGCCAGTGGACGCCATGCAGAGAGTTGGCCCCAAAATTATGCATAAAATGGCTTTGGGTCTGCCGAAAAAGAAGCCAAAAAAAAAAACGAGCCAAAAAGCAAACAAAGATAAATTCCGTTGTCTGCATTAGGGTCCAGTCACGGCTGTCAATGTGCCGCTGGGCCATTAAATGACGGAAGTAAATAAGCTTGACAAATTTCCACTCATCATTTTTGCATTAATTCGGGCTTCTTTAACGCATCAACAACAACAAAAAAATGTCCTTTGATTAATCAAAAAATTTGCCACGGCCACAAGAGAGGGCAGTGGGGGGTGGGGGTTGGGGCGCTGGAGTGAAAAGGCAGCGCCAAGGCAAACACAACAAATTACCCAAAGAGGCGCCGTCGGCATTCCGTGTGGCATTTGCGGCAGAGGCGCCAACAAACACACACAGCAACAGCACATGAGGCAAAGCAGCTACACCCACACCCCAGTCCCCCCACCCACACCCCCTCCCCAGCTTCAATTGTTGACTGCGGCTTGCGGCAGCTTCGGAGACGTAAAATCCAACGCTTTCAGAAACATTCAAAACTGAGCGGCACCAAAAAAAAAGAAGAGATTTCCCAGATTTTTGCACGCGATTTGTCAAGCTGACATTTCCGACGTCGACGCTGGCCGAGCAGAGAAGCGTGTTTTTGTTGCCACAAACGAACTTCAACTTCACACAGCCGGCGAGCGACGGCCCAAGTTGATTTAGTAAGTCACGTGGCCGCGTAACTGTAAATTGCCTGCTCCAAGTCCCGTTCCCAGTCCCAGTTCCAGTCTAGGACCCATGTGAAATAAACTGTCGCTTCGTACGTCTGGCTTTGTTTTTGTTACCTTTTCTGTGTTATTTTTTTTCTTTTTCGTTATGTTTCCTCGGCCCAAAACGTTTTTGCACCCAATTTTGGCCGGTGGCAACAGCCCGGCAAACTGAAGGCAACAAAGACATTTGGCCCGATAAAAGATAAGCCGGGCGAGTGACACGAGCTGTGCGTCTTATATGTTTAGGCAGCGGCCAGAGTTGCCACCCCGCCGCCCAAGCTTGTGATTCTGTAATTTAAGCAAAGAAAATGTTTCAAATTAAATGAAAACATGCACAGGTACTTGGCCCGGCGCCCACATGTAGTTTTTGGCAAATGAAACATAAGCAAAGCGAGGGCATTACCTGAACCGCAGTCAGCTGGTTGCAAGCTCTAAAGATTAAACAAGGCTCCACCACCTACTCCCGCTTTTCAAGCACAAGCACAAACCCAACCCAAAGCCCTGCGGCCCAAAACTTGAAGCCAGTGCAAATTGCTGACAGCGCTGAATTAAATTTATAATTTTTAGTTAACTTGGCTTTGGACTATGTGTAGCCTGATGGGTCTAGCTGGCGATGGACGCGTGTCACGACAAACATCTCGTGTCCATAAATAAAAATACGTTCTTGCTTGTATTAAACAAGAATGAAATGAATATTTAAAACATATATAATTTATAGCAAATCATAAATAAATTAAATCAAAAATGTTAAGAACTACAGTTATTTTTTTAAATTGAAAAAAATTAAATTAGAATTTTGCTATACAATTTCATAATTAATTAAAATAATAAAATATTTGTAAAGGGAATCAATTAGAATCTGAATAATAGATGATGCTTTTATATATATTATATGCATAGTAATATAATATATATAAATAGAGAAACCTAAACAGCCGCATTTATAAAATAGTTCCCATATTTGCTATTATTTATATATAATTGTAATTTTTCATATTCTTATACAAACATATAATAAAAAGTTTCATTATAAATAATTACTAAATTCAGCAGTTAAAATCATGAAACATTTTTAAATTAAAATACTATTTTGATTACTTAATCTACACAAATTTAAAATTTTTGTTGAGCATATTTACACGCACACATCCCTTGTTACTGGTCCAAAAACAGCCTGACAATCGAAACGCCAAACTTAACTCAAAATCCAGGCTCAATAGTTAGACACACAGTTGACCAACACAAATTGTTTAATGGCGAGTGACACTGATTTAAATTAAATATTTGGCCTAACGGTCGCCATGTCATTCTGTCAACATGAATTGCAAACAAACATGAAATTCATTCAACATTTTTGCCGCTCGTTGTTAAAATAACTAAAGTAAAATCCACTTAAAACTCAACGGTTAGTTGCCCACGCGATTCTACAAAAATAAATTGCTAAAAAAAATGAAAATGTAGTTATGTCAATGGTGTCGGTTTAACTGATGACCTACCTTACATATGTCTAGTTTATATGGGAGATATATCATATGAGTATTTATGTGTATTTTAATATGTTTATATTTTAATTATATAATTCTATTTTTGTATAATATATCCACTTTTTACATTTTAACGCTTTTAACAATAAGATACGACAGTATTTTTATTTTGATTAATTTTTTTAATTATATATTATTTTACATATATATTTAAGTAAGCTTTTGTTATGTTATATACAGATATAGAAATAGATATTTTTTTCGGTTTACTGTTTGTATGTTAAGATTATTATAAATATTTTCAAATGTTCTTTTAACTAAAGAATAAAAATTAAAGATCGAACGTTACAAAACATCAATTATTTTTATAGAAAGAAAATAAATATTAACTTGTATCTACAATTTTCCTAATAATTAGACTTTTCAGATTGATTTGCACAGTTATAAGAATTTTTGAGTGCCAGCATGTCTCTAAATAGCCGGCTAAAATGAGAGCAGCGCCCGTCGATGCTTTTGGCAAATAAGTCCAGTCACGGCGGTTAATGGGATGGCGCATTGATTTCCCATTTTGAGCCCCGTCTGTCAGTCGAAGTGTCGCGTGTCAAAAAGACAGCACAAACACCGCCGAACTGAGCACGACATGCGTGCAACGTGATGATGGCAATTTAAACAAGCGCAACATTTTCGTTAGTTGTTTTTATACCCTGCACTAACAAATTAAAAATGGGGTAAGAGGTGCGCAACGAGAACATACAAAGTAGAGAGTGGAATTGAAGTAGAAGCACATTACGAGCAAAACTGCAGACAGTCTCTGAACAGGTTATAGGATATCTCTCAGAGCAGCAAGTCTCTCAGCTGTCGCTGATGCTGCCGTCAATCGGTTCAGCGGCTAATTGGCCGGAGATTTAGGCGCTGCGCTGCGCTTTGTTGTAATTAAAAACGCAGTCGTCAAAGAAACGCGCCGAACAAGAGTCAAGTCCAATGAATTCCGACGGATGCAACTGAAGGCTGAAGGCTTTGGCAAGGATTTTCTCTTTCCCCCTCTGTCTCTCTCTTTCTTTCTGTGTCTGCTTCACTCTGTGTATTTGTGAATTTGGCCATATCATTGGCATTGGCAATTGCATTGACATATTGTTGCTATCGGCTTTCTGCCTTGTGACTGTCAAAATGCCACGTCACGATGCCACAACGCCATGTCCCGGGCCAAAGGCAATCCGGCGCGTGCCTATGTCCATGTTGCTATCTCGTCTACCCGGCTGCCTCTTGGCCCTCTCTCTCTCTCTCTCGCTCCATCAGTTTTAACGAGAGTTGTTGGCCGTAAAGCCTTTGGCTTTATGCTCGACATTAAGTGAACTTATAATTAAACGCTTTGCCCATTTAATCGGATGTGTTTATCGACGATTGCGAATGGCAACGAGTCAAAAGTCGAATTCCTCCTCTTGGCCAAATGTTGGGCTGTCATTTGCACTGCTTTTCCCTTGGCTTCTCTTGCTGTTGTTGTTGTTGCCATTGCTGTTGTGTTAGTGCTGTGAGCAACACTGATAACTGCAGCTCTGGCTTCGGCAATTATCTGATCATTTTCAGTTTACATTAAACTATTTTAAAATAAAATGAAATTCTACTTAAGCTGAGTAAATAATGCGAAGATAATCCGATTTCCCCAATGCAAGTGCTGCAGCGTATACGAAAAATTCTATATTCAAAAGTATCAAATATGCCATCGAAAATTTTTTAAATCGATTATGAAAACATTTTGAAAAAATCTTAATAGTTTTTGAGCACAATAAAGTTTAATAATCGATGAATAGATAATTTTTCAGAACTGTATTAACACTTAAATATATAATAAAGTTTTATAAATATATAAAAAACTATAATAAAGTGTTAAAAGTATCAAAATCTAAAATATTTTAAAATCTACAAACACAATTGATAGTATAACTTCGATAATAGGAAGTTTGATAGATACAATTAATAGCTTTTAAAATCGACGTTTGAATAAACTAGAAAAACTTTTGATATATTCATAATTTTGGCATTATGAAAAAATTTATATTATAGATAGTCTCACATCATAAGAGTATAAAAATGCTAATTTTTGATCTTTAGAGTATTTAAATAGACAACGTTGGAAAACTGAAAATTGTTAGGATAGCAAAACTATCGATTTTGCAGTTACCGATAAACACCAGCCCGCAATATCAATAATATTATTCAGTAGCTTGCAGTATCTATTAGAAAAACATATAGTAAATTAATCCTCTCCTCAATTTTCAGGCTAAACAGTTCTATCGATTCATATGGAGGGTTGTTAAACATACTACCCCAAGTACGGACACCGTCTAAATCACTAACCAATTATAATTTAATACAGCTACAAAAAAAATGGTCTCCAACAACAACTACCTCCCCCCGTTTTCTGTACAATCTCCCACATGGGTCCCATTTAAGCAATATGTCATAAGGCCGCCAAGATGCTTAACTTGGTTGCTTTCGTTTCTGTTATTTTTATGACAACCCACGACAGGGACCCGCACTCCCACATATTGCCCCCCCCACCCCCACCCCCACTCCCCCCACACGCTGCGAAAAATGGTGGATATAAATGGCCCAAGAAAACGGGCGTGCAAAATTTTAGGCTGAAAGAACTGAAAGATGTCGACGTGTAGTTATAAAAATTTTTTATCTTAAAGCGACTGTCAGTTTTTCCAGGCTGTCTGAGTGTCTCGCCCGTACGGTCCCGTTCCGTCCGTCCGCCTGTCTGCTGATGAAAACGAAGTTGACAATGCGAATGAGTTTCTTATAACAACAGAGAGCAGCAACAAAAACAACAACAAGGCGGAAGTGAAAACAAAATGAAGCGACAGCAAAAAGTGGAAACGTGCCGCTAGGCAAGCTTGGCTTGTATATTTAGGGGGGTATGGGTAGCGGGGCGGGGCCAGGGCTAGGGTTAAGCACTCGGGCTTTATACACCATGCAAAAGCCGAAAAAACCTTTCTCGAAATGTCGCAAACGCAAACACAACATTTATGCGAATGTGTGGGATAAGTTTTTGTGAAATTGCAGGAATTGAGAGGCGGGGAAAAATGTCTGTTCCTGTTACACCTACCCCCTGTTCACCTATCCTTGCGTGTGTGTGTGTGTGTGTGTGTGTGTGTGGTGCTGCGTTTGTTAACGTTTAATAAATCAAAATTACTTTTCATTTCTATGACAGTCATAATGGGGCGTTACTTGACATTTTGCTTTTCATTTTGGCCCTGCCACCATTTTGTGGCACGTTGCCTGTTGTCCTTTTTTTCTTGTTGGCATGCGGCGCGTCCTTCTGTCTGTTCATTTGCGCAATTCGCAGCTTGTTGCCAGATGAAATCTCAGCGCTAAGAATTTTTGCCACATGCTCATGCTTTAAGCTTATCCTTATCGCGTACTTTGACACAAACACACACACACACACACACACACACACACACACACTCACATGCTCGGCACAACATACTCACACATTGTTGATTTTTATATTGGGTGCTAAATTCAATGCGCTCACGCCCCCATTGCCCCCTCACCCTCGCAGCAACAAGGAAAACAACAACAGTAGAAGCTAAAGCAAAAAAAAAATGTCATTTAATTTCGTTCATTTCGCCGCATGCCGCTAGGGGGGGCGTTGGCGCTGTCCTTGCACAGGATAACACCAATTTCGCTTATGACAGTTATTACAAATGCTTCTTGTCTGCTGCAAAATGAGCAGCAACAGCCGCAGGAGGGCGGAGGGAAGCGCGGGAAAGCTGGGGAAGCAATGCTGCCACTTTGCGCTTATCCTTCAAATGAAAAGTTATTGTAGGGACTTTTCAGCTCCCTCAACGCTGCCATTCCTATTGATGCCTTGAGAATCGATTGTCGCTGTCGTGTTCGCTGGTGCCAAAGCAGCAGCAACAACAACAAGCTAGAGCAGTGCGCTCGGGCATAACTGACTGCCCAATACTCTGTTCGGTGTGTAATAAAATAATAATAAAAATAAAAATAAAATAATAATAAAATAAATAGAAAATATTTTACTTGATTATAGGTTAGCCCGTTAACTGATTTTATAAAATACATATTTAACGGCATTTCTTGTATTATGTAAAAATTCATCCAATATTCTTTCTGTCCAATTTGGTGACACACGTTTCAAAGAGTCAGGGACCCACATATTTTTACAATTTCTGAGGCAGGTTTCAACAGCGGATAAGGAAAGTGCCAACAAACGGGCAGATACACAGGCAATACGTTCTTAACACAAAACCGAATACACCCCTTTCCACTTCGTGAACAGAGTATAGAAACCAAAGGCACATTAGTGCAAAACAGAGCATCGACGTTGACTTATGCTGGCATCTTGTTGCCCTCCATCTGTCTGTCCGTCTGGCTATATGTTTGCCCTGCTAAGTATATTTTCATGTATTCTTTTTCGCTTTTCATATTTTATTTTATTTTTTTCCAGCACCGCTTCGTTGGCTCCGTTGCAATTTTCATTGAATATCAATATAGAGCGAAGCTCTGAGACAGTAAATTAATTTTTCAAAAATTGGCATTCGCTTTATTTTTATCGTTTGCTTTCATTCTTTTGGCTCCGCTCAACATTTTAACTTCCGAGTTCATTGGGAGCGCATTAAGCGTGGATTTCTTGTTCTCTTTCTGTTACTGCGCCTTGTTCATTTATTATTATTGTTATTTATTGTCACATTGTATAGCTATTACGGCATCTGCTCAATGCCCTGTTTTTCTATTCAATTCAATTATTGACATTCACAATTGATAATTTCAAACATAATAGATTCGACCCAGCTGCTTGATAGACTTAGCAGTCTTGATTTGAGGCCAAAACGTCTGTTAACAAACACTTGTTTGATTAGGCCATAATCAAAGTACATTTTGAAGTTCTTTAATGACATTTTTGATTGGCAGTCTAATAAAGGGAGAGGTTTCACTTAATACTACTTGTATTCTTTTTAAAAGTACGCTATGTAGGCCTTCTGGTCCCTTTCGAATTTTGCCAATTAACTCTGAACCGTATATATTGCTATAATAAACTTCAAACGTACCTAACCTTGACAAAACTTAACCGATTTTCTTGCTTGATGGCTTTTTGATCATTGCTTAACCTCAATATTTATTTCGTGCGTCAGTTTTATTCATTTTAAAAAATAAAATTGTTTTCAACATTTGTGTGATTTTTGTCAAAATTTCCCCCTTAGTTATTTTAAAAAAAAACATTATTTTTTAAATTTAAAACATATTCTGAGATGGTCAAATTTTTTGTCAAATGTACAACCAAATCATGCTAAACTTCAGAAGCCCATAACCGATTTTCATGCTTCATGGCGTTTTGATCATTGCATGAGCTCAATATTGATTTGGTTTTTATTCATTTTAAATAATAAAATTTTTAATTTATTTTTGATTTTTACTTTATTTACAATAAACATTTTTTTAAATTTATAACAAATAACAAATAAAATATAAATTTCCACTTTAAAATATATTCTAAAGGGGAACATTATTATTATTTAGAATCATGCCAAAAATAGCCAACAATTTAACTTGTACTACAAATTATAATAGTTATAACGGTATTATAATACAATAATTTTTGCAGCTTTTGTTGTTTTTGGCAGCATCTTTGAAGTAGTAGGGAAATAAACATTCCTATCCTGCTACCTTGTTGTTTAGCACTCAAGTTTGGCTTTTGTTGTGGCTGCCAATCCAAAAACACTCAAACTGCTCATCATCCTTAAAGGAAAATTGCATTAAAGCTTCTGCTGAATAGCTGCTCATCAGGCGCTCTGGCATGCCAACGCCCACTAAATATGCAGGCAAATGAAATTAGAAGCAGCTCACCGCACCAGCCGTAGCTGCCGCCCCGCGCCTCTTATTTCCCTACCAACTTGGCCTCTCAAGCAGCCTTTTGTTAAGCTCACCGGCAGCCACCATTAACTCTGATCCACGGCAAGCTCGCTCCGAGTGCTCCTTTGTCGCTGGAGGGGCGTACTTCGACTGACGTCTTTCGTCTTTCGACTTTGGTTTTCGTGTAAACCAAAAATAGCATCACGTTTTAAATTGCTGCTTATCAAAACATGTTCTTGAACTGTAATCTGTTTTTGCGCTCGCGCGCACGGCGGTCCTGCCTCACCTGCCGCCATTTGTACGGCAATTGGTGGAGCAGGGCGGGAAGCTGAGCTGTTTTTTTTCTCTCTCTCTCTTTTTTTTTGTGCCACAAAACCAAAAGCCGGCAAAGCGACGGCGGTGTCAAGTGAGCAGCGGCGCTGAAGCATAAAATGAGTGAAAGCGAGTCGGAAATAAAAACGCAGCAAGCAACGCAAACTGACACATCATTTATATAGAATGGCGTGGGGGCGGGGTAAGGGTAAGGGTAAGGGGCCTAAGGGTATGAAACGCGCAGCATTATATGTAAATTGAAACGAATAAGATGCCAGACCAAGCGTTACCTGGTCTCATATATACACCTATATCAGTTTGGGGCGGAGGGCTGCTGTAAGAAATTTACATTAGCGCAAAATGACTAAACGAGATGAGTGCGAGGGGAGCGGGCTGTGCCAGTCGGACCGATCCCGGGCGTAAGATGCTGTTGGGTTAGCCACTAGAGCATAAATCCAGCGCTGTCTACCGCTGGAGTCCCGAGCGCCAGCTCACACGCATCCTCATCCGCATCCGCAGCAATCTGTCATCTGTGCTGGCTGTCGGCGCTCCATAAATTTGTGACACTTTTCTGCGAATTTATTGCTTCAAATAAATCGCGAGTCTCCCGTGCTGAAGTTTTACATACGCAGCCGTCCCGCCGGCTGATATGCAGCTCATTTGGTATTCATTAGAGCTGCTCTCGACCTGCTCTTACCGGTAACTTGTTATTTTTTTTTTGTTGTTGTCATTTTGTGTTTTGGCCAAGTTAATTAATTGAACAAAAGCTGACTGCCAATGCCAGTGCCGCACACGGGTCTGACAGTTAGTCCTAAATGGATTGGGTTCTGTTGCTGCTGCAAGTGCCACCAGCAGCTACCAACGAACACGAAGTCGAACTCGAACCGGCTCTGGTTGCCCCTTGCGCCCTGTTCGTGTTGATTTTTGAAATTGTTTGGCACTTGAGTGCCAAAGTGCTCCCTGGTGGCAGCCAATGTCTGGTCATGATTGAGCAGCCAGCCGGCAAAGGGCATGAGAAATTGCAGCTGCAGTGCTGAAAGAGCTCCAGATAAGGTTGGCACGAACCTGCAGGTATTGCTGGATTAGCAGATTCCCTCTAGTGTTAGATTATAAATCTATTTTACGAATCAAGTATTTTATTCTTATATTTCAAATGTGTGTAAAATCAAGAATCTATTGAATTAATCCACGGGGATGCCCTGTCAAATATTTATCAGAAATTTATTCCGGTAATCTAATATTCAAATATGTATAAAATGTATAGTATATACCCTGTAAGCTTTAAATCTGCACTGATGTTTTAATAAGCCATCTTGCAAAAGTAAAATTCAACTTAGAAAGTTATTATATATTAACTTAAAGAAAAGTGAAATATTCGAAAATGTAATCAAAATCAATGAAAACGTACAGTGTCTGCGAATATTTTGCAAACACATAAACACATATTAACATATAAGCATAATAGACAAACTACAAAAACAATCCTAACTAGTATACCCCATTTCAAGAAATATAGGGTATAGCATGGTTCGCTTGAATGCTGTATCTTCATGGAATGCTAATAAAAATAACATTGTAGTCGACTGCACTGCTTGGACATTTTGGTCAGAAGACCACGTCCGGAGTCCGTTAACAAGTTGTGGATAGATTATGGCAAATAGCCGTAGAATTGTCTCCACAAAACCAGTTATTATTCACACTGCAATTCCATTGTCAGGCAAATAAATGAATTTTAATTAAATCAAGCCTAATTGATTGCACATTTTTCATATCAATTTTGCTGAGCTTTCTCGATTTTCTCTTCAAGATTTTTGTACTTAATTAGTTGACGAGTCGCCTAAGTAGTCAAATCGTTAAATGAACTAAACAAGAATAATAAGTATTCGAATTCCAGTAGTTTTAACTTAAATCGATTCGTAGCAATAATTATATTAATTATATTAGGACACCATTTATAAATATACCCATAGAATACACTTAAATGGACCATAGTTAAATCCAAGCTAGCTATCGATATAACCTGATGTTTCTTTTGTTAATTAATATTTAATTAATATTTAATTTATATTATATTATTTAATTTTACAAAAAATCTTTTCCTAATAATAATAGTAATATTTATTTGGCATTAATTTGATTGAGCTGTCACAGGGTTAGCCATCTCATTAGTAAGCCATCATTCATGTTAATTGTTTTTGGCTGTCATCGGCTGTCAAACCACATAATATGAAGCTCAATAATCGTCCAAATCAGTACATCAAGCTACACAATTGAAAATGTTAAATCACGGCAGGAAGTCTTTCTTTTAAGAAGATGGTTGGATACATTATTCCACAAAAAACAATCCCAATTCCAAGCTTACCTCTATGTGTACAAAATATAGCTCTTATATATCAACTTGAATGCTCATCAACCTGCTCTAAATACAAATAAAAAATTCAAGCCATTTCGAGTTGATAACCAGACAAACTGAATTTATTCCTTCATACACTCCGTATTTATGCTGACAAATTAAAGTTGGCGCAACGACAAATCCAATTTGATGTATATACGAAATGATATCTGGCCAGACCGTGGGTGCAAGCAGTTGAATTTTTATGCACATTACGTATACGCAGCGCTGGCCAGCGCACGCATTCAAGTCATAAGTAAGGTCATCATTATGGATAAACGCAATGTATGTGGGTTTTATGTACTTAACACTTCAGCGCGGCGCACTGTGGTGTGTGTGTCGTGTGTGTGTGTGTGTGTCAGTGGGGTAAGAAGCCGAGCCGGGCTACAACAAACCCAAAGGATGAGTCGGGCGACGGACGACGAGCGTCGAGGTCGAGCAGATGAGCAATTTATCTCGCAGCTGTTTACTGTTTCACTTGGACCCGGCAGCACTGGGGAGCGGGGCGGAGCCGTCACGCTTGGCTAAAGCCACTTATGCTCACACCCACACACACACAGACACACGCACAGCCGTATGATTTATGTGTTGGTGTAAATACATAAACACATCAAAATAAAAAGAGCCTGCAAGCCAAATGCCGAGTGTCCTCGTGGCCAACGCACGTTTGCATTAAATGAGCAAAAAAAAAAATAAATAAAAGGTTGCGGCCTGCGGGGCGCCAGCGAAAGTGAAATTAAAACTAAATTTGAGTCAAAAGGCGTGGCCGTCAATTGAAAGGCGACATCCACACGCTCATCAGCAGCGCCAGCCCCCGTTTCAGTTCAGTTTCAGCCCCAACCACAGCCGGCAGGCGCTTCGTCCTTGCTGTTTGCATTTCATTTGGAGCGTCAGCCTCAAAGTGCAAATAGTAGCGAAGCCTGCTGAATTGTGGGCGGTCCTTCAGTTTTTGCAGTCACTGCTTATGTCCTTTGCACGCATGACGCGTCATTTCAAGCACATCTGCGTGTGTGTGTGTGTGTGTGTACAGTCTTGAGCATGCAAAATGTGGCGCTCCCAACGCCCACAAGACCTGCTCCCCTAATGTAAATCGTCGTTCGCTCGTTGACATTTGTTTTCTACCCTTTAGAGGAGACGCTTTAGTAACGTCATGAGTTGCCGAGTCTATAAGGTTTATGCAGCTGTTGGTAATATAGTTTATCCACAGATTTTATACATATAAATTATTGATCGGTATAAACAGCCGAGTAGAAATTGGCATTCGACCATCTTTTGGCTCTTAAAGCCATCTAGATCAAGAGATCTTCCTTTTTGCTGCAGGCTTTACATATTTCGCAGTCAGCTGAATCGGAGAACTATATCTTATAGCAAAATATGTTTTTGTATAAGCGAATATTTTGATACCCAAGCTATCTACAGCAAGCCTTGTAAATATGAGCTTCACTATGCTCCACTCATCTAGCTAACATAGTATTAACATCGAAGTACTATATCATAAAGCTTCCATAGGGACAATTCATCATATACGCATATGAATTACGTTCTTTACCAACTACGACCTTTTATCATGCTTCTGAGATATCAACAAAATAGTCTCAAGGTTCGGTTGAAAATAATAATAGTAAGAATATTACAAATAAAAATTATACTAATAATTAAATTAATAATAATAGAAGTCTTTGTCTTACCGCAAGGACAGAGCAGCCAGTGCTATTTAAAAATAATTACATTGATAGTTATAACTATAACCTAGACTTTAATAATATAATTATTTAAAAGTAATTACAATAATAAACCTAACACCACAAATATAGCGCACAACAGGTATAACTTTGCAAGGGTATTAAAAATGCGGCACAACCCTTCCACCTCGTATTTTTTGTATTCTTTCTTCCCATTCGTTTGTTTGCTTGTTTATTTTGCTGCCCGTTTTTTAGCCATCGCTTTCATAAGCGTAAAGTGCACTTCATTATGCGCATGAAATGAAAGGATAAGTGCAGCGACTCTCACACATGAACACACACACACTCGCACATAACGGCTTAAACATTATGCTCTTTATGCTTATGAATTGCCGGAAAACTGCAACAAAATTGCCTTGGATTGCAGGCTACAGCAAATTGTTTTCATTTCTATAAGAAATGCGAAATAAATAGAGCTAAATTCAAGCTGCACTTAGAAGGCTTCCACCTGGCCGCAGCCAACAGCAGCTGAAAGAAATCTCAGTAAAACAAAAAAAATATAGGGAAATATTTGCTTTTCATTTCACATAAAAGCTTGCCCCCAAGCTAATGATAAACCGCATTCTGAATAATTATTGTTAATTATAATGAGCGTTTGCAAGATGCAATTCCAAAAATAACAAAAGACTATTTACTCAACCAAGTGGAAGAGCAAGGATGCTCACGGGCAAAAAACGGGTTAACCAAGAGAAAACATCAATTAATTAGTTAACCCACTTCTCAAGGACGATACCCCCTAGTTGAATGAAATGAAATATTCACAATAACAAACAGATGCAACTGCTGTATTCATATTTTATTGATGGCCGTGAATCGTTTCTGCCTTCGTATTCATGTCCACATTCAGCTTACGTGTTCCAGCTTGCACTCAAAACTCGGACCTGGCTGCTTCTGTTGTTGTCCTCGAAGCTTCGCTGCCAATTGCCCGAAATGCAGCCGCCGCGGCAGGCGCAGCCAAAGATGTTGCAAGATCGACGACCACAGTAGGTGCCCACCTGAGCCCTGCCATCGGCACATATGGTAATCGTACAGGCATTGCCGCTGCTACGACCTCCGGCGTCGGCGCAAGTTCTCCCTCTACCGACCCGATAGCTCAAGGTCAAGGAGGCGCGGCAGCACTGCGCCTGAGTGCCGCCCAAGTAAGCCAGGGCACAGACAAGGGCCAGCAGGATGATAGTTTGCCTCATCGTAATCGTCTCTGGTTAAGATCTGATGCCTAACTGCCTGACGTACAGGGTATTTATAGAAAATGTATAGAAACTACACCGCATAAAGTTCTAACAACACAAAAGAAAGTGTCGACGTGCCACTAGAAAAAAGGTGTTGACAAAGAATGCTTTTTTTATTTTATATTTGAAGACATAATAATAGTAATTTTTATATTTGAAGACATAGTAATAATAATTGTTTAAGATACAGAAACATTATAATTGCTTAAAATTCCGAAATGTGCCAAAAAAAAAGATTACGCCATGGTTTGTTTGCTGTGTTTTTTTACGATTATTGGGTGGGTGGCTCGTGAACTTTAAATGTATACACAATCCAAAGCTCATGTCTGTAGAAATTTCTTTTTTTAAATTTAGGGCGAGTGAGGAAGATATCCAAAAGCAGAAAAATTTTTATTTGCGTATGCTTTACGAACATTAAACCATTGGAGGCTCTGGCTCTAAAAGCAGCATAAAATACCAATAATTATCGATAATAAGAAAACGAAACGAGTTTTCGACAGTTTGAAATAAATTACGTATGATTTACACGAACTTAAAAACCCAAACTTCAACTCTCTAGCTCTTATAGTCTCCGAGACGACGCGTTCAGATGGACGAAAAGGGCTTAATCGACTCGGCTTTTGATGCTGACCACGAATATGTATACTTAATGGGGTCGAGATGTCTCCTTACACACATTTGCACAAAACCCTTTTACCCATTTTTAATGGGTGCAGGGTATAAGAATGTATATGAATATTATGCTTTAACATCGTATCTCATAATTCATTTACTAAGAATTCCCTAGCTGTTTGTGATAACAATTTTTATTATTTATACGTTGTTTTTATATAGATAAAGTCAGATTTTATCCGGTTATTTTACCCGTTGAGTAAAGTGCGAGATACGTTTGTATGCGTCGGGCGCTCCCGACAAAAGCATTTTACTTGTTTTAATGTAAAATTTAAGATATAAATGAATAAAAAATAATTAAATCAATCAAATGCTGTATTCATATTTTATTCATATTCAGCAATATAATTCGTTAATCGTTTGTGCACTCTTATTCATATTCAGCTTCTGTTCCATCTTGCACTAGAAACTTGGACCATGCTCCTCTGTTGATGTACTCGAAACTTCGCTGCCAATTGCCCGAAATGCAGCCGCCGCGGCATTCGCAGCCAGCGGCATTGCAAGATCCACGACCACAGAAGGTGCCCACCTTACGCTTGCCATCGGCACATATGGTAATCATACAGCCTAGGTCGCTGTGACGACCCCCGGAGGAAGAACAATATCTCCCTACACCCACCCGATAGGTCAAGGTCAACGAGGTGCGGCAGCACTGCGCCCGAGCGCCGCCCAAGTAAGCCAGGGCGCAGACAAGGGCCAGCAGGATGATAGCTTGCCTCATCGTAATCGTCTCTGGTTAAGATCTGATGCCGAACTGCCTGAGGTACAGGCTATTTATAGGAAATTTGTAGAAACTACACCGCATAAAAAGTTCTTAACAATACAAAGAAACAACGTGTCGACGTCCCACTGAAAAAGGTGTTCACAAAGACAATCGACAGTTGAAATAAATTTGCGTATGATTTACGAACTTAAAAACCCAACCTTCAATTCTCTAGCTCTTGTAGGTTCCGGACAGGGCTTAATCGACTCGGCTTTTGATGCTGACCACGAATAATTAATTAATGGGATCGAGATGTCTCCTTACACACATTTGCACAAAACTCTTTTACCCATTTTTAATGGGTGCAGGGTATAAAAAATGTATATAAATGTTATGCTTTAACATCGTATCTCATAAATCATTTACTATGAATTCCCTAGCTGCTTATGATACCAATTTCTATTATTTATACGTTTTTTTTCATATGGATAAAGTCAGATTTTATCCGGCTATGGCCGGTCCGTACTTTATTTTACTTGCAAAATTTAACATTTTTCCGAAGTAGGAAAATTTTAATTTATTCTTAACACTTTGAAAACGCATTTCCACTTAGAGAGTTTTTATAACAAAGGTTTTGTTCACGATAATGTATATATATTGTTGAGGAAGATGATGAGCGAAGTCGATTAAGCCATATCCGTCTATCCGTCCGTCCGTCCATCTGTATAAACGCAGCGATCTCGGAAATTTAAAAAGCTAGAGACCTAAACTGTTCTACTAAAGATTCTGCTGTACCATATGAAGAGCAAGTTGATCATTTTATTTAAGATATCTTGTCCGGTTTCATTAATATCAATAAAAATCGATTTTAAGACTTCGTTTTCTTAGCATATCTCGGACACTAAAAGACCTACAGCCACTAAATTTGGATTATTATATTCACGTAAAGCAGGAACATTTCAAGAATATTGGATGCATTCCCCCACTCACCCCAAATATAAAAAACGTAATTAAAGTACTACAGATTTGTGTTTTGGTTAGTATATACACTTAAGTGCTTCTGTTAAGTCCTGAAATTTTCACAAAGATTGTGTTTGTGTAAAATTTAAGATATAAATGCATACAAAAAAAATAAATAAATCAATCAAATGCTGTATTCATATTTTATTCATATAATTCGTTAATCGTTTGTGCACTCATATTCATATTGAGCTTATGTGTTCCATCTTGCACTCAAAACTCGGACCTGGTTCCTTCTGTTGTTGTCCTCGAAGCTTCGCTGCCAATTGCCCGAAATGCAGCCGCCGCGGCAAGCGCAGCCAAAGATGTTGCAAGGTCGACGACCACAGAAGGTGCCCACCTGAGCCCTGCCATTGGCACATATGGTAATCGTACAGGCATTGCCGCTGCTACGACCTCCGGCGTCGGCGCAAGTTCTCCCTCTACCGACCCGGTAGCTCAAGGTCAACGAGGCGCGGCAGCACTGCGCCTGAGTGCCGCCCAAGTAAGCCAGGGCACAGACAAGGGCCAGCAGAATGATAGTTTGCCTCATCGTAATCGTCTCTGGTGAAGATCTGATGCCTAACTGCCTGACGTACAGGGTTTTTATAGGAAATTCGTCGAAATAAAACGCATAAAAAGCTGTTAACAATACAAAACAAATAACGTGGAAGTCCAAGTTTTTTTTTAAGACATACTAATTGTTTAAGGTACAGAAACATTATAATTGTTTAAAATATCGAAACGTGCCAAAAATACAGATTTCGCAATGGTTTGTTTACTGTGTATATTGTTTACCGTTTAACAATACCTAAACAGAACTCGAATTGAGTCTTCTTTTCGATTATTGATTGAGTGACAGCTCTTGGACTGTAACCCCAATCCAGGGGCCTAAAATAACTGTCAAAACAAAGAGACAAGACACAAGACACAAGACTTAAAGTTGCTAAGAACAATACTATTATTAGAAGCTATACGATATAGTTTGCCAATTTAACCAATCCTGAGACAACACCCAAAGCCAATCAATCTGAACTTAACTTTTGAATGAATACATTTTCATAATATTCAAACTTAAGCCATTTCTTATATTTGACTGTTTTTTATATTGATATAAAGACAGTCACATATTACCCGGCTTTGCCCGGTCCAAATTTTATTTTGCCTGCCAAATTTTAGATTTTTTAAGCCTTAGGAAAATTTCAATGCACCCTTATTGCTTTAAAATCGGATTTCCATTGAATATTGCTTCCCATATCAAAATTTGCAATCGTTTCTGCGCAATACCCGTTTAATTAAATGCACTGCTCGAAACCGCCTCTGAGCAGCCGTTAATTAGTTTGCCTCTAAGTAGTGTATTAAAACTGTGCCATTGTTATATCAGCGGCTTATACTTAACCCTTCGCGACGGTTCCCAAACGTGGGTGATCAGGCCGATTGCCCCTGGCAATCCTTATCACACTGTGCACAGTGTTAAAGGCACAAGTGGCCGTGAGTAGCGGCCAAGTCAAGTGTGGCACTTGTGAGTGTCTTTGGGTCTGCAAATCGATTGGTCGTCAGGGTCAGCGGGCAGGCCAGAGCTTGGCTTATGGCCCCAATTGGCCTCAGCTGTGGCTGCATTGTTGTCCGAAAAGCCTAACCGGGCTTAAATTATGTCTGACATAATCACTGAGCCAAAGAGCTGCCAGCGCCAAAACGATTTGAATTTTTCACACAATTCCCCGCTCCCCTGGCTCGGCAGCCCGTTGGCATTTCCAAAGGGGTTTGGGCGAGGGGTTGTGGGAGTTAACAAAGTCTTTGGCTGGTTTTTTGGCACACTTTCGGCTGTTGTCATTGACAGGCGGAAGACAAGCGCACAAAAGGCCTTTGACACCTTTTGTGTGTCTGTGTGGGTGTGTTTGTGTGTGTGTGTGTGTGTGTGTGTGTGTGTGGGAGCGGCAAATTATAATGCGAATGCGTCTGCCAGCTGCCAGCTGCCTGCCTGCTTATGCAAAAGTCTGTTCTTAACAAGGCCCAAAGCACTGATGCATTACATTTAATGGGCAAAGGAGCTCGCAAATTAAAAAGAGTTTTTAAAGTGGTTTTGAGAAGTTTGTTAAAGTGCACAAAAAACTCACTAAGCGTTTGTGCTTACCATTAAAATATATTAGGGCAAAATTAAGCTAAAGTATTTACGAAATTTTTATGTTTTTGTATAACGGATGAGAATGTTGAAATACCAAAAACACCATAATCAGTTGCGATATTAACTTCTTCATGCTCTTTAATTACTTATAATATAGTTTGAAGCTTTTAAAAATTATAATTTGACTTTAACATTTGATTGGAACTTGAATATTTATAGACTTTCATGGCAGTAAAACATCTGTGGATGGTAAGAATATAGATCTTCGAATATTTTTGATATACTCAAAAAATATAGTACTATTCGAAATTTACTGACTTTTCGATTTTTAAAAACATTACCTCTATTAAAAGTTTTAAGTCTACATGTGTATGAATATAATTCTTTATTATACATTTTAGTTTTTAACCTGTTACTATTTCTGATAAAAACTCAAAAAAGTAAAACTGAAATTTAACATTTATTGATTTTGAGAAAAAAAATACAACCGCCTGAGTACTATTTATAATTCGAGCTCCACATATAAAATATTATTTTTATAACTTTGGTAGACTCTGGGAGATTGCCTTATATGTCTAAAATGGCTAGATTTACTTGGTTGTAATTGAAAGGCTAAGCCTTCAAGCAACCTTCAAAACAATAAATTCTTGAATAACTTTAATAAAAACTATAAACATGAAACATGAAACAAGAAGAGCGTAAGAATAAGTAATTAAACCTAACAAGTAAGAACATTGCAGTCGGACGTGGCCGACTGCGTAATACTCGTTCACAGTATACAGTTATTTCTGAGGGTGTCAAATTTTTTTTCAAAAAAGATGCAAAAATTGACAAAAATTTTGACATGTAAGGCTCTCGGATTCATAGCTCCCATATTTCAAACGCCCATAACTTGGTCAAAACTAAACCGATTTTCACGTCTGATGGCATTTTTTTCATGGTTTGTCCTCTAGATTGATTCTGCATTTAAAAAATATGCATTATTGAAAATACATTTTTTTTTGATTTTTTTGGAAAAAAGCATGTACCCCCCCTTACTCATTTTCGAAAAAATTTTTTTTTCAAATTTTAGAATGCGGAATTTCTATTTTTAATCGATTGTGGTAATCACAATTAGTAAAAAAAACAACATTAAAACCGATTCTAAGGGGTCAAATTTTTTGTCAAAAATCATGCAAAAACTGACAAAAATTTTGACATGTAAGGCTCACGGATCCAAAGCTCCCATATTTCAAACGCCCATAACTTTATGAAAACTGAACCGATTTTCACGTCTGATGGCATTTTTTTCATGGTTTATCCTCTAGATTGATGATTGATCAAAAATTAGCATTATTAAAAATACTTTTTTTTTTGGGGAAAAAAGCATGTACCCCCCCCCCCTTACTCATTTTCGAAAAAAAAATTTTAGCACTTTATCTGATGCGGGTATACACGAGTATATATTCAAGTTTCAAGTCTCTAGCTTCAATAGCGGCGAAAAAAATTGCATTCATACGGACAGCAGGACGGACATTGCACCAAGCCAATATACTCTTTTCACTTTGTGAACGAGTATAAAAACAAAAAGAAATCGTACAATAAATATGAAATAAATATAAATATACAAACTAGCTAAAGCTTAACAAGCTTAAAGCCAAGTGTATGTCAATCAACAATCAATTGAATTTTAAAAATTGTAATATGGTTTGCGTATTAAATATATAAATGACAGATTATAAAGTGTAATTGTATGTCCATCTACGAAATCCAATACATTTGCGCAAGGATCAGTAACTACCGATAACAAGCCAGACAAGTGGAAAATGTCAGGAAAATGTGCACATTAACTTAAATATTTGATGAAGACAAATCAATTTGCTTTTTAGATTATAAAGGTTTTATATGCCCATATCTGGCAGATATTATGACTGCGTAAATAATGCCGCACTCACGTTTAACACAAATGCAAATAATAATTACGGCAAATGCAGAAAACATAATAAATCATTTAGCTTACATTTTCTCCAACCTGGCGGCGCTTTTGAGGTGCATAAAAGTAAAGGGCATATATTACAATTTATGAGCAGCTATATGTTTACTCTAGATTAACATATATATATGCATATGTGTGCGTGTTTGCTAGCAAATGTTGTGTGTATGTAAATGTGCGCTGAATAAGGCAAAACAATCATTTTGCCATAATAAGCACTAAATATGCAGAACGCCCCTATGCTAACTCGTTCATACATACTCCTTTATATATTGATAAATATTAGTTAAAATATGAATAAATTTTTATGTGTGCGCCAAACGAATCACCCACCTGTGCAGCGCCCCCTAGTGTGTGTGTGTGTGTGTGTGTATGGGGGGGGGCAACAATTTGCCAAACGTTGCGTATACGTAACGAGCCAAAGTAAATTGATTGCAAGACGCAATGAGGCGCGTCCTGTAAAACCACTTAAAACATGCCTCAGTACATGCCATAAACTCAAACCAGGAAACATTTCTGCTGCCTGCTTCAGGGTGTGCCGAGGCAACATAAGACGGCACACACACACACACACACACTTCTACACCTCTACACCCAGCAAATGCAAATGCAAACACACGCGCAAGCCAGACCGACAAACATTTAACCGGCGGCTATGAAATTCGATAAATATCGACAAAGTTTTTGGCCGCTTTTTTGTGCCCAGGCACAAAACTCTCGCGTCGAGAGTTTATTAAACACAGGAAGGATATTGCCTTGGCTCGGGCTACGGCAACCGCCTCTCACACCTGCTCCCGCTCCGGCTATGACTCCGACTTTGGCTACGGCCATTTGAGCGTTGTTCGCAAAAGGCGCAACTTTGACATAAATATGCAGTCACACGTTGCCACATATCCTGCACATCCTGCCACCCAATCCTGCCCCCTCGCACACCATTCCACTCAGACTTCAATTACGCGCGCGTTTTACCTACGTATACGTTACGACCCCCGGAGGATTATCGCTTACATTTTCAGTCAAGTGCGCCCGTTTATTGTGCAAAAGTTGAGCTCAGTTCAAGTTGCAGATATTGTTGGGTTTGCCGCCTACTGGCGGGCTGGCTCCGCTCGGCCCCCGCTCGGTCCCCGCAAGTCCCGTCTACAGCGCCAAATGAAAAAGTGAAAGGCGTTTCGCCGTGCGTTGATTTGAAAATGTCACAGACACGCATCTATCTGCAGACATTGGGATCCGACTAGAGGGGGCCTCCATGGGCGAGTATTATGAGTTGTGCGACAGGTATTACATTAGGCGAAACGGTATGAGATATACGTGTGTTTATATGGAAATGCAAATGTTTATTTATGACAATTTGTTTTAAAGTAAAACAAGAAAAAGCATTTTTCTTTGGGGTGCTGCAGATATAGCAGATATATGATACACTTCAAAATTTATACCCAAAAAACCATGCTTTGAATTTTAAAGTATCGCCCTAATTGGAAAATGAACATAAAATTAACAAGCGGTTTTTTAGAAAATTATTTAGTCTTTGTTTATATATTTTTATATTTTTTTGAGTGTGTTTATATAAAAATTTCTGAAACATCAAATAAACTTTCGTATCTAATAAATATATATATTGCATATTCAAGCACAAAATAATTAACATTTGTAAGATATTCTAGGCAACTTTAACAATAAGAATCCGGATTCGAATACCAAGCTAGTCTATTGTGTGAGCCAAAGGTCTTAGCAACTATTTAAACATTTAATAGTTAATAATTCATAACTACATCCTATACTATTTATGATAATTAGTAAATTCTCAAAAAGAAATTTTCAAAAACAAGTTAAAAAACAATTTTCAGTCTGTTAGATATGTTTGCACTATAGCTATATACCGTTTTTTTAATATTTATAAAGGCTACATATTATAAAGTGAACTCCCTTCAATTTCATGAATTGTGCATTTTTAAATTTAGCATAAAATACTCACAGGTTTGAGGGTCAATGATTTTGTACATCAACATTGTGCCAGGCTGTCAGCCAGTTGTTGATATTTGCACTTTCTCAAAACAAGAAAAAATAGGTAAGAATGCTTCGCCCGACTAGAAGATACTCTGTGCCCATTAATATATAAATCTATTATTTTGAGGAAATGGCAGATTTAGCGATAATTTGAAATGAACATAATCTGCGCCAGTTATTATCAATCGACTTGGCTATTGATGCTGATCAAGATTCTATATACTGTATGGGAAGAAGTAGAATATGCCGTCGTCTAACTACAGGGTATAACAATAGAATAGCATTTTTTGATGTCAGGGAGAGACGTGACATTAGCAGATGTCGCCGCCGTTGGCGCTGGTTTGACTACAGCGCAACATGAAAACATACAACACACACACACACACACACGCACGGCCACACAGATACTGTGGCACACATGTTGGAATGGTCAACACAATGCTGCCATTGTATTTGATTTTTCATCGCGGAATGGGAATTGGAAAGCGGGGAGAGTTATGATTTTCTTGCTGGTTCGTCAGCTCTGACAATTTGTTTAAAGCGCCCCAGCGACAGTGTAAACTTTTTAATTAATATCAAATATGAAGCGCTGCCATCAACGTGAGTGAAAGAGAGGATGAGCGAGCCGAAAGAGAGAGAAAGAGAGGGCGTGTTGCCAAATACCAGCATTTCGAATAGCTCCGAAATTAAAGCGGGGACAGCTGTGAAGCTGACAAAAGTGAAATCAACCAAAGCTTGTTAAAACTTTTAATTAAATTTATTGTTGCCTTGAACGCCTTTTGTTTCAGTCGCTGCTCGTGGATTTGTTGCTGTTGTTGTTGCTTCTGTAATTGTCAGCTCCTGTTCATCAATTGTAGCGTATTTACAAATTATTTGTATAAGCAACCACTCAATACGAAGAAAGAATTCATTAAAAGCCGTCAAGAGGCCTATTAAAAAGCTCATCCCGAACCTCAAAACTTTAACTCAAGTCTTAATGAGTTCATTTATTACGTTTGTGTAGGGGTATTGCGTAGGTCTCTATCGCCAGGAAGTTAGCATGGGCATACCTTAGAATTGAATTAAATTTGTTTATTATTCCTATTAGCCAAATTATAATAAACTTGTCGTCATCTCAATCAACTGGAGCTGTAACGTTTGCGAGGGGCAAGGGGTTTTGGGGTTAAGTCTCCCATCTCAATATATATTTGGAAGTTTAAAAAATTTTTCAAATCATGACCTGAACCAGTTGTCCAAAACCCAGATCGACCTGAACCCTTACCAAACCTTCTTTCTTGTGTATATATATGTATAAAATATATGTTATATACTATTATACTGATTATTTTTTGTGTGCAGTATTAAAGAATAAATTGTCGCGTAGTATTTAAAAGTAGTTAAATATGATATGAATTCAAATACATTAATAGGCATCAAATTTGTCCACTTCTGCCCATTGCTTAATATTTTAGCATTTATTTACCTTGGCAACATTTATCAACATAAAAAAACAAATAAAACTTGAAAAGACGCTGCTCGTTAAATTATTTAAGAATTAAACAAAAGCTCAAGCCAAATTGCAGACTATATGAGCATATGTATATATATGTGAATATATGTATATATAGTTAACATAAGTGCAGCTGGCAGCTGGTTTAAATAAAGGCCCATCGATGCTTTGGTGAGTTTTTTAAGCGGTTTAAAAGGAGAACAATTATTTTTTTATTTATTGCCAGCCCCAATTTAAGGTAAAAATAGCGTCGATTGTATGCGGTTGGCATTTGGTTGTTGTTGGGCAACATGCTGCATTTTTATTGACTGCATTTTATATTATTATTATTATTTAAAAATTAATTACATGCCAGACTGGTGCGTTTACGGCTTACCTGCTTTGAAGCGGGGTATATTAGACAGTAATTTTGTATTTAATAGAATATAAATAAGTAAAAAAAAATATAGACGTGAGTAAAGCTAAAGAGCAGAATCAAACCAAATGTGTTTTTGTTAAAAAAGATTTTTATTTGATTACAATTTATGTACTTAATTATTAATGAAAAAGCTAAAATATACTTTATTCAATATAAAATTTCATAACCAGCTTGTAAAGCTCTCGAAAGCTTTAAATTCCCCTTAATTATATAACTTAATGATATGCCCTGCTAATCAAGCTCGAAAGCTCAACTTAACTTTAACTTTTATAATATGCTTTAAGCATACTTAAAAGCTTAACTGAAACTTGCAGATAATCCCATTAAACTATTTTTAATGAGCTTTAATCTCATTTGCTTTATACGGATTTGTCGACTTGCTCCTAAAGTGTTTACAGAGTATACCACAGTCGTTTTTTATCTGTGTAGGCTGAATTTAAATTAAATATGAAATATTGACTTGCTGCTTGCTGAATTTGCAGTTTTTTATTATTATTATTATAATTTTTTAACCAGTTGCTTTATTGAATACAAATATTTCTCAGAATTTAATTTACAATCAAAAAAATGCAAAGCTTTTTCAATAATCAGAAACTAACCAGGAATAATTACGCTTTGTATGTGTGCGGTGTATATTATTGCCATGGAGCAGGGACAATGCAGGCGATGTGCCCCAACAGCAAGAACAACAACAATATCAAAGTCCTTTATGCCATTTCCGCAGTGGTCTCCACAGCAAGTGAGATCGTGTGTGCGAGACTCATAAAATTGTTGGCTATTTGAACGTTTTTGTGCTATCCAAAGCCAAGGCATTGAAAAATAAAACGCGGCAAGTGAAGCTAAGCCAACACACACACACACACACACATACACCAGCACAAAAGCTGAACACAACACACACACGCACACACATCGAGTTTTAGAAAGGGTACAAAAAAATTCGAACGAAAATAGGAACGAAATCAAGCGCTTGGCTGGAATTTCATACTGTTGGCATGGCATGTCCACTCCGTATGTGTGAGTGTGTGTGTGTGTGTGTGTTATCCTTTGACAAGCAGCATAAGTGTGCAGCTTGGCCTGCGCCTGAACCGCGTGCAGGTCCTGCCGCCTCTTGGCCGCTGTCCACGTCGATGTGTTGGCCATTTTATTATATTTGCTCGCAGACATTTTTGCTCTAATACGAAAATGGGATTTTAGGATATAAAAATTATGATAGATTACCGCTGCACACACTCCGGCACACCCACACACACTCTGCACATGCAGCTGACGTGACTCGGCTTTGTTTGCCGTCTGGAGCAACTGCAGCATTGACGTCACCGTGAAAATTGTGCACGGCTTAGCCGAAGAAAATCATTTGATGATAAAAGTGGCCCTCAATTGCTTTGTTGCCGGCTGCTTGTTGCTCCGCGCGGCTTTTATTAAATTTAAGTCCGCGACGGGGAGTGGGCGGAGGCGTAGAGGACGGCAAATTGTTGGCAAGCAGCTGCCACGCAGCAGTAATAATAATCCATTAGAGAAGCAGTTTATTAAAAGATTTTTAAATTTAACCACATTGCATTCTCTATCAAGTGGCATCCAAAGCGGTTGACAAAGCTTTAAGTGCATATATAGTTATAAGATGAATGCAAAAGTTTTGAACAGAATTCAAGTTTATTGGGTAACAACATTTTAATTATCAGTTAAGAATAATATTTCAATATGTAGCTTAAGCACTTTATAAAACATGCTAACAAGTATAACAATTTATAATTTTATTTATGTTTATTTAATACCAACATATAACATATGCTTTTTTATCTTTGTTCAAATTGATTCACAGATTCTAACAATTGCTTAAATCACAGTTTAAATAGCTTATTTGCTCTGTATTTTATATATATTTCATATCATATATTATTTTTAATTTTAATCCAATCTAAACATCTAAAAAAGCCGTTTAAAATCAATCGTTCATATTTCTTGCACTTATAAAAGGCGCCATCTTTTGGAAAACAACTGCCAACAGCCCAGCGAAGACACGAACCACTACTAGCGACATCTTTCGCCAAGCGCATGTACTATCAATTTAAATCCAACAGATGCATTTATTTTGAGGCACACAAAATAAACGTGAAACTACAGTTAAATTATTCGATAAAATAAAAAACAAAATTACAACTAATCACATTTAAAAAAGTTTGTTAAATAATTGTTAATATCAATGTTGTAACCATATAAAATATCCAAGGCATATTACACTTAAAAACGGGTTTGAAATTAATTGCATATAAATAAAAAGATATAATACTAATAATTGTATGTACTTAATAAAGTACAAATCAAAATATGCAAGTGTTAGGGCCTGCTAGGCCAAATATAAACAAAATACAAAGCTTATATACAAAATAAGTAATAAGTAAATAAATAGTAAAAGCAATAAAAGATTATTTAGTCCTACAAAAGCCAGTGATTATTATTAATAAAGAATTATAAAATGTATAAATAACACTTTTTGTAAACAAATAAAATATGAATAAATAAATACATAAAACATTTATTTAAAAGTGGAATAAAGCAAAAGTGATTACCCAAGTCACTTGCATAAGTAACCGTAAATTATTTGATGACCCAGCACAAGTCGGCGCCATTTGAACTCGCCTTTGACATCAACCAAAAGGAATTCGCATTAAAAGTTCAGATTATGTACTAATGATACCATTTACTTACACGCTATTAACATGATTTTTTTACAAGTTTTAATTTTAATTCCCAAATTAAATACACATAAACATGCTTAAATCATGCGTATTGTACTTTACTGTATGTATATATGAACATATACTAATTTACCTTCTATTTTTTTAGTTTCTATTTTTTACCCAAATAATTGCGAATTGAGTTGAACGTAAACCAAAAAATGTTGAATTAATTAAAAGTTTTGTGCAACTTAAACGACAACTAAATGAACGGCAAAATCATTAAATTACAAAATCAGAGATTTGACATCCGACCAAGTTATAAAGGTGCAGCCAAGTCGACTTTGCTATGCGCTACGCAGTAGAGAAAATAGGAAGAAGCTTGTTATGTTTGTATTTAATAATCAAATAAATAAATGAAAATAAACCAAATTTTTAAGATAAATAGAGAGAAATAAAAATTAATGAAATAAGTTAAATAAATAATATGAATAAAACAAATAAAAACAGACTAAATAAATTTTATTTATTTATATATTTATTTATTTATTGATTTATTTATTTATATGTATTTAATAACTACAATTGAAAAAATTCCATTATCAGAATAATTCAGCTGAGATAAATATTATATACTTATATCACGTAGAGTGCCAACTTGAGGAGCTTTTCCTTACCAATTTTTGCTTGGGCCCCTAACACCGCTGTGGCCGACCAAGTGCGACGATGGTCAGTGCGTTTGTTATACTTACTGCGAAATTATTATTTTTTAATTAGCCATAGCAACATGTACAAAAAAACAGCTGCTAACAATAACTTCATGCAATTTGTAGCGGCTAAGGTCAGTGCGATTAACCAACTTGCCAGCCGGCCAGCTGGCCAACTGGCCAACGCAGTGTGAGCCGTGTACTCGCCCAGTACTTGGCCGGGTACAGGCCATAATGTCTATAAGGCTGTGCGTCCAATTAAACAGCTGTGTGGCCCCAACGTGACTCAGTCGGGTGAAGCAACGTCTCCCACCTCGCTCGCACTTCCTCACACACCTGTCATCGCCGACAAGCATCGCGTGCTGCTGGCTGCGTGTGAGGGAGCGGCTCGGCTGCTCAGCTAATGCCGTCTCCCTTGCGCCGCCTTGCATTCGCCTTCTCCTTTGGCCATGCGACAAATTTTGATTGTAACAAGTGGCCGGACCGGGTTTTAGTTTTAGTTTTAGTTTCAGTTTTTGTGCCAGTTCCACTCGAATCGGAGTTGATTACAAAGCGGTCCGCAATAAATTAATCCAAAATATAAATTTAAACATTTCTAATGTTCGTTTTTAGCAACATTCTGTTTTAAATAGTTGAAGAAGTTTTGTGCTTGTAACTGTTATATTTTTGTGTTTTATTTACAACTTTTATAAATATTTAAGTGCTAGCTGTGAAAGTAAATAAACGCGAGCTTTTAAAAATGGGTAATTCCAGTTCCTTATGTGCTGATCGCAATGCCATAAGGAATTTCGATGAAAATGGGTAAGCAAGGAGGAGGAGGAGGAGGCAGTAAAATCAAAGCAAAATGTTAATTAACGAGGGCAGTGTGATTAGTTTTAGAAAGTGCAAAAGTGTACAAAATGTAATTACTATGGGGATAATATGTATTTACGAGGACGTTTTTGTTTATTTAAAAATATTAGAAATTTACGTCTTAAAAATTTAAGGTCAATTCAGTTTTCATAGTTTCATAGTTTAAATAGTGAACAAAACAACAACAAAAATCATACCTTGAACGATAAGATCAACTTCTGCTTTAACGATATTTAATTGTTGTTATTGGCAACCTTTCTATTAAATGCTTGGATGTTGGCTAACTCAAGGTCAATTGGTGGAATAAACACAAAAAAATAATATATTCTATTCGAGCATGAACTTTATTAAATATGATTTATTGAAATATGTAAATTTCAAATTTAATCAGAAATGTATTGGCTAGGTCAAGAATTGGGATATTTTTTAAAAGTAATACCTAACAAAATTTTAGTTGGCGTTAAAAGAAAGTGTATTTAAATTTTTATCAAAAATTCTCTATGCTTTAGTCACGAGTTGAAATAAACGCAAAAATTAAAAATTTTAATTTATTTACAATAAATAAACTCAAAGTACAGTTATCTTCAAAAATTATTTTCATATTCCAAGCATTTAAGTAAACTTTTTTTAATAGTTTCGTGTAGTTCTCTAACAAGTTCTTCAAATTTTCGAATCCATCCATCAATAAAAATATTTTCAAGATTCCCAGATTGAAGTACAAATATACCTATACATATAGAAAACGTTCACACAAACCCTTAAAAAAGTACTCACACACCCAACACCCTGTATTGTACCATATTCAATCTGATATCTGACAAGTTCTTAGTTACTATTTACTGAGTAAATTCGACAAATATAATCCTCGCCACTTAATGACTGCACATATTACGATTGAAGATTGTAGCTCCTTAACTTGCCCCCTTAGAACAAACACAAACAAGGCAACAGGACACTGTCATGGGCAAGACCACGCCCACTCGCTGGTCGTCCTGTCGATTCACACACAAACACACACACACACACACACACACACTCAGTACAAGTAGTAATTAATGTTTAATGATTCGATTTACCAGCATTTTATTAGCGACTTACGCGCGTTTCACTGACCCCAGAAAAACACCTACAGTGCACACACGATCTGGTCCGCCCATTTGTAATACGCCAGGTCGTGGGCGTGGCTTTGCATCGATTTAATTGATGTGGCTACATTAATGCACGAAATATATGAAGTGAGGTTATTATAGAAAACAATCACAAAATCTGTCTAACTCGTGAAATCCTCAATAATAATTTAACAACAAACAAAAAAAAACAATAACAAAAAATTAACCTATTAATATTTATGAAGGTTAGAGACACATGTGTGCTATGTTGCAAGTAATTGGCCAACCGGTGCTTTACTTTCGATTTTGTGGACCAGCTCGTGGCATTGGTTAGTGCCGCCAGCCACCTGCGAGACTCGGCTGCAATTGTAAATTTTTTATACCCTTGCTCGGAGGAGTATTTGATTTTGTCAAGCAATGCGTAACGCATTGAAGGAGACAGCTGGCGACCTTTAAGGCATATAAAAGTGGACAGCATAATAAATATCATATTTAAAAATTGTATTGTTCAAAGAAGATCAATTTTTAATAATTATATTCTACACGATTTAACCAATTATGAGCTTTATAACACCCCTTACATTTGAACAAAAGCTTATCAACATCGATCTATTCTACATTTTAAAACTCTTAGATGAACAATTGATTTAAAACTTAGTTATTTTATAAAAACAGCGTTAGACTTATAATAAAGATACATTCTGCCTTGGCTAGACTTTGTAATTGATTTGAATATAGTACTCTTTATATTTCCTCTAAGTGTCTCCACTCTATGCCAGGGTATAAAATTGCATACAATATATATTTCATCATTTACTGTCAATCAATTTGTTTGACCGAATTTTAACGTAACGTTTAAAAAGTTTCGGAATTTTAATAGTGAAACCCATTAAATGCATATGCTAAACATTTTTTTACAATCTATTATATTCACATCACAAGGCCCCCGCTCACTCACAAGCAAACGACGCCTCTGATTATTTGCGAATTGTTTACACGCTCAAGCGAATTGTTTTTATACCCTGATTGATAGTCGTAAAGTCGTTCGGCACTTATCAGTGCCAAGTATGTACATATGTACATATTCTGCCTTTGTCCCTTCTGCCTCGTTCCCATCGTTATGCTAAGCTGAGCAAAGCAAACATCGACAAAAACTACAAAATGTAGTGGAAAAATAAAAGCCCCAACGACAAATGTAATAGTCATTTTCAGTTCAATTTTAGTGCTGCAACGTTTCGGTCAAAAGTGAAAAGCGCTCAACTCTGCTAAATTTAAAGCTATATATTGTATATATACAATAAGTATATGTTATATAGAGGGCATCAAGTGCAGGCCATGTACGCGACAGTGCAGCGCTTTTCCTCGTTTAAGACCTTTGGACGGCTGAAGAAGTATATATGTATAAACAAATACATATAGATGCACATTCACATCTATCTCTGTGCCCATATGTATCATTATCATGCGTCCAAAGTGGGCGTAGCATACTTCTTATCAAAATTGTCGTCTTGTCTGGCCTGGCGTTCAAGCATCACCTGTTTCTAAAATGTTTCGCAATGTCTTAATCTAAAAACAATCTACAATTTTTCAAATATTAATTATTTAAAAAAATTGGCTTTTAGTTTCGCCAACAAAATCCATTTCAACTTTATTACAATTTTTAATGAGTCGAAAAAAATCGATATGCAGTTTTAATAGTCTTTTAAATAGTTTCGCATAGGACCGAGTTAATTAGAAAACAACGCACAAGTTGCTTTAAAAGTTTAAAAAAAAAAACTGTTTTTATCTGCTGCACCCCTTCCTCGGCCTTGTGCCAATAAAGTGCCGTTATGAAGTCACAATAATACTTAGCACATAACATCACATCGAGTTTATTTTCTAATAATTAAATTATGCCGAGAACTGAGCATTTGTCTTGCCCACCCTGTCAACCATCCCAAGCAACACACACAAACACACACACACATCGCACTCTCACTCACATTCACTCTATCGCTCTTTGTCTCGTTCACAGCACGCCGATTTATCCAACGGCCAATAATTCCCACAGCCCTTCCAATGGCCAAATAACACCGTATCATCATCAGCAACTACAACAACAGCAGCAGCAGCAACAGCAACAAAATGAGCACGGTTATTACAAGACCACAATACCCGTTGGCGTTGGCAGCGCTTTTAACAGTGAGAGCAGCACTCTCTGCTCTCACTGCCAAACAGCTGATTTGTGCTCACGCGCACTCGTCCCAAAGAGTAACACCAACAACAATAATAACAAAATCAGCGCGGCACAGCCAACACACATACTCTCCCACACACACACACACGCAAGCACGAGCAGCTGTGATGGTGACTGCGCTACCGCTGCGACTGCGAAATGGCGCAGTAGTCGTGTGTGTAAAAATCATACGACTACAACGACAACGCTCGAATACGAACTTTCCAATTTTGCAAAACTCACAACACAAATCAGTACGCAACGCGACGTTGACGAGTCAACACCGACAGTAGCAGCAGTAGCTAAAACCGAAGCCGAGGCTTTGCCACCACCGATATTATCCTCGAACCACTGGCAGCAGCTACAACAGAGCCTGCACGACCTACACGAACAGCAAACAGGGCAAGCGCAGCAACTACTTGGCAACCCTAGCAAAAATCTGCAACAGATTCGCAGCTACAGCAACATGAGCAAAAGCAACGATTTGCACCGCGATCGCCTCGGTCTTTGGGGCACCGGCGACAACGAGATTCTGGGCAATGTCTCGGGACTCGAGCGCCTCAATAACAAACGCTTCAGCAAGGTAAGTCCCTAACCATACGTAAGAATTGTGGAAAAATACCAGCCGAGAGCGAGACAGTGCGGGGTTGTTTTCAGATATGTATGTATGCAGATATGTACTACAAATGATTGAACATACAGGCACACATACATTCATACATACACTCAAAATGGCACACTAGCAACTTGTTAGACGCCTGCTACACTAGGAGAAAATGGAGCTGTGAGTTATACAAACTGAAAAACTAAATACAAATGACAAATAATATAAATAAATTAAAATTTTTTTAAATGCCAATTTTTTCAAATTTATTTTTGCTGTAAAGCCATAACAACTTTTTCGCAGTGCTGTCGATATAGCCCTTAATTGAAAAAAAAGCTGACTACAAAAAAATGGTCATTGTCGTCAAAGTTTTCGCTGCTATTTTTACCCGAAATTCGTAAAAACAAAGCTCATTAATAATAAATAAATAGCTATTGAACAAAAATGTCAGCTAACAATTTTCTTAAAAAATTGCTGGCAAATGGTGCTGCCGGTTTGCTTGACCTTTAGATGACATAGCCGTAGCACAGAACGTCCGTCCACACATACGCACACAGACACACACACACATGCTACTCTGGAAGACCAAAGCTCATGTGGTATATGTATGTACTCATAAAAAAATATATGGATATTTTTATGTGGTTTTTATTGTTGTTCTTCATATAGTTGATGACAGCATTGGGCTTAGAAAATCAATAGTTTTACTAGCAAGTGTGAAGTCGCATAACCAAATTGAATAGCCAATTTACTTTGTAATTAACCAACTATCGCCAGCACCTGAACCGTTATCGCAGCCAATTTGGTCGCTTACATTTTACCGTTTAGTTTACACTTCAAGTTCATTGCCAATTTGCAGATGCTGTTCAGCTGCTTTATTGCACTCTCTCGCTCTCTATTTCGCTCTTCACTTTTTTGAATTTGCAAATTGTTTTTCCGCTTTTATGGCACAGTTGAGCGTGCATGCAAAGAGCGAGAGTAATCGTGCATGCAAACAATGCGCATGAGCTTTAAAAGGGGGTTGGGGTGGTGATGGGAACTGTGCCGGGCGCTTCATCTAATGTTTATACAGTAGTATTTAGTTCGCAGTAGTTTACTATATTAGAATTATCTATAAGGGAAACCGGGCATACGGGTTTTAATCGCAAGTTCAGGCATAGATATTGTTTCAACGGGGTTTACTGTTCGTAAAATAGTAATATTAATAAAATATTAAAATAATATAAAATATTACTATTATGTTAAATGTCTAAAAGAAGGACCAAATATTCTCAGGAATGTTATTTAATAATAATATTACGTTATTTTTCAATTAAAAATAAAAATTAAATTTTATAAAATGTAATTATTATTATAATAACTGTATCCCAATAATACTTTTATATATTTTTTTTATGTAACGGGATTTCAAGCAACAGGCGATTGTTTTCATATATGTATACATCCATAGTATATAAATATACATATATAAACTTTGCCTCACTTCTATTGCATAATGGAAATTTTCGCAATTCTTATCGCAATGCATATACTAAATACTTTCGACTTTCTAACCCACAAAACTGACCTACATTAAGCGTTTAATTCAATTTACCGTCACTTGAAACTTGAATAATGACAAGCTTATAAATGTGTCTGGTCTGTACATACATATATACACAGACGCAAAATATTTGTTTAGATACCACAAAATATGTGATAGACAAATTATTTGCATGTTTGCCTAAATTATTCGCTTGTTGGTGTTTATCGCTATAGGAAGTTAAAGGAAGCGATAAACGTTTTTTTTCACAAGTCGACACGTAGATACGCTTATAGAAGAATTTATTTCGTATACTTTGAGTTGCATGGAATATAAATATATATAGTCAGACTAAAAGGATTGTTCTCTAACCGATTGATTGTAGTAAAATTTCGTAGTAAAAAGGTATATATAAATGGGCAAAGTTGCGTTTAAACATGCTCACTGAGCTTATATGCCCCACTATTAGTGTGTGCACATTTAAATAATTAATACGGTCAACGTGCTCTGTGAATCGAAACTGTGAACTTAGTTACTTCAATAGTTCAATATGTAAATGGAAAAGAAATACATGAAAGAAGAAAACTTGGATTTGAGTAATGGTCGGCAAACAAAAGTTTAAAAGAGTAATTAAAGAAAATGACAAGAAGAGTAAAAATAGTTGACTTATACTTAGGTAAAGTAAAGAACATGAAAAGTTAATTATAGCTATGTATTTAAAAATCAAAAAAAAAACCTATTTTCGTTATTGTAGAAAACCTCTTAAGCCGCGCTTGAACGGAACCTGAACCCAAACTGAAATTTTAGAAAACTGTTTAAGATTAATTCGATCCATATAAGTACATATGGAATTGCAATTTTTTCTATTTAATTAAATTATTTAATTAAATTAATTACCCACATAACAGTCGAGTGTTGGACTAAACTAAAATATCTTTTAAAAAAATTACATTATATAACCCACTTTTTTCTGAGCGTTAAAGATACGTCTTGTTTTTTTTAGTATATTTGCATCTCATTTTGCATCTTTTGAACTTACCAAGGGCACATCCAACCCTTCGCACCCCCCTTCACAATGCATTAGCTTAAGTTGGCACCTTTCACCTTTGGCCAGGGGAAGCAATTTGTACGAAATTGTCTGTGTCGGCTTCTGTTTGTGCCATCAGCTTTTGTTGTCGATTCCGTTGCTTTCGTCATCGCAACGGGTTTGCTAACGGCAGATTTCCCACTCGCTCGCTTATCGCCGGCGGCTGCCCCTGATAATAATTATGGTGATCGACATCCCGTCGTGCCAGACACCGCCAAACATCAGCTGAGCGCGTCCCAAGTCGTATTTGTTTTTATTATTATTTTGGTTTGTTTTTACTTTTGGTTTATTTTTTGTTTTTACAAGTTTTTGCAACTTTGTCAAAATTAAATATGCTTAATCCAACTTTGGTTTATTACGTATACGCCGTGTGCGGCTTTATGAGGCAAGCGCTGGGAATTGCTTACTTTACTGTGAGATGTGTGTGTTGTGTGTTGGTGTGTTGTTGTGTATTCAAACGGTAGCTAACCTGTTGCCAGGCAAGCGATCTCTCGCACCGCCCGCTTATCGTGCGCTATTTCAATGTCAACGGTGTCGTTTTCGACGGTGTCGCATTCGCAATTTCATCAGCGCCATTGATGACGTATCATAAACAAACGATAATATTACCGATTCCAGAATGTTTGCCTTCCCTATCAGCGGAGTTACCCGAGTCACTTAAATAATAGACAGGCATACGACGTGCCCCGTTTTCAAGTATTTATTGCCGTTGTTTTTAACTCTTCAATTAGCGGCATTTAAGCTAACTACTTGGAACCACTTTTTGCCACTCATTTCACGCATCCACCACATGGGGGCAAATGCTTTCGCATTCTTTTTTTTTCGGGGCTTGTTTTAAATTGCTTTAAATTTTGATTAGATTAAATGTAATTTGAGTACTGTGGTAGGTTTCCACTGTTTGGGGGCAAATTTTGCATATGTTTTCTCAAGTATTCAGATTTGAAGCTACTTTAAAAATGCAAAAAGTTGTCATGCCACCTAATTGTTTTACTCAAGAAGAGTTTGTAGGGAAATTTCCCTCAAAACCAGCAGAATTTTGTATGACGCACTCATGAATCTCGCATAATTTAAAACCAGCATTCATTTTTGTTTTTGGGTAAATTTTTCTAGATTCCGTCTTGCTTAAACATTTTGTTCGTCATCAGGTCATAAATAGTGTTAACAATAATTTATTCAATTTAGTATTGTTTATTTTATAAGGCACGCAAAATGGCTATTAAGTTAACGTGCATATCTGACCCAATGTATATACTATAAAATTATACAAATTGATCCAAGGCGTATATTTTAAAAATTACACCAATTTACATGTTCGAAAATAGCCAATTAAAATCAAGAAATTACCAATTAATATACTTTTTATAGATTTATTTGAGATTAAGACTCTTACTGAATCCACTGAGTTACTTTTCATTGATCTTACATATTTATCCAATTTATAAATACACTGTTAGAAGAGGATCTGTCTCAAGTTATTTTTCTCAGTTAAAATCCATGAAATTATATCAAATTATATAGTAAAAGAATTAAACTCATTTTTCTTTCTACTTATATATATTTTAATGAGATGGTAAATTGTAGAATAGGGGCCCAACATATTCGTGACTTTGAAGATTACTATAAATTCAATTCAACTGCTTTTGCAAATTTTAATTCGCAGCAATTTTATTTTTATTTAAATTCGTTTTTGAATTAACATAATTATACCTAATTTAATTTTAGCTAAGCGTCTACAAGTATAATCATTACAAAATGACATAAGTCTGAGCCTGAACTTTAGCCTTTACAATTCCATACATTTATATAAATTTGTGCACATGTCAAATACTCACACGCTAACTGCCAGTTATTCTTTGTGCTGTCACGATTTGTTTATGAAGCCCTCAAAGAATTCAACAAATAGTTGCGCTACAGCCCGCACATGCATATTGTCAGGTAGAGTCCGATACAAACGCTCTAAAGGAAGTTGCACAAGCAAAAGTTGAGCAAAAAATTGAAAAAGTTGACATGATAAGTTACGCCCGCAACATATGCGAGTTCGAATGTAATTCCAGTTCATATCAGTTAATTACACAATAGCCTCAAAGCAGACTCACAAAATGTGAGTACAATGAATTGAGTGCTTTCAAATGTTGCAAATCATGCTGAGTATATCGAGGTCGCCGGCTGAGTCAGCAAGCGAATTTCGACTTTCAAATTGAGTGCCCCAGTGCATCCATTTGAATACCTGTTCCTAATCGCGTTCGTTATATGGTGGTGCGACATAGATTGACTTTGAACTTCAAACATAAAAATCTGTGCCTATCGCTTTTGGCAGGCCATGCAAATGAGCTGAGGTCAGCCGAACGACGATTGTCAGCCCATGGGCACGAGCACGAACACGAACACGAGCACGACCCGCACCGGTGACCCAGACAGGTTGGCGCGTGGCGCGTGCTCACGCGTTGTTTGCCGCTTCTCATGATAAGTGGTTCAGCCGGAGCATAGATAACGCAACCTATGTTGACAGTCTGTCGTTGATTAGTCTAATCAGCATCGAAAAAACAAATGGTAGGTGCTTCAACGCCCGGTTCGAACCTGGTTTTCCACCTTTACTTGATTTGAACCCTTTTTCGGCACTTTCATTTTAATTAAAAAATTAAAAAAAAAATTGATTTTGAATTAGAGAGTCTATTTAAGAAAAATATTTACAATTTTGCAAACAATTTTGTTTGTGAACCAACTATTTTTGGTTCGATTCGCTTTGGGTTCAAGGTCGGCTGTTTATTTTTTTATATTCAGTTGTATGCTTAACAGATCGGTTTAAGAACCAAATTTTATGTTTTTCAAATTTGGTTCGCTTTGCATTCAAGTTTGTCTATTGTTTTCTCTTTGGCAACAAATTCGGTTCAATATCTGCTTAAAAGAATTCGCAACTCGAACCGGTTCGCTTCGAAATCTGTACTCTCTCTCATTCTCCGTCTTTTCCATCCACTCACTGACTTTCACTAACTCTCCCTCTCTCTCCTTTCTCACCCTAGGGTCTCGCCTTCACACACGAGGAGCGCCAGATGCTGGGCATCCATGGCCTCTTGCCTTATGCGGTGCGCACCGATGAGGAGCAGGTGACGCACTGCCGCATCTTGCTGAATCGCTTGGAGAACGACCTGGACAAGTACATGTACCTGATTGGACTCTCCGAGCGGAATGAGCGTCTCTTCTACAAGCTGCTCAGCTCGGACATTGGCCACATGATGCCGCTGGTGTACACTCCCACCGTGGGCTTGGCCTGCCAGAAGTACAGCCTAACATTCCTGAAGCCCAAGGGCATGTTTATCTCCATCAAGGACAAGGGACATGTCTACGATGTGCTCAAGAATTGGCCGGAGATGGATGTGCGCGCCATTGTCGTGACCGACGGTGAGCGCATCCTGGGCCTGGGCGATCTGGGCGCCAATGGCATGGGCATACCCGTGGGCAAACTGTCGCTCTACACGGCTCTGGCCGGCATCAAGCCGCACCAGTGTCTGCCCATCACCCTGGACGTGGGCACCAACACACAGTCCATACTGGAGGATCCCCTCTACATGGGCCTGCGTCAGGCACGCGTCACCGGCGATCTTTATGATGAGTTCGTCGATGAGTTCATGCGCGCCTGCGTGCGCCGCTTTGGCCAGAATTGTCTCATCCAGTTCGAGGACTTTGGCAATGCCAACGCCTTCCGGCTGTTGTCCCTGTACCGCGACAAGTACTGCACCTTCAACGATGACATCCAGGGCACCGCGTCGGTGGCTGTGGGCGGTTTGTTGGCCTCGTTGAAGATCAAGAAGACGCAGCTGAAGGATAATGTGCTGCTCTTCCTGGGCGCTGGCGAGGCGGCGCTCGGCATTGCCACGCTGTGCACCATGGCCATGAAGGAGGAGGGTCTCAGCGACGAGGAGGCCCGATCCCGCATCTGGATGGTCGACAGGTGAGAATGGCACTCAATAAACGCATGTTGGCGCTCCAACTAATCCACCATTCTCTCTATCCTCACCAGCCGTGGCGTGATCGTACGTGATCGCCCAAAGGGCGGCCTCACCGAGCACAAGCTGCACTTTGCCCAGTCCAGCCCGCCGATTGACACGCTGCTGGAGGCGGTGTCCAAGGTGCGTCCGAATGTGCTGATTGGTGCCTCCGCACAGGGCGGCGCCTTCACGCAGGAGATTCTCGAGAAGATGGCCGAGATCAATGAGACGCCCATCATCTTTGCTCTGTCGAATCCCACCAGCAAGGCTGAGTGCACCGCCGAGGAGGCCTACACCCATACAAATGGCAAATGCATCTTTGCCTCCGGTTCGCCCTTCGCTCCGGTTATGTTCAACGGACGCAAATTCTATCCGGGCCAGGGCAACAACTCGTACATCTTTCCGGGCGTCGCTCTGGGCGTTCTGTGCGCCGGCATGCTGACCATACCGGAGGAGGTGTTCCTTCTAGCGGCCGAGACTCTGGCCGAGCTGGTCTCCAAGGAGGATCTGGCCAAGGGCAGCCTGTATCCGCCACTCAGCGCGATTGTCACCTGCTCGCTGGCCATTGCCGAGAAGATTGTGTGCTATGCCTTCAAGAGCGGCCTGGCCACCGTGCATCCGGAGCCCGAGAGCAAGATGGCCTTCATCAAAGCCCAAATGTACGATCTCGACTATCCGCGCGCCATGCCCGTCACGTACCCCGTCTAAATGGACCCTTAACTGCGGCACCGTCAGCTACTCAGCGATATATTTGATCCTCGTCGTACTCCTCCACGTGATCGTCGTCGTCGTTCAGTTAAACTGGCAGCAAACTTTCCATTCCACTTGCTTCTCTGAGTTGCCGTACGAATTTAGCCGCGGGCATCAAACAGCAACAATTTGCATATGTTATTTATTTTTTAGTGTCGCACACACACACACCACACATATATACATCCTTTGTTAGCATCCCTTAACACGTCTAGTTATCCGCACAGAAACTCGGATTTGTTTGCTGGCCCAAGAGTTACCGAGAGAGAGAGAGAACACCATATTGATAAACATTTGTACTAACTTTATAGATAATCATTTTAACGATGCTGATGATATGTATGTAAATGGGATATTAATATGATATGATAGATATCTTTATATGTATACAAATTCTATGTAAACGTGAACACAAACTATGTTTAGTGCATAAGTATATAATAATAAAATATAAAAAAACAAATATTCAAATAATCTTACTGATGCGGATTTAACATGAATGTCCAAACAGTCCAAATACTGTTGAGCTTGAAGTTTTACGATGAGCACAATTAAAAAGGGTAAAAGAGCGGAATCTTTTCCGACTTACAAATTTAACATTAATGTTAAAACCAAAAAGTGTGACAACACAACAAATATTGATTATTTAATAAATTACTGCGAAAGTTACCTACAACAAAAGCTAAAGTGCTCCTGCTTACAAAATGAAAACAATTTAACATTAATGTTCACTGTTGAACACCAACACCACTATTGACGACCAAGCTACAATTAATCAAGCTAATTATTTCTCTATGAAAGCTAAAAGAACATTTAAAAAAATTTTATTCAATTTTAATAATTTCACGTTAAAACAATTTAAAAATATTTAATTTGCGAACTGTTTTTTTAAGGCTTAAATTAAAAGATAACTGACTCCGGTTTACTAAATGAAAATGCTTTAACATTAATGTTAAACACAGAAAGATTGACCAGAATAAAAACATTCAACAAGTGGTAGCCCAACCTCAGGTTTACTGTCGCGACTTGAGAAAAGCAAAGAGTCTGTAGGCCAGCTGCATGATCTGAAATAACGCAAATTACTAAAGCCTAAATTACCAAGTGGATATTCTGCTTACTTCAGAAAAGTGCTTCATGTTGACCTCAACCAGGCCATAAGCTGTTAGTTTCCTAGAGCACTGTGCATATTTAAGCCAGATTAGGAATAACTTGCGGTACTTTTTGCTGCCCATATACCAGTTTTGATTATAAAGTACCGCATTTAGGCGAGACGACTAAGAAAAAAAGATATATTAAAAAAACAACTATTGCAGTCGGAGGTGTTAATTATTGTTATTTTGAAAAACTCTTTGTGAACGAGTAAAATTATTATTATATCAACTCACGGCCTCCTCGATCTGCGTGCCGCGCAGACAAATCTCAAAGGTGAAGACCACCAAGGCCAGCGTGGGCAGAATATACTTGACAATCAACAGCGGATCCTGCGTTTCGGTGATCAGATACAAGTGGAAACATATCGATGTGGCGCCCACCAGATCGGTGATCAAGATCGCCAGCTTGAATATGTCATTAAACTGATCGCATATCCGGTTGACCTGCTGCTGGCGGCGGATCAGGGCACACACGTGCCCGTAGAACTGCGATTCATCGTCGGTGTTCACGCTATCGGCGCCATTAAGTGCCTCCAGCTGCCTGCAAAAGCCGTCCAGATGCATGATGACCTGGGCCTGCATCATATTGAACAGCGTGTCGAAGCTGGTGAAGAAGGTGACGCCAACCAGCATGGAGTAGACATCGTAGAGCCACACCAGCGGATACACCGTATGATTCTGCCTCAGGTCGTAGGGCAGCCAGCCGCCAAGCAGCTGATGATCCAGCAAAATGGGCGCATTGCGATCCTCGTAGGTGAGAACGTACATGACCACGGGCGCACAGCAGAAGCCCGTAAGCGCATAGTTAGCATAGAGACCGACGTAGCCGTGTCGCTTCTGATACCGTTTAAACACGCCGGGCACATCGAGCACCCTTTGGCCGGCCCAGTCCCGTGGGAATTCCCCGTCCAGCACGTTCAGAAAATCGACCACATCGCGACGTTTGATGAACAGCATTATGCCCCGAATCGTAAAGTAGATCGCTATGCTCAACACGGGCAGGTTTTGATGGGAGGTCACGCCCAAATGCGTAGATCTCACGATGTCAAACAGATTGATGCCAAAGAACCAGACGTCCAACAGAAAACTCGCATAGAAAACGCGTTCGGTTTTATTGACCAGGCGCCCATCCTCGTTGCGTCCGAATTGAAAGTGCAGAAAGTGAAAGACCTGCTGATACTTTTGGAACTGCAGGAACTGCTCAAACTCAATGGGCTGATCCACTGCGTCCATGATGCCACCAAATTCACGTCCAATAACTCACTATAAAGCTGTGCCATCCGACTCGACTTTATATGCAAATCCAACACCTGCCATATATTGGATAATGAAAGCCTAGCAGCAGCTATAATTACCTGCAGATTGCACCAGGCAGGACTTTTTCTGCAATTTAATTACTAGCTAGAAGGTGCTACTTAATACTATATATTATTAGTGGGTGTCTGATTATTGCTTTAATTGCGGTATTATATCATAAGCTTAAGAAAGATTTGCTTAGGTCAAAAACACGTACAAGTTGACTTTTTATTTGAGATGTTGTGATTTGTCAAATACGAAATGTATATTCAAGTACATTAGAATAAATAAATTCATTCATCTGGAATGTTCAATTTAAAAATTCCCGGTTAATTCAAACCAATTGTTTTTAATGTGTCGATAAGCCAATCAGTTGCGCGCTTACGTTACTCTGTTTCGCGTTAACGTCAATCATTACGCGTTTACGTTTGTTTTGGTTCTGCTCAGCGCATGGAAAATGCTAAAGGTTAGAGCGAGACATCAAAGCTACACCGTTCGTACATTTTCTGTTGCATCTCTGCACATGAATAACGTAAAAATTGCTTAAAGCGATTGCAAAAAGAAGAAAACAACAAATTGCAGTGAAAAACAATTACGAAAATAATGAAAAGGTTAACGGTAAGCATAAAGAAAATATTCTAGTTATGGTGCGTATAATAATTATGCCCCACTTTTCGCTTAAAGGCAAGATTCCATTGCCGTCAACTAGCCTACGAGCTGAAGCAGAAACAGGTGAGAGCCGTGTTAAAAATAACTTTAGCCAAACACCTTACGCAAAATATATATGTATACACATATCTGAATAGGCCATAACGGAGCGCCTGCTGCACCGCATACTCTATTCGAAACGCCTGCTGGTTGACCACGTGGAGGCGCTGGAACAATGCCTCCAACAGCATCCGGAAGCGGCGCCCGGCCGGCAGTTGTTGACCATGCGGAACGCCTGCCTGTTGTTGGGCGGCACAGTCCTGCAGCACTTGGTAACGCCGCGTGGTTTGCAACTGGCGCTGATGCCCGCCATCTGTCTAACCAGCTCTTTCGGCGCTTTGTTGGCTGTCAAAAGCGTTTTCGTCTGCCGCAACAAAATCGTTGAGCGCAAGCTGGAGGAGCTGGTGAAGACCATCGATGAGTTTGGCAACTGCATTAGACGCAACATGACCTACTTTCAGGAGATTATCATCATGAAGCAGGCCGAGCTCATTGAGTACGTTAATTCCAATAAAAAGAGTCCATGTAAACACCCTACTTTATTTGCCCGCAGATCACGTCAGATAGAACGCGCCTGGGACTGCATCACAGCTGCCAAGGAGGTGACCGAAATACTGTACGATGCCACGCGCAAGCTGGAGGTCGACTATCCCCTGCCCGCCACATATGGCCCCCACTATGCGCCCATGGAGGAGCTGCGCGAATGCGAATACTTTAAGAACAATGTCACGAATTACAGTCCGAAGCATATAAAGGTGCGTAGTATCAGGTGATCGATATATATCCTATACCAATCTCTGGCACTCCGCAGGACTTCCACAACATATTCGCCTATGTGCAGTCGCAGTATTTGCTACGCCTGGCCCTCACCATTATGACGCAACCTTCGATATCGCAGCTGAGCGCCGATCTGGTGATAATTAACAAACTGGTGCGACAGCTGGTGCAGGAGGAGGAGCAGCATTTCAAAAATCTGGCGCTGACCATGCAAAACAAGCAGCAGCTTGAGCTGGCGCAGCTAAACGCCGCCAAAACACAGCAGCAACAAAGCGGACCCATTGCCGTACTGCAGCATTCGTCGCTGAAGCTCAGCGCCTGCATGGTAGCCGTGGCCGGTGAGTGCCAGGCGCTGGACGTCACACTGCAGCGGCTGACGGCAGCGGAGGCGGCGAACAGGAACAATGCAGATCAGCTGGTGGCCGTGGCCAACAATATGCGTGGCATTGAGAATGCGTTGGCCGTCTGCTGTGACGATTTCCAGCGCCTGATGCTGGTCTACAGTAAGTTTCTGAATAGCAAACTAGATTTGGCGATTGATCCGCCCGGCAAGAGCAAGACGAACACCAGCCACGATGAATTTCCCGAGAGTATTTTGCGCGTGGAATACCTGCAGAATCCCAGCGAGCCGCAAAAGTGTGATGACTTCTTTGCCTACATGTACGACGAGCAGGAGGCGCGACAGGACGACAACGACCAACAGGCGCCGCATCCCACGCCCGAAAAGGAGCTCCTCAACTTCGAGAAGCGCATCACGAAGGGCAAATTCAAGCCGGTGCTCCGGCAGCTCAAGGATCGCATCGATCCCATACGCCGTGTCATGCTGGAGAAAGAACGCGAGGTGCTCGCAGCCAAGGGCATCAATGTGGATGAGCTGTTTGGCGCAATGGAGCACGTGGACCCCGACCAGCAGCAGCAGCAACAGCAGGATAATCGCCTAACCGATTCATTCAGACAGAGCGACTTCGATGGCAGCGACACCGAATCCGACTCGGCGGATGAGGTATACAAGCAGCGCAGCAAACAAATCAAAGAACGCGACAACTTTGCCGAAATGCGACAGTTTCTGGCCCAAAAGCAGGCCGTCAATCTGTTCGAGCTGGATGCCGATATGCGTCACTTATTGGCCCAAAAGTCAGCCGACCAACCACGATCGACGGCGGCCATGGACGAGGAGCTGCTCGAGAGCGAGTGCTAGGGCCCAGTGCCCACCGTTAGCCACTTTATCTCTGTTTTTGCATTTTATCTATAAAATGTATGAGATAAGCGACACAGCTGTGCCCTGAGCGACTTTCAGCGCAACTGTTTGTCATTCAACTTCTGATTGTTCCTTTCCATGCTATTATTTATCGCTTTTATTTTAACATTGCCCCCGACCTTTTGTGCTGTGCAAAAAGTCATTCAAATTAATAAACTAATTTAGACAAGAGTTGTATGGAATGTAATTCTAAGTTCAATCAAGCCGTAAAAAGTCCTCGAATCTCGTGGAATTTGAGATTTTAGTAATATCTAAGCCAAAATCCTTAATATTGTTAATGTTGTTCCATTATCCCAAAAGAAATCAAGTCATAACTGTGATCCTTGATGTCGTTTCTTTATGTAGATGCTTAGGTAGGTTACAGTAGTCGCTCGTAATGTGGAATGCTCCAGTTGCATAAATAATATATGTAATTCCAATTTTTGAAAACTTAATTTAATACAAAAAAATGTAATGTAATTGTCCAGATATTTAAAGCTAAACTTTCACGCCGTGAATTTAAAATTCATATTTTTGGGAACGTATTTTGTATTTTTTTGTATTGTAGAATTTTAAAAACTAATTATAACTTTATCAATTGTTTGTATGCTAATAAAAGGGCTTCCAGAAATTAGATATTTTCGCAAATTGGCAATAGCTTAAGAACAAAAATACTAGGCAAGCGACTACTGTACTTTACCCTAAATTTAATAATATCCATAGATCAATTTCAATTTGAAAGAAAATTCTATATTCAAGTGTTAAAAACAGAATTTAATAAAAAAACTGAGTGAAAAATATAGTTTTTCAATTAAGGCAAGCTCACTAAATGCTGTAGTTAGCGAGTGTCCACTGTATCGTTGAGTAAAAATAATCCTTGGGTATAAAAATGGATTTTATTTCACAATCGTTAAAAACTATCGAAACTTAAGTACAATACAAACAGCGATGGCAACACTAGACACTAGGGATGTGGTGGCAGCACTCCTCAGCGGAGTTCGGATATAAATACATACATATATATACAGAAAAGTCTTAGGAATTTTTTTTTTGTTTAGTTTTTTTTGTTTTCTGATTTAGTGGGTGAAACACTTTCGTGGACATCTTTGGCTCATCAAAGGCGAAACAGGCAGCCGGGACAGCACGGGCTCCGGATCAGGCATTGGGTGCGCCCGTGGTGGCACTGGCGGCATTGTTGAACTTGCTGGTAACCGAGGCCGGCTGCAGCTGCGAGAAGGCGGACAGATTGCTGCCGCGGACGCTCGTGTAGCGTATGGGCTGGACGCCGTAGTCGTTGCCCTTGAGCCGGCGGCGCACGCAGACCACGATGAAGCCGATGATCAGGCCCGCCACGACCACCACGCTGGCAATGATCACCGTGAGGATGATGTAGCGGCGGCGCAGAAATCGCGGCGGATCGTCCTCGACGGCGCGATATTTCTTCGGTATGACCATATTGCAGATCTGCTCCGCCGTCAGATTGGACAGCGGCAGGCCGGCCAGCAGATACGGCGTATCGCAGCGCGCCACCGCGTTGGCCTTCTGGAGCACGTGCGGCACGCCGGCCTGCTCCAGCGCCTGCAGCAGCTCGCAGCTGCAGTACCAGGGATTGCCCGCAATGGCCAAGGAGCGCAGTCGTGGCCAGTTGGAGCCGCTGCTGTTGCTGCTCACGTTCAGCGTGAGCGTGGTCAGGGCGTTCTGCGAGATGTCCAGCTGCGTCAGGTTGCGGCTGGGCAGCAAATCCATGAGTTCCAGGCGGTCCAACTTCGGATTGCGTGCGCAGTCCAGCTGCTCCAGGGCGGGCAGCCGCAAGGCGCCCAGCTCAATGGTGCGCAGCATGGGCATCTCACTGATGTTCAGGCGACGCAGTGCGTCCAGCTGCTGGAAACTCTGTGCGCCTATTTTGGCCAATGGATTGCCGGCCAGATTCAGCTGCTGCAGCGATTTGCCCAGCTGCCCGAGGCCGGCTGGCACGACGGCGAACTCATTGCCAGAGATGTCCAGCTGATACAGATTGCCCAGTTGCGGGAAGAGGTCGGCGGGCAGCGTGAGCAAACCGTTGTGCGACAGATCCAAGTGCTGCAGATTCGAGATGGAGGCCAGCGATGCAGTGGTGGCCGCATCCAGCACGCTGAGCCGATTGTGGGCCAGCAGCAGCTTCCTCAGCTGCGGCGTGTGCTCGAAGAGCTTGCGATCCAGCCGGGATATGCGATTGTGGCTGAGATCCAGATCTCTTAGGGCAATGGGCTCATATTTGGTGCTGTTGAAGGGACCGCGGAACAGATCCGGCTTGAGTGCCTCATCCGCAATCTCGTTCCAGCTCAAATAGAGACCCTCCACATTGGGCACGTCCATGAAGAGCGGCGCCTGCAGCTGCTGCATGCCGCAGTGGCGGCACAAGAAGATCAGCGTCGCATTCGTCGCGGGCAGCTGCTGCAACAGGCGAATTCTGTTGCCCGAATACGCGGCCACAATCTCCATGCCCGCGTGCTGGGTGCCAAACTCCGCCGGCCAGCGGGCCAGAATGTGGTCGAAGTTCTTCATGGCACACCCGAGCGTCTGGTGCAGCCGGTGATTGTCGTCCTGGGCACTGAGGCAGATGCACGTCTGGCATATATTCGCCACGGGCTGGTAGGGTATATCCTCGTGCTGCCCAGCCACCAGGATCAGCAGCAATGCTGTCGTGCAGAAAAGCTGCAATAAGCCGGGAAAGAGGCAAGAGGAGGGGTTAAGAATTTATTAAATTCATTTTTGCCTTAATACGTATTAGCCTTGAAATAAGCTGTCCCAATTGTAGCTCCCCTTTTAAAGCAGAGGAAGGGGTTAATAATTTTATATTTATTTTCCCTTTTTAAGATTGGGAGGGGGTTAAGAATTTTTTTTTATATTTTTATGATAGTTTTCTGTTTTTTTTTTTGGCACTTTAGAATATATGTATGTATATATTTTAAAACTCCTTCATAAACAGGCGCGCTTTTAGCTGGACAATAAGCAAAATTAGTTTAAAATTGCCTACTTTGTTGCAAAATTGTGTAATAATATAAAAAACATTATGCAACATTATACACATTCAAAATGAATCAATTATTTAATATAATAACGTCTGTCAGATTTCTAAACAGATAGCTTAATTGTACTCAGTACTATGGGGCAGAATTGCCGAATTCTCTTCAAAATTTTTAATTGAATATTGTTTTAAAAACACCTATTTTATTATTTTAAAAATAAATTTAAAAGTCCCTCTAAGTTAAAAAAATATATATAAAATTTCAAAAATTTTATATAAAAAAATCAATTGCAAATTTTCTACTTATACATAGTTTCTCTACAAAATTTAGTATTACATTTTTTCTGATTCAATATTTCTCATAATGTTATTCTATATTTGAAGAAAAATTTAAATATTTTTAATAAAAACGTATTGCCAAAAAAACATAAAAACACAAATTTCTGATTAAAACACTTTCAACCTATAAACTTCCATAAAAAGGTTTCCCCAAACTTAGTAATATATAAACATATATATACGGTATCTATACTTTAATTAGTGTGCGCACTTTATTTATATATATATGTATGTATATAGCTGACCCCAACGAAAAACAATTTCAGATAAGATAAGGAATACATTCGAAATTTGAGATACACATACATATTTTTACTTACCAGCAGAAAAGGTTTGTACTTCATTCTGTATACGTTGTTATTTATTTAGATTTATAATTATGTTCGTGTTAACTCCTTTTTGTTCAATTAAAATTAAATGCACAAAACACTTAAAGCATTTATTACATGCACTGCACGAATTCCAGTTGAGTTTTTCGTTCGAATTCGATTGCGCTGCGAATTTAACAGCTACGTCGAGCACTTTTCGAAGTTGAATTGGAACTTAAGTAAATGATTCAAACCGCAGACCGTGGGCTGAGGCATTATTTGTTTTGATTAGATATCAGTTGAGAGCAGAACATAGCTGCAAGCTCTCTCTCTCTCTCCTTTCGTGGCGCTCTCGCTATCACACATAAACTTCCGCTCTCGCAAGCACTCTTGTTCCCACTCACATACTTTCGCTCATTTTCGGCTAAGCCGCGTTTACCTGATATGTAAGTACAGTGTTTCTTTGGTAAAAGTGAATTAGAATTGAGTCATCAACACGTATTGTTTTGTTCTGCTACAAGGTCGTTTTTGTTGATGCCAGCTGCACACTGTCTGAATCAATACACACTGCGTGTTGTTTTTCAATTTCAGAGTATAGAGCATATACATTTAAGTAGCGTCAATGATACTAGTCGATAAGATAACGAATGGTGCCAAGCACTAACAAAAGCAACTACATACACAGTTGACTCAGCCGAGCTCTTTGCCGCTTGATTCGCATAGAGAAAAAGAATGGCAGCACTGGCAATTTTTAAAGAAATGCCGACTGGTTGGCCTATCCAATTAGATTGAGGGGCCAATTGCAATGGCAACGGCAACGGCAACAAAACATGTGTCACTACGTTCCATTGAACTTTGCGCCTTAATTCATACATATACATATGGTACAATGTGTGCGTGTGTGTACCATATGTACATATGTATGTGTGTATATTGATACAATGAGACAAATTGAGCTGTTGGAAGAACTTGCAAATTGAGGCGGCTGCTGGTGTACAGCTGCGATGTGGGCGCTACAAAAACAAGAAAGCACACGACCGACCGATACCCTGTTTACATTGCATAGCAATTGGTACGCAATGTTAGAATTTTGGATCGTATATGTTCAAGTTTTTGGACAACAGTGAGGTCTAAATAAAGCCGGAAATTGGTAATAACATCAAAACATCTTTAGAAACAAGAAGTTGAGTTTTCAAGTGATAATTCCTATGGGGCAATTGATATATTTACTGGGTGCACAATTAATACGAATCCATAACAAGTTTCAGTCCCACTTTAATCGTACTACTTTAAGAGCGAATTTGTCGATATTTTCATATTGTGACGTCACTATGCTGGAGCTCAGAATTCGTTGCATAAACTGTGGCTCTCTCAATTTTTCACACAAATACACTCCAAATTGGCCGCACTTTACTAAGCTGTGCTTCTTCTTTAAAATCAAAATTTTACGCTATTAAGGAGCAAAATATCGAACATTTCAAATTTCTGTCTCGTTCTTATAACTTTCGATATCGGTGCGTTTGCTGCTGTCCAAGAATATATCTGATTTATGCTCCCTTCTGCCCGTTACATACATTTGCACAAAACGATTATACCTTTGCTTACACACATTTAATGGGTACAGGGTATACAACGAAAATAAACAAATGTTTGTGGTCGCCGAGTGGAAATTGGTTGCATAAACACAACAGACCCGGCTGAGTCATCAATATTTGAGTTTTCATAAAACTTAAACTTGTATTTATTATAGATTATATTGCTATTTCGGTTGCCTTTTACATCGGAGCCGACGCCACACGCTTAGAAACCGCAGACGACGTTGCACGCGTTGCCTTTCAACTGGCAGCTGAAACCCGTTTCGTTTGTTGTTGCAGCAGCACTTTTGCAGCTGCCGCCGCGGTTCATCCTCATTCTGGTCTTAAATCAAGCCCGAAGACAACGCGAACACGCCGAGGCAACTGAAAGCGAAAACGAAAAGCGCAGCAACTGCGATCGTTACCTGCCTGTTGCTCAAATTCAACTGAAACTGGAAATCGTTAAAGCAGCCACAGCCGCAGTTCAGGCATTCTCTGTCAATGCTGCTGCCTTAAGCTGGATATCGATGGCCGTTCCCACAAGCTGGATGCCAACTAACCCCCTCCCACCCCCACGCACCGCTCTGGCCACCAAAAGCAACACGAGTGCCCAAAACCGGTCGTTGGCCGAATTTGTGATTGCGGCACATTGTTTGTGCCACCGCCGTGCTTTACATTGGCTTAATATTAATGGGTGGCAGCTGTGCCACTTCAAATGCAGTTGCGGCCAGCGGAAACGCCTGTCGTGCCGCGATCGTTAAAGAGCGCCAGTTGCGTGCGCTTCCGGTGCACGAAGAAACAAAACCAGATTTGTAATTAGGAACAAAGATTTATAATAGCACTGCACCTATCTCATATGCATGTAGTAATCGATGGCCGAGGAGAACGCCGCAAAGCCCAGGCCGCCAATGAGGCCAGCCTTAATGCCCGCTCGCAGGCCGATCAGTCCGCCCGTAATCCCGCCCGCATAGGTGCCGTTGCGCCAGTCGGTGACGCCGCGTTTCTGCGTTGAAGTTAAATGTGAGCTATGCAAACACAAGTGGACAAAGGCCAAGACACGACACTTACGCTTTCGATGGTGCATTCAACAATGGAGAAGACGGCGCCGATTAATGCAAAGTTCTTGGCGTACGAGTGCGTCGTGGAGCGCATCTCGCGGAACACTTCGCGCGCCGTCTGTTTCTTTTCGTTTGCGAATGGATCGGCCATATTCGGGTTCACGGAGGCACTGAACAGACCCAAAGCGGCACCCAAGCCGTAGCCTGCGGGTGTAAGCATATATGTATTGAGAGATCTCGTTGGGCGCACGTCGAGGAGACTTACCCATGACACAGGCCATGACGCTCTTGAAGCCGCAGCTTTCCACGGCTGTTTCGATGAGCTTCTCCTCGTTTGTTTTGATTTTGATCGGTCCATTGCTTTTGGGTATTATGATATTCTCGCGATATCTTTGCATGTTGCCCACGAAGTGCATGGCCATTCTGTCCAGCTCGGCGGTATCCAAGACGACTGGTTTGCCCGCCTCGCCGGCCTTGGGCTCAATCTTTGGCAACACTGACATGCTTCCCGTTTATTAATTAATTTGTTGTCAATACAGAATTTGATTAAACCGTGTGAAATTGTAAGGCGTGTTGAAGTAATGTGAATTGTTATCACATCGTAAGCGGCAGTAGCAAGAGTTGTACCGAATCGTTCAAATGAACTTAACTGAACGAACGAACTACGTCCCAAGTTATAGTTCACCGTACGTTTGAGCACTATCGTTCGTTTAGCTTGTTTTATTATAATATATATTTTTGTATTTTGATTTTTTGTTTGCAACAAGTTAGCTCTAAAGTTTTTATTTTAAATTAGCTTTATATAAATAATAAATCGAACGCTCGATTTACCAAATTAAATAAATAAAAAAGAAACAAAAAGTTTATGTATGAAGAATGGTGATCTTTTTTAATGCATTAAAAGGTAATGTAACTGAATATTGGAACTAAGAACCAACAAAATACGATGATGAACTTACTGTTTTAATTGAACTACCATGTGCAGCACTAGAAACAGCACCAGCTGTTGCGTCAGAGTTGTCACAGCCACCCAAGTGTGTCGAAACCTATCGATTGTACTCCACTTGACGAGTCGTCAAGTTAATTATTTTTAAATTGTGGTAAATTTATTGTTTAGCATACTGGAATATACTTAAATATTAATTTTATTGCTATCACAAGTTGATTATACATATACCAAAAGGGAAAACATAGAGAAAATTGCATTTGTTAGAAATGTGTCAAATGCTGCGCTTATTATCCGCTCCGCCTGCCGCTTGACATCGTTAATTAAAGGCATAAATTAGGAGCAGGATGACACAGAAGCCTATTACTGCCCCTAGAATAAGGGAATCGCGTCGTTTTTTGATATTGATGCGCTGTATAAGACTGCAAGGAAAGCAAAATTTAATTAGTTATTTACAAAATATAATGGTAACGTTTCTCACCTTGATATTAAAGGAAAACGATTGGAAATGTCGTTAAAGCGGGTCTGCAGCCGCTTGAAGGCTTGGCGCTGTGCATGCAGGTTGTCCCGCGTCTCGATGGCAATGTTAATCTGATCATTGACCATGTTGCTGGCGCTGCTCAGGTGACCGCTCTCCTTCATGTACATCTCGCGACGACTGAGGCCCGATATCGAGGGACTGCCGCTGGTGGCCAGTCCCGAACCGCGCAGCAGCTCCTCCCGCTCGATGCGCATGGTGTGATTGGCGGAGATCTTGTTGAACTCCTGCCTATAGCCCTGCAGTATCTCCCTGTGCCGCTGCAGCGTGTGCATCGCCGCACTTCCCGTGGCGGGCAGCTCCGACATGGACTCATTCAGCGTCGACAACTGCAGGTGCACGCAAGTGGGTTAAAGGACCTCCTTTATTAGCCTTGCCACGACTCACCTTCTCGAGCATCTGCTCGATTTCGGCGGACAGCGAGTCAAACACATGTTCGCCCAGCAGAGGTGATGTGTCAGCGCTGTTGTTGCTGTTGCTGCTTAGGCTGCTGCCAGCTCCGATTTTGCTGAACGCCACAAGTTTGAGGTCGATTTCATTTTCCAGAGTGCGCGCCTGCTTGCGTAGCACTTGTAATGTTCATGGGCGAGAGTTAGGCAGTTGAACAAGTTAGCATTAAAATGCACATAATTACCATCATAGCTAGAGCCAACCATTTGCATTTGAGCAGAGTATTATTTTTACTTGCATGCACAACAATAAAATAGATCTAGAGCTGCCAGGGCTGCAGCATACAGACATATGGTATTTTTCATGAAACCCGTAAAACAAAGGAATGCATAAAGTGATGTTAAATTTAACAAAAGTAAGCCCAGTAAGCCAAGATTTGTTTCAATTTTTATTTAATTGAGCTTAAATCAGTCAATTTTGATATAAATAAATAACAAAAATAATATATAAATACAAAATTGAACACGGTAATTTTTGGTGTATTTTGTAATCTATTATCGATAAGTGTGCATCGATTATTGCAGCTAGCATATGTGCAATAATTGAACGCGATTTTGTTGCCGGCAAAACGTTAAATTGATTGGCATTTAATTTAAAACAGAATACGACATGTCGCAGGCGCCAACAACAAATGACGCACGTGTGCCCGACGAGGAGAGCGATCTGCTGCAAATCAAGCCGCTGTAAGTAGCCTCTCACTATTGCAAACAAGCGACAACGAAATTCATGATTCCCTTGCAGTGGAGCTGGCCAGGAAGTGGGGCGCTCCTGCATCATGCTGGAGTTCAAGGGCAAGAAGATCATGTTGGACTGCGGCATACATCCGGGGCTGTCTGGCATGGATGCACTGCCCTATGTGGATTTGATAGAAGCTGACGAAATTGATTTGCTCTTCATTTCACAGTGCGTAAACAACTTGAAATTTTCTTGGCCCATAAATTAGATAATCTCGACTCTTTTAGCTTTCATTTGGATCACTGCGGCGCCCTGCCATGGTTCCTAATGAAGACCAGCTTTCGTGGACGCTGCTTTATGACACACGCCACCAAAGCCATCTATCGCTGGATGCTCTCGGATTACATCAAGATCAGCAATATATCCACGGAGCAAATGCTGTATACGGAAGCCGATCTGGAAGCTTCCATGGAGAAAATCGAGACGATAAATTTTCACGAGGAGCGTGATGTCATGGGCGTACGCTTCTGCGCCTATAACGCTGGTCATGTGCTGGGCGCGGCCATGTTTATGATTGAAATCGCGGGCATCAAGATTCTGTATACGGGCGACTTTTCGCGCCAGGAGGATCGTCATCTGATGGCCGCCGAAGTGCCGCCCAAGAAGCCAGATGTGCTCATCACCGAATCCACCTACGGCACACACATACACGAGAAGCGCGAAGATCGCGAGAGTCGCTTCACATCGCTGGTGCAGAAGATTGTGATGCAGGGCGGCCGCTGCCTCATTCCGGTGTTTGCCCTGGGTCGCGCCCAGGAGCTGCTGCTGATATTGGACGAGTACTGGTCCCAGAATCCCGATCTGCACGAGATACCCATCTACTACGCTTCCTCGCTGGCCAAGAAGTGCATGGCCGTCTACCAGACCTACATCAATGCCATGAACGATCGCATCCGGCGCCAGATTGCCGTGAACAATCCGTTTGTCTTTCGCCACATTTCCAATCTAAAGGGCATCGATCACTTCGACGACATTGGACCGTGTGTGATCATGGCCTCGCCGGGTATGATGCAGTCGGGCTTGTCGCGTGAGCTCTTCGAGAGCTGGTGCACCGATCCCAAGAATGGCGTCATTATAGCCGGTTACTGTGTGGAGGGCACCCTGGCCAAGACCATACTCTCCGAGCCGGAGGAGATAACAACGCTATCTGGCCAAAAACTCCCGCTCAACATGTCCGTGGACTACATATCCTTCTCGGCGCACACGGATTACCAGCAGACCAGCGAGTTTATACGGATGCTGCGACCCAATCACGTGGTGCTCGTGCACGGCGAACAAAATGAGATGTCCCGCCTGAAGCTGGCGCTGCAGCGTGAATACGAGGCGGATGCCAGCACGGACATCAAGTTCTATAATCCCCGCAATACGCACGCTGTCGATCTATATTTTCGCGGCGAGAAAACCGCCAAGGTGATGGGCCACCTGGCGGCTAAAAAACCGGAGGTGGGCAGCAAACTCTCTGGCGTGCTGGTCAAGCGCGACTTCAAGTACCATTTGCTGGCACCCTCGGATCTGGGCAGTAAGCATTACCCATTAACCACATACCGTAAGCTTATGCGCCTTTGCCTAATTCCCCGCACTTCGTCCGTTTATTTCAGAGTACACGGACATGAGCATGTCTGTGGTCACGCAGCGCCAGTCGATTCCGTGGACTAGTTCGCTGATGACCCTTCAGCTGTTGCTGGATCGCATTGGTGCTGGTTGCGTCGAGGTTGTCGAGCCGGAGCGCAAGCTGCGCGTCTTCAACTGCGTCGAACTGACTGTGGAACAGAAGATCATTGTCATGGAGTGGCACGCGACGCACGTGAACGATGTCTACGCCGATGCGGTGCTGGCCTGCCTCATGCAGTCCGAGCTGGGCGGCACTAACATCAAGGGTGCGGCCAAGCAGACCAAATCCGAGGAATCCCGCTTCCGCGAGTGCCTCATCGAGACGCTGCAGGACACCTTCGGCGACAGCTGTGTGCCCAAGATGTTCAAGGGCGACCTGCTGCCGGTCACGGTCAGCGGCAAACATGCCGAAATCAATCTGGAGACCTTGGTAAGAATTGGTCTACGGATTGGTATTTACTTTCTGTTTCTCATTTGCTCTTCCATTACAGACCGTCAACTGTGCCGAGGATGAGGTGCTGCGGCAAATGCTGAACACCACCGTGCAGAAGCTACACCAGACACTGGTGTCCGCCTATTGATGCTGAGAACCCAAACCACATGTGAATTCTCTGTATCTTTATTAATTTCCAATTCAAAAGATGTACAATTAAACTTGAGGTTTAGTTAACGTATTTAGCGCGCAGTTCTGGTCTTGGCTATCTGCTCCTTGAGCACCAGAATGCTGGCGCGTTGCTCTGGCGGCAGCTGGGCAATCTGGTCGTCGGATAGTTGCAGCACCTGCATAATGAGTGCGGCCTTCTCCTGGTCGGACGCATCCGACGGCAGGACGCCGTGTGCGCCCAAGCGGCTCTGCAGCTGCAGTGCCGCTGACTGCTGCTGCTGGGTCACCGGCTGCTGCACCTGCGGCGGCGGCTGCTGCTGCACGGGACATGGGGGCATGGCACCACGTAGGCGCGGATCCATGGGACGCTGGCGCGGGTCGCTTGGGTATGGGATGGGCGCGGCAGGCGGCCCTTGTTGCTGCTGCGGCTGCATTTGGGCGCGAGTGCGTGGATCCATAAGTGGCGGTGGCACCGGATTGGGCATCGGACCAGGCACCTGCCGCATATCCTGATCCAGATTGCGCGCAATCATCCGCGGATCTATGTTGACCGGACCACCAGGCACCATGCGCAAATCAATATCGTTCGAGTGCATATTATTAAAGTTCGGTCCGGGCACAGGCATGGGCTGCATCGGCCCGGGGCCTCCAACGGAGGATTGGATGGGCGCCTGTTGCTGCGGGGGTGGTTGCTGCTGCTGCTGCGGCGCTGACACCATGGGCATGGCAACCGTATTCGAATGCGGATTACCGCCCAGCACTGGCGGCATTTGGTTAGCCTTGAAGAGCATGCCCAGCGCCTGCTGTGGATCAACGATGCGCATCACCACCATGGCCTGCAACAGCGCATATGCCAATTGCGGATTCAGCATGAGCATTTGACGAGCCTCCGACGGATTGCTTACAATGCACAGCTTCATTTGCTTCATCAGCTCGTACATCTGCTCCGGCGGCAGGGAGGCAACAGTTTTGGTAATGAGCTCGGGCGCATCGTCAGGATCGCAGGGCTCACCATACGGATTTTCCACCTGCGGTCCCTGCAGCAGCTGTTGCATCTCCATACGCGATTTCTCCGTACACGCGTTATCGACACGCAGCGTCCGTCCGCCAATTTCATAGCCATTGAGATTGCGCATAGCACTCAGCGCCGTTTCCTGATCTTTGTACTCGCAGAAACCAAAGCCCTTCGGCTTGCCACTCTCGCGATCGAACACAAGTCTGCAATGGGGACGTGATGGGGCATCTTTAATATCCCACAGATGTCATGGTTGGACTTACTTGAGCGAAAGCACCGGGCCGACTTCGCTAAAAATTTCCTTCAGCTTCTCCTCGGTAGCCTCGTAGGGAATGTTGCCCACGAACACTGACCGCATGGACTTGTCCATAATACTTTGTTCTTGCGCTTTATCCGCCATTGTGTTATTAATTATTTGGCGTTCGTTGAATTGAAATAATTAAACAATTTAATCTGTTTTTTATGCGAGTCGCCAGTCGCCAGTCGGCAAAAAAATTTCCCAATGATGCAGCCACGCAGAGTTGCTTTGCACGCCTGAGTGTTGGTTAGTGGTGGAACGCTGCCATCATAAGTTTTACAACACTCTAACGCCTGGTGTTGTAATTTTTCATTTTGTCGCAAGGTGAAATCGAAATTACGGCTATTTAATAGTGTAAAGTGAAATGAAATCACTGATAATATCACCAAATTGTAGCTTACAAAGGCGTGCAACAGTTTTGCATAAATGCCCCTTGAAAAGTCGACACCAAGTGCATGAAAAACGTGATTGAAAATTTACTTTGTGTGTAGCACACACACACGCGCACACACACATGGAGATAAACGCAGCAATGGCCTCGCACTCGCATTCGCAGCGTATATAAAAGCTCAGTTGTATATTGAAGAAGGAGCGCACAAAGCAAAAGACGAGAAGAAAGATTTCTGTGTCATTGAACGAGGCGAAGAGGCGACGACCAGACCAAGACCAAGGAGCCCCCCAAACCGCAACGCAGCAATTACATATACGAAAATACATACAGACATATATAAATACACATAATAACAGCTGCAGGTGCATAATTCTTCGAGGATACTCTTCCCCCTATGTCCAGCGTGGAAACTTGCCCTTGCCATCTTCACACACTCATACGGGTTACGATCGATACTGACGCCGCCTGTATATATAAGTTTTTATTGAACGCACATATCCCATACAAATGCAAATGCAATTGCAATTCATTTACAATTAGTGTTTATTAAACTGTGCGTGCGTGTGTGCGTGAGCCGTGTCTCTCCTTGAATGAATTGTAAAAGAGAAGCGAGAGAATTAAAGAAACACAAAGCGGAAATCACTGAAATTGTGTCTACCTTTCGTTTGTGTGTGTGCGTGTGTGGAAAATAAACGCAACAGCAGACAAAACGCTGGCGTAGCTGCTGCCCCGCAACCCGCAGCAAGATCATACTAATACACACAAACAACAGCCGCCGCAACAGCAGCAGCAGCAAAGGTAGGTAAAAAGAAGGTGGCAATTACTGTTCCCATATGAGATTTTTTTCTTTTTTTTTTTTGGTAGTTTGCAATGCATACTCATCATAGAAGTATCGATGTTCATGTGTTTGCATGTGTGTGTGTGTGTGCTCGCATACGCACTTTGATTTTGGTGCGACTTTGCATTGTAAGCTTCGCTCGAAGGAAAAATCAATAGCAACAGACGTAGACATTTGCTGCTGTTTGTTTTTGTGCCGACCGAGCACAACCCTTATGCGAGCGTACCCACATCGCACATTCTACAATAGCATTTAGCAAAAATAAAAAAAACACAAAATTTACTCGATTCGTATGTGCACAAAAAGAAGAAAAACACAAAGCAAAAGTTTACCATTTCCAACAAAGCAACAACTGCACAGAGCACAGATGAGCGCAGTCGATGCACGCACACATATACATATGTTCTATTGAGTAATTGTGACGAATATCGATAGTACTCGCTTATATGCACACACACACACTTATGAATATGTTTAATTGAGTAATTGAGATGAATATCGATATTCTGAGTAGGGATTTAGATCAGTTGAGCTAATTGCAATAAGTTTTAAAAAAATTCCATAACTGTTAGCAGTTGAGTCAATTTGATCGATAATTGATCGATAACGAGCCAGTGCCCGTGCACGAAGAAGAATCATTTGTGTTATGCAAAGCTCACACGACACAGAAACAATTTGTTTTGTTTATATTAAGCAGCTGTTTATTTGTGACAGCTGGAATTGTTGGGCAAATGGGATTTGAACTGTGTTCATTTATTGCATGTGTTTATATAGATTTATAATAATAACATTGATAACAACAAATTCCAATTCACAGAGTTTGGTTAAAGAATCTATTTCGAATGTTTGAAGTTAATATCCCTATAATTATTATGATAATTGGATAGGATTTATGTGAATTTCCTAACTGCAAGCGTATAAATCATTTAAAAATCACATTCACTATTGAAAAGTCACAGTATTCGGTGATTCACTGTATTTATTGCTCATGGGCCCAGCAAATAACTCGTCATTATCGCGATGTTGCCGTGTGCTCATCGTCCTCGTCGTGTGCTTAACAACACACACATATGCACAGCAAAAGCTGTTCCAAAAGTTGTTGTTGTTGGCACAACTGGGCATTCCATTCCGTTCCATTTGCACTGTGTGCTCTTCCTCTTCAACTACAGCAGCAAGCAGTTGGATGGCGGATGAAGCTTTACCCGATACTGATACTATTGTTGTTTTCCGTTCCCGTTCTCGTTCCCGTTCCAGTTCCCATTCCCTTTGCTCATGCCTACATATAATAGATACAACAATAAATTTTTGTTTATTTGTTGTTTTTGATTTGGTGTCTGCCTGCCGCACTTGTCCTTTGTTTAGCCGTTTTTCTCATTTGGCATTGACTTTTTGTGCTGCTGCACTCTCTTTCTCTGTCTCTGCTCTTTCTCCCTCTTTGCGAAAGCTTTTGCTCTTGCAAAAAAAAGTACTACACGTTTCCGCAGATTACGTCGCAACGATCCGGGGTTTGAGCTGCGCATTCTTTGAGTTGCCATATCAGTTGGATATCGGGGTATCAGCTTATGGGAATAACAATCGAGTGTCGTTTTTCAGTACAATGTGTGGCAATCACGTACAATTTTTATTTCTCTTTCAATTCTCACTTGCAGCGCCGCTCAAGGATTGAGCAAAATGGCCGCCACACGAACAACAGAAACGAAAGTCGCAGTTTTATGACTCTAAACTGAGATCGAGAGCGAGAAAGAGAGCGCGTTGGAGAGGTAGAACAGCAGCAGCTGCAGCCGTACGTAGCTTGATTAACCAGTAGTCGCCGCGTCAGCTATCAAATCGCCATCATGGTGGACAATGTACAGTGCCCCGTGTGCACCCTGTATCTGCATGCGGGCATGAATCTCTCCGATCACTTGGAGACACATCCCAAGGAGCAGGTCATCAAGGCGCTGGTGCAAATGACCATCGTTGGCAACAATGGCCTGGACAGCGCCCTGGCGGCAGCTGTGCTCTCCGGCAGCGCTGCAACAACAGAAGCGGGTGGCGCCGCCTCCTTATCATCATCATCTGCGCCCGCTACTGCTGATGTGAAGCCAATTGTGCCAGCATCACCTCCAACTACAACAGCAATAGCAACAACATCCAAATCAGCAGCACCCAAAGCTGCGTTGCACAACAGCAGCAGCAGCAGCAGCAGCAGCAGTAGCAGTAGCAGCAGCTGCAACAACAACAAATTGAGCAATCCACCGATTAAGGCAGTTAAAAGCGCGCCACCCACGACTGAGGCGCCAGCCACCACATCCAACACACCCACCACAAGCAGCGTGGCCGCCGTCTACTCCGACTATCGCTATGAACAGCAGTCCCAGCAGCAGCAGCATCATGGCTTCGCACGTGGCGCCACCACGCTGGTCATACCACAGGCACCACAGCAGCAGCAGCAGCAGCACCAGTTCCTGGCCAGCCAACAGCAGTCTGCGCACTTTGCCCACCATCCGCAGCAGCAGCCGGCCATGAAGTACACCTATGCAACAGCGCTGCCACCGCCGCCGCCTCCTCTGCAGGTGAGTGCCCCACCCGATTAGCGCAGCGACAAGTCCACTTAAATACTTTTCACATCTTTCCATGCAGCTCTTTGCGCAGCAGGCGACGGCAACGCAGTCGCATCAGAAGCCACCACCCGCCTATGGCGCCGCCATCAGTCAAATTCGATCTCAGCACAACCAAAACAAACAGCAACAGCAGCAGCAGCAGCAACAACAGCAACACATAAACGTGCAACAGAACGTTAACCTAGCACCACCGAGTGACAAACACGGCAAAGTCCATGCAGAAATCTTTCTGAATCCACCGCCTCCACCACCGCCACAGCTCACGATTCCGTCAACTTCAGCCGCATCAAGACTGCAACATACACAACAACCGCAACAGCAGCAGCAGCAGCAACAACAACAGCAATCTCTTGCCGCAGGCAGCAACAACAGCAGCTACGTGGTAGCCACCTACGCCAGCTCCTGGTCGGCTCTGATGTCATCCAGCTCGGCCGGACGCGCCAGCAGCAGTCGCCAGACGAGCAGTTCGCCCTTTGGTGCTCTGCTGAATGCTGCGGCGCAAGCTGCCTGCGCCTCGCCCTCCTCCTCTAGCGCTGCGTCTGTGCTACGCTATGCCGAGTCGCCCGTGGCGCACTATCTGGAGCGGGAGAACGGCGACTTTATAGTCCAGGAGACGCCGAAGCACATTGTCGAGTGCGTGGAGAAGGACGACGGCGAGTTCTCTGTGATTGAGCGCATCTATCAGTCGCCACCCAGCGTGCTGCACATACACGACGACGATGACGACGACGAAGAGGAGGAAGACGAGGAGGAGGACGATAAGGGGTAAGCATTGAATAATATTGCCATTTCTTGGCTGAGTTTAAATGTGTTGGCAGGTAAACGAGAAACAGAACCTGGGCAAAGCTAAAATTTAAATTTTTAAGTAGTTGGGCTAATTCTAAATAGTGCTTCAGCGTGGAAGTTGGGTGAAAAACATTTTTAAAAATATTTTTATTTATAATCCGAACAGCTGCAAAGATGCTTTTAAATGTTATTGTAAAAAATTGATTTTTAGTGTTTCACAGATTTTAAAGTTTCGGAAAATAGGTGAAAAACTGTTCTAAGAAAGTGTTTTGTTTTTGTTGCGATCGGTTTCAAACTCACTTGCAAATATCATTCAAGAAGTGTTTCTTGATTTTCAAGAAATCAATTGTTCTGTATTGAAAATGAGTGTCCAAGTCTGGAAAACTAAATGGTGAATTTATAGAAAAAACTAAGGGAAAATTATGTAGTATCAACTATTGCTTTGGGCGCAAAAAAGTATGTAGTACTCTTAACTTGCAATCGATTTGTGTGGCATACTTTTGGAGCTCTGATTAAAATAAAAATTCAAATTTTGTAGCTGGGCAAACAGCGATGATGAGGATCACGGGAAGCTGGAGCACGAGCATGTCGAGGATGGCGACGACGAGCACGAGGATAGCCGGAGCAGAGTTGGCCCCAAAACCACAACGAAAAAGTCACGCAAGGCAAAACCAAATGGCAGAAAGCACAAACGTGCCGCCAAGCATCAGCCGGAGGATGAGGACGACTTCATGAGCATAGGCAGCAGCTGTGCCGAGAGCGATCATCAGCTGGAGGAGCAGCAGCCGGCGCCGGCGCATGCGCAGCAGTCGCATGCGGCACCAGTTGCGTCCGCGTCGCCGGCTCAACTGTGCACGGCGCCCTCGACGAGCAGTGGAGCAGCTGGAGCAGCTGTGGTCGCTGTTTGCTCGAGCACTGCCAGCTCGACGCAAAGTGGCTCCATCAAGTCCAAGAAGAATCGCGTGACGGTGCTCAGCGATGTGCCGCTGAACATGAACGAGTATCTGGATCTGGTCGGCAACATTGTGGCCTCCAGTCGCATTGGTGCGGCCCGTCCGTTTGCCGCCGTGGCGCCCATACCGCTGGTCAAGGTGGAGAAGGAGGAGCCGCTGGATGACTACGACTCCGTGCGAGAAGCAGAGATGGAGTCAATGGAGCAAAAGCCCAGCCTGGAACATGCCAGCAGCAGCAGCAGCAATAGTTGCAGCAGCAGCGGACACGGCACCACCAGCGTCATTCGCATGGCCAGCACCAGCAGCAGCGCGAACGTGGCCACCGAGGATCTCACACAGCCGCCGCCCATGAAGGTGGAGGTGGAGCCGACGGTGCTGATGCCGCAGCGCTTCTCGACGCCGGCGCAGCAGCGTGGACCCAAGAAATTAGTCATCAAACCAAAGGCCACGGCGACGGCAACGGCGACGGCGACAACGAAAAAGACTGACAACAACAGCACCGCCGAAAGCAGCCCCAGCATATCAAAGGCGTCCACGGAACCGGTGCAGATCAAGAGCGAGAACGTGGAGGCGGCCACGACGAGCGGCGGCAGCAGCAGCAGCATCCTGGAGAAGCATCTGACCAGCTATGCGGCCCAGCAGGCGCGCAAGCACACGGCCGTCAACGACGATGATGCACGCGTCCTGCTGGAGTTTGCCAACTCGAAGCAGCTGCCGCCGGCTGGCAACAGCAATCAGACCACGTTCGTGGTGAACGCGGCCAGCTTTGCGTCGGCGGGCTCCGTGTTCGCCAGCAGCAGCGGCTCCGCCCAGAAGTCGAGCAAGCCGGGCGATGAGTACATTCTGCCTGACGATAGCAAACTGGAGGTGGATGAAATTGTGATATCCTCCTCGTCTTCCTATGCCTCCAACATGCAGCAGCAGTCGCAGCACCAGCAGCAGCACCAGTCGCAGCACCAGCCAGCGCAGCAGGCCTTGCAGCAGGCGCAGCAGCCGTCCGCCTTCACAGACTTTAATTTCCTGTACCATCCGAGCACGACAACAGCAGCAGCAGCAGCAGCAGCAACGGCAACAACCGCTTCCAACTTTGCGCCATTTGGCATACAGCAGCAACAACAGCAGCAGCAGCAGCAGCAGCAGCTGCAACATCCGCACCACGGTTCCAGCGAAGCCACCAATGCCGCCACGCTGGCCTCCTCCTCCAGCAACTCATCCGCATTGGACCAGGATTGCTCGATGAATGCCACGTTCCGCTTGGCCAAGCAACAAACAGCGCTCGGCGCCTGGTATCAGTCACAGCAGCAACAGCAGCAGCAGCAGCACGCAACCACCTCGCACTCCGGCTCCGGCGTGGAGCAGTCGAGCAATTTCATAGCCGCACTCGCGGCCGTCGACTGCTGCAGCGTGGCGGCCGTTGACAGTGATGCCAAGTACTTGGACCTGGATGCCTGCAAGCGGGAACAGCTCAGCAATAGCAGCAGCCATTTGCCCTCGGCCTCTGCGTCCACGTCGACAACATCGTCGTCGTTTGCGGCTGCGCCAACGGAGAGCAGTCTGGTTGGTGGCCTGGGCCTGAACATACGCACCGACGAGAAGATGCCCGCCAAGGGCGAGATCTCCGAGCAGGAGAGCAACTGCGACATCGAGAACTCTTGGAGTCAATCGGTAGGCAAACACAAAACCCGCAACCCAACGTGAATTAACTCTCAATTAACAACTCTCCCCAGATGTACGGCGACATATCACAGCGTTACTTTAGGGGCCAGTTCACCGATGGCTACAACCAGCAGCTGGCCGATTGGCGGCACGACTACTATCCGGCCCAGGATCTCAGTGGCCAGCAACAGCAGACGCAGCGTGAACAAAAGCGGTGGGTGCTTCGTACTGCGCGTGACAGTTAGAACTTATTTAAAGCCTGCTTGAATCCTTTTCAGCTTTGATTTCAATGCGGTCGCGTCGGAGTACGCGCAGCCGGGCGATCTGGACGCCACCTCGAGCTCGACGAGAAACAATCATTTGCTGGATGCACAGCCCACCACTTCCACGTCGTCGTCGGCTATGCTGGCTGGTCCACCAATAGCCTCGACATCCCGTGCGGCCGCCGAGGCGGAGGCCGTGGCCGCGGCGCTGGCGCAACGGAAGCCGCCGCGGCGCAAGATCTACAAGTGTCCGCACTGTGCGGCCATCTTTGAGAAGCTCAAGGAGCGCAACGCGCACATGATCGCCGAGCACAACTATGTGCGCCAGAATCGACGTCTCATCTGCACGCTGGCGTCGCATATGCCACAGCCGCAGGCTCAACAGGATCCGCAGCAGCAGCAACAGCAACAGCAGCAGCAGCAGCATCTCATGCTGCAGGCGGGGCACAGCAATGACGATGTCTTGCACGAGGACTCCAAGGATGGCATTGTGAAGATCAAGCAGGAGCACTGTCAGGATAAACAGGATTCAACGGATCAGCTGCTTGGCCACATGGACCTGCCCGACGTCAAGGACACGGGCCTGCTCGATGCCACCAATGAGAACGGCCCCGATGCGGACGTGAAGCCACCAACCAGCGTCACAGAGCTGGACGAGAAGCCCACCATAGCGCCGTTGGCCATGACCACGCCCGCTGCCAAACTGGCCGCCCTCTATCGCATGCTCATCGCCTACAACGAATCGAAGCTCGGCCAGGAGCGCAACAATCTCAGCGAGCTGGAACAGAAGGCCATGGAGAAGTCCATATTCCTTTGCTACGTCTGCCGCACCGATTTCCCCTCGGTGAAGTTGTACGATGCGCATCTGACCGAGCATCCGGCCGAGTGTTTCACCTGCGGCAAGAAGTTCTATCGGTGGAAGAACTTCTCGCTGCACCTGAAACGCCATCTCGGCTGGAAGGAGTTCGGCTGCTACGTCTGCGACAAGAAGTTTGTGGTGCGCAGCGCACTCGTGGAGCACATGCGCATGCACACGGGCCAGACGCCGCTCAAGTGCAAGATATGCGGTAAGTTGGATAACCCCAGCCGTGCTAACCTGACCCTAATCCCTAACTATTTATTCGCTGCTGCAGGCAAGAAGTTCAAGCGCTATTCCAACTTGACGCAGCATCGCAAGCGTCACACCAAGATGATGGTGCGCAAGAAGGAGTACGTCTGCCACTGCGGCGAGGTGCTGCCCTCGAAGGCGCGCTTCCTGTGGCACAAGGAGACGCACGACTTGAAGCCCAAGTGCTGTCCGTATTGCTGCGATCGCTTTGTGCACGCGAACTCGCTCCGCCGGCACATTCGGCTGGCCCATTCGGACAAGTTCGATTATGCCGAGCCGATGGAGTGTCCCATGTGCAAGCAGATCTTTGCCAAGACATCGATCAAGGCGCACATGGCCACCCACTCGACGGATCCGCAATACGATTGCGCCATTTGCAACAAGAGCTTCTCGACCAAATGGAATCTCAAGATACATTCGTGGGTGCACGCAAATCGCACGGCCAAACCGTTCAAGTGCGAGTACTGCCCGAAGGCCTTCGTGCGCGAGCTGGACTTCAAGAACCACATGAATGCCCACAAGCAGATCAAGCCCTACACCTGCGAGTACTGCGGCTGCAAGTTCATACGCAAGTACAACTATATGCGGCATCGGCGGGAGCATCATGGCAACAAGAAGTTCACCTGCGACCAGTGCGACAAGTCGTTCCATCGCCACTACTATCTGATCGAGCACAGGCGCATCCATACCGGCGAGCGGCCATTCCACTGCACCATCTGTGGCAAGAGCTCGACCACGAAGACCAATCACAACAAGCATCTGAAGATACATCATTCGCGCGATCCGTTCACAGTGGAGGTTTAAATGAATTCATTGATACTACTACGACTAATCGACTAATCTAAATTAACGTTTAATTCATTAATTAGCTAGCTGTTCATGGCTCTTCTCTGTGTGTGTGTGCAATGTGTGTCTGTGGTTAAACAAAAACAAAAACAAAATAAAACAAACGACAACAAACTAGTATTACCTATCGAACTATATACATATATAAATATGCATGAACACATATACCATATGTACGTACAGTTAACATATGCGAATGCCAATTCTTGATAAACAAACAACAAAAATGAAATCATTATATCATAATAATAACATTTTACTAATCGTACATTTGAATGTGGTTTAAGAGACGTAGCTAAATGTGAAAGTGTTCCCCCCAAACCCCTTTCCACCCACTTTATCCTCTAGATAACCCCCACACAACACACACTCTCAAATTGCGCAGCAAGACTTGCTTTAAACACAATTTCAAAACAAATTGCTTTAATTTTGTTTAATTATAAACATATTTACAATTAGTGAAATGACATGCCTAGTTCAGTGCAATATTCATTATTATTATCGTTTAGTCTTACGTTCTAATTTTAAAACATCTCAACTTTAGTTTGATAACATATAATTTTAATCATTTGTATTTACTTATAAATATATATATATAATTCGTTTGTAAAAGGCAACACAAATCTAGTTAAGTTAGCTGCAATTGGTTTAATTTTATGATTATATATATATACCATAATTCTTTTGAGTTTTTGAAACTTGAGCACATTCTAAGCCACCCAGAAAACACACAAACACACACACATACACACAATATATAGAATACGACAAATTTGCAAGCGACCGTTTTTAGAAATTGTTATATAATTTTCGTCTTTTTTTAAATTAATGAGACAAACTCTGCCAGCGATCGAAAATAAACGAACACAACTGTCATATTGAATAAACCTAAACGTAAAAAAACCATCTCGATGTTTGTAGCATATATATAAACACATATATATATATATATATTTGGTTTGTAGTAGTTGCAACTTCTCTAGGCTATTTTGAATAATTGTTTGCGATGGTTTCGATTATGGAGCGATTAGTTAAAATTTCTAGTTTCTAAGCGAACACACACAACACAGCATAAGCATTATGAGAATTAATTAAATAATACATTATATAATATGGAAAACAACAAATGGAAAACAAAACCACTTTCAAATATTTACAACTTACATACAAATTCAACGAGAATTAATGAAAACAAAAACAAAACAAATAAAACAATTTTGTGGAAGAAATAAATGCAATTTATGGATAATTATACAAATCGTATATATAAATGGATTTTGGATGGGTGTACGGGATTAAAGGATACACTACAATTTCATTTAATGTAAATAAAGTATAATTTGTGTCTTTAGAAGTTGATACTTTTATTGAAACCAAAAGAAAATATAAAATTGAAAATACATATTGATATATGTAAGCGAAAACATAATATTAAAGTGCATATTCAAATATGTCGTAATATCATTTTGTTTTAAATAACGAAAACTTAAAATAATGGAAACGCCTCTTTGGCTACTTCTGAGTAATGTTTTTTTTTGTCAATTTAATTAACATACGCATTTTAAAGTCATTTTAATAAGAACATTCGACTGTCAATTAGGGGTTTATAGAGCAGTTCCGTTTTGTATTTATTCTCATAAATATCGACTTCGAGCAGCTTGAAGCCTCGTTTGGCGGAATCACTGGACGAATACGGATCCGAATCCTCGTCGTCACTGTTGTCGTTGTAATTCAATGGGAAGTGGACACGCGCAAACACCGTCGGGTGTTTGCACAGACACGCTTGGAGTGCTTGGCGCACGGATGTGTCTGCAAAGTTTCTATTCAACTTGATGCCATACAACTTGACGCGGAAGGATCGCTGCGGGAACATGAACAGCTGTTTGGGCATTACCTTCAGATCGTTAAATGGCACCATTTTGGTGTCATGGAAATCAATATAGAACACTGTGGCTTGATTGGCGGCTTGATGCAGCTCCTTGACGATGGCGCGATACCATTGCTTATCGGGGCTATAGCGCGCCAGGCACATAGCATCCAACTGCACGGGATCGAGCTGGGCGGCTTCCCTAATCAGGGCACTGGTCTCCTGGGCCAGAACGATTTCCTGCTTGGCAAACTCGGTGATTTGCGGCGACACCTGCAGCTCCGTGGCGGACAGCACTTTATCGATGCTGCACGGAAAGTTCTTGACGCCCGTGGGCAGACATTGTGTCTTGAAGCAGCCGATGCCATCGTGATACGAACGTTCCGTGGATGTATCCATGGGCGAGAAGTGAGCGGTCTCCAATTTATCCTGTTAAATGAACCGAACTGTTTACCAACGTACCAGATATATATATATATATTATGCATACCTTGTAGCGCAGCTGAATGCGATGACGCAGCTGATCTATGGAGGATATGCCTTGTGGCGGCATGAAGCTGGCCTCTTGTGGCTCGGAAGTGGCAGATTTTGCTTCAGCCTCGTTGGCAATGCCTTCGTCGATGACGTAGTCATCCGAGAAGCCCCCGGCCGAGTTCTTTTCATCGACGTCATCGTCCATATCGCTGTCGTCTTCGTCGAACTGGATGCTCGTCTGGAGCTGCGGCTTGGCGATCTCATTGCAATCGAAATCGTCCTCGCACTCCAGACGCTCCGTCTCGCTGGTGTCCATCATGTACTTTTTCTTGGCCGGCGGCGGCTTTGCCGTCGTATTGTTTTGATCCTCGAACTCCGGCGGCTGGGATTCGCCCAACTGCTGCAGCTCATCGAACAACTTGAAGGTCTTCAGTGTCTCCTCGCGCCGCAGTTGCAGCTGCTGGTCATCCTGCAGCGGCTTGCGCACGGCCATCTCATTGTTCACCATCATGGTGGCAATGTCCAGGTCGCCCACCTTGATTTGGCACAGCGGCAGGCCTTTCGGTCCTCTGGCCTCCACGACGCGCACGCTGCTCAGCTTCATGACCAACGTCTGGTGCACCGTGTCCATGGTCTTGTACGTGTATTTCTTGTGCTTCGGCTGTACGCCGTGTATTGCCGTGCGCCAGCACATGGCGTTCAGCTGGGGAAAGGGCGCATAGGGCAGCATATCGGCGGGGAGCACCTTCTCCACGTTGCCATAGTCCACGTAGTAGACCTTGTGCTCACCCTTGGCGTTCAGGGCGCTCTTGACTATGCCGCGATAGAATAGATTGTCCATATGGTAGGTGATAACGACGGGCTGACCCACCACGTAGGCGCTGGGCACCTGCTGCTCCAGCAGGGGCTTGAAGCACGCGACCAGCAGATTGCGCATGTGCTGGATGAAGGGCTCATCGCTGGCCAGGCACAGGTAAACCTCGCACTTGTGATTCACATACGTGGGCAGCGCGGTGAATATGGACTTCGCGCACTCACGCGACTTCAGCCAGGCCAGCGGCGGCTCAGCACAGCCCGTCGTGGTGGCGTTCCTATTGAAGTTCTTGAGCAGCTCCAGCGGCGGCATCTCATCGTTGTGCTGGAAGCCCGACCTGGACAATGGGTTCCTGTGCAGCAGTGGGGTTTCTGCAATGGCGAGACGCATGAATTAATCGGAACTGAGAATTGAAGGAACTAGTTGCATACCTCCGACTCTGTCCACGCTCTGCAGACAGGCATTTAAGCTGGCGTCGTCGGCGTCATCCTGGGAGCACAGGCTGCTGCTGCTGCTGCTGCTGCTGGCGAGCTCCTCGTTCAGCAGCGGCTGCTGCTGATCGCTCCGGGCCCAGCCGGCCTGCACGAGCCGCTCGTTGATGTTCGTGTACTTGACGCGGGCCGGTGAGAAGGGTCCGCTGATCTCGGTGTGCGCGCCCCAGAGCACGACCAGCAGGCAGTCGCCGTCGCGTCCCTGGCCCGTCACGTGCAGCGAGCTGAACGCGCGCAGCTGCGCCCTGAAGTAGTCAATGGCCTCCGGCGACCAGTGGCCGCCGCCGCCGCCGTCGCTGGGCAGGATGCCGTACAGGCGACAGCACATGGCGCTGCTGGCGATGTGCTCCAGGCCCGCATCCATGGTGGCCAGACAATTGATGGGCACGTCCAGCACCAGTTCGCCAATGTCGCGCAGCCGCACGTTGTACTTGCGGGCCGCGTCCGGCGCACAGCTGACAATCTGGCCGCGATGCCAGAGCATCTCCGGGTCGGCCTTGGCCATGATGCGCACGTAGCAGAGATCGCCCGGCTGCCAGTCGCACTTGAGCACACGGCTCTGGTACATCTCGGCGGCCGTGGCCTGCACCATTTTGCGCAGCTTCGCGATCGCGTTGACGAAGTGCGAGAGCGTCACGTAGAACTCGCCCGGATGCTGCACGTGCAGCATCTCGATGGGCGAGCGATTGTCCGTCTGGCCGGGCAGGGCGGGGCCCGCCTCCTCGATCAGCTGGCGCGTGTCCGCATCCAGTGCGGCTGCCCGCAGCTCCTGGGGCTTGGCCAGCTGGCTGCTCTCGCCACTCGACTGGCAGTGGCCCAGGGCCACCAGCATGGCGGCCACATTGTTGCCCTGGCCGTCGCTGCCGGAGCGCGTGAAGTGGAGCGCGACATGGGCGACGTTGTCGCGCACGGCGATCACCTCCATCTGGAGCTTCGGGTTCGAGATGAGCTGCTGGAAGGCGGCGGTGGCCGACGGTGTCCAGGTATAGCCGTGCGCCTGCAGCGTCTCCACGTCGGCCAGGCAGCACCTGCTGGCCAGCTCCTGGCTCCAGAACAGTTGCGGCAGCTTGAACAGCTGGTCCCAGTAGAGCTTATGGCAGACGCCGCTGTCCACCAGACGCACCAGCACATAACCTGCGGAAAGGAGTGGGTTATGTGAGTAGGCGTAGCAGCTCCAAGTCGGAGGCGCGACTCACCCTCGGGCAGCATGCGCTCAATGGCGGCGCGCTGCCAGTGGCCCTCCAGCTGGAGCACGCAGGCCAGCTGCAGGCGGCCCAGGTAGATGGGCTCCAGGTGGCTGAGGCTCGTGTGGTCCATGAACGACTGCAGGTCGCGCTGCAGCGCGCGCCGCCTCGGCTCCAGTTCGTGCGGCATCACGTAGAACTCCTGCGGATGCTGCACGTGGAGCAGCTGTATCATGATCACGTCCCCCACGTGCGGCACATATTTCGGCAATCGCTGCGACGGCAGCGCCTGCAGCTGCTGCGGCGGCGCCAGCTGGACGGCGCCGTACCCGTTGCGGGCGCGCGCCAGGCCCGTGTATAACAGAGACTCGCGCACGGAGATGTTCGACTCGTAGTTGGTCGTGATGAGATCCACCTCGTAGAGCTGGCCTCCCAGGGGGCGCAGCACGTGGATGTGCACGGGATTGCTGGCAGAGGGAATATGTATTAGTATTATGAATATGTATTATATTATGCAGTGTTCCACATGTATTCCACCTGTGGAGGTGGATTTGTGCGATTGTTGTGGGCGTAGTCAAAAAATCTTCACACTTGATCTGCCGCTTCTATACATGAATATATACAGTGATGGAAAAAATAATAGAAACGGCAATTTTTTTTGTAAATTGTAAGTTTTCTTCTGTAAAAATTATTTTCATTCCAATGATATATTTTATATTTAATGTTTACTTTAATATGTTAAAAAAAATATGCTTTTAAATCGACCTCTATAAGATCATTTCGTATTGTTCGACTGGTAATGGGTATATTTAAGTCTTTTCTTAGATCCTGCGATGATAGAATTGGGTTTCTTTTTGACTGCCGCATTAGCAGATTGCCAAATTTGTTCAATGTTTGCCGCTTTCTGCCTCGTTTTTCTTATTTTAATTTGAAATGGATAGCGGAAAATGGTTTATTTTTGGAGCATTGTATTATATTTGCAATTTCAGTTAAGGTTTTGCCATCACTTTTGAGTTTTATGATGACTTCCCTTTCCAAATCGGTCCAATGTGCCGATCGACCCATTCTGAATCCAATAACAATGCTAAAATGAGAACTTCGCAAAAATTATTATGCCAACACATTTCTTTATGAAAAATTGTCAAATAGTACCGCATTTTCACTATTTCACGACTTTCAATACGATGGTACGACAAAATGTAATTGCGTTTCTATTTTTTTTTCCAAGCCAAAACCGAGGTGACTTAACAAACACGCCTCCGCCGCTAATATTTCTGCAAATATGTGCGCAAAAGAATAACTAAAATAAAGTACAATTGTCAACTAAGAATGTACAGTAAGTTTTATGCATAAAAGTTGCTCACAAAGTTAACGGTGTGGGTTGAACCGAAAAAATGCATGCCGTTTCTATTATTTTTTCCATCACTGTATTTCAAGTTTTAACTGCTTAGCTTCAAAAGCTCTGTAGGAAATCACGTTCAAACGAAGAGCCGGACGGTCATTGCACGCCATTAATATACCCTCTTTATTTTGAGGACAGTGTATTCCCCCTCTCGCGAACTCTGAGTTTAATGTTCTTAAATCGATTAGATGCATCTTATTTAAAATTGAATGAAGGAGAAATAATGCAGTGCATTTAGTTTCCATTCCTTTTCCACCTAAAGCAGTGGAAGCCGCTATCCAAAAAGAATATTGATAGCACCTACATATATAGAAGATTAGCTTATTGCATAGGAATACGGGTGTGGTTCAGACATCACACTTTCACTAAAGACAACTGAGAGCGCATTCTATTTTTAGAATTTTACTATCTTTAAGGGGTTTCTTTGGTTTCACCCATTTTTCACGCCTGAGTGTGGAAAATGCCCCAAAAGCCCGCTCAAACTGTAGTAGCTGTAAAACGTACTTTTGCACCAGCTGCTTGAGGAAGGCGCTCGCCTGTGGCTCCCACTCGGAGCCGCCCTTGCTGGGCATCAGCTGCTTGAGGCTGCAGTGGACGGCTGCGTACGGCATCGTCGCCAGGTGCTTGGGCAGCTGCCGGAAGCTGCAACAGAGAACGGGATACTTGGAATACATTACGGCTGGGGCATGGGACACGCGCTCTCACTTGCTGCTGTGCACGTTGAAGGTGAGGCCGATGTCCGGCAGGAAGACGTGGTAGATGCCGCACCGCTCGGCCTTCTGGCTGACGAGGGCGCGGTGCCAGCGATCCATCTCGGTTTGGTTGTGGTACGTGATGTACTGCTGACCCACGACAATGCTGCTCGGCGGCTGGCAGTCCGGCGAGTCGGCAAATGTCTCCAGATGTTCGCGGATGCGCTGCGCCGCATGGGCGCACTGCACATAGAAGTCCTCCGGCGATTGAATCGAACGCACGTGGACAATCGCATCCGAGCGGAACCAGTCGCCCACGTGACTGGACGCCGTGTTCGAGGTGGATTGGCCGGAGTGCGACTGGCTGATGTCCATGGCGGAGAAGGTGCGCACAAAGTTGCGCTGTTGCATGCGGCACTCGCTGGCGCTGCCTGTCAGCGAGCTGGATTCGCTTTTGGCCTTCTTAATGCTCTGCTTCTGCTTCTTCTTTTGCCGTGTGCCGAGGCGCCCCGTTGGGCAGCCGCTGCCGCCGGGCTAGCTTTCTGGGCCTGAAGCCAGTTGTTGGCCACGTCCGATTGCTGCGTCTGGCCAAAGCCGGAGACGATGCTCTGGTGATCGAACTCGTTGTTGAAGCGCACCTCAATTTTGGGATCAACGAATTCGCATTCGAAATTGCGCCCGAACAGCTCCGACAAATTGTTGTTAGTGGCTTTGAAGCTGTCGAGGAAGAGAGAACAGTTAAGGAAATAAGACAAGACGAAGTATCCGACTAGGGAATACGCATCCATAAGCCATAAAAACGTTGCGAAAGTCTGAATTCCATGAGAATTCATGGGATACCAATATCTTTTAGAAACTTTGTCTATAAATATGTTTATGTTTATATTTATGAATATTATTATTATCTGTTTTGGCAGAGTTATGGAAGTCAGAAATTTTCACTCAGGGTTATATAGCATTTCTAGATCAGAAATGTAAAATATTCGTGACTTGTGTGTCTTAGCTTAGATACATTATCCTTATGTAGCCGGGACACCAACCGATCGATATCAAGAGTTAGGGCTCATATATAATTGATTTGCATCTTAACTTGATTTAGAGTAACTTATATTTCAAAATTTAAACATCTAGATCTAGTCGGAGATGATTTCTTTTGCCAATTACACACATATGCAAAAAACCTTTATAACTTTTTTAAACCACTTTCAATAGGTACAGGGTAAAAACTCAAAAATATGTACGAATTTGGACTTTTATATTCGCTGCTGGCAGGGTTACAAAATATCAATAATAATCCAATGAATAGATAGATTTTGATAATATAAATAAAATAAAATGTAGTCTCATTTGTTGCTGTAGGAGTGTGAAATTGAGGATTGCGTATTGCATTATAATGGACATAATAATAAATATGTATCATTAATTTAAGAAATAATGTTAAATATTAAGAAATGTATCATATATATTTACTCACCGATAAGGATTGTTGTCGACCTTGGTGACCTGCACATAGGTGGGTATTATCTCCAGATGCTCATTGATAAGCATGATGACATCCTTGAGCCAAATATCCTGCGGCACATTAAAGCTATTGTCGACGCAACAATGCAGCATTTGGCGTAGATTCTGGCGAAGGGTAAAACATTTCAGATATGGGCATATATATATAGACATGACACCTCACCTTTAGCACCGTCTCGTAGCCATTCAGCCGGCCCATTGCCACATTCAGTTGCATCTGCGGCGACAGGCTGGACTCGCGCAGCTTCTCGATGACCTGCAGCTCGGCATTCTGCAGCTGGCCATGGAGCAGGCGGAAACGCATCGAGATGCTGGCCAGCGTTTCGGCGGCAAAGTCGCCCAGTTTCTTCTTGGTGTTCTTCACCACCTGCAATGGAGTTGAGCGTTAACTGCGGCGAGACCCCATTAAAAAGACATTCTAATGATGCCAGCGATTCAAGAGCCAGGTGAATGGCGACCGGCACTCGAACTGCCACTTTTAATTGTGCATTTCTCAATGCTTCTTCGCCGAATGATCATTATCAGCGAGTCGCTTGTGACTGCTTAGATACACTTGTCTTATTTTATACTGGGCATACCCATTAAAAACGGGCAGGCGGGGTGTCATGAAATACCTTGTGACAAACAGAAAGTGTGACAACTACGAGGCTATTAAGTTTACATTAAATATATTTACCTCTTCTTAAATATATGTACATCTTATTGATAAGAACGTTGAGTTCAGTACTTATAAACATGTACGTCTGCCTCATTTTCTGTCTGGGTATCTGTATCGGAATTTTGTGTCATTGGTTCCCGAATAAGTTAACAGATTTTTAAGACCTCTTTCTATTTTAGCGCAAAATATTTATATATAACATATATAGTGATTTATATCCAAAGAGAGAATATTAAGGTGAACATGCACAATCAAATACTTTTATAGTATTTAACCCGATTTCAAACATTTTATTTACCGACTTCTGTATGAAAATCGTAGTCAGATTTTATAATCGTTCACGAAGTAAAGGGTACACTAAGTAAAGGGTATACCGCGAAAATCCATATCTCCCATTATTTTAGAGGGTCACCAAATTTGGCAGACAGTTTTCTGATGACCTCTTCTAAATAATTTCCCACCCCACAAATTACAAAAATAACAATAATAATTAAGACCGACGAATTTCGTCTGTTTTCAGCTGTTATTATACGGTGAAAGAGTATTGCGCAGTCAGTTACACCCTTCTGCAACAATTATACTTGTTTATAAAACATTAAATAATAATGATAAAAAAAGGTTTTTTTATTGAATGATTTGCAAGGTCTCGAACAATCGGTTTCATTAACATTATTTTCGCCAGGTTGTTAAACTTAAAGACTGATGATATTTTTAAAGGCAAAGCTTAAGTGATATTTTTTTTTTTTTTGGGTGATAATGAGCGACAAAATGTACATTAAGCCAACTTCTGCCAGTTACAGGGCATCTGCCTGGCCAACAAGCACTCGGCACAGCACTCCTGCCTGGCCCGCTGTTGCTTTTATTATTGTTATTGCGGGGCTCTTTTGAAAGTGATTGTACAAAACCACCAAAAAAATACGAAAATACAAAAATGAAAACGCCGTCGCTAGTTTGGGCTTATGACAGCTGATTTGTAGCAGATGACAGGCAAGTTCGCGCCAATCGCTCGGTTCTACCATAAATGGCAGCGAACGTGTAAATGAAACCCATTTTGGACGGGGGGAGCGCAACATCGGCACATCATTAAAACGAAACGATTTTTGGGGCAGGGCAGCCAAAATGGGTATTGTTTTACATGCATTTGAGGTGCTCGACGAGACACGCGTCGAGATCAAGTCACAGTTTACTCTTGACCTTGTCCTGGGGGCATACATTTTGATATGCTCTCTGGCTTTGGCTCACTCGCTTTAATAGGCCCGGCCTAATTGCTGGCCATACAAGCGTTCTCAGCTGCTGCTTGCCAATTAGTTTTAATGGCCAACATCGAAAATAGTTTTCAATAATCTGCAATTTCGGTGCGCACTTCGCAGTAATCGCACTTCCTACGCCAGCAGCGGATAGACAATGTTATGGCCAGCCAGCGGACCAGGCTTTCAAGAACTAGTCGAGTGGAGCTCAAGCAGCGTAACAATAATAATAACTGGGCTGTTGAAGCCACAGAGTTGAGCCTATGCTGCTGGCTGACCAACAAGCACACAATAATTGTACGCAATGCGCTCTTGTCTATAAAAATTCTTTATTATGTTCAAGTTACTGGACTGAAGTGTCGGGCCATATACGAAATTCACATATCCTACACCTTTGTGTAGGATTATCAACTAGAATATAATATATATATGGTTGAAGTAGTATAGTTTAAAAGGTATAGAAAATTCATGAGAATATCAACCGAAATATAATATAAATAAAATAAAAATATATTAAATATGTATATAACCGATTTATACCCCCGTATATCGCAACTTTTTTCGCCATTACCAAAATTGCTAGAGAACATATTTAATATATTATTTATGCATAGTTTTAAAAATGAATCTAATCTCATTTTCCAAACAGTTTATATGTTTTTTTTCAAAATTAATGGTCTTTTGTTGCCTAGCGCTTTATAAATCAGTTTAAAACTATTTGAAATAAAAATAAAAAAAATCTGCCTACCGTTTTCCACTCATATTTCACGCTAGTTGGTGAAATCATTAAAAGCAGCGCCATTAAAGAAAACTTATGTCAAAATATTTACTGACATTTTGATCTGCGCGTTGATTAGTAATACAAACCAGCTTGAGCTATTTATTATAATATGTTTTACTCTTTGATAAATGAGCACTTTGGGCTCTTAAATATAATTATTTAAAAACTTTTTCTGGTAGGTAACGACATAGTCGGAAGCACTTTAAAACGCTCATTAAATCGTATCTGGTGCACAGCAACCTTGCAGTAAAACCTTTAGTAATAGCCACATTAAGGAAGCGTACTAAGCTTAGGCGCTTTAAAAATTTTACTAGTTGCCAATAATTTGGTCATAATTTGAACAGCAGCATTTAGCGCACATTAAAACAATTAGTGTGCAATTGAAGTAGTAATAAAAAAATAAAAATAAATAAAAGATGATTGCGCGTAATTTCGGCTGCACTGCACACAGTATAATGTAGGTGTGTGTGTGTGTGTGTGTGTGTGTGTGTGTGTGTGTGTGTGTGTGCGAGTTAGTGAGTAACTCAGGCAGTCGTAGTAAGCCACTTCATTTGGCCAGTTTATCAATTACGGACGGACAATTTACTGGCGCTTTGAGCCGCCTCGTTAGCCGCCGCCGCCGCATTGCGATTTTTTTTCTTCAATTTTTTCATGGTGCGTGCCTTAGAGTCGTAATGAGAAATCAACTTTTGCTATACAAAATTTTTTATTTGTTTATATAATAGATAATTCCGTGTAGTTTGTTTTTTGTTTATTTTTGGCATTTTATTTTAATGGACCTATGTGGGCGACGCTGGGAAGCAAAAGTTGTGTTTTGTGCACGGCTCAGCTCTGGCTAATGTGATTATGATTTATGCGTACTGTGCGAGGCCTTGAAAGCAGCTCCTGTCTAAAAAGAAATCAAGTAAACAAACCCGGCTAATTAGGCATGCTGGTCAGCATGGCAAGCGGCTAAAATAAATCAGGCGACCGGCTAGCCAAACATTAAAATGCAGTCGAGACTGAAAGTGCAAATTAAGTGGGGACTAGAAAGAGCAGAAAGAGAGAGATTGGGCTGCCGAAGATTTAATACTCTTGCAGACAGTTGGCTGACATTAATATGTTAATCTGAAGTTAAGATTGACAGATTGTTTCTTAAGCTATATGATATAATAAGTAGTCCAATGTTGATTAACTTTTACTCAAACTTCATAGGAAAATCCATACTGGGTAAGTTTGCACTAAAAAAAATTAAAGTAATTTTTATTCAAAATTGCAAAAAACAAATAAATAAGAAATATTTGTTATCCTAAGTTTTCATAAGAAATACAAATTGATCATAAGGTAATAAGTCATTTTATTTAAAATAAAATGAATTTTTTAAACAAATTGCATATTAAATAACGACATTTTTTGGAGTCTTAGGATGATTGATTTTTTTTTGCTTTCTTAATAAAATTGGATAACTTTGTAATGTTATTTAAATATATAAATAATATTTATAAATAATAATTGAATACTCCTAATATAGATCATGACTTAATATTTTTTATAACATCGCAGATGACTATTTAAAGCGTTACAAATTTTGTAATACATTTAAAATACCCTTCGCACACGCATACTCTATCCATAGTTAAAAGAAGCTGCTGTTGCTGTGTTCCAGTATTTTTTATGGGCCGTCTGGAGTGCAAAGACATTCTGGCCATATTCTGTGGCAGCAACAGCCGCGGCAACAACAATAACAAACTTGGCCACAAGGTCAGCGGCAAAGCGAGTTGCAAACAAGATGTTCGGCGCTCCACTTCAGCTACGATTAGCAGCAGCCAAAAAAAGTGTATATTTATAGATAGGAACAAAAATGAAAGGAGGCCTTCTAACCCATGAAGTGTCGTTTTGTTAAGGTTTTTCCGTTCTGGCCCGAACAAAAAACTTCTTAATTACATGATGCAAAGCTGCGACTTGGGCTTCTATAATTTTGTTAGCCCTTTTTTGTGTGCGGTGAGGCGAAGGTTGCCTAGGGTCTGGCTGGTCTCTGCGATCTCGCTGGCCGCGTGACTCATCAGGCGCTTTGATTTAATTTGATTTGCAATTGCGTAAGGCCAGGTCTAGTTAGCACAATTAAAAGCCAGCGCACAGCTGAGCGCGCTGAGCCTCAGACAAGATTTGTTGTTGTTGTTGTTGTTGTTTTTTGGAGGCACGACAAACAAGTTGGGGCCAGGCTCAAATCAAACCGACTCAAGTTTCGACTCAAGTTGTGAGTGGAGCTTGGCTGGATGCTCGTTGCGAAAAACACAACAAGACAATTGAAAACATAAAATCAGTTGAAGCTGAAACCGCCAAGCGAACGGTCGTTGAGCGCGACAATTGAACTCTGGCTAAAATAAACCCAAAAGCAAGCAGAAGCTAAACAATCGTTTTTTGCCACTAACATCCAACAGTGCTTGCAACAATTGTGTGGCAGCTGGAGACAAAGTACATGTGCAGCAGCATAATAACAATAACAACAAATATCAAATTTGTGATGTGCATTTAACTGAGTGTGTGTGTGTGTGTTTGTGTGCTTGTGTTGTAGTGCAATACTCGTGTGCTATTGTTTGCTACTGTTGCGGCATTTGCAAACAACAGGCGCCCGCCCGCTATTTTGGGCCACATATTAGGCAACTACAACTTCAACTAGTTACTTTTTATAGGCCAAGTCATGCAAATTTAATACAAACGCTTTTCTTTTCTGGTGTGGCCACAACAACGACAACAACAAAAAACAAATAAGAAAAACTCAAGCCGTTTAATTGCAACAACATTTTTGGTTGCAGCTGCAACTAATACAAAAATAGTTTAAACGCTTTTTAAATTAAATGCTTGTAAAAATCGCACGCGTTTTTTGTTGTGCCCGCGTTTAGTTAAGGTTTTTGCGGTTTATTTTTGCCTAGCGGCTAATTGGAAAGTGAGCTTGTCGTCGCCTTGTTGTACGGTTTTTGCTTTGGGAAAAGGTCAAATCAAATACACAAGCAACAACAATAACGGCTTGAGCAACAGGCGGAGCAACACTATTTGACTTGCAACATTTGTCGTTAGCAACATGTTGCCAAGGCTCACATTCGCTGTGCTCATCGTCTTTTGTGGATATTTACTGTTTACGGGTAAGTCGCCAAGTTGGTTATAAATCATAAATGTTTAGGCAACAACAGCAACAACAGCAGCCGCAGCAGCAACCAGAACATAAATTACACCTAGAGGCTGTTGCTGTTGTTGCAGCCAAATCGAATTACAGCAAAACGCAGGCTAAACGCAATAAATTCAAGCAGATTACATGACACACGTAGACGGAGGGCGGGCACGCGGCAACAGCCGCCTTGACGTGTCAGGCGTTAAAAAAGAGAAGTTACCTTCGGCTTGACGAATTTTTAATACACTTGTCGATGTGAAATATCTTCAAATTTTGTTATTATGCAATTAAATCTTGGCAAGTAGTTGCTATTTATTTATATATATATATATCTTGGAAATATTTTTAAGGTGTTTTTCAATTCCTTCAAATCTAATTTTTAAGGCCAAAATAAATGATGTATTATTAAGTACTTGTACTCAACAAATAGCTAGGTTTCACATCTGAAAATTAAACATTAGCATAAATGTAGATATTTTAATAATTTGCCGAAATATTTAGAGAGCTCAATATTAAAAATATTTTTCGCATAAGAAATACATTTTAGACCGATAATTTATATGGCAGCGACATATAACTTAGTCCGATGTTAATTAGTTTTTACATAGGTCTCAGGATGATGATTAGACTGACTCTCACTTATGATTAGCCTGCAGCTGTTTTCCATAATTTGTCAGAAAATTGAAAGACCCTCTGCAAGGGTATTAACACCAAAGAAAAACCGCAAGCCAAAAAAACCGCGTGTAAAACGCGCGGCTTGCGTATTTTATATTTATGGTCAAGTAGTCAACGCGTCGTCATGTCGTTGGCGTGTTGGGGATTTATTTGGTTTATGGCAGGGAGCCAAGAGGGAGGGGCGGCAGACGACTTGCAACATCGCCGACCTGCCTTTTATGAGTGCCACGCAAATCTGTGACGAGTCGATTATGTAACTGCCAATACTCGCAGATGCGCATCACATGGCAGACTTGCGCATCAGTCAACACCACTCCAATCTAAATCCACATCTAATTGCAGCACCATTCACAATTTGCCAGGAAAGTTCTGTTTAACCTTTGACATTTGTGCAGCAGCAAGTCGTGTGGCTCACGAAATTTGAAGGTTGCCGCCACAGTCCGCACCCACCACAGTCGAATCCACAAAAGGCTGCACGACATTCCGTGTGGCACAAGGGGCGAGTGTGGGGGCAGGCAACATCTTAAGTAAGCGTTAATATTCGTTTGCCATTTCGATAAGGTGTGAGAGTTCGGTTTGCGTCTAATTAACACAGCCGCATTGGCATTGCATATTACTTTTATTATTACTTTGCTTTTGCCCACATACAGCAAAAGCAAAAACAACAGCAACAATTTGTACCAGTGAGAGGCAAAATGTCAAAGAGTTGACAATTGTTTTTTTTATTTTTTATGCATATACCCTGTACCCAAAACTTGCCATAGAGGTGTTTAATTGCAATCATATTTTGTGCAAGTAATAAAAGTAAACATTTTTCCATCTGTAAAATTTTACTCGGGATCAGTATTTTAAAACTTAATTAACTTAATCGTCAAACTGAAAAATAAACTAAATAAATGGACACATATCATGTTCCTAAGATCCATATTCTACAGCAGTCGAGATTGTTAATCATCATTTACTATAAAAAATATTTGGTATAAATAATAATGACACACTCTGATGCCGGAGCTGGCTCTGAACATAACGGATACGGGCTCTAATCCCAGGCTCATGCATGGATCAATTGATGTGTTGATTATATAATCAATTATATTATAATTTATGAGCAAGTGTCATTTAAATGTCAGGGTAATAATTTGTAATTAACTTTTGAAAAACTTTTGATTAATACTTTCGTTCTCAATAAAATGTTAAAAATAAGGTACAGACTGATGTTTCTTTATTTTACAAATTAAATCTAAGCATCACGAAGTCCTTGCTATTTTTTTTATAATGTGAAATGTGTTTTACAGGATAATTGCAAGTCAGGCACACATTTCTTACATAAATTGTTTTTTCTTTGCAAGTCAGATATTTATTACAACTGTGATGTTTTTTGATATTTTTAAGTGGGGGCAACTGCATGCAAATATTGCTAATGCTGTGAGGGCCGCATTAAACAACAATCTTGTTGCGGAGTCTAGACGTAAATTTGTTGAGACATCGCAATACAAAACTAAATGCTAATTGCAGAATAACAAATAAACGATACAAAAACAGGTTGTGAAAAAAACGCTTTAAGCCCTTGACAAAACTGTAATAAAAATATCTTTAACAAACTAAAAGTAAACGCTGGTGTACAAGAAATGAGTATACAAATATTGAGAGTCTTTATTTAAAAACTATACTTTCACTAATAATTTCAGATAAATATTTTTATGAGTTGTACAGACTAGGTATAGGGCAACAGTATAACCTACTAAAGAAGTTCATGCCTCTTACATTTTTTTATACAAAAGTGGGTTAAACTAAAGTTAATTTTAATAAAGAAAAAACAATCTATTTTTATCAGCATTTATGGATAATTAATTGCGTGTAATTAATAATATGCAAGCAGTCACGACAAATGAATTGATAAAGTTGATGTCTCATCTTGCGGACCATGGAAATGGCAAATCTGTTAACTTGATATACCGCTACCCAATCGCATTAGCCATTCACAAATTGCAGCGGGCAACGGCGCGTATACTTAATGCAACGACGTGGAGTAACTAACAGCCTTTTGTTTGGTCTTAGAGCGCACATCCGCCACAAGTAGAGACACAACAGCAACAACCACATTAACAACAACAAATTGCAACAACAGCATGTCAAAACATTTGCCATCTACTTATAAGTATGCAAATGATTTTCAGTTATGCAGCTTTGGGAGGCAAAAACAAATTTATGAGTCTCTGGCAAAAGTCTTTCAATACATTTAGCTATCGGCCTAATGCGAAACGGAAACTTTTATGAAACAAATGTCTGATAAAGCTCGACTGATATATGACTGCAATAACCGCATAGTTGAGCCCATAAATTGAGCTAGATGCTCATTTATTTGTCGTACATTTGGCACGCAGATAAAACCTTGCCTCCAGTTGTCACTTGTTCGCAGGCAGTAGTTTTGTACCACTGTCGCCAGGTGGAGCTGCAGTTGCAATTGCAATTGCATTTGCATGTTCGCAAAATTAATTGATTTATAGGCGGATAACAAAAAGTGGGCCCCGTCCATACGCACACGTGCAAGGAGATTTACCTGTGCGCACATTTTTGTTTATACTCTGTGTTGAGTAAGAGGGGTATATGTGTTGTCCTGTTTATGTTTTTGTGGACATTAAAGTTAGTGACCTTAAAGGTCAACTAAATTGTAAGGCATTGGGTCCTCAGGTTCTGTAATCATTAGATATTTGTGTCTAGAATTTCAATTAACTAGCTTTGTTAATAAATAGTAAATATTTTGTATTTTATTTTTTTAAGTTTTTGTATTTAATATTCTCAAATCTCATATGTAAGCATATAAAATAGGTATGAAAAAATATTACAATAATTTCTGTGTTATGAAAAAAAATTAAATTTGGAGATTTTCTAAATTTTTTGAAATCATTTCCCATTGCTCAACCATACAGCATGAACTAAAAACAGAGTAGCACACAGTCGTACCGCTTACCAATCAATCTCTCCTTTTTCTTTTTGGGCGCGTAAGTCAAACATTTGGCACACATGAGAAAACAATTTATGCGCGGCTGTTGGCCAAGCAAAAACCCAACAGGCTACAACAAATAGCCGCCCAGCTGACATATGCAAATGGCACAAAAGCGATAAGCCCAAAAAAAAAAATTATAATGCCAACTCGCAATTTGATTGAGGCTAAAAACTGACGGCCAACAAGTTGCCAACAAACAAACATACAATCAGAAAAAACGCCTTCAATTGCTTTGAGGCATTTCCTTACAATTGCCGTTGAGGATAGGTTTTTGCCATTAATTTGCGATTAATGTTAATGCCATGGCATAATTTTCAATTAAAATAAAATTTGCTTTGTGCGCGACAAATTGCAAAAAAAAAATAACGAAAAATATATAATAAAAATTGTGCTCATTTATATTTATGAGCTGCCCGTTGATAAACTGCCTGTGGCCGAGGCGGCTTTCAATGCAATTAATATGAAATAAAATTTCATAATTACACACGTATGTGTATGTGAATATTAAAGCGTATTAAACAGTTTTTGGCAGACAATATGAATTACCTGGCCGACGAAACCGAGTAGATGGGAAATTAATATAAACTTAATTGTTACTTGGATAGGTCTCCCTGAAGTATAAACTTTAATTTGAGAATAAATCGTCAAATATTGAAATTATAATTATTTTGTCTTTAGCTATAATAACGATAATCATTTAAAAAAATGTGAAATTAAACGGAAAAAATTCAAAGATCGAGTGTAAAACTGAGCACTTTTAAATTTAAGAGCACAATTTAAAAAACATTCTGTTTGTTGCATTGTTTTTAATGCGCTTTAAGCTCAATAATGTCATAATTTATGAAAAGTATTAACAATTTTTGGGCAATAATTAATTGAAGATGGCGTGCTGGCATTAACTGGTATGATCTACAAGGCTGCTGCGCGCAATCAGTTAAGGGTTAAAAGCCAGCAATGCAAATTGCGCAGCTTTTTATTGACAATTATGAGAAAATAAATCATGTGCAAAAAAGCAAAAGACGACAAGGCACATCCTTTCACAATGAGACCGCAAACAGCAACAACAACAACGACGACAACCGGGTAACAACAACAGTCACTTGCCATTGCCTGTCGCCGCAAACATAATTCAGTTCCGCGATGATCCATCGGCGACTCGAATGGTTGAAAGCGGCGCAAAATAAATTAAGCTCATTATATAATTGAATCCTTGATAGGCTGATTATCCACACGGCTAGCCATGTGAGTGTGTGTCGGCGCACGTTTCGCGTGTGTTTGCGTGTGTCCTGCTTATTAAAAGGATAATGCCCAGTCAAGCGCAAAGGATGCACAAAAATTATGTAAATGAATTTCCTGCTACGCCTGACGCGCCCTCCCTCTGTCTTCCGTCCGACAACACATAAATCTGGTGCCAGGTGGGCAACTGCAAATACCCTCTCTTTAAAATAGATTACGCCTATATAACCATATCCATTCGTGTGTGTACTTTACTATAATCAATGCATTGGCTGGCTTTAAATCGGCGCAAGCAACAAAACAATACATAAAACAAGCGAGCAGAATATAGTTGAGAGTTTTCAGCTGATAGATACCCTGTATGTTTATATAAAATTTACTGAAAATTTAGATTAATAAATAACTTTTGTATTTAACTTTTCATAACAAAATTTTAAAATAAAAAAGAATATTTGATAAAAATAAGGTCTATATTTGTTTAAATATACTAGAAAAAATTGATATATAATTAAATAAAATATGACTTAATCTGCGTATTAAAATCTATATAACCTGTATAAAGCTTTTTCTGCATCTCTTATTAGCTGTCTTAATATACTACTTATCTGAAATATATACTATATACATTGTAAGCTCCCAAATACTTATCTACCGCTGCCACACAGCAGCGCTCACAACCTACACTTAATATACCCATTTTCGATCGATTTTACGTTTGCATGGTATACGTTAATATATTGTCGATCCCAAAAACGAAAATCGCAACGAGCTCCACCTTAAAAATGTGCATGTGCCTTGATCGCAACGCTGCGGTGTAGTCATAGATTTTAACGGCAACTTCATGCAGTCACGATTTGTTACACATACACACATTTACGTACATACATATACAGATCTATTCGGTTAGACATTGGGTGTATAGCCGGCTCCTTAATCTATTGACTAAATGCATTGCATAAACTGGCGGCCAAACCTCAGTGGCGACGATTTAAACCAAAACAATGCAACAAACGAGTTCGACGCTGTTTTTCATTTTCGTTTTCATTTTTATTTTTATTTTCATTTTGATTCGTGCTTGCGACGACTGCAAATAGCTCAAAGGCGCTTTTTCTTGAGAAGCGGCCTGTTATCCCCCAACCCTCCCCACTAGCCCGCGAAATCTTTAGTAAAACGTATTTTATGGCCATGTCAAAAATTATGAACGCAGACAATATCCATTCGATATGGGGGCCACTGGGTTAGTCCGTTTCATGAACAAGTTTTTAAGCTTAAGTTGCCGAAAAATGCAAATTGCCAAATAAAATTGAGACGAAGCAAAAACCGTTAGAACTACTTTTGACTTTAGATTCTTATCGAGTCTCTCAATGTACGCCCCCAACAACGCCTACGACCAACTAACTGGGCCACCAACGGGCTAGAGGCTATCAATAATTTGATGGCGGCAAAAGTCGCGCTTTTAAATAAGAAAATAGCTTGTAAGTAATCGTTGTGTTGGGTGAGCTTGTTGAGTCGGCAGTTTACATGGGCGGGAAATTATAGCTTGGAAGGATATGATAATATAAAATTATCATTTTTATAATTACCTATATAATCATGGCTCTAAATTAATTTCAAAAAAATTATATCCATATATACATGGCTCTAAATAAACTTGAAAAAATTATATCGACTGTGATGATTGTCAAAATTATTATAAGAAACATCACTAAACCCGATTCTGAGGAGGTCAAATTTTTTATCAAAAATCATGCAAAACTGTTCAAACATTTTGACATGTAAGGCTCTCGACCCAAAGCTTCCATATTTCAAACGCCCATAACTTTGTCAAAACTAAACCGATTTTCACATCTGATGTCTGAATCTATTTATAAGTTTCATAAGTCGATGTTTAGAACTTTAAAAATAAATATACAAAAGTAAAAAAGCTTTAGATATTTAAATTCTGTTTTCTATCTATATAGGTGACATTTTAAAATAATCGATATACCAAAAATCAAAATATTATTAAATACAAATGAAATGTGGCAGTTATTAGCCTTCTTTTTTCCACAACTAAAAGTTACCAAGAAATAATTTTTAATAAAACTGGACAGTTACAAATTTTGAAATTGAAAAATATATTTAAAATTTTTTGAAAATTTCTTAAACATAAAGAGTTTTAATATTGCATACCCTGACCGACAATTTAAATCATATTGAATAGATATACTTTCGAAAGCACACCAAAAGAAAGTTTGCAACTACTGAAAACGATTTGTCAAAAGCCAGACTCCAGCTTTTATTATCAGTGCATTGCTAATTGCCGCTGTGGCAGCTTGAAAGAAGGGTTTGTGGCATCGTCCTAAGTAATAAACAAAGCATAAATAATGCCACACACTTTAAATTGTGCAGCTGATAAAACTGACAGCCCAAATTTATGGTACGTGCAGCAAAGCAGCGGATGCATCTACAGGTTTGGCAGTGGTGTTCTACTAGGCTGCACCCTATAGGTATGAGGATTGGCCTAGGCTGCTGTGATTTAAGTAGCCAACTGTTTTTTTATCAATAGCCAAGTTAGTGCAAAACCAATTGCAATTGTGAAATGCGTGGCAGTTGCCACTGCTGCTGTTGTTGTTGCTGCTTAATGTAGCAGCTGCCACAATTTCGTGCAGGCAGCGGCGTATGGCAATTACTTTAATTATGCGACTGCAAAACCAAAAAACCCAATCACATTGGCGACGACAAGCCACCGAAGTGTGGTTCGATGTGGTGTCGAGTGGTGCTGGCCAGCGCTTGCAGCACAGCACATATGAGCAGCGGCAGGCTCTCAGTTTAGGTTACCTAATCCAATGCTAGACGTGCCAAAGGGGTGTGCCCCTAGCCAGCCATGATGCACTGCATCCGTTGGACAGCTGCCCAGCCCAGTCTCCCGTCCAATCCATTCAGCTGTACGAAATTTTTCATTGGGTGCAATATTTTTTTGCTAATGGTTACGCACAACTTTTGACATTAGGCGCGCTGTGCATGCGTAGCACGTATAGATATAGCTATATAGAAATATACTTGTAGATATACATATCTTTTTTGTAGGCTTTACAATTTGTCGTCGGCTTATATGCCATGACAGTGTGGTTGTTGTTTTTGCTGTGTCTTTTTTGTTTGCCTCGCCGCCTCTAATTACAATTTGATTGTTTTTCGCAGTAATTATTTCAATTGTAATAAATTTTGCTGCCATTTTTACGAAAATCTAATGTTGCAATTTGTCGCCACCCGTGTTTTTGTGTGTGTGCCGAGTGTGGCTAATAATAATTTTTTTCAATTTCATGCTTCTTTTACCCAATAGGCGTGTGCGTGTCTGCATTTGTGGCTATCGGTGGGTGTTCGCACGCTTTGGGATTGTGTTAATTGGTTTTGCTTTGCGCAAATTTTTCCTGCTTTAAATTGTAAAATTTCTACATTTGAGAGATACCGCACCGCTAACAGAGGGCGGAAAATGCTGCATACCAAAATAATTAAGGAAGTTTAAAGTAGTTCTCATAACGAGAAAAAATTTTATTTATATTCAATTTGAAAATTCGGTAAAAAAAACTCAACCGAAGTTTTATCAAAGTGATATGAATTTCTATTTACTTGATAATTTATTTTACAATTAAAAATTTTTATTTATAATTTTTGATTCTAACATGAAAATTACTAAGGGGGATGCTTTGCTAGATATCATAAAATTTGTCGAAAATTGTATTGTTTTAAATTAATAAAAATGGAAATAGGTTAATTTCGAGCCAAGCTGTAGTAGTTGGAAATCTTTAAAAAACACTTTCAGTTTACAAGAAAGCGTCTTTATCGCATCATCAAAAAACATATAAACTTAATCAATTATGTTAAAAGGCGACCTTTCCCAGATGTTGCTGCCCTTCTACGTTCGATTCGAGCAGAAAGTTCATATGCCTACTTCATATAGGCAGTCGCACAACGCACACTTGACTTGAATGACGGCATACAACTTAAGCGACAGATACAACCACAAAACAACAACAAGAATCGAGAATGAGACAAAATGAAAAACAGTGGAACAAGGTTAAGGTCAATTACAATTACAACAAACGACAACTGCCAACATCGTGAATAAATTGCGCGAATTGTAGAATGAAATTAAGAACGAGTTTTAGTTTCGACCAGGCCAACGGACGGACCCAAGCGAAGGCAAAACATGCAAAATACTTGTGTGTGGGTTGCAAATGAAGGAAGCGGCGCTGTTGCAGCTGCGCTAACTGCAAGTCTAAGCAAAAAAGAAAAAAAAAACACACTTAAAAAAAAACCAACAAATTATTACTGAGCAATTACGCGGCAGAGTTCTAGTCTTCTAGTCAGAGAGATAAAGTATTTTCCCAGTGCCAAAGAAGCTGCAAGGTCAACAGCCCAAAACGACCGCAAATCAAGACTTGTCAACATGGCCACAAAATGTTGCGCAACATGAGAACATGTTGCACAATGGCTGCAACAGAAGCGGGTCACAACTAGAGGTTAGAGTTGAGCTACAGTTGACAGCTGGGTATCTAGAGCTTATGGCCTAAGCGGACGGTGTGGCCAAAAGCCCCAAATAATAATCTTGACATTAATACGATTTGCAACGCCTGCCATTGTTGTCGCAGCCTTGAACTTTAAGTTTCGATTTTTTCAGCTTTTGAGGCTTGGTTAATAAAAGTAATTATATATACAATTTTTTTTATTTTTCTTAATTGCCTCTTCTTCCGTAGATTGCCGTGAAACGGAACGTTCGAAGCGCACGAAACGCCCACGCGCACCGGAACCCGTCAACTTTGAGCCGGAACCGCAGCAGGATTTGGATAATGAGGAGAACGGCAGCCAGGAGAAGGATCTGCCGGAGATACCCGATAACTTTTTGAGTCCCTCAGTGCGTGAATACCTAGAGCTGGGCAAATCAATACCCGGTGAGTATTACTGCTGACAAGTCAATCAAATATGCGCGCCTGGTTGTCATTAAATCCGGACGACAGGCACAGCCTAAACCAGGAGGAGGGGCGGGGTATTCACTGTCTGAACAAATTTTTATGCTCTGCACCAATAGGCTATGCTGCACTTGGACAAACGTATGTAATATGGAGAAAGCAGCATTTCTTATTCCGTAAAAGATATTTATTGATCAGGATGACGTTTTAAGTTGATCTAGCCAAGATCTTTTCTGTTGAAATTTAAAATATTTGTTTTAGTATATCAGACTCACAGACGGTTTGTCGATAAATATAGTTCTAATATAAATATTTTATATATTTTATAATATAAATATTTGCAGCCCTGGCTTGTGAGCATATCTTGATTGGTTTTAGATTTCGAGAGGAATATTTAGTAGAATATATATATAGAAAATATATAAAGAGACAAGCGTAGATTGCTCAGCTGGGTGCAGGGTATTTTCCGGTCGAGCACGCTCAACTGGAGGCCCCTTAGATGTTTTCATTTGCAGCTGCAAAATGCATTTTTGGCCAGAACGAAAAAAAACGCATTTTAAATTATTTTTCGAATGGAAAATTTGGCACAGAAGTGCAGATACTCGTAAATTCATTTATTAGCGAGTCGAGCGGGGTCCGCCGGCAGGGGTCAAGCCGGGTCGGGGCAGCCAGCGGCATGTCGGATTTGTTTATGCCAACATACAACGGTTTTTTATGCGGCACACTGGCGGCGGCGTTGTGCGTGCATTTGACATTTTTTTTTTGTAGGGGCAGCCGGCAGGGTAGGTTGGGTTGGATTGGTTTGTAGCTACGGCATCCATGTTTTATACCCTTGTTTATTTTTTGTTTGGGCTGCAGCTACACTTTCTTTTAAGTAAAAAGCGGCACATGAAGTGAAATTGATTGGAAACAAACAAGACACGTTGTTTATTTGCCAGCGCTAATTGCAATAACCAAATAATTTTGCAGGTCGACCCGGCGTGGACTATCCCATACTCTCCGCCATACCGTATACGAACTTCTACTGCGACGAGCAGTCCTATCCGGGCTTCTTTGCGGACATGGAAACTAGATGCCAGGGTGAGTTGCTAGCTATAGTTACGTATCGAAAGATTTGGACAACATTTGAACGCAATATATATATATATTGACAGGCTGGCACTATTGCGACATTGATGGACGCCAGGCCTCGTTTCTCTGCCCCAACGGCACACAGTTCTCACAGGCGGTCTTCGTCTGCGACTGGTGGTTCAACGTGCGCTGCGATCTCTCCCCCCGGCTGTATGCCATCAACGCGCGTCTGTATCAGCGCCCCAAGGTGAATCCGACGCGGCCACATCGCATCATCACCAAGCAGCTGGTCGAAGATATATTTACCTGAGCAGGCGACCATATTAATAGACTTTATTTAACATAGTTTGTCAACGACTATTAGTTGTTAGATTTCGGTCTTTGCCACAGGCGCATACACATGCATCCACAGTTGTAGATGGTTCTGACTTAGATTTGGACAGCCTTTAGCTAACAAGATTTATTTTAAGTGTCAAACTAAGCTGAAAACATATTCTCTACAATCACGCTAGGCTACAACATTTTCAAAAAGGTAATCAAAAAAAAAAGAAAACAATAAAAAGCTTCTACCTGAAAATTGTTCACAATTGTACCCAAAATTCGTGATTTATTTGTTTCTTATCTTTTCTATAAGCATTTTATTATAAATTCATAAAACAAACATAAAACAAAATACCTTCTTATCAAATTCGTTTAATTTTGCGAGCGATCACTGTAGTAGTTGTAGGTCCATTAATGTGAAACACATCAATATATGGCATAGTTTGCAAAATTGTAGACTAAAATTCTGAGATCCTTTGCGGAATATATATCTTTATCGATTATTAAACATAACACTGCCCAAAAGCCTATGCGAAGACTTAAGACAACAAATTCTCTCTTAAAATTTTCGACCTATGAACTTTTAATCGAGCTGTTCGAGAAATTTTATAAAACTGCATTTTACACTTGTGCTAATTTCAATGCGCATGCATTTAGTTTTTATTTCACATATATATATACGTAAGATCTATTTTTATTGTAATGTTTTGTATATATAATTAGTTTGATTAAAATAAAAACTATTCTTAAGAGAAAAAACAAAATACTGTTTAATGGGACTCTGTTTATTGATGCAATTTATATTGAATTTCCATAATAATTAATAGATAATGTAATAAATGTTAATCTTAGAGAAAACAATTTCAGGGCATAATATTGACAGTATAAGTTGTTAAGAATATCTTGCAAAAAAATAGGTCAGTAGATTTGAAATAACTTTACAACTTTTCTATTATCTACTTTCAGGCGCATTCAGAAATTGTATTGTTGCCATCGCAACCGTCGCATACTTTTGGCCGCTGCATTCGGTGACTGCAAATAAGCTTAACGTGGCCAAAAATAACAGCGTCGGCCGCAGAAAAAGTTTGGCTATGGAAGCTGCAAATGCATGCGGCTCAATGGTCTAGGGGTATGATTCTCGCTTTGGGTGCGAGAGGTCCCGGGTTCAAATCCCGGTTGAGCCCGGCTTTACATTTCTTTTGGCCAACATTTAAAGATATTTTGCAGCCTCCGGTTTTATGTTAAGTTAATTAAACAAACAAGCCGATCGATTGGCAAGTGCAGATATGAGCAAACCATTTGGCCAACAGCTGCTGCAATAGTTCAAGAGATGGCTGCCGGTTGATTTGAACGGGCCGCGTTTGGCTGCTGTTGCAGCCAACGGCTAAGACGATAATGAACGCGGCCCGGACCATGGCTAAAATATTTTCATTGCGAGCGAATCAACCGCATGCAACTTGTTTTGTACCAGCAACGATTGACAAGGCGATAAAGCATTGTGTGCGCGAGTGTGTAAATGTGTGTGCGTGTGTGTGTTTTATCGACGACAATTGGAAAATTGTGAACAATGAATACGTTTTGCCGGCGCATGCATTCGCTTTTAGCCACTTGGCAGCTGGTGTGAATAGATTGAAAACGCTCCAAATAGCCGAAAATCCGGCGATTATGACGTAAGCGAAGCATCTCCGTTGATAATTTCTCTTTCTTTGTGTTTGTGGCAGCTGCTGCAAAGGCCGCAATCTATTGCCATAAATAATTGTGCCACAGAATAGAGACATCTTTTGCTTATTTTGTAAGCCCGTGTTACCAAATACGAATCCAATGTTGCAATAAGCCATCTGAAATTGACCACAAGTCACTTTCACCTCGCGATGCTGCACAAATCAAATCTGCTAGAGATATGCAATTTTTTTCTTGCTTCGTATTATTTTTGATATTGTGGCCTTCGCATCATCCGCCAAAGTGGGACCTGAGCTGCAGGCCACAAAAAAATATATGTATGAAAAAACTTTAGAGCAGCTGCGTTGGCCGAGCCACAAACCGGCAGCGAGTGCCAGTTATCCAGCTGAACTGCAATATCACCAGCATCAGTCAACCAAAACAGCTCACTCTTTAGCTGGTATTTGCCCAATCCATGACAGCCCACAGCAGCTGCCGGTGTCAATTCATGAATTCAAAAACGCAGCCTTAGAGACGGACTCGTGACAAATACCATCAACGACGTTGTCATTTAAATGAAATTGATTTAAAGTGAACTATTTGTTTGCTTGGCTCAATGGGATTGTGTAAGTCATGTTATGAAATAGTATTCAGAACTGCTCGCATTAATATCCTAGCATGCTAGCATACACGAAATTGTGATTTATTTTTTGAAAATCAATTTAATGTGCCCAAACTGGTGCTCTTGCTTCAGTCGGTTTATGACGTTTTTCATAAAAAAAAATAAAATATTGCAAACAAAATTTTATGAATAAAATTTTAAGAATAAAATTTTGTAGAAAAATATTCGTCACGTTAATATAGTCTATATAAACTAACTAAACTACGAAGGTAAGAGAAGAGACAATTTGAAATTTAAAGTATAATATAACATATACTTTAAATTTCAAATTGTCTCTTCTTATATGCAAAACTATTTATGCACATAAAAAACTCAAAAATTGATAAACAGCAAATAATGTGCATTCTGAAATTCCCATCTTTTACGCTCAAAAATACTATTCAATAACAAATCAATAGAAAATAAATAATGAGGAATATCTAGAATAAAATGAATTTAAAATAATGTTTTAGGGGAAAATAGAAAAAATTGATTTTTTTTAATTAATTGCTAAAGTAAATGCTATCCCTTGTTTTAAGAACCCATCTCTAATTGCAGACTTTTCAAAGTTATGACACTGTGATTTAAGTTGCTGCTGGTTTGGTCGTTTAGCGTATACATGCGATAAGTGTTCACAGTATGACGACTAACTGACGCCGAACAAGCTGCAAAAAGTATTTCACATGTTCTTTTTGACTAGCGCACACATGGCGTATGTGTTACATTTTGGGTTAATGTTTTGTAAAAGGCAACAGCAGCAGCAGCAGCAAGAAAAACATGAAATCGAATCAATTGCAATTGCACTCAACAAATCACGAGCGTTTGCTGCACTTGTTGTCTTGGCCAACAAATTAGTATCAGACTTTGGGGCTGAGACTGAAACTCAGACTCAGGTGTGGTTTAACCGTTAATGACTCTGCTGGCGGCCGAAAAAACCCCCAATTTTAATGAGGCATCGGCTAGCAAACAGCAGGTAGTTCAAACAAGTGATCAGCTGCCATGATCAATGAACTCTTATGTTTGATGTTTGTATTTTTTTTGTACAGCTGGTCAAACATTAAGTGAATGCCGTTTGCTTTGAAAAAGTGAATGTAAACAGTGAAAGGATTCGCTCAAGGTGCGCCTTAATCATAAAGGGGAACAGATCATCCCCAAACGGCGTGCACTACATCAAAAAATGTTTTATTGATTACCTAACAAGCCGAGCAGCTAATTTGCCTATCAATGCGTTTCAATTAGAGCAAATGATTGCTCAAGAGCTAGGGAATTGGTAAAGTGTGGGGCGATCTCCACTCGCGCTGTGGAAATATGAGAACCACCGCAAGTCACGCAATTGAGTGTAAAATTACATTTTCATTCATCAAAAACATGGCAAGAAGAAGAAAATAATCATTATAATAATGGTAACGCGTCAAAGAAAAGCGTGCACATTTTCACTTATGCATTTTCCCTTAGCCATGAGGCAACTTGTTACGTGGGCAGCCGCCGCTCGGCTCTGGCCACGTAGATGTAACGTTAGCTGGCGCAAAAAGTCGGTTACTTGGTCAGCTGCAGGCAAAAGCACCCACAAGACACCACAACAACAACAACAACAAAAACAACAACTCAACCACAGGCATCTCCCGTCACGCAGCTTTCCATAATGCAAGCAAGTGGTTGCATCATTATTGGCAGAGCTTCGAGTATGTCAAAATTATGTTTTAAATATTGTATAGAATGCAAAAAACTCCAGCTCATTGCTTTATAACAATCGTAAAAATGTTTCGATCTATTGCGTCTCTCACTTTTATAACACCTAGTGGCATAAGCCCGGAATTCAGTTTAAAAAAACATAAAACAGGATAAGACAAGTATGGTAAGTAGTCCAATGTGGATAAGATTTAGCTTATTTGATAGAATTGTAGTAGTGCTCAAAACAGCCAAGTTTTATAAGGCAATCTTTAAAAAAAAAACAATTGTTCATCATAAAACTCCATTTTTGACAGATACTATCCCCGGAGTCCATATATGTATTGCTCTAAACAGAAAAAAAGGAGAAAAGTTTCATTAATATAGCTTTAGGACGGAGAGTCTAGTTTGCATAGAAAAAAGCAGACGAACAGCCTGATCAAGAATATATATTTTTTATAGGGTCTGTCCTTCAATGCCTTACACATTTCATTACAATTTGAAAATCCCCTAATATTTTAAGCTACTTGAATTTAAATAAATAAATAAAAATTATTAAAGAGCAAAAAAATCTTATCTTATCACCTAAAATATAAGATGTTAAGCAAACGAACATAGTTTAAATATATCAAAGCCTCCTTCACTTAGCTTATCCATTTAGCCAGTTCGGCAATAGTTAGAGCATAAGTACATAGAGTACACAGCTGCCAACAGCTAACCAATCAAGTTGGCAATAAAAACAAATCAAATCCGAAAACAAAACACTCTCAACACAACGATCCCAACCATTACAGGCATTGTCAAATGAAGTGTAAATAACTCGTTTGGATAAACAAATAGATCATCATGTGAGCTGAAAAATGATGATGGCAGCAGCTTGACAACAGCTTGACACTGGTGCGGGGGGTCAAGGGGCGCTGACAGGCCGAGAGCAAAGTGCATTTGCATAATGACAATGCAATTTGAAACAAACGCAGGACACATGTCAACGAATAAATTAATTTACTCTTGCAAATTATTTATGCAGCAAACGAGCCGCATTGCAACGCACAGACAATGGACCAGAATCAGGCACCAGGTTTAGGCCGGGCTGACACGATGTCCGCCTTGTGATATTTTTAATGGTGCTTTGGGGTGCGGCAACTGGTTGATGCGCCTAATGAATCAACCGTTGCTGGTTCAAAGACACACCTGAGCTGCCTAGAGAGTGGACAAGAGCCCAGCACAGCTGGTGCCTTCTGATGGCCAACGACAGTTGCATTAATTGTACGGCTCAATTTGGCTTAATGCTGGGAGCACAGCTTAAATCAAGTAAGTAGCATGGCCATTAAATTTGCGCCCCTGCTGTGGCCTCTTCACTGCCCCCGCTGGCCATATTTCAATTATAAAGAACTCAAACGAAACGCAAGTGAACTCAAAGGCGTGCAATTTTCAAATGCCAATTGATTTTGCAGCACCGCCGACTGAGCTGACTGACCGTCCGTCCGCCCGCCCGCCCGAACGCCCACACGCCTGTTGCCAGCAAAAATACATTTCCGACGGCGTTGGCTGGCGACTTGTTAGTTGCACTGTTTTTGTGCGGGCAGGCAAACAAATGCGGCAATTGGTAAAACATAACTAGCGGGAAGCACAGCGCTTGAAAATGCTCGACTAGCAGATACTATGTGTGAAAATTTTAAAGAAACTAACTTTTCTACTATTATTTAAGCAACGTTTTAAAAAAACAGTTTGTATTAAATAAATTAAGTGGATAGGTAAATATTTTAAACAATTTTTACTAACAATCAAAATAGAAGCTCCTTTCAGACTAGTTATCTATAAATATCAATAATCCATTTTGACAACCCATTTGATCTATAATGTTTTACAAATCGAATCAATAGTCACAAAATTCTTCTTGTAATATATACAATCCCAACACGAGGGTATTCAAAACGCTACCCTATCAAATGGTAAAATCAAAGTCAGACTACTGCGTCCGAGTCGGGGCTAAGTGGAGCCTCTGTGACGCCCAGTTCGCAGTTCCATTCAATTGCGTTTGGCATTCGAGGCGCGTGATTTTGCAACTTGTGAGCTGGATTTGCCTTGTACTATTTTTGCAGGCAGACAGGCAAAACGGAGGCGACCGCAGCACCCGCAACATTTTGCCAACAGCCACCGCAGCTACAATGTTGACAACGGCGTCCCAGTCGGATTCGCATCCGCGTCCATTTCCATTTCCATGTCCACCATTCAAAACCATTTAAGCGCTTTGGCTACGTCGGTTTCTGCTGCTGGCCCGAGTCAGCTTTTTGTGTGCTCCTTTTTATGGCGACTTTTATTTTATTTTTTTTCTGTATTCATTTTCTTTTTATGGGTTATTTTGACGCCATCGGCGCTTTGCATTTGCCTCTTTTGCGGGCAGTTGGTAAGTGAAAAACACAGAAAAAAAAGAATGAAAATAAAAGAGTGCCAGAGGAGAGAGAGCATGTTATATTTCTTTGGCTGGGCATTATAATTGAAAATCCCACAAAGGTGTCGTCTGTGTGCTTTGTGACTAAATTGAATTTAGTAATCGGTTCCTTACTTTTTTCCTTTTTATTGGATTGGATACTAAACAACTAACTAACATCTAGCGGCACTTTTACACAGCCCAACGGATTCTTTTTTCCGAACTGAAAAAGAACCCAATGAAAAATAGCAATCCTCATAATCAATACATTTTTCAGCACCTGCGGCCATTTCACAGATGACTTTGTTATATGGGGGTTTTCCCACTTTAAAGGTCATAAAAATTGAATTGAAAAAGAGTTATAAAAATGGTGGCATAAAACTTGTTTATGATGAACACGCGAACCCAAGTTGCCTCAGTTTTTAATTGTTTCGCATTCATTGATGGGAGAAAAACTAACATTTCCACCACATTTTATTCAACCAATTAAACTGGAAATACTGAAAACTAACTAATTGAACTTGAAAAATTATAAAGTAAATGTTAATGTGGTTGGGAATTTAACGACATTCATTAATCAACGTCTGTGTGAAAAGCGAAAACAATATAGCATAATTTCAGGTCATTGTATATGATATGTAATACGTATATAATATATGTATACACATGTCTATGCGTATTAACGTGGTCATAAATTAATCTCTCGATTTATCAATAAGCCAAACTTATAGAAAGTACAAAGCTTGCGTGATGGTTAAAAATCTTTGGAAAATTAAAGGGAAATGCTATGCGTAAGAAAAATACTCTATATTTTTTATATTATAATATTATTAAAACAATCATACATTATTATAATTTTAATAAAGAAAATATACTTAATTTTAAATTGATTGGTTTCGGGAGATATACAAAAACAGATTTCAAATAAAATAAATTAGTCAACAAATCAGAATTTTAGATAACAATCAAAATTTGAATTTTCTGAGCGGTCCCTGTATATAGCAAATATATATACATCTATACACAACCATAACGATATCATGCTGAATTAAAAAATTAAAACACTCTTCCCATAAAGTATACAATTGCGTGTTAAAATTTAATTTTGAAATGTATTATGCTGCGATCAGCTGATTATATTTCATAGCTGCATTTCCACGGAAAGAGCAAAGGCGAATTATTAACAGTGAAAGGTGGTTATGCATAACGTACATAGGTAGAACTAGCCCCCAGCTCGAGTTTATGTTATGGAAAATCAATCAGTTTAATGAGAAGCTCAGCCCAGGTAATTGCCCGTTAATGGCTTCATTACAAGCCGCAAGAGACAGCAACAGCAGCAACAACAACGAAACGGTAGTAAAAACAAAACAAAGACCTGACCTAGGGCAATGCAAAGGCAAAAAAAAGCAAGCCAAGTCGCAGACAAAGCAACCCAAGCAGCAGGGGGAGGGGTCGGGGTGGCAACACTATCAACAGTCAGCGTCGCGTCGGCAGATCATAGCACGCGCTTGCTGACCGCACGACGAACAGCAGCAGCCGAAAATAAAGAGAGCGCGAGAGCCGTCAGAGAGCGCGCGCGTTTTGTTGGCGCAGTCGATCGCTCGGTCGGCAAGCAAGCAGTGCGCACTGCTTGGCACAAGCTGCAGCGATTCAAATAAACAAACGCGCAGCGGCATCGCCTCAGTTTCAATTGGAACGTTGCGCATGCGCCGTGCACGAATTTTACGCGCGCGTTCTCCGCCGATAGCTGTGAATCGTTAAGTAAATTGCTGTTATTTGTATTTGGTTGTTATCAATGAATCAGTTTAATCAGTTTGTACTAAAGCAAATTAAGAACAACTCGAAAATCTAGACTATTTCTAACAATCACTGTTGGAAACAGTGTGAAACATATGTGAAAGTTGACAGCGACTAAAAAATTCTTATAAAATTAAGTTTATTGTGTATGAAAAACAAAAACAAAAAAAAGTGAAAATATGCCGAAACGCTGTGGGTTTTGATTTTGTTGTTAACATAACGAACCCTAATACAAATGACCCTTTTGAATATTCTTTGAGACACGCCATAAAAAGACAGATTTATGCGCCAATTTGCTTTGATCGACCAATTTTTTCGTTTGGCTTGAGAGAGAGCGACAAATTAGTCTAAATGTTTGGTAATTTGAGGTGTCAAGAGGCCATAAAATAAATTATGATTAAAAATATTGCAAAAAAAATAATAATAATAGTAAGCAGGCAAAACTTTTGCTAATGGAAATGCGTGTTAATAGAGGCTTATTTTTTTTGTTGGGCAATATAGATATCATTTTAAGCTGTCTTTTGCATTTTATAAATTTTTCGGGTCATGCCTAATTCATATCGAATTTCATCCGCATCTTAAAACTTCTTTAAAACTTTCCCATTCGGCACGGCTTTTCTTGGCACTTTAAGCTTTTGTCAACTTTTAATTCTATTGCATCAAACAACTGTTACTTTTAACACTTCTCGGATAAATATCAAAAGCCCACACCTTAAAACAATTCCAAGTTAGACATTCTCTTTTTTATTGTTATTGTTATTATTTTATTTGATGCTTTCCAGCCATAATTTATGCGTAAGCAACGCCCACAAAAAGAACTTTTTTGTTGACGTTTCTTTGCTTTCTATGCAAATCATATGCATACATTAAAAGTTGACATTTGTGTTTCAATTTATTTGCTCATCAACTAATGATAGCCATTTGTTAATGTGCACCCAGCCGAGAGTTAATATGGTTCTATAAGCGGTTAACTTAAAGCGAATCCAAGCTAATTTATAAACGCAATCGTACATAGTATCTGCGCCAAAAGGAATTCAAACCGCAAACAAGCACAAGCACAAAAAAATGCGCAGTCAGAGCCGTAGCAGTTGCTGCTGGTTATTGCCATTGGCATTTGGTAAGTACAAATCAAAACCAAAAATTACCCGTTTATACCGCTAGTCGATAAACTCGTTTCGGCCGTTGCTGCCTACTCTGGGGGTGCTTCAAGGGGAGCAAGGTCGCAAATGTCGCTCCACATTGAGTAAGTATTGGCTAGCAATTATGCAACCCCAGGGGAGACCAGCTGGCAACAAACTCTACACGGTCCCAACTCCGAGTCTGCTGCCCCTAAAGATTTTCCCGGACATTACGAATCGTCAACAATAGCGCAGCGCAAATGAACATCATTTGCCAGCGCCAAACGCAATATGATAATTAGGTTTAAGTGCCGTTAACACCGCTACTGGCCACAATGACAAAAATCCCAAATACGTGCGAATAGCGGCATTTGATTCGTTTATCGTTGCACGGTTGAGCAGTGTGCCGCTGGGCCAACGCGGCTAAGCTGCAACAGTCAATGGAACTGCGGTCCATGAAGCTATCTTCCCAAAAGGTTCATCATATTTATTGACAGCCAGAGAATTACAACGTTGTCCAACAGGATGTTAACCTGGCTAGGTGTGTGGGGTACGCGGGGGGTGTGTCTGCGGGTGCAGACGTGCCCCATTTTGTGTGCGCAGCATTTGCAACTGAGAAATGTGCAGCTAATTTATGCAGCTCGTCAGCGAATGGAATGCGCTTTCGTGGGAATTTTGGGCAACTGGCTTTGATATATTGCCTACATACGTTTGAAGACTGCGGAAGGGGAGTAAAAGGCACCTGATATTTTAGACAGTCGTTGTGTAGCAGAAAGGAATCCCCCATTTAGCCCAAAACAAAACACATTTCCCAAAGCCAGACACAGCTTTCAAACATTTTCGAAATGCAGTACTGTCAAATGTAATTGTGTGAGTAAGTGCATATGCATTAGTGCACGTTCACTTAAGGTCTCTGAACACTGATGAAACAACAAAAAATTTATCTTTGAAACAATTATCTTAGATTATTAAAAACAATTTATTTGCAATCTTAATTTAATGGCTATTTTAAATTTTTTAACAGCTATAATTCCGTTTATACAATTATACAATAACATTATTTTTATACGTATCATTTTACCTTTTTTAAGACATTACAATTATTTTCCCACATTATTAAAACCATTCACATGTTTAACTCTTAATACGATACCCTTTTAAACTTCTTCACATACCACAAAAGTAAATGCGTTACAATACTAAAAAGCGTATGATTAATGTACATAATCATCAAGTATATCAGTTATTAATGGAATTTCCATATTAATATTTACATTCAGTTTGCCGAGTGCTTCTCTCTTCAAGCTTCAAGTTAGCAGATAACTTAAAGACAGATTACTTGAAATATTTGTATTTAATCAGATGTTGCACGTTAGTGGTAAATTTTATTTGTCAACTTTTTAATTATTTCCATATTAATTAAAAAAACTGACACCACTTTCCCTCGACATTATGTTAATAACTTCCTAAATATATTATATCAATCCAAAAAAATATAAAAGATAAATGCCAAATTCACGTTCACGTTCACTAATTACCTCGAACTGTGGAAATTTGAAAAAATTTTGCGGTGTTTTACATCATAATTTCAATTTGTCAACTTTGGGCTTTTGCTAAATTAACAGATTTTGTGTATTTTTGTTGGCCAAGTCATGACGGCAAACTGAAATAATTGTCATCAGGTGGCGGCCAACAGTGAACTACCAATGTGCTCCAAGTGGCAACAACGCCCACCTAAAAAAAAGTGCATGCAGTGGGCAGTGCCAGGGACAGTGGTAGGGGCGTGGCAAAGACAACTGCATGGAAAATGCTGTAACGCTTGAGTTTTTTTGGGCGCCCGTTAAAACGAGATTTTTCACTCGCCGCGTGGACAAACACAAGAGGACGGCCACCGAGCTGGTGAAAAGAAAAAGTAAAATGTTTGCCAAAAAAAAAAAAAAGACAGAGAAGAAAACTGTATCTGCTGGCGGCTTGCGCGGCAGTTAACGGAAACGCCGCCGCGGCTAGTTGCAGGCTGTGTCAATGACTTTGAAATGATTTCAACGAGCGCGCGCGAGTTTCTCAATTCGAATTTCACTGCGGGTCAGCATCGTACGTGAATTTGATTAGCAATTGGATAATTGATATAATGCGATCTTAAGTCGATGGAAAGCAAGAGTGGCGAATACGCGACGTTACACTTTTACTTGATTCCGCAAATGTGCTCTGCATGCCAAATGAAACTCCTGCACGGGGCGTGGTTGAGGCCCGGCTTAAACGGATATGACGCGCACTTTTAACCCAATTAGTGTCGGCTTTTAAGTGCAATCGGCTCTAAGACAAAATTGCCATGCAAACAAGTTGCGCAACTTTTGCTTTCAGCTGTTTCAACTTTTCAAGTTCAATGCTGCCGCCTGGCTTTTCCAAGCAGGCGCTCCACGCTTCCTGTCCAGATTATGCATTTTGAATGCGCATATGTAAAACCATTTGCAATTTCGCATTGGCCAAGCCAACCAGTTGCTAAGTTTTATCCTACAGGCAAATTTCACAATTTCACGCGGCTCTCAACTGCATTGCAACATTAGTTTTATTTTCTTATTTTTTTTTTGGCCAAGTTGCAAGTGGCTTTCATTTGAATTGGGCTTTTCATTTGCATTCGGGCCTTTGATTGTTTTATGGCCTTTGGCAAATTTGCACAATTTTGCACAAAAGCAGTTAATAACTTGGCAACACAATTTGCCGAATCGTTTGGCAGATCAAGTGCTTTACTTAAGTAGGCGGAAGACAAAACTAAAGCTTTAAACTTGTTTTAAGACTTTGCCGCCAAACGCCCTCAGTGATGTATTATTAGAGCAGGTGCAAAAATTTGGACAAAACCGGTGCTAATAAAACAGCATTTTGGAGTGCATTCTATTTAAAATAAATTTCTCGAAAATATTTCATTAAATTTCTTTCAGGTTTGTTGTTCAACGTGTGAAGCAATCGATTTAGATATGTTTGCCAGTTATTTAAATTTTAAGAATGTGATGTTGTCTAACCGAAAACCCATTTTTGTTGCGCTGCATAATTAAGAAATAGAGCGAAATGTGTCATAATCGCGATCAAAGGCAACAATAACAAAAACAACAACAAACACACACACACAAGCAATTACATAAAAAACAAAAGAGCTGAGGGGAAAAGCACCTCATACAAGACTTTTCTTCAATCAAAATTCAAATGAAAGCAAAGCAAACGAACCGAAGCGTAAATACTCTTACCTTAATTACTTAATAAGTATTGTATAAGAATTATAAGTATAAAATACTATAGATTTTGCGTCATGACATTCTAACAAATTATAAGTTAAGCACTTCTGTTCTAGTTATCGATTAGTTTTTACAACTATCGATAATTATTTGCTGAAAAATTTAAATTTTATTCAAAAAATTTGGTATTCTTTCCTCTAAAAAAAAACCAACTATCTATTATAATTTGACATGGTTTACAAATTATCGATAGGATCAAGGGCGACCATTTTTTAATTAATATGCTAATTTTTTGCTCACTTATATTTAATAACAAGCAATATAAATATGTATTTAATACGGAAATCAACGAAACTATTTAAATTATTTCACAGTTTCAGTTATCAAAGAATATGTAAGTTAAAGGAGGGGATTCCAAACCAGTTTAGCTTAACGGGTTTAGTGAACTGGCTTTAAATAGTGAAAGCCTTATGTGTATCCAATGTCAAGCTTCTGAGTTTTTAGTTGCTCAATAAAATTATTTTGTTATGTGAGTTTCATTTGATATACAACTAATTTTTGGGTGTTGTTTAAAGAAATGCCGCTAATTTCAATATATTTTTTGCTGTTTCAGAATTCTTGGGGAAGTAGCTTAATTATATGCGCAAATTGTTATGCAAAGCAGATAGCTTGAAATATCTAATTAGGCGGCGCTATGCTCATAAAGAATATGAATATGAATTAGTTCACATACATATTGATGGCTAACGACGTCACATGCATAATGAGAATAAGTGATAGACTCACCTACACAAGGGTATATATAACTCAAATATATACATTTATTCATTTCATGCGCCGCTAAACAAGCCAACAACAATTGAAAACTGGGCTAACAACAATTGCATGAGCAGATGATGTCTGCGCGCCCGCTGAGGTGTGTGAATATTTTCACAGTCATTACACGGCGTATTTTTTATTTTTTTTGGCAACAGCCAACTGCCTTCGTTGGCCAAATAAAGCCGAAAAAATGTCAACACATGATACCGCTATGTTTAGTTTTTTTTCTTCTAACTGTTGCTGTTGTTGTGTTAACTTGGCTTATTAAAAAGTGCAGAGAGTTGCCTTGTTAAGTGGGCAGACAATGTGTAATGGTAACCCAAACAAAACGCTGCATTTGGCAAGGTATGCCATTGTTGTTGTTGTTGTTGTTGCAGTTGTTACTATCATCATTATTATTATTGTTGCTGTTGTGGCTGTTGTTAGCCTAAAGCGCTACGCTTTCATATGGCATTGCACTAAGCGCCGACGCGTTTGGCTCGTGCGTAACTGCTTTTGGGCCTTTTAGACGGGAGCCCCCCACGGCGCTGAAATGTAGATGACAACATGACATAATTGCTCATTGTTATTGTCGTTGTTGTTGCTGCTGTGAAAATTACACCTCAGCTGACCGCACTTAGAAGTGCTTTAATTAATACTCTAATTAACTAGAAAGTCATATCCCACGGTGACATAAGATCTTAAATCAAAGGGAAAGTTAAAGAGGCGCTTGGCATCGTTGAATCGTGGCCAAGTCGTAGATCAGCTTATACACAAGTTGAATATATATGTATATATTTTCTTATTTAGCTATGAATGTGGTAGCGGGTTTGCTGAACGGTCGCCAAATGGCGGCAGCTACTCAGCCCGGCTCAGCTCAAACACTCACTCACACACTCACTTACATTCATTCGTTCGGTTCGTTCATCGATTGCACAAAAGGCATAATTGAAATTGTTCAGTTATTGCAATAATCATGTCCATCAGTGATGCGATTCAATGATGATAGACCATTGGGTATAGCTATTATTGTTATTGTAACTGCGATTTCGTTTTGATAACTTTATTAAATTAATTGCAAACTTGAAATGTTATTCCCCTTTTCAATTGACATTTGAGTTCTGCAGTTAACAAGAGTTGAAGAATCGAATGTGAAAAATTTATTGATACATTCAATAATTTACAGCCAATTCTTTTTATGATTTAAGCACTTTAGTACACAGAGTCTACTATAAAATTAGATTAATTAGAATAAATATTTTATATTTATATATTTAAATAATATAAAGTAGAAAAGAGGAGAGAGGAAATCCACGAAGTGAGACAGAGAAACCGATGAATATTGGGATAGAGGATAAGAGAAATAGAGGGAAGAGTGGGAAGGGCCGAGATTAAGCCAAAGATACAAATACAAAAAAAGAACAACTTCCTGGCTTCAAATTTACTTTGTTTCTAATGTTTTTCAATGTATAGCCCCTTTCTTATTTTAAAAAACATTTTCATTTGAATTAATGTTCCTGTTATGGGGAGTAAACAACATTAAATTTGACATTGAATTGGCAGGTGAATTCTAGTTAACACGAACTCAGACAATTTATCAAAAAGCGTTATAATTAAAACAGAGATTGTACTCATGTTATGTTTTCAAAACAAATATCTGTTGCTTAAATTTTAATACCTATACTTAACCATCACTTGAAAATTGTTTCACATTTAGGTGATTATTGATCGATTGCATAAACTAATTCATAGTTATTGTTGTCAAGGTTGATTAAGAGTTTTGCCTCTTCATAAATCAACGACGGCTGCTGTTCCGCTGATTAATTTATGCTCATGTTTATTTGCCTTTAAAAGGTTTGCGGCCACAGGTTGTGCCATGTCCGAACCCCCTAAGGTTACTCTCTAAGGCATACCCATAACGGTAACGGGGGTTATTAGTGAACCCAACTTTTGTTTGTAAACATTTACATAAATTAAGCACAATTATGTTAAACTAACTAAACGTATTTATCTAAAATAAATGCTTGCTAAATGTTGTACCCGAAGGTCAGCGGTTGATTATGCTAATTATATCTATAAGCCATAAGTTGGGTTTTGGCCAACCAAAAAAAAAAATAAGCAAACAAAGAGTGGGGAATTATTCAGATATAATATATGTAGAAGATGGCGTAACCTTTACTTATTTGGGCATCCAGCAAGTGGAATTGGTTCTTAATCAAAACAATAAATCGCACTCGGTAGTAAAAAATTGGCAACCAAATTGCCAACTTGCCAACAAGATGCTCAACACCTTGGCAACGGGTCTACGCGGCTCCACGAAACAGTTAAGCAATTAATTAGCTCGTAAAGACGGCGACATTTGGTTTTTTTGGTTTTTGTTTTGTTTTTGGCATGAGGCCAAACCACAATCTAAAGCCAATGATCTCGAGCAAACAATTAAGCACTCGCGGATTCTAAGCCACAATAGCGTTTACTAGACCATAAATTAGGGACAGCATTTGGCGGCGGCGTAGGCGACCGCCTGACACATGCCAACTTAGCAAATGCCAAAAAAGCGGCTTTAAGCCATACGAATTAAAGTTAACAGCGCCTTTTAATTGCAACTCTAATTAAAATGTTGTACGTACTTTTCTAAACGTGCATTTAAAAAATTACATGAAATTAGCTGAAGAAACTGTTCGCATTTTTCTCATTTTTTTCTAAATTTTTTCTCCCGCTTTTAGCTGCAGCACGCTAAGCAACAACATTATGAATTCTCCTCATTGTCGTTTAAACATTTCTTAAAAGTGCACAGGGTCAATTTGTTGTTAGTATTTTGACCAGACCTTGTCCGTAAGACACCAATTTAAGACTCGACTTAAGTGATGGTGCCCCCAACTTGTAATTTGCAACACGCACTTAACCGCTAAGCAGGCAGCGTTTATAATTTATAATTAAATGCATCTCCGAGCTACATAACAAAAATACAGAAAAAAACTTCAAGTTTAAGTTAGTAATTGTTAATTATTTCCTGTCGCAGCCTTCACTAATTTTTTCTTTAAATAGGAAAAGTCAGTCAACCTCGGTACGTGCTTAAGCCGAGCGCAGCATCTGTAGCATTTGACAGATTGAGGAACTCATAATCTGATTCGACATAGATTATACTAATCATAATAATGCTTGCTTTGTTTTCTTATTATGCAAAGCTTTGCTTTAATCGATTTAAGCTAGCTCTACAAATATTTAGTCATAGGTGGTTACAAACGGAAATGTGGGAAATTGTAGAACAAGAGAGATTGCAATGATAATGTTGCAAATATATACATTATCATAAATTAATCATTGGTGTTTATTGATGATAAACCAAAGATCGGTTCGGAATATGATTCTTGCGCAATTAAAAATAAATCTTTTCTTTAAATAGGACTCGTCGGTTAGTTTTACAATTTCTGAACAGTTGAAACATTTACAAAATAAGTGTAGCTACATATGGCATAAAGTATTGTATAACAAATATATAATATATATATTTGATTTCCGCTTCCATTTGTTAAGCAATCGTTATAAAAACAGGCAACTTGCCCGAAATAAACGTAAATTGGCCTAATTGGGGAATATGCCTTTCGTTACGCCCAAGAAAAGGTTAGAGCCGCGCGTTTTATAATCTTTCCGTTTACTTTAACAGCAACAATAAATATTTGACTTTTGCTTTAGGTACGGTGGGCACGTTTTGATTAACAAATTTCGTGTGATAGATTAAGACATTTGCAATGCTTGTAAAACTGTTATTAGTTATGCTTTTCATTGACCAGTGGCAGCCCCCTTAAAAAACGTGACTACAGCGGTCTAATTAACAACATTTTATATTATACTGAAGTTAATATAGCAGCTAACGCGCCCAACAATGGCTGCTAATTCTTGACCAGCGTCGATTAATTCTCAACTTTTGTCGACAGGCAACGGCTAAACAAGAGACTTGGATTAATTGCCATTTAGTGATTGAAATGACAACGCGCTGACCTCGACATGGCCCATGTAGTGGCCCAATGAGAACAGAATTAACCTCAACATTAAGCAAATGACCCCAACAATTTCCGCCTTCAATTAATTCACGTTCCTCCAAACAGCAAAAATGAGGCACAAATCATAAGTCAACTGTTCACTGAGAATTAAGTTTGTTTTCTCAAAGTGCAGCAAAGATATACAAGTGTGCTGGACTGGGAGATACCCTTTATTCTAACACAAGTAAACTTGCACTATAGTAAAATTTGTACGTATAATACAGATTGTACCTAAGTTAGGCTTTACTATAGTACCCTATGCAAGCAGTGCAATTCAAGCAGTGCAATTTGAGTAATGGAAAAGCTATTTATGCAGACTTTAACTACTGATTAAAGATTCTTGGATAGTTTGTATTTATTGTCCAATCTTAAATTAAGAATATATATTTCATAAAGTTATTGTACCTTTATTTATAGCCATACCACAAAACGGGTTCATAGAACAGCTCGATCGTCTCGATCAACTTTAATTATAATTATTGATCAGGAATTCACGTATGTTTTTGCCTTATAGGCTTAAATATGCTTCATTTTGTCTATTACATAAAATTGCACAACTTTATTATAACCTTTTATGCTCATTTTATAGGCATAGGGTATAAAAACTCTGCCGTATCAGCTCGTGAACTACATTTTGCAGCAGCAGCAGCAGCAGCAGCCGGAGCTGCCAGAAAAAAGTAAATAAAAAAAACAGACGGCCGGCAGCTGCTGGCAGCTGGTCGACCTTGATGTGGGCATTCGCACAAGTATCTAGACGATCTCTCGATTCGATCGATTTCTGTGGCGCGCTGCAAATCGATCAGAGCCGCCATAAAACAAAGTTTTGCAGCCCGTCGTCTAAATTTATGCAATGCTTTTTACCGTTTGGCTTTCTGGGCTGTAAGTGAATTATATTTAAATTTGTTTGGCTTGGCTGCGCTTCGAGTGATGATAAAAATCACATTTGGATTTACAGTTTTTGCTTTTACTTTGCCACAAAAATGAAAAAAAAATAAAATAAATAAAGATATAATAATAAATTACATTTAATTTGCGTAATCAGTTTTCAATGGCATTGGAAAATTTCGATTATGTAATTATGGCTTGCAATTGGTTAGGGCAAAGGCCAGAATAAATGTATGTGTGTATGTGGAAGCACATCGACAATTCAGCAGTAATTGTAAGCCTAGATTGCCAGTCGGGATTAGTCCATAAATTAAGCGCATTTATAGCAACTGTCAGCGGGCCACACAAATCGTGCCCGGCCATGGCTCATACGTCCCGTGGGCGCTGGCGGCGGGTCAAGCGATCGGGTCAAGTCCCCCTCCCGAAAACGAATGTGAGACAAATTGAATGCAGCAACTGGTCATGAGTCATGGCAAACAACAGCAACAGTAGTTGGGGAAAACGTTTTGTTAACACATTTGCAGGAAGCATTTATGTAAATATTTGGACGTAAATCTCACAGATCAGCTGGCCATGAAATGCAAAACTCATCATAATGAGATGCAGCTGCCCAAACGAAGACAGCATTAAAAATGCAAATTGTTTTCAAAGCGTTGCCGCGGCGGGCAGAAAGTGTAACAAAAGGGCCGAAAGTCAATGCACGAAGAAGACGCATTTAATTTGCATGCAATTAGCGCGTGCTGATATCGCGATTACCAGATACCCTGTACAGTTTCGGAAAGGTGTTTTACTTTTTAATTAAATTTATTTTTAATTTTTAATTTAGTAAAATATACTTGAGCATATAACGCTCATACCATATTTTGTTCGGCCAGCTCTATTTACCTTAGAAATCAGCTCAACAAAAAGTAGATCAATATTTAACCATTTAGAAGAAAAAAAAGTGGAAATAAATCTGATCTAAGTATAATAAACTATACTATTCTATACTGGAAGCCATTACTTCTAAAAATCTGCTAGATCTGAATTATTTAATGTAATTATTTATTTTTTTTCTGTTTGATAATCGCTTATTAATTTTCATATTTGTTTTATTATACGACAACAACGATACGATATAGCAGGATGACAGACTTCTCCACTTGTCATTTTACTACCTTATCTATAATATATAAATAAATATACTCTATTGTTAGAATGACGACTGTTACATACTTTTGTACCACATTCGTTTTAATTCAATTTAAATGTGTTCAAGGCGGAAAGGGGGCTAGCCCCATGAGGCGGCTAGAAACTGGCAACAAGCAAGCCAGCAGGTAAGCGGCAACTGCTGCCTGGTTGACTAGCTGCCTGGCAAACTCCTTACAAATTGAGCTCATTCACTTTTCTGCGCGATAGGCAGCAAATTGTACAATTCTTAAGTTGACAACGTGCCTGCCCCGCCCCACAACACCCCCGGCCCACCCGTCGATTGTGACTTTGATGAACGCAATTTGATTAGCTGCGTTTCCTTAATGGGTGGTTGTTAGCAGCATTCAATGCTTTTGAGCGGGGTTGGCAGGCCTGGAGAGTCGGCTAGCGGCAACACATTGCGACATTTGCAAAACGAAACTAAACGTTACAATTCGTAAACGAAAAAAAAAATTAAAATCAACCCATTCACTTTTCTGGCATGACCGGGGAGAGGAAAACGTGGAAATCAACAACACAATTGAACACATTTTTTGTCTTATTTTTTTCCCATTACTTAACTAAAACTGTAATAACAACGGTCACAATGTGAACATTCGCTTTCCAAGTGCAAAGTAAGCCCAACTCGTGTGCATATGAGACTTTACCCAAGACGGATGTTTGTCGTAGCGAAAGAAACCTGTGGCAATTATTTATAGACTTTAGATTTTTTAAAGATAGAAGTCAAGGACACAATGGAACTGAATTGACTTTAGCAACTGTACAGGTTCATTAATAAATTAGTCGAATATTTTAACTACTATTTATAAATTTGAAGGAATTACCCAAGTTCCAAATGATAAGTTCTTTTGAATAAATTCAAATTAAATAAATACACACAATTAGTTAAGATATTTGGTATGAGAAAACCAAAGCTTGTGAAGTAAACTGAGAGATATTTATAGCGATTGTACAATAAATAATGGTACTTTTTTTCAAAATTATACATTTATTTGCATATACTTATTAGTATGGTGAAGAGGGGGAACAGTAGACAAAAACCCAGCTGAAACTTTTAACTTTACTTTCATTCTTTAAACTTAATCTTTTTTGTATACCAATATTTATATTAATTATAATTATAATAGATAGACTAAACCATTTATAAGATAGTATTGTGGGTTGCTAGAAAACCGGTAGACAACAAATTCGAAAATAACGTATTGAGCTTGTAATAAATTAACTTCGCTTTTTTAGTATTTAATACAAATCACTTAAGGATAATTTTGAAATATGGAGATACTGGAATCTCTATTTAAAGAATATATTTCAAGTAATCTTGGATAACTGTGGGGAAGGCGATGCTCGCTTTACAGAAATAATAACTTTTTCTTTTAAATATTTAATGCTTTAAACATAGATAAACATTTGGTGATTCCATGTTGCCTTTTTTACTACTTTTAAAAGAATTTCCGATGCGAATAAGCAAAGCCTCAGCTTAAGTTCTCTATATATTATTCATTATTCACTTACTATATTAAATTAATTAGTTTAATAAACATAACATATTTATAGCACTCATTTTAATTTTATATAAGGAAAAGCCTTTCTTACTTATCTTTAAACATTCTACTAAATGTATAATTTTATATAATCCTTGTTCTATTATCATGAAACACACATACAGCTAAAATCTGAACTGTGGCTTTTAAATGGCCCATAAGTCATTTTAAACTCTATGTAATTAAGCAGGCTAGCCTGTTTATATTTAGATCTCAGCCGGGGTGTCCTCTTATGCAAATGCAACAAATGATTTATAATTTTGGTAGCGAACTGCGCTGACCCCAAGAGGCGTTTTAAAACTAATCTACGTGTATTGCACTCGCAATTTTTCGCACTTTAAACCTGGCTTATATTTTGAAGCCAGGCTTATTGCATTTGTACGGACACTATAATTTGCCTGCAGCCAGTCGGGTGCCGGGCCACGGCGCATGCGCAACCGTGGACGACCACCGGAGCCGTCGACAGCCTGCAATTTCAGTTGCAGACTAGAGGGAGGATCTTGGGGGTATATACCAAGTAATTGAAGAAACGGTTGTAGTTGTAGTTGTGGCCAACAGACAATTTGCGCCATAAATGGCCGAAAACTAAAACAAAAACACAATCGACAAATCTGCGGCGTCTGGCCGTTATAATTTTTAGCGGTAAATTGTTAGCCAAGTTTGGTATGAGCGAATCCATTGGGCAAATGAGTTCGTTTCGTGCACTGACCTCAGGCACTTGACGACATGTGGTTCACAAAAATGTCCAAAAACACAAAACGCGACCCGCTGACAAAATTAAAATTCATTTACGCTCAAGTAAATATTTACGCAATAAATTTGCATTTAATTGCATTTGCGAAAAGCATGCGACAAAACGCCACAAAACATTGGCCAAAATCAAATCAAATTTTAACGAAAGAGAGAGCGGGCTGTCGAAGATTAAATACCCTAGCGGATGTGTGGCAGATTTGTGTAATACTTCGAAAGTGTGGCTAGGAAGGAAAGTTTTTTTTTTTTTTTGAGTCAAGATTTAGTTTGCCACCAATTTCTTTTATAGGAGCTATATGATATTGTAGCATGATGTAAAAAAATGTTGGAACAAGAGCATATAATAAAAATAAAATGATTTTTACACAATTACTCAATTTTTGATTTTTAGTCGAGTCTGAATATCAAGTATATCTGATCAAGTATAAAAACACGTATATTTATATTTATTTGTTTTTATGGAATCTAAGATAGCTCCTACATTTTGTTACATACGTCACGACAAAATTAGAATACCCGCTGCATTCGTTAAAAAACTGCCAAATCCAAATCCAAATGCCAACAGCAGGCCCATCTCGTACCCAAACCCATTGGACAATGCCCAGTTTGCAGTTCCCGTTGCCGGTAGCCAATACCCAAACCCATTTGCTGTCAAATCGACGAAAACAATTTGTGCGACGCATCGAAATCTAATCAAATTATGCGCCAGGAATGTCGAAAAAGCGTGAAATGTTTTGCCTGCGGGTTAGAGCACTTGCCTATTTAACACTGGCCAGGCCCCAGCCGGATGAATAGCAGCAAGGTGGATGCGGGGGATACGGGCTGGGGTAATCGGTACTCGATACTCGGTGCTGGGTGCGCACCTGACGTATTCAAAAATTGCATCAAAATTGCACCCAATAAGAAGCAATTCACAATGCATTGGCAAATTTTATGCAAAATGTGCGTAAAAGTGTTTGGCAAATAACGTGTGTATCTGTATCTACAAATATGTATCTGTATCTATTGCTGTACCTAAGTATGATGATTTTGGAACGCTTCAGTGGGGCTATGCGCAGCTCCACAGGAGTTGGGCTTTTGGCTGTGCGGCTAAAATGTTTTTATGCGGTTCGCTTAATGTGTTTTTAGCCATAAACCAACTCAACTCACAACAGCGGCTAAAAATGCAATGCCAACAATGAACACTGAACCATGGCACAATGAGACAACGTTGAATCAAACTCCAACTTTATATGGGGACAGAGGATAGCACCACCCCCATACCCCCATCTGCTCTTCACCCCAGTCATGTTCGTATTTTTATTTTACTGGCTCGTTTATTTGGTTTGTGCGCCTAATTGCATTTGCCGCACACTCTACTAGTATGTGTGTGTGTGTGTGTGTGTGTGTAATGGAAATTGCAATGTGTGGGCGCTGGCTAACAAGTGTTGGACATGTGAGCAGTTCATTTGGCCAACTATATGCTAAATTTTACATGTTCCTGCCGCACCTTTGCACAATTGTTAACGGGCGCGTTTAAAAACGCGACAAAAACGCGTAAATGTCACAGCTATTATTTTACTACAAATAAAAAATAATTGAGAGTGTGAAAATGGACACTAGCTGCAAAAACTTAATTTAAATGCCAATTACTAAATTCCAGACCGGTTAATGGAGATCATTAGGTTGACTATAATATAGACATAGATTTCTTTATCGTATATATATTCTTGATCACTATGTCTTAAGAGACTATAAGCTGAAAGGTTTAAACTTTGCATGTAGGTTTTATTATAGTTATAATTGTCTGATGAAAGAATGATGGAAAAGGGAGGAGGGAGGTATAGAGAGCGCATGTGTTTATTTTTTATTCATTTATTTATTTATTTTTGGCTAGCACCAAAATAGTAAAACCATAACCTTTTTTTGTGGTTTGGAAATAGTACAGAAAATATGAAGAAAATTGTGCCTAAAAGAAATTTAATAAATTCCTAATTTACCCAAGGTTCGATACAGTATCTTATAGCTCGCTTATATGAATGTATTAACTTATGTATTTAACATCTTTCTAAATCCTGTTTAAAATTCTATCAAATTTGATTTTTTAAGAGCTTTGTACAGGGTAACTCAAAGTCAAATACTCAAATAAAATTGTACTTATTTTCTAAAGCAGATTTTGTAATTTGCAGCCAGCCAAATAGACTGTAATTGCACTTTAATTAGGCGCTTGGCAATTCCAATTCAACCAATTCAACCGGGCAGCTGGTCGAGCTACACAAATCGAATACAAAATTTGTTCAATTGCTGAAAAGTGCAATAATAGACAAAAAGATTTGTCAAGTCAAAAGATGATATAGAGAAAAGTGAACGGAAGTTGCCGGGCAACTTTCGACACACAGCTCCAAAACAATGATACAGGAGGGGGGCTACCTCAATAAGCCGTTGCAATAACAACAAAGATGTGTCCATAGATGATGCACCCATGGAACTGACACGTTGCCTGGAAATTAATTTGAAAGCAGCCAAGCCATGGGGCTGTGGGGGAGGGAAAGTGGGGGGCTAGCTGAGCTCACACAAGACAGATGAGCCAATGCACAACATTTTAGTGCTGCAGGCGAATGCACTCACTCGCACACACACACAAGCACATATTAATTAATTCAAAATTGCATTACGCATACGCACAGGTGTACAGGCGACGCTCAAACTAAACTAAAAGCCACACATGCAGCTGCAGCGCCTGGACAAAAGAGTCGTAAAATAAAAACACAGCACTCGGCCAATAAACAAAAGCAACAAAAACCAAAGCTAACGAACCAACAACAACAACAACAACGACAAGAAACGGCTCTAAAGACCAAACTCCAAACATTTTGATAGAAAATTAAGGCTGAATATAGCCAAATTCAGGTAGTTGTTGGCAGCCCAGTGGGTGTACACTGTACAACACATGTCACACAGTGTCTGTGCCACGGCACAGACCACAGACCAGACCTCACCAGACCCGACCAGGCCAGTTAAAGACTGTGTGGCCACTTAAGCTGCCCGCGCTGCAATGCAAATTATCTACCCCAGAGCTCCGATTTGGCTCTTGGTACTTTCGGACACTTATTGTACGACTGTCGTCCAGAGACTGTGGACGTTGTCGTCGTTGGCGTCGTCATGGCTGCCAATTGCAAGTTGGCAAGTTTGCAACACATGCCGCCCAGGACACGGGTGCCAACAAACACAATAAACACCAGAGATGAGACCGTGAGTTGGTTTGATACAGAGTGCAGGCAATTTTATCGCAGCGATGTAGAGCTTAATTAATTCCAAATAATTTATATTTTCAATATATATGAAGATACTTATTCTTAAGAATCCCAGTTTTGCTATTCAGGGGACTTTTTATATAAGTCGGCTCACTAATAAATACTGAATAATTGATGCAGATCGAGAATTTAAATATTAATTTAATAACATTTTTAAAAAAGTATATATGAGTGGATACAAACTGGTTCTTAGGAACCATATATTCTCTAATCGTTAAAAATACTTTCTTTTATGAAAATTCTTAAAAAACAGGATTTTTTTTGTTAAGTATAAATGGATTTATATTGTTTTGAAAATCGAGAGCCGTATATATTATAATATTTAAAAGCTACTTTCTTTCATGAATATTCCCAAAAAAAAACAAGATTTTTAAAGTACGAATGGCTTTGTATAAGCCATAAATTTATAGAATTGATAAATTTTAAAGGGCAGAGCGTCATTTAATGAATACAAAAATGTTCCGAATAAATCAAAAGTGAACTTATAGATTATATAATTATTGGCAACATATATTCCACTTTTAAAATCGTCGCAAAGCAATTAACTGCACTCGGCTCCAGTTTTGTCCATCTCTAGACTTCGCCCCAGCCTGGTCTCGGCTCACTAAGCGCTGGACGTTGTTGCACGATAAACAACGATATATGAGGAAAAATTTGAAAATTCACCGAATGCTATTTTATAATAGTTTTTCTTGAACGGTTATGACAGCGGCTGCGGTTAGGCTTCGTTGGGTCCACGTAGAAGCCTTTTAATTGTTCATCGAAGTCGAACACGAGCACAAACAGAAGAGCGACGGCAACAAAAGACGCTTGACAATTTTTGATTTATTCCTCATTAGTGTATGCAGTGTAGGGTATACCTAACAATTCAACTAACTATGAATATATATAGATACATATATATGCGCATACACATATATATATAGACATATGTATACACATAGTTGACTATCTGATGAATACTTGTGGAAGCTCTGTTTCCGATCCAATATTTGGCCACAGCTTCACTTAGCTGGAGACAGACGGACGCGGCTCCTCCAAGGCGATCAGCCAACTGCAGTTGAGTATCTCGCGCAGATCCCAGCGCGTCGCTGCATCCGGCTCGAGGAGCACGGATACGGTGGCCTTGGCGTGCGCCGATATAACATCCTGAAGCTTGCGTCGAAACGCGAACTTCTTGCCGCGCTGATCCTCCAGCAGTTTAGTCAGATTACTGTCGTCGAATGGCATCTTGGCGTTCATCATAATAAACAATATGACGCCCAGCGACCAGGCATCGGCCAGCTTGGGATCGTACGGGACGCCACAAACCACCTCCGGTGCGGCATACGCGGCGGAGCCGCAATACGTCTCCGATTTCAGCTGGTGTCCGTCCTCGTCGCGGCAATAGCGTGCGAAACCGAAATCGGCCAACTTGACATTAAGTCGCTTGGAAAGTAGAATATTCTCGCACTTGAGATCACGATGGGCAATGTCATGGGTGTGCAAATACTTCAGGGCTTTCGCCATCTGAAAAAACCAGACCTTTGACTGTTTCTCATCGATGGGGCCCGACTTCTTAATGTGCGTTAAAAGATCGCCCTTTTCCGCGTATCGCATGAATATGAAAATCTTTGGGCCGCGCTGCAAGATGCTGTGAATCTGTATTATATTGGGATGATCGAGTTTCGTCAAGATCTCCAGTTCACGTGGAAAGAACTTGTGCACAAAGTCGGTGGGGGCCTTTGCCTTATCGATGATCTTGCAGGCGAGACTCACGCCGTGCCCACTCTCGTCTGCATAGCCGGCGGTGATCACAGTCGCATACGAGCCCTCGCCGATCTTATGGCCGATGTTGTAGCCACGCTGAGCCAAGGCGTCAATGTCAGAGCTGCGTGTGCTCAGCTGACGGTTGCCTCCATAACTTGTCATTGTTTATGGATTGTGAGCTGAATCGATCGATGTGCCTGATGATCTTGTTTTGTACCAACTGCACGAATACACACAGAGTTTAGACGTCAATCATCCCTGCTTGTGGGCGTATGTACTTACCGTTATGTTGGATTTCCCTCACTAAACTTAAATTTGATGGAACTATAATACAATGTTGACAAAATTGCCTATTCCAATCCAGAAATTTTGACGAAATTACAAACGTTGTGAAAGAGCAGAGACAAATAATAAAATAACTGAAACTCCAACTGCAATTACAATAAATTTTGTTTTAAACGGCCATGTCTACTATGCTCTACTATTTTCTAAACTCTTATAATTAAATAAATATCTTTTGTTTTGAGTTTATTAAAACCACAATCATTTTTATTTTTAAACTAGTTGACATTGGAAACAAAGATTTTCCAAAAGCTACACTTAAATGTTTTCAAAGAAGAGTGTAACAAAATATAATAAATTGAAAAACATTCAATATATAGAATTTTTTGAACCAAGGCAGTTTTCAAACAAGTCTGTCGACCCTAAACATAACTCCTAAAGTTGTGTTTTTAAAACGTTTGCTTTATTTTCAGAGCAACAAAAAATGTTAAGCTCCAATTATTATATATGGCCGACCGCAGAGGATTCATAATTAAAAAAATTGGAAACGATGTTTTATTATAATTAATAAAATTATCGATTCGAACTTTAAGGCGATAAATTGTAAATTTTGTATTGAATTTCAGCTATGCTATAGAAATAATCTGTATCGTATTATTTGCTTTTTCTCCATATAGTATTGTCTCTATTATAATAAAATTATACTATAATAAAATGCCTAGGAACATAAGGAAAACTTGTTTCAAAAATGTTTTTTCTAAGAGACAGCCTATGGTCTTCCAAAGTATCCGAATTTATACGTACACATGTTTATATTTAACGAGTATAGATTTATACAGATAACTTAATATTAATCAAAATCTCTTCTCTCTTTGGCACTGTTTTTCCCGTGTTTTTATTTAAACTTTAAAACTATAGTAGACAGTGTTCCGTTGATCAAAAATGGCCAAAATATTTTGACTTAAAGCTCATTATTTGTGTTAGTTCCGTTACGTTTTTATTTCGTCAAAATTTCTGAATATAAGTAATCTTAGTTAATTTTAAATAATAGTACCATCAAATTTAAGTTAAGACAAAGTTAACCAATGCAACGGTAAACATGGTGCTAAAAAAGAAAACTCTTACTACCAAATCTGCCCCCTTATCCCAAAATTATGTAGTTGGTGAAAATAAAAGACCATTGGCAACACAGCGAATCATGTGCAATAATGGAGAAATCGCCCAGGTTCGGGGCACACGCAGCTCTGATATTCACGCTTTGGCCCAGCAGGGCTACAAGATCGGCTGTAAGATCGGCGAGGGCTCCTATGCGACTGTGATTAATGCCAGCTATACGGAGCGAGATGGTCGTAGCATAACCTTGGCCTGCAAGGTCATCGATAAGGAGAAGGCGCCCCTAGACTTTGTCGAGAAGTTCTTTCCGCGCGAAATGGATATATTGACGAAACTGGATCATCCCAATATCATACAGATCCACAGCATTTTGCAGCGCGGCCCGAAGATCTTCATATTCATGCGTTTCGCCGAGCGAGGCGATCTTTTGACGCACATCAAGAAAGTGGGCTTCGTTGAGGAGAAGCAGTCGAAAATCTGGTTCCAGCAGATGGCCAACGCCTTGAAATATTTGCACACCTTTGATATTGCACATCGGGATCTCAAATGCGAGAATGTACTGCTTTCCGAACATTTCAACATAAAGCTGGCTGATTTTGGTTTCGCCTGCTATTGCCTCAGTGACGTTGTAGGCCAGTCCATGTCGGAAACGTTTTGCGGCTCAGCCGCCTACGCGGCACCGGAAGTTGTCTGCGGCGTGCCCTATGACCCAAAGATAGCCGATGCTTGGTCGCTGGGCGTCGTATTGTTTATAATGCTGAATGGAAAGATGCCGTTCGATGACAGTAATCTGAGCAAATTGCTGGAGGATCAGCGCTCCAGAAAGTACGCATTTCGCCGCAAGCTACATGACGTGATCTCGCCACATGCCAAGGCCACAGTTGCTGTGCTCCTCGATCCAAATGCGTCGACACGCTGGAATCTGCGCGAGATTCTCAAATGCGGTTGGCTGCTTTTGGAGAGGGAACCACAGCAACAAAATTTTCAACAACACCAACAGCAACAACTACAATAATTATATGTAAAATCCACAATAGTCACATTAGTTATCAGTATTGACACCAAGTCAAACAAAAAAAAAATTAGGTTTTATTTTTAGCACAACATTTGATGTCTGGGAACTCGATAGGAATCGTGTATTTGGATTCACAATCCATTCCGAAATATTAGAGAAATTAAAATATTTATACTATATAAAAAGTGTGTTTTTTTAATATTACTTAGCATTGCTTAGTACATCATTTGTCTTATTTATATTTATACTATATTATATTTATACTATATAAAATGTGTGTTATTTAATATTACTTAGCATTGCTTGGTACAGAAGACAGCCTAATGTATGTTAATTTGTCTTATCGATTTATAAATAGTTAGGTTGTACTTTAATTAAAAACAAACATTCATTTTATTTATATGTATAATGGGATTTATAGGATTTAGGTAAACATTGTCATGAAAATTTGTATTTTTTAAAAGTAATATTTTAATACGTTAATCAAAAATTTAATTTTTTTTTTGTTAGTCTGTTTTATGTTTAGCAAATGAATTTAAAAGACAGTATAAAACAATAATAAAAATAATTTATTAACAAAAGCAATCAAGATAATTTCAATGACTACAAATTTTGTATGTATGTAAATCAACTTTACTTTTTTCTGTATATTTTGAATCGAAAAAATAAATCAAACTTTAAAGAAATTGCCTTGGCACACGTTTCAGGTTATCTTTTGGTCAAGCACTACCGAAAAGAGCTTCTTTTAACATACAAATATCAAGTTTGTATAACGAGCTCTCGGATTTTTCTTTAATCAATAACCAACTGTTTTGTGTTAAGATTACATAAGATGCATAATTCATATAATATTTAACATTGTTGCAGTTGCCTGTCTGGTGCCGCTGCCTCTTGCCACTGCCGGTGGCAAGCACAACCACAGCGATGTCATCGCAGACGCCGAGCTGAGCGCCTCGGAGCGTAATCGCCGCCTGATACCCTATATGGCCTTCTATTTGCCCGCACCGGAGCTGCCCATCAATCAGCAATATGCCGTGAAGCATGCCCCAGCCGCTGGTGGCACCCAGCTGCTGGCACCGGCAGCAGTAGCAGCCGCAGGAGCACCACATCCACCACCGCCGCCGCCCAGTCGCATACCCGTGCCCGTCGCCTACATGCCACAGCCGCAGCATCATTCGGCGCCGCACTATCAGCCGGGCGCAGCGGACGTCTATCATGCGCTGGCGGCGGTGCAGCATGGACCGCTGCCACCTGGGCATGGCAAGGAGACGCCGTCCCAAGGCGCCACATTTATTGCCTACAAGCCATTGAACCCAACGCACAAGGCGAGTGAAGAGCTTGCAGCATAAATCAAAAATCAAATAATCGTGAAATTCATAATATATTTAACAGCACAAGACAGTGCAGCATTTTCCGCCGCTGCCACAGCAGGAGCAGCAGCACCGCCAGCAGGAGCCACTGCAGCCGCAGCAGCAGCAGCAGCAGCAGTACGAGTTGCTGCCGCCGCCGCCGCATCAACTGCAGTTCCAGCGGCAGCGGGCCAAACAATCAAAAGTCAATTTAACGCCGTTTACAGCGCAGAACACGCTGCCGGGACACTTTATACCCATTATTTATACGCCGCTGAGCAAGCCGGGCGACAACAATAACAACAACAACAACGTTGAGCTGCATAATAGCAATGCAATCAATTACAGCAAAAAGCCGTCGCCAGCTGAAATTGTCTACCATAAAAATGCCCATCAAACACAAATTGTTACGGATTACGCAGGAGATGAGCGCGCAGTTGCCGGAGTCGCCGCCTCGCCGGATACGGACTCGTCGGAGGAGCAGCGGGCGCTTCAGCCGGAGGAGGAGCAGCCGGCCCATCCAACGCCAAGGTAAAATTTAGTAAATATGACGCATGAACTCGCCAACTCGCGAGTGAGATACACGCTACAATTTTGTATCTGCATCTGTCAGATACATATCTAGCTTAGATTGTACGCTCATTGCCATTATTAGCCATATTACCCCGCTGTTAGAATTGCTGTGGTAAGTTCTCACACACACGCCCAGCCACGCCACGCTACACCACGCTACACCACGCCACACCCACTCTATAACGCCCACCGTCACCCACAATTGTGGAGCCATCTACGTTGTTGCAACAACGATTGCATGTTGAAAGCAAATTAAAATTGTTGCACCCATTTCGTCAACAATTTGAAAGTAAACCTTTGTAGCACAAAATAGTTCGAATTTTGTATACCCTACGCTAACAACTAATATTTATATAATATAATAACAACTGATATTTTCAATAAGTTAACTTCGCTTTTATCACAGTTAATTAATTATGTAAATAATTAAGCTACTTTGTGTTTGCAAATTAAAAACTTATTCCAAAAAGTTAATATAATCATAAAAAGTAATTTTACGAAGCAGTAAAAAACATTAATATTTAAGTGTTTAAAATTAACACAAACAACAATAAACAAGTTCAAACAGTTGGTTTCGGCATGCCAGGGACTGAATACCCATAAAGATATGCAACATTTTTATATATTAGAGCACACACCGGTGTTTCTATGGAAAAACGTAATTTGATTGATTGACTGATTGTATGATTTTTTGAAAGAGAAAAACAATTTTTGGACTGATTGATCCTACTATAGTTATATGTTAAAGCTGTGCGATGTTATAGATTTGTTGGGAACATAGTAAGCTACGATTAATAAAAAAATAATTAAGGTTTTTTATGCGAAAACTAATTTTGTAGCCGATCGTTTCTATCGGAGCTATAGAGTATATATACTTAATGGGGTTGGAGACGTCTCCTTCAGTGCGTTAAGCAATTAACAGTTATAATGCCCTCTGTGAAGGTATAAAAAGTTTGTTTTTTTAGACTTCAGAGAATTTTCCTTTCATCAAAATGAAAAACCCACGTGTTTTCAATTTCCTTTAATTAATCGGTTTCGTAAAGGGTTAACGAAAATATCCGGGAGCGATTAGTCTCCCAAAATGGTTGACAACTTTTAATTTTTGTTGAATTTTACCCATTACCCATTTAAAAGGTACTTAATGAATTCTTTACTTTAAAGAAAACAAAAGTGGTTTCGTGTGCAACAATTGTTTAAGTAAAATCAAAAACCTTGACATTTAAATGTATGACTGAAATTGTTGCAAAACAGATTCGTAATTTAATCATAAACTTAGTTGAGTGCCTTTGTTGACTAAAGTTAAACAACATGATGAAGTTAAGCTATATAAAATAGCAGCTTGAAGGTAGAATACGGAGCACTTGTACAGCTTAAAGCAGTTGTAGTTGCAGCGACACGCCAGACGTTGCACAGGTTGCATGCAACGCCCTTGGGCATAGAATTCAATTGCATTTAATGCATTGGCTCAACCTCTGCTATCGCGCTCTCTCTCTCTCTCTCTCTCTCTCTCGCTCTGTCTGCCTCAGTCTCTGGCGACATTCGCTTGGTGACGTAAGAAGCTGTTCGCTGTATACCACGGGGCGCCGCCAAGGGGGGCGTGTCGGCCGCAGAGCTGACGAGCGGCCCGTGTTCATCTCGTAATGTTCACAAATTGCAAAATCATGTCATAAACAGCCGCTGGTCAAAATACAAAATATGCGTGCTCCAGTCACCCGGGTCAGGTCTTACAACCCCCCACTTGCCCACACTGATAGACAGCCCACACTCATACGCTTTTGCATGTGCCCCGCAGTGTTGGCTATAGCGTGTACAATGAGCCAGCCGTCGTTTCATCTGCCACCGCCACCACATCCACCTCATCGACATCCACGAAAACCGCATTGATAGTGCACCAAAAGTCGCCGGCCTTTGGACACGTGAGCAAATACGAGAGTTACTTCAACATGTCGCCGGATCAGCAGCAGCCGCAGCAGCAACAAGCGCAGCAGCAGCAGCAACTGACGCCGCAAGAGAAATACGTGCTGTACTTGCAGCAGCGCATGAAGCAGCAGCAGCAGCAACAGCAGCAGCGGCAATCCCAACTTAAGCAGGAGCGCTTACATCACCATCATCATCATCATCAGCATCAGCTGCCTGCGCAAAGCAATACGAAAGCTGGCAAGCACCCACACAGTCACCCACATACGCCACCACCACCACCACCTAAACCACCACAGCCACCAACCCACCACAGTCAGTTGTTACACAATTATAATGGGCAATTTGTGCGCCCGGAGGCGCCTCAGGCCGGGCAGCAGTCGCAGCAACAGGTGCTGCACATTCCCCTGCGCGCCCTCCTGGGTCAACTGCATGAGCAGCCAAAGGACACGCTGCTCGGGTAAGTCCACACCAGAACCGTTATCAGCCCTAACATATGCGAGTGTTAGCTGTAACCAACTTGTCTTCTATTACACTACGTAACAGCCAAATTGTACTTTTTGCCAAGCCTATTTTTTCTGAACAATCTGAAAAAACCACTAACGATTTTTCTATGGCAAGAATATTTGTTAAAAAAAATTATAGTCTGCTTTTATTTGTTATGTTTTTTTTACTATCCCTATCGATTTCTATAAATATTTTATCTCAAACAACGCCTAAAAAATGTAATTATGTAAACACACAAAATAAAATGTTGTTGCTTTTCCCCGAATTTTAAAGTCAAAAAATCGTAAAAAGTACCACACAAAAAAACAAACCTTATTCAAAATTATATATTTGCAAAACTCGTGATTTTAAATTGTTTATGACTGATTAATAGATATTCTCATATATAAGGCTTTTTAAAATCCAGTGATGATCAAAAATCACCTCTAGAAAAAAGCTTAAAAAACAGATTTGACAAGTTTAAAAAAGTCTAACCATAGAAACATTTTTTAAAGAGTTTTTTTGTCATATATGGGGTCTTATATGCATCAGAAAAGGTTGGCTTGGTTAATTATAGAAAAAATAATTTTGTTGCCTAGTGTTGCTTGCCCTTCTTTGACTCGTTTTTGCCACGTTTTTTCGCAGCTCACCCGCGCCACCCCACTTCATTGATTACCTCATTGATGGCCCGCGTCAGTCGCTGGATGAGGAGCAGCAGCAGCAGCATCAACAGCAGCAGCATCAACAGCAGCAGCAGCAGCAGCATCAACACCAGCAGCAGCACCAATCTGCGCATCTGGCATCATCTTCGCCCTCACCCGCACATCCGCCGCAGCACGCCTACATTCTGGTAACCACCACAGCGCCCTACACGGAGCACTCGCAGCCGCCGCGCCTCCTCGACTTGCCGCCCAGCCGGGCGCCCCTTTGTACAAGCAGCAGCCGACGCTGCGGCTGCAGCCGGTCACGTCCGTGCACAGTTATCAGGCCACCCGGCGACCCGTCTACATCAGCCCGCCCACGCCCAGCGAAACGGTCAAGATCACGCCCAAGTACGTCTATGTGACCAGCAGGCCGCCGACGGTGCACAGCGAGGTGCCCAAAGCGGCCCCGCCCGTTAAGCTCAAGCCCGTACACAAATACGCGCCGGCACGGCCACACGCTGCGCCGCGACCAAGTCAGGCGTTTGCGCCGGAGGACACGGATCAGCTGCCCGACATACGGACCTCCTCGCTGGCGGAGATACTGCACAAGCTGCAGGCGAGCAACCATTTGCCGCACACGCTCACGCCGGACAACATTGACAACTCCATCAAGACGCTGATACGCATCCTGCAGAACCTGAAGCAGACCCAAACCATCGTGCCCAATCCGCCCCAGCACCACGAGACCAAGCACACCAGCAACAGCAACAGCCCCGACTATGACTACAACACGGGCAGCGAAGAGGAGCCGCAGCAGCCATCCAAAGTGGCGGGCAACGTGGATGCGGATCTGCTGCATCTGAGTGGACCAAGTGAGTAACTTTGCACGCATATAGGATAACTGTATAGATAACTTTTCAGTTTTCACTTAAATTTTAACCGATTCCTATGAGAGCTGCAACATATATTGTAGTCCTATGTTGATGCGATTTCTCCTATATTATAGGAGCATAGTTACGCCATCAGCGGCTAAGTTTTGTTAGGTCATCTTAAGGAACAAATTAGTTTTATAATCAAAAAATCAAGATTCGACCGATTTTTCCTATGGGAGCTATATTATATAGTAGAAAGTATTCTATTCTATGGTTTGCCTAATTTGAATCTATGACTGTGCTTAAGTTATTTGCATGTATTGGATTAATTATATGCATGAATGATCAATTATCCTGCAGACAAACATCCGGGTCCCAGCACAGGACGTGCCGGCATCGACTATCCCAACTACGCGGAGATTCCGAAGACCAGCTTCGAGTGCACCCAGCAGCGTTACAAGGGTTTCTTTGGCGATCCGGAGACCAATTGCCAGGTGTGGCACTACTGCGATCTCAATGGCGGCAAGGCCTCGTTCCTGTGCCCCAACGGCACCATCTTCAGTCAGGTAAAAACAACAGATCTTAAAAAATACTCCAACTTTAAGCACTTCCCAAAAATCACAGATTGCGCTGACCTGCGACTGGTGGTTCAATGTGAAGTGCTCGACCACATCCCAGTTATATGTGCTGAACGAGCGTCTGTATAAGTACATACTGCCCTTCAATCCGAAATTCCCCGAGGATTACAATGGACCCATTGTGGATAAGTAAATGCATGTCGAATTTGAACTTGTTAAAGTTATTTATATGTTTGCCTGTTCAAAATTGCAGATATTTGGCAATGAAGTTCCAGGAAATGGAGGAAAAAATGCGCTTGGAAAAGCAACGCAAGGCCACGCAGCAGGCGGAAAAGCCCGCGGCTCGAGATGAGCAGGCGTCCACGCCCGCCCTGCCCAAGAACCACAAGCCGTCGCCCAAGCATGGCAGCGGCATCAATGCACAGGTGTACGAGCAGAGCTCGGAGCGCAATCTGCTCATCGATGATGAGATTGATGACATCTCGGAGCGCGGCACCTACGACACCTACGGCCAGGCGCCAACCACATTAATGGCGCCCACAACACAGGACACACAAACCCTGGGCCTGAGGCCCATTGTGGTATCATCCACACCGGAGCCGGAGCCACAACTGGACGTCGAGCCGGAGCCGGAGCCGGAGTCAGGCGCAGATCGAGAGCTGGAGGCCGAACCCGAGCTCGATGGCGTGACGGCCGAGAGCAGCGAGGAGGAGGACAAGCTGCAAAGTTTGCGGGACACAAATGCGGCCGCCGGGCAAAAGCAGCTCGAGACGACCAAAGTGAGCGTGGAGAAGCTGGAGGTGATTGAGATTAAAACGGATGGCAATACCGGGCACCTGATGCCCGTACTCAGTGACATGGCGGAGAGCAGTGAGCAGGCGGGAAAGTGATTCAGAGATAATGAGAGCAATAAGCCTGGTAGAGAATGCTTGCCATATTTATAATGAGAATTCTTGTACTTGTTCGTTTGTTGATTTGGAACGCCTTAAATTATTCTTAGCGAGCGATTACTGTAAATAGCTAACTGTAAATGCAACTATAACTATCTATACACCTATAGTAAACATTTAGATATATACTATGTAATTAAATAAAAGCCAAGTATTAAGTGAAATTTATCGCAATTGAGATTTACTCACCAGCTGCGCATTATTGATTTGCAAGAGAGCCGCATCTATGGAATTGATTGAAGCTGGAACCTCGGCGATATAACGATGGTTCTACAAATAGATATTGTTAGGTGAAAATTCAATGTTTCTCATTGTAATCTTTTAATACACTTGCAGAACTCATATTGCTTGCACTAGGAAATTTTACTTAGGGTAAACAATATTTTGCTAGTGATCAATATTGTTGGCACATTGTTTTCTTTTTTGTTGTATTTAAAATATATAGTTAATCACTATATGAAATTAATAGGGTTTGTTGTTTGTAGGGGTGAATATCCTAGAATAGCTGAAACATGAATTAAATTTTTTGTTTTATTTAAATGTTTGAAATTAGGTCTACCAATAAGCTGGCTAGCTAAGGGGTAATGTTGGTTTTTCTAACCAACAACTATTTTTTTTTACTGAAAGCTCTAAATTTATTAGCAAAAAAAATTGAATTGAAAACTTGTAAGTACTGTGTATAAAAATTTATGTGTTTCTTAGTTTTTCTATATTTAAAACTCTCAAAAAACCGCGTTCAAAACCAAGAATTTTAATTTCATGGTCAACGCCTTTTTCTGACTGTTAATAAGATTTCCTAACTAACTATAATTTTTAACTACATAAATAGAGATATGAAATTCTAAGAATAACCGCGGCAACCTAAGGAGAATATTTAAATTAAATAAATTAAAAGCTACAAAGGGTGTCTTAACTTGATTTGTTTCAAGGGAAACTGGCTTTTAGATATTACGTTTTTTGTATGCTACTGTTAATGTTATTTTCACAAAAATTAATTTTAAACTGTTTATACAAATTAATTTGATGCTATTCAATCCTTACTTTGAGGACTATTTTGAGTCTGTTCTGCAAGTGTATAATAAGCACATATAGAGTATTTGAGTCAAAGCTAACCATTTCGGCCACTGTGCACACGACGTGGTTGCCATGGTGCCTGTCGGCGCACACCTGGCAGCTGTGGCGCCTGCATTTGGTGCAGTAGACAATTGCCGGGGTGTTGTGCACGTTGCAGATCAGCTGACTGGGCATGCGGAATACGTCGTTGGCCACACGAATGACCTTGTCGCCGGGCTTCTTATCGTCAAGGCGCTGAAACACGTGCGTCTTGAGGACGCGACTGTGATGATGCACCGTCTCGAAGCAGCGTTTGCAGTAGAAGGCATTGCACTGCTTGCACTCGCCACTCGCTGCGCCGTGGCCGCACTCGCTGCACTTCGTCTCGAGCACAATTTCAGTCATGTTGGCGGCGCACGTCAACGAGTTGTTCACCGAGTCCTTCGAGTAGCGGCGATAATATTCAAGGCTATTCGTCTCGCCGAGCACATGATAGCTGAGCTCGTAGTAGTCGCGTATGTTGCCAACGTATCTGCCATGCGGGTCCTTGGCATTGATGGTCGGCAGAGCCGAGCTGGAGCAAACGGCGCACTTGAAGTCCATTTGCTGGCGATGCTTCGAAATGCAATATTCGCACATATTGTGACCACAAGGCAGCAGAAAGGGGCGACAAAGGTCGGCTACAATAATATGTTCATTTTGTTTAGAATCAGAACAAAAGAAATATACGAAAGAAAGAAAAATTGCGAGTAGCGCACACATGCATACAGAAAATAACGGTTTCTAGGTTAGGCGTGTGTATGTGTGTACAAAAACGCAGAATCTAATGCACACATACATTCATACATTTGTACACATTTTCGCCTCGGCTGTCTCAAAGTTTTTTTAACATTTTAAATTTCATTTGCAGTTAATAATTTATAGCATTTCTTCAATTTTCTCACCTGCGACTCCTTTGGTATATTTGTGCGAATATTCGCGCGAGCATTTTGGGCAGCGCAATTGACTGCGCAAATTGGCAGCCACGAATTTGCGATCGAAAAACTTAACACCACTGTCGTCGGCAATCATTTTTTTTTTGTTGTAAATAACACAAAACCAGAACTACTGCAATTAAATTTTTCTTCCGAATTGTCCGCAAAACTAAAAAATAAAACTGGCCGGTTATTCTGAAGTGTGCTAAAATACTAATTGACAACAGTGTTGGCTAAGCGCGCTCAGATCACTGGTTCTTTGACCGACTCAGTTGCTCACGGAGCGATTAATGCGCTGGTATGCTGCCAACGTAACAAAAAGGGTAAATTTAATTAAAAATTAATTAAGGTGAAGGGTATCAAATTTAAATTAGTTTGTATAAATCAAAGTAATTATAATATATAATTGAAATGTGTAAGTAATAAAATGTGTTACTTGCTGTATGTTTATTTATTTTTTTACTAACCCGAGCTGTGAACTGCTTACTAGCTTAATGAACTTCTACAAAGCAAAAACTTAAGAGAAAGAAACAGCTATTGTGTCTGCAGCTGGTTGTTTCAATCGCACTTTTCGGTATTTGCACTGTTAAAAACGTTGTTCTTCAATGAGAGTTTAAATTGGCAAGAATTCGTTTCTTTTTATTTTTTACTTTTATTTATTACAACACACACCAAAAATTACACCATATCCGTTTGAAGAAAATATTAAATATAACTCATTTTTAGCCAAACATGGAATTCATTAGAGAATCTTGACGGTCGCGGCGATTAGACTCATCCTGCTGGAAACGGCGCAATTCCTCATAAACCTCATCATCCGTTTCCTGTGTGCAGCAAATATGAAGGACATAGCTTAATACACATACTATAATAAATACTTACAAAGATGTAGCGGCAAATGGGACAGGAGTTGGCCTGTATAAATAAGTATATGCATATGCATTTATATATAATTTTACTTGTGTTCAGATGTCGTTCCGTACCTTCTTAAACCACAGCAAAATGCACTCCTCGTGGAACTCGTGTTTGCAGGGCAAAATCTTGAATTTATCGCCCGCGCCCGCCGGCTCCTTGCACACGGCGCACTCGAGGTCCTCGTGAACCTCCTCGGCGGCGATTTCATGGATCGGCAGGTCGGCTATAACCCGCTTGGATGCCTCCGGCACCTCGATCTCAATGTCAATGCCATTCATGATGGCCAACACCTGGAGGCGGCGATAATGCCGATCGTAATCGTTGGCACCCTCGGGACCCGTGGGCGTATGCCCAAGTTCATCAAAGTAATCGGCCATGGTGCGCTGCTCTCTGCAAGGGGTATCGAAATTTTGAAATATAGTGTAAGGCAAACAAATTTCAGTCCGATTTTAAAAAGCAGAATAACTTATTTTGGGTTTGTGGAGCCAAATGCCATTTTATTTCAAAGTCAAATTAAATCGTATACAATTTCTCTCATATTTAAGTACAATAAGTTAAAGTTTGAACTCGATCTTAACTATATATAAACTAAATATGCACTATATAGTTGACACTGATCTGCGTAAAGCCTGTGGCCTAGTATTTAGTAGCTAGGAATATGTTAGAGGTCGTTGCATTTTAAATGTGTTCTAGAGCTAAGATTAGTTTAAAAGTTTCTTCACTAGTCTAAAATTACAGGCATATACTGGCATCTCGGGATTGCTACAGACTCCATAGTCCATGTTTACTGTATATGTAGAATTTGATATCGTAACTTGAGCTGAGCTAATCTAATTGAAAACAGGCAACTTGCAAAGTTAAAAAAGTTAGAAAGTTGAATGAATATTAAAAACTTAATTATCAAGTCAAAATAAATTATTGCTGGAATGCCAGCTGATTGTGAATTTAAATTATTTAATAAATGATACAAACAATTAATATATGTAAATTCCCAAAGTTAATGGACTGAAAAATATGTTGTCTCTTATTTCTGATATTTAGTGCTCGCCCGCAAAATAAAACACTTCATTCAAAATTGTGAGAACCTTATACAAAACAAAGGTATCCAAAAAAAAGTATATTTTATTGTAAATATACTAAATTTTAATCCAAAATTTCCTTTGGCTCAGTTCAAGGGCTTAAATTTAAGCCGCTGTTTAAAATACTTTCAAAAACTATATAATCATTAATAACTTTTATAAAGGTGCATACTATACTTTTCAAAGAACAAAAAGATAATATTTTTTTAATAAATCATGTCTAATGCATTGGGAATACCGATTCTAATTTGCGAAGGAGCACTGTATGCAAAAAAACCTAGAATAAGAACAAAATATTAAATTTTGAAAGCTATAAAAATCAAAAAAACCTTTTATGCTTACTAATTAAAATGTCAGTTTAAAACATAAAATGATTTTTTTATTACTAGTTTATATTATATTATATTTGCATTCGTTTCCAAAACTAAAGAAACCCGCGACTTAATATTAATACATTCAAATTCCAAAATTTGTAAATCCAAAAATATGTTTGTTCTATCTAATTAAAAATTCAAAATGTATTTATTTTTTATTGCTTATATGTTAAAACTGTTTTGAAGTTTAAAAAATAGTTTATTTTTCATATTGAAATATGTTAATTTCAAAACCCATTTAATTGTTTAGTGCTATCTACAATAACTAAAAAAAAAAATCAAAATTATAAACTATCATGAAAATACTTTAATACCGAAACTTAAAAAACCCTCGGAATAAAAACGCAAAATGACTTTTTTTGTTCTCATTTCTTTTCATTTTTTTGTTTTTCTTTTTATACTATAAGTATGTGTGGTTTAATATTCATTATTGATATATGTAGGTAGTTTTACTGTACTTCATTGAAAATTAAATACAATCTTTTGCAGGCAAATATTACTAACGGTAATTGGTAACTTTTCAGCTGCTGGCTGGTACACAACAGTACTCGTTGAACAAATCAATGGACTTAAATGTTAAGGGAAACAAAACTTAGGCTTAACAACTAGTTTAAATCGCTAGAGAATAAATTAAAGGGGGATAAATATAGCAGCCGCTACAAACATACATATATATGGGGTTCTTCTGTATATATGGTGCTGTAGGGAGTGTAAAATATACATATATGTAAAATTGTTATATATATATATAATTATATATATATATAGAGCGAGTGCGCTACTTAAGACGATGAAACAATAACGAATAAGTACACGATTTTCGATTACTTGTAGCTACTTTAGCAGGGGGGGAAGGCTGCGACTAACTACGGCAGGGTAGGAGTTATGAAGTAATTACAATGCGCAAGACCGAGCGAGAAACAGAGACAGAGAGAGAGATAGAGAGAGAGAGTGTTAGAAATAATGGTATTATGGTAGTAGGCATATATATAGATGCATATATATATATATATAATTTCTATAGTAAACGAACGACTTGCGTTTAGATCTATAACTAGCATTAGCATTTACAGTTATAGTTCTAGGTTCTAGTCTATAGCTAAAAGCGGCGCAGGCGATATAACGGTAGACCGTGGGCTTGCTGACGAGCTGCTGGGGCACTAGGCCAACTCCGTGTCCTAGTCGGTGATGGATATCTGCGCGTAGCCCACCAGAGAGCGCTCGTCGGGCGTCTCGTTCAAGGGGACGCCGGAGCTCAGCTGGAACGTTATTGTCTTCATCGTGTCGCACTGGGCGATCAGCTGGTCGAGATGAACGGCCATCGGTTGCGTGTCCAGCGCATCCACCAGCCCGGCATCGACCAGTTCGGTGGCAATGCCCTCGGCGGTGTCCTTGCCCACGGCAAACTCGAACCGTATATCGTGCAGTTCACGCCGCAGATTGCGCATGCGCAGCACCAGATTCACCGGTGGCGCCTCGCCGGCCGCTTCGCTGGGCAGCGGCATTTGGGCCAGGCCCGCCGCCAGATCCGCACCAGTGCCGGGGACGCTGGCGGCGACGGCGGCGGCTGCTACGCCCGGCGTAACCGTTGCCGACGACTGGCTGCGGGTAATCTCGGGCGTTGTCTCATCGCGATCGCTGTCGGAGGAGTCGGCGCGCTCGAGCCGATTGATGGGACGATCCTCGGACTCGGAATCGGATGAGGGCTGCTTGCGTCCGCCACTGCCGCTGGTGTTGTCCTCCTCCTCGCTGGACCACACCCACTCGCCGGTCACGGTGCGATGCAGACGACCCGAGGCGCCCGGCTGACGCTTGGCGGCCTTGTGGACGCGCGTCTCCATGCTGGGGCCGGTCTGGAGCAGCGTTTGGGTTAGATACTTGCGATCCTTGGCCTTCTTGAAGAACGCATGCTTCAACAGCTCGCTGGCAGTTGGACGCTTCGAGGGCTCCTTTTGCAGGCACTCGACGATCATCTTGCGGAATGTCTTGCCATAGGCCTTGTACTGATCCTTGTCCTCGGCGCCCGTGTCCAGTGTCGGCGGTTCGTTCTGCAGCGTCAGCATTAGCACCTTCATCGGCGGATATTTGTGATACGGCGCCGTGCCCGTGGCCATCTCAATGGCCGTAATGCCAAACGACCAGATGTCCGCCTTGAAATCATAGCCATGATCCTGCTCCATAACCTCGGGCGCCATCCAACAGGGCGTGCCGACGAACGTGTGCCGCACCTTCTGCCGGGACAGATCCCGGCCGGTGGCCAGCCAGGCGCTGACACCAAAATCGGCGATCTGTATGGTGCCATCGTCGCCGATGAGTATGTTGCCCGCCTTGATGTCGCGATGGATCTGGCCGTTCGAGTGGAAATACTCGAGACCCTTGAGCACTTCCTTCAGCACCGTCGCAATGGTCGCCTCATCGAAGACGCCCTGCTTGCAGTTGGCCGTGCGCATCTTGTGCTTGATGATGTCCAGCAGGGAGCCGCCCTCGAGCAGGCGCAACACCAGCCAGAGCTCCTCGCGCACCACGAACGAGGTGTGGTAGGTGACGACGTTCTCGTGATTGCACGACGACATCGCCTGTATCTCCTTGAGCAGCTCGTCCATCGAGGTGTTCCACTTCTCCAGATTGATGCGCTTGATCGCGCACCGTTCGTTCTTCGGTATGCAGAAGGCGCCATGCACCACCGCCGTGGCGCCCACTCCGATCACGTCGCGCAGCTCGTAATCGTCCTTCGAATTGGGCCACGGCTGCTTCTCGGCCGCACTGGCGGCACCAGCACCAGCGCCAGCGGCCGCGACGGCAGCGGCGGCGGCGGCTGCCACATTATTGCTGGACAGCACCGTTGGTATCGAAGTCATCCTCTTGACGGCGTGCGGGGGCGGTGTGCCGGGACGTTGGCGGCGCGACGACGACGCCTGCTGCTGTTGCACGATTGCCGGCTGGCTCAGAGAGCGTTGCGCTTGTCGCTTCGGCTGCTTGGCTATGACACCGATGCCAACTGCTGCTGCTGCCTGATGATGCTGCTGCTGCTGCTGCTCCTTCTTCGTCTGCTGCTGGCCAAACTCGGCGTCCTGTTGCCTGTAGTAGCTGTTGCACGCTGCTGCTGCTGCTTCTGCTGCTGCTGCTGCACTGCGCCGTTGCACGTTGTACGAATTGGATCTCTCCTTCGCCTCCTGCTGCGTATGCTGCACTTGCTCTGCCCCCTCCGCCTGCTTCTCGCCAAAGCAGCCAAAGATGCGACTTTTCTCGGTGTTTGGCTCTTGAGCTACTTTGTTGTTGTTGTTGTTATTATTATTATTGCTGTTGTTGTTGTTGTTGTTGGCGAAGTATGCAACTTCTGCAATAGAGCAAAAGAGAGTACGTTTTAAGTAAAACCTCGCCACATCAATTTAATCGAAGCAGCTTTGAGTTTAAAGTAAAATTGAGTTCAAGTTGGCGCAAATATCAATATATTTGATTGACGGACTGGATTTGCAGTCAATGCACAGCCCAAACATAAAATAGACAGCCGCATTTCACTTTCAAGAGCGCAAGTGAAAGCTGCTTTTGGCTTGTTTCGCGCAAAAGTGTGGAAAATAGGGGTTTTACTTTGTAAGTAAATACGTTTTTTTTCAGAAAACCGAAACCTTCCTGTTTTAAACTCATTTTTAAATATTTACCTATGCCAAAATTCCCGTCTTAACTCAATATAAAAATCTCACTATTCTAGGTTGGATATACGTGGAATATTGGTAAACTTGATTTGTTTTGTTTGCTTTTTTATGCCAATTGGCATTAACTTATTTTAAAAATTCTTTGTTCTTTTTTCTTTTGAGGCGTGTTTTACGGTTTTTAAGAAAATCTCTGTTAATTCTAGAAAATAATTGACTCTTTTGCATGATTTTCTTTTTATTCTTTAGCTAATCCACTTTTAATTGATTTTAAAACATCTCTCAAAAATTGTAATACATATAAATACTATAAAACTTGGGGAGGACTTTATACGTATTTTACATATTTCGAAAAACCTATCCGAAAAAGTATTTGAATCAAATTTTCACAAATTTGAATAATGAAAAATTGTTAAGCAGAGACAAAAAAATACCAAAAAATCAACTAATGTCAGCTAGTCAAATAAAAAAGCGCCTCAGTTTTAGCGATAAATTTCAGTACAGTGCCCACTGTAACGCTCTTCAGAGTTTTAGGAACTGTTGATTTTTGCTCATAAACTGGCGGGGGAATAACACGAACTTATTGCCAAAATTAGCAGCTCTGGCGGGGGAATTAAAGTAAACAAGAATGTTTTTACGCCCAGCAGCAGCACATGCCGCACACACACACACACACACACACACTTAAAGCTGGGAGACCTGCTGCCCTCCTAATGACTGATAAAAAAAACGAGTAACGGCAAAATTTTTCCACAAACGCTGATAAGCGATGAATGTTTTGCGATTTTATTTTTGTACGTTTTTATGAATCAACTGAATTTCAACATGAGTGTGCATGCAATTTTAGACGCTGACTGTACAACACTAGCGGCAAATCGAGTGTGCTGACTGCTTGACAGGCGCTCTCTCTCTCTCTCTCTCTGTCTAGCTCTCTCGATGATCCACTGTAGCATAAAAATTGGACGCTCCGCAATCAGTTTGAGCTGTGCGGAGGTGTACGAGGGTCCAATGACCGCATTCAGCTATTTTTAGACCGCAACAACAACAAAGAGTAGAAAGTGCAATTAAGTTTTCAGTCTACGGTTTATATTAAATTTGTTACAATTGCAAAAGAGTTTCGCCCCATGTTATTGTTGTTGCTGCCGCAGCTGGAGGATGTACTTTTGCAGGCACTGTAATGAAACATAATGTAAAGCAGTAGGGCGCTTCACGCAACGAAAACGAGTTTTGTTAAGGGCGCGGTTTAGGCGTCAAGTGAAAAGCAAACAGTGGCATACCCAAAATAGATAATAGATAAGCTTATAACTGACAGGAAAAAAAATAAAGTAATATTACTTTTTATCTAGGGCGCGCCGTCATGTGCCTCGGATGGTTTGATTATGTCAAGAACTGTGCTCCAATTAGACCAAAACGAAAACCAAATACAGTGAAACATTTGCCGAATTTCACCAGAATAATGAGAAAGGCAAATAAAAGCAATAATAACACAAATGTTTACACAACAAATACAAAGAGTGCGAAGAGGCGGGGGCGGGAGGGCTTAGGGTAGCCGCACAGGAAATATTTTTATACTCGTCCACGAAGTGAAAAGAGCATATTGGGTTTATGTAATGTCCGTCTGTCTGTCCGTATTAATGGAATTTTTATGTGCCCCCTATTGAAGCTACTGACTTGAAATTTGGAATATATAATTGTGTATACCTGCGTCAGGTAGTGTTAGGATTTTTTTGCTACGCCCACTGGGGGTGTGGCAATAATCTTTTTATCTTTCTTTTAAAGCTAGATGCATAAAATTTATGAACACCTCCTTTAAAGATCGCACCCAAATTAAGACCCCAACAAATTACAAAAAAAAAATGTGAACGAGTATTACGCTGTCGATTACACGCGACCTCAACGTTCTTGTTTTTTTCTGTTGCTTAAGAAAAGGAAAAAAGCTTGGTCGCGCCAGTGAAGGTTATGGCCAAAACAACGCGCTATATGTATGGTAATTTAAGCGAACTCTTGACAAAGAGAACTTTTTAAAATAGCAACTAGACAAAATAAAAACAAAAACAAAAAAATATAATATGTGTATGTATATATATAAAAGAAAACAAAAAAAGACCAACAGAAATCGTTGCCAGGCGCCTCCGACTAAATTCACAATGAATCAATATTAAAATCACACATTAGCTAGACCCGGGGGGCTGGGGAGGAAGCAGCTCGGTCTGGGCACGGTCACACGATCATGTGAAACTGATAAGAGGAATGTGTGTTGTCACACGACCGCAAAGGAAAATTGTCTCGCTGGCGATCACAAGAGTTCAATTAGTTTCGATTAAGGCCTGCATTCCGATTTTTTATTGATTTCACGCAACAGAAATCAAAACAATTTACGCAAAACTATGATGATGATGACTTCTTCATTGCTATGGTAATTACTTTTTTCCGTATATTCATCCAATCGCAGTGGCGCCCACTCTTTCTCACTCACTCCCTCTAACGACAGACGATCGACGTTGGCAGCAAAACGCACGCGCGCGTTTATTATTATTTTTTCGTTCGTTCGCTTATTCGTTTTTCTCTTTACGCTTTGGGTATCGCTGCTTCGCTCGACGCGAGTTCGACGCGTTTATATTCAACGCCGCGCAACAACTGAGCGAACGCTGGCGCAGCCCAAAGCGGAATAGCCCCCAAGCCAAAGCGTAAAACGTCAGCGCCAACGTCAGCAGCAGCAGCAGCAGCAGCAGCAACCACAGCAACAACGCGTAACAAGTGTGCGAAGAGACATGGAGAGGCAGCAGCAAGCAGAAAAAAACGTACATTAGAAGAACTACAAAAATAAATGTATTGAGCAAATATCAACAACAGGCGGGCAGCAGTCGGAGGGCAGAGTGGTTTACAGTGCACTGAGTGTGTAAGAATAAAAGTGAGCGCGCGCTATATTACAGTTGCACAGTGGGTCGCATACCTCAGATGATCGAACGATAAAACTTTCTTTGACGCAGCAGTAAATGTCATCTTCTTCTAAGTATTCAATTGGTTTTTGATTGCTGATCATATATTAAAATGTACATATAGCTAGTATATAAAAATATCGATGTAAGAGGTCTAAAATTTAAAGGTCTAATTGTTTTATTTATAACGATTTTTGTGTAAAATATTTAATGCCTAATTGTCATTTATGACATTTTAAACGTTTGTCATTTAAATCAAATCACAATTTACATGATTTAGGTTGGGTATAAATGAATATATTTATGCTAATATCTGTAGCTGTTGACTGCAAATTTCTTTATTCTTTTATTAAAGTAGTTATTATAAATAAAAAAAATATTTTTTTAAAATGATTTGTAGCGCATCTGTGCTTCGTATAGGTACATTTTTCAAGCTGTTCCATCTGGACTGTAGCTTGTATTTTATTTATATTGTACCAGAGTTTTATCAGCACAACAACAACAGCAGCAGCAACAACAACAATTATAACAAACGAATACAATTAGCAACAACAGAGCTCCAAAAAGTGGAGCATAGACAAAAAAGCCACAACGTATTCACATACACTAACCTCCATTCCCTTGATACACCACAAGTACATACATATATGAAGCTATCTCCTAGATACGTTTTGTATCTACGTAAAAAGAGCCGTCATGGAAAATTCGTGAATCGCAATGCGGACAGGCTAATGATTTAGTTTCCATGTCTCTAGCATATGGCATAGACGCATTTCTCTGACGAACGCTATATATATACGTGAGATGGGTACTATATGGTATATATGTTCAAACACATGTATTTAGAGTCTAAATTTTCGACTCAAGGCGTTAAATGCTGTGCATTTTTATGCGCCTTCGTCGACTTACATATAAAAATAAAAATTCGCGCGAAACATTTCTCATTTCTCTGCGTGCGTTTATTTATAGAGGAGTTCGCTTCGCGGTTTTGCATATCATTTCCAATGCAATCTACGGCGCACCGAACGAGGGGTGCAGAGGCGGCGTGGGGTGGCACAGTGGTACGCAAAAGGTGATCGTGATCTGCTAGTCGATTGCTATGAACGTGTGGAGTGCGTATAAACGATATGTATGTGTGTGTGTGTGGGCGAGGGAGTATGCATATGTGTGTGGTGCTCGGGCAGCGGCGTCAACACATTTTGCGTTTATTGCACTTTGCATTCGCAAATATGTATTTATGAGGTTTCTATTTTTAGCCATGGCAATTTTCTGTATGATCTTTATAATTTCAATATTGACACATTAATGAGCTACGAGCTGAACGCCAAGCTGCGCTGTGCTTGAACTCTTTATGTTGTGCATTTCCACTTTGATTTATTTTCCCGTGTCAAATAAACATTAATCGTAGCTATCAAGAACGCAGCTTTAAAGTTAAAGATCCCAAGCGGCATCTTTTGAATACGTTGTTTAATATAAAATCTTGATAAAAAGATGCAGTCTCTTAAATAAATACAAACATAAGTTAGATATGTTTAAAATTCATTATCTATGTTTTGATCATGTTACTCAAATATAATATCTTCTTTGAAAACTGACAGCTTAGATTAAGTTTAATATTAATTTCCCTCTTCTTAAGCTGCGGTTTCAGTCTGACATTCAGTAGCCTATTTTTAAACTTAAACTAAGTTCAAAGAACAAAGAAATATTCATGATTTCTTAAAATAGAAATTGGTTTCAGATATCATCTAATTAATAATTAGAGCTAATAAAAATAACGATAATTTAAGATATCAATCAGAAATGCTATAAACTGAGAAATTAATATATACAAAAAAATACCTCAGACGAATATTTCTATTTATTTCCTTGCATCTTGATTCTTTAATAAATAATATTTAAATATGTATTTTTCGCGATATGAAATGCTTTATGCATTAATTTATGTTTTTTTATTTTAGATTTTTATTTAAGTTCTATTTTTCGAAATATATGCATATAAGAGTTGATTAATTTACATCAAAAAAATATATTTATTATTGCAGCAACCAAATTTGTTGCGTTTTTCATAAGAAAAACCTCTTCATATATAAAATCAAGGTATCCCCTCATCAAATAGTTTAAGATTGTATATAAGAACATAGATTTAAAGGAACTATATAATTCGAAGAAACAAAATAACTTGCAATTGTTAAAAGTCTAGAACTAAGCTACGTTCACAACAAATATTTATGTCCGTTACCGTATATGCCCAATCATACATGGCAAATATTTTCATTCACATACAAGATTTAAATGTCGCTGTCATTTTAAGTTTTCAGTGCATCGCGAAGATAAATTGATTTTTTGCATTTGGCTGTTGCACTTTCAACGCGTTTATTTTTAATGATTTTGATAAATTATTTGGGAGATCCAAATGTTGAAAAATAAGTGCCAGATAAATCGCAATTTGTTTTGGCAGAGTCTAGGAATATGCACATATGCTGCGCCTAAATAAATCAGTATTTAGAAGGAATATTACAAGAAGAAAATTTAAAATTAAATTAAATATGTTGCTGTCAAATGACCTCAGCTGTTGACAGTATATACAAACACACAAACATGTACATGTGTGTCTATAAAATACATAAAATGCACTTTTTTGTTTTGAAAAAATAGTTTTTGAGGTTGTCACCTTATATGACAACACAACATGGAAGAACTGAGTTTGAAGTGTGCACTAATATGGAAATTTGCTTATTTATATATTTATTTATTTTTTTCTTGTTGCTAACTCATGTACATAATTAGTAACGGCTTGTAGTTATTATGAAATTGAAATAAGCATATCTAGATATTATTAAATTAGGAGTTGCCTTTATTACACACACAATGTCGATATGTGTGTCAATATTAGGAGAGAACTTTTAAATATGAGAGGATATACGATATTTAAACTTTTGACACTTCATTTAAACCCATACAAAATATAAGTTTAAAAATTAGGGCGTTTAGCATTTAACGTGACTAGCAAAAATCATATAAAGGCCCGACCCAACATTTTTGGCATTTGCATTTGGCAATCTTTTGTTTGGCTTATGAATGATAAATGCGCGCTTTGCATTCTTTTTGGCGATAGGATAAAATAATTGTTTTTTTTTAATATTATTTTATATTTTTGGGTTAGTCACATGGCAAATTTCACAATTGAAAAAATTGGTTATTTAAGAATAATTTTGAAACCCACTTGGCTTGAGGCAAATCATGTTTAAGAACTGCATTTTGTTGGCTTTCGTTGGTTCACTTTTATTGCTTTAGGACGAACTTTTGCTTTAAGCCACTTGCGTGGACTGAGTCTTGAGTATTACTGTGCCGAGTGGATGCACAAAGTCGGGGCACTTGAGGTGGCTATTGAAAACGATCTGATTCGATTGGCGACTGATAGAGGCCGCAATCGATTCGCGTGCAATTTAAAATCGCATTGCCAGCGGTCGGTCGGTCGGTCGCTCCTCCAGCGCGAAAATCACAAATTCGACTGAACTTCACAAATCGTTGTAATCAAACATTTAAAATGAACATTTCGTTAAGCAATAAACAACAATAAAAAATTAAATGAGCGCTACAAATGGCGGAACACGACGGCAACGCCGATTGCGACGAACCCCACAAAAAAGTGCGAAATTTTTACCGCCTCCATTGAGTGTTTGCATGTGTGTGTGTGTGTGTGTGTATATGCGGATGTGTGTGTAGCGTTAGTTACTCGTATTTTATTATTCCCATGGGTAGCTACGACTACTACAACTAAAAATCTGGGTATTTGTGTTTTAGCATAGGTGCTAGTGGGTGGATTTACTGGAGGTTTTGCAGTAAAGCCAACTGTCTACACGTAATTTCCTTGACTTTTGCCTTTGATTGAAAACTCAAAGTAATTAGTACTGATTTATTGACATTTCCAGCGTTTTAGTTTTTACTTTTGCGGTGCTTTTGAATTTCTATTTCGTCAGGGATTTTTTTATAAATAAATTTAAGGTTTCCTGGAAAATTTATAAAAACAAAATTTATAGTCATCTTTCATATGTGGGATTTTGGGAAATTTGTATATACACTATTAAAACTGAACTGTAAATTTTGTTCCTAATTACATTTGATATCAGCCTATATACTTTTCTTATTTTCTCAAAATTAATTTTAATATCACAAGTTTCAAGTATAAAAAAATTCAAAATTCAATTCAAAATTGTACTAATATTATTATTATTGTGGTATTGTGAGTTGAGTTTTTTTTTTAAAAACTTTTGTATATATGTGTCAATAACCAACATTTTATAAAGTCCCATAATAACTTCTAACTGGCTGTTTAATCAGAACAATCAAATATTAAGGGATTAGCAAGTAAATGCCTGGCTCCAAATTTTAAATATTCATGTATTTTTTGTTAGCTTGAGTTACTGAAAATAGGTTATCCGTTTTGAATATATGGTTCGTTTTGCACCCCTGGTTTAAATACGTTTTTAACTTGTATTTGCATAAAATTTAGCAGCACTATGCTGAGGTACTTTTTCTTAGCTGCGTAGTTATTATTATTTTTAACAATTTGCATACAGCCTTTATGATATTTATTTTTAAATTTTTGTTTATAACAAAGCTTGCTTTCTTTTTTTTTTTTAACCTATTAGTATACAGATATAATTATACAAGTATTATATTTTTTTTGTTCGACAAAAATGTGCGAAAATTTGTAAACGGCTTGACAGCAGATTATTTGTAACACAAAGATACTGTATCTATATGGGCTTTATTTATATGTACCGGTAACACGAGTCAAATGATCAAAATCTGCGTCAAACTTAGCACTTGAAGACAAATAAAATCCCGGACAATTAACGCCTCAATTTATAGCACGTGTGTGGGCGGGGCAAAGTTGCAAATGTCTGCAAGGTTTATGTGGCAAATTAATTTCTATTTTATGCATATCATTACCGGGGCATTAACACATTGTAAAATGCCAGCCACACGGGAATCATGAATGACCGCAGCGAACCGATTCCATGTGAATGAATGAGACCGTCATGCCTATATAGATATATAGTAAAACCGACAAGTATCCAACTAAAACAAATAGAACTATATGTGTGCGCAAATATAGACGTCACGGCATTATATATTCACATACATATACTTGTTTTGTTTTTTTTTTGCGGTGTCTCTTCAATTTGTATTTTTAAACAAGCTGAAACATTATATTTGAAAAGTTCATTGAAAAAATGCTAAATATGCGTAAAGTGTCAGCTCATGTATGTGAAACATAGCTCATATGCTCAGTTCAATTTACTTGGCTATACGTCGAGTTCTGTTAGCCAATAGCCTCTAGGCAAGGACGCGCGTCTATTGCTCCCTGAAAGGTGTGCAAATATATTTTGCAATATGCTTAAAAGCATTTTGATAAATAGTTTTGTGTTTTTCTTCTTCTTCTTTTTAATATATTTTTGATAAATGTTCTCCACCTGCGTTTCGTTGAGTAATAGCGAGGTTGTTTCAGTTGAATGAACTTTTAATAGTAGGAAGTTACGTATGGCTATTAGGAGGAAATACTCATAAGACACAAGAGTTTAAGTGCTCGTTAATATTAAGCTAAACGAGAGACAAAGCACTTGAGTCTTAGCTGTAAAATGTAATTTACATATAGATAATTACTTGACTTTATTTATAAATCGACCACAGTACAGTGGTCTCTGGCAAGTTGTGAATTTTAATTCCAAACAAATTTAATTGTAAGCTGCCTACATTCCTATAGAAAAATTAAATATTTAATATATTCTTTTACTATATTTTAAATAGAATTAAATTTCAAAGAATTTGAAAAATTTATTAAAAGACTTTTAATGTATTACAAAATTTACTTATTGGACAATTTTTGTTTTTTGGCGTTTCTAACTGTTGAGTGATCACTCTTTATTAAATGTTTGTTACCTTAAAATAAATATAGACACTTTAAAATTGTTATAGCTATTTTACAGACTATGTTATTTTCAACTTGATTTTTTATACGAATAAATATTGTTTTTAGACTTTCGCTTTCTGTTACATACATTTGCATAACCTCAAAACACCCTACTTTATAGCTAATTTTCATATACAGGGTACTGAAAAGAATATTAAATTGAATTCAATAAATATTTCCCCTACTTAGAGCTTTATATAAAATAGTTGTTGTTGAATAATGCTTTGCACTTGCAGGGATTTCAGTCAGCTGACCTTGTCACAAATCCCTAGAATATATATTTAGAAAAAAAGACTTTATACCGAGTCACGTACAGTATTTTTTTTTATTATTTATTTTTTTACTGATTTCCAGAAGCGCACGACATTTTCCTCAATATGCAAATAATGATTAAAAAAAAGCAACAAGCAAAATATTTGCGAGCTTGATGACAATGACTAAAAATAGCCCCGCACAATTGAAATGTCGTTCCATATAAAGCCAACTGCCTTTTTTGTTTGTTCTGTTATTTTTTTTGTTTTCTTTTATTGTTGCTAAATTTAAAACGCTTCGAGTGAGTGGGCAACTGGGTAACAACTGACCAGGAAACTTGCAGCAGCCATAAAAAAGAATGTCAATAAAGAGCTGTGCGAATGTACATAAATATCTCCCTCTCTCTCTCTGAGGGATTGACCCTCCAGACATGGAAATTTACAGGGGCACAACAACTATAATAATAATAACAAAAACAACAAACACAGTCACACACAAGTTCAAAGTCAAATCTTAATGTAAAATGTCAGTAAAAATGGGGGCGCCACAAATTGAGTGACAGTCCGCTTGAACATGTTGATGATGTTGTGCATGCTGCTGATGATGATGTTTGGGTATAATGTTGATCATTACCATGCCCGATCATTATGTCAATGTGTTGTTGTTTTTCTGCTCGGCTAAGCATGCAAACGAATTAAAACTCGGAGGGGCAACCAAAAGCAAGTAAAATTTAATTAACATTGGCGCACTACTATAAGTACCAGATAGATATATATACATATATATCTACATATACATTAGTATCTGGCACAGTGGGCACTGAAACCGTTCGCCCGCCCAGCTGCCGGGCATACACAATTTCCGCGTGTTTACATGCTGCCAATTAGGCGATTAGCGCCGTGCCGTGCAGTCCCGTACGTGACCCACTGCCTGCCCGCAGCTCCCCCCTGGATGATTTCCAATTTAATCTCGATTTTAGATCACAATTTAGATTCGTAATTTGTAAAATGCAATTAGTTTAATTAATGCATTCTGTCTACGCGTTTGTTGAGTAAAACGCGTCTGCCACAAATGTTTTCACTGCCGGTGACTAATCCGAAAACTGATCACGATTGCTATAAGTTCTATAATCCTTATACATGCTGTATGTGCGTTTTATATGACTAATGACTTATGTTAGGGTGCATTTATAAAATTCTATAAATTCACGCCTTTCACTTACCAACTTGTCCTGTGGAATCTGAAAGATAAATATTCGATATTTTCATTTTAATTTATGTAAAATATTTAAATTATTTGTATTAATTAATTTGAGTATAGAGAATCAATTTATTTTAAAAACAATCTAAAGCGCTAGTCTTGTGTTCGAAATATCCCTACTTATAAGCAGAATCAATGGGAGGCAGACACTTTTTATATATGATTATTTTTAAACATAATAATTTTATTTATTATATTCTAACATTTAACATTATATTATAAGATCTCAGTTTCGCCGTTGCCAATATCACACTTTTCACACATTCTACAGGGTATGCACATAAAGAATTCCCGTCTTATTGGCGCCAGTGCATGAATTTAAAACACATTTACCGCAAAACTACAAATCTTTTTTCTTTAACTTTCCCGGCGCACCTGTTGCGGTAAATTTGTCAGCCCTTCGCGCGGCAACAGTGAAAATAATATAAATAAAATATATATCAAGCATACGAGGACAAATTTATGAACTAACGAAATAAAATAAACAATAATTAATAAATGAACATTTTCGGACTTCACATTATTTTTTTAATGTTTGTTTTAAGATGTTGACTTGTTTTCGTTAGCAGCTGTCGTTTAGGGCGGGGCACAGCAATCGGAGTAAGAATTCGTTAAAATTGATTTTGGTGACGTCTAATGCTGACGTATTTTCTTTGTGGGCTTTTAAAATGTGCGCTGACACAAATATTGGCATAATTCCGAAAAAAAACACACATGTTAGTTACATTTGTCAATAAAGTCATTGGAAAACTTTTCAGGGTCTGGCTTGATGGAAATGGGATTGGTCTAATTCGAAAATAATTGTGCAGCTACACGAATTGTAACTGAGTGAACAACCTAATTATCATAAATTGGCTTTAACGCATGTGGAACACAAAGCAAACAATTGGAGCGAAGCAACCCCATAAAAACCATCGATAAAGATCACATTTATTGATTTTTAATTATCCCAAGCGAGCTCTAAGACGAGTTAGGTCGAATATCGTGCTTAAGGGTGGAAAATAAGTGAAGAAAAAAATATGTCAAATTAAATTTAATTTTTTTAAATCTCATTCGCCTTAAAAATTTGTTAAAGGAATCTATGGAAAACATTATTTAAGATACGTTTACATTATTTGGGAAAGTTCGCCAAATTTAAAAGTGTAGTTAACCATAGTTGAAAGTTATATATGCTTAATCTTAGCCATTTTTCGAAAGTATAATTTTTGGACACATAATAAACAGTTGTTTTGACAGCTGCAGGCTTAATCATGTGCCATAAATTATATACTTTTATGCTCAACACGCTGCATATTTAAAATGCTCAAAAATAATAATAATAACAAATGAACAGAGGGAGACGCAATCAGTAAATAAACATTCAGACGACGGCACGGCACGTGCTGTAAAACCCATTAAAATATGAATTTTGCGACTACAAAAACACAAAAACAAAAACACAGACAAAGGCAGGGAAAACAGAGCGTATTAAATATTAAATCTTTGTGGATGGCAAAATGACATGCAAGACAAACAAATTGCGCATAAATTTATGACCGACACTCGGACTACAACAAATAAATAAATTTTGCAAAGTGAATAAAATACTGAGCTTTCAATGCCAACAAAACTTTTTGGACCTACAATTACTGTTCCAGTGACGGCCAAGGTAATAGCAACCAGACAGGAAAAAGGTTTTAAAGTGTTTTCTAGCATAACAGATTTTACTTATTGCTAAATAAAACCCTTAATCTAGCTATAAAAATGTTTGTGCTTGTTAGCATTTTCATCATGATTTCACCTCTAAATTGATTTGACATTTCATTATTTTTAATTTTATCATATTAAACTTTTTAAATTATTTTTAAATTTTTGGCCAAGTGAAAGAGCTACACCTTTTAAAATTAAAATCGACGTAACTTTTTTCATGCGTGATGGCACTTTTTCCATAGTTTTACCTCTAGATTGATCTAACAATTTAAGATTATTTATTTTAAAAAATAAAATTTTTTCGAAAATTTTCAAATTTTTAGATAAGGGTCCCCCTTACCATTTTTGAAAAAAAATTTTTTTTTAAACTTAGAATCTTAAAATTTTATTTTTAATCTATTCCTGATATCAAAATTAGTATGAAAAGACACTTCAAAAAAAATTGTGAGGTGGTCAAATTTTCTGTCAAAAATCATGCGAAAATTGACGAATATTCTGACATGTAAAGACTTTTGAGTTGAAGGTCAATACCCCTGTTAAATTTCATAAAGCCATTACTCTGCTAAAAATTAACCGATTTTCATGACTGTTGGCATTTTGTTCGTGGTTTGACCTCTAGATTGATATATTTTTCTATTTTTCGGTAATATTAAAATTTTTAAATAATTGTGGGCGTTAGAATTAGTATCTTAAACCTAATTCTGAGGGGGCCTTTTATTGTTGTTGTGTAAGTCCCACCCCATATTTTGAAACATAACTTCCTTCTTGAAATCTAAGGGTCTTGACTAGTCGCATATGTTTTCAACTTTTGCTTGTTTACTATAGAATTTGGGGAATTTTCGCGTCTGCTGCGAGGAATCACGCTGTTATCAGCTTATCAGTTGGATGCTGCAGCCCTGCAGGGCTGCTAAATGAAAAAGTTATACATTATGCAGCTGTCTGCAATGATTGTTGTTGCGGCTATTTTTTATTGGCGCCCTTTAATCAATGGCAATGGCGCCGAGCGTGTGCTCGGAGCGTGACCAAAGTACAATGGACCACGACGAGTGCATTAAACAATAACAAGTCGAAAATGTAAGTGCAACAAATCAATCAACACAAACAGCAGGCGACACCCAGCGAGAGAAGAGAGAGAGAGAGAGAGACAGAGAAGCACGTGGTGACAGCGCGGCGACCGTCACATGAGCAACAACAAAAAACAACAACAAGTATTATAACTCTCGGCAGGGAGGCGTCTGGGCGGCATCTCAAGCATAATTGAGGCGGATGCGACTAATTGTAAACGCAAATTGGCAGCCAATAAAAGTCAGGTGTAAATGGCACACGCTTGAGATGTGGCCTATGTGTGGGGGGTGAGGGTGCGGGTGGGGGGTGTTTAGTTTGCTTAGCGTTGATCGATTGAATTAGCAGGCATTTCTCAAATCACAACGGAGGGAGCAGGGGGAACAACAACAACGATGGCGCGTGGCCACTTGCGAAATTTGCAAGAGATAAAGGGGCGCTCAAGAAACTGTATCAAGTGTGGCCAAGTTCACAATTGTTTGCAATTTACCTTCAAAAATTAGTGTGAGAAAATTAACCTTAGTGACGAATTGAGGCACAAAGCAAAACAACAATAATCACAACAACAACAACCACAACACGTAGTACGACAGTACAAGCAATAAAATAGATAACACGCTAAATTTGTGATTGCATAATGAATGTGACGTAGTCCCTCTCGCTCTGCCCCGCATAATACAAATACAAATTGCAATTGCGCGGGAAAGGGTAGCAGAACAGCTGGGCGCACAGCTGCTGCGGTGGCACCCACGACAGTTGCTGGTGAAATGCATAGAGAGGCAAAATGCGACTAATTGAAACTAGTTGTCGGCCTGTGGTCGTAACGTAACGTCGACATCCATTTGAAGTTCGTATCAATTAAGAAAATGCTGCAATTCAATCAATTGTTCGCTAGCTGTGCCCAACGCTGTGGTACGCCAGTGTAGTCGTTTTTACACGCGCGTTCCAATTCCAAATGACACGCATAACCTCACACAACTACAAGCGCATTCACTGAGTCACCATGCAAGCGAGAGCCTCTCATTTTTTACCATTTGTGTGTCTGACGCTCTCACACACACACACTCTCTCTCTCTCGGTGTCGCTATATGACAACAAGCCGGTATTTCGTTTTCATGTTATTACCGCAACGAATAAAAAGTTTAAAAAGCAAACTAAAATGAAATACATATGCTAAAAGCCGACAAACATACGTTATACTAGAACCAGTTACTCAGATTCAAATAAGCAAGCAAAAACAGAGAGCAAAAAGAACCAACCTGTTTTCCCTTTGCTGCTGCGGCAGCCGCACAGTCGGCAAAATCGATTAAAAACCAATAGGCTCGTTCCACGCACTGAAGCACAGGAGGACACCGTGTGTTCTCCTCTTCCCAACTAGCACAGCTGTGAATTTCAATATAAAAAATTCCACAGTTGACTTGCGGAGACAACAACTAATAGCAAATAGCAAATACACCGCAAGCTGAAAGTTCAACGTGACTATACGGTTTTTTTTCGTTGTTGCTTGTTTATGAAATCTGTGACGGGGGTGAGCTGGCGGGGTATCTGTGCGGTGTTGTTGCGCTGGCAATCCTCTTTTGTCGTTTATCTATTTCATGGACTGCAATAATCCAGTGCACTCACAAGCTCTGCTCTTAATTAATTAACTTTTTTGCACTTTGCTACTTAGCAGACAAACGAAAATTGAACGCAAATTTCACGAAATGTCGTTTCGCAGCGGCACGAAATAAATATACAATAAAATTTGGATTACGCGTTTCGTTTTCATTTCGTTGCGGTGCGGTATGTTCTCTTGTTTACCATTTGTACCAACAGCACTTGGGAGAGTGAGAGCGCTTTGCGGCCGCTTACAACACTTGAGTTAGTGCTGTAAACTGGTTGGGGTTGGCGCGCAATTCAAATTTAAAATTTCTGAGTCAAAACTAAGATAGGAAAAAAGTATTTATTTATAAGAGCTAAGGAAATGAGAAAAATTTACTTTAAAAAAATATTGTGGCTATTTTGAAGGTATTTAGCAGCTAGTATTATGGTTTTTTAATATTTTATATTAAGTATCAAGTGTTTTTTTATATCGCAAGATAAATATAAGCTTACAATTCACAACAAAATGACATCCGTAGTGCACCGTCCGAAACGTGTCTTTGTGCACATACTTATGTGGAGTATGTGGCATCAATGTGTCGCTGGAGAGCCGCTTTTGAAGCTGACACCAATGCGTCAGCCGCGCGGCTTTTGGCCTGCCGCAAATGACCAAAATCCAATCAGTCAACGACTGCCGACGACGACGCTGACAAAAACCAATCAACTAAGTGTCCAGTGCCACGAATTAGCATAAGAAAGCGCCGCTCCAACGGCAGACATGAAAGCCGTTAGTTCCCAATGAAATTTTACACCCGAACTGCGCTCGTTAAACGGCCACGTCAGCGGCCCATTTGCCACTTGCTATTTTAGTTGCCTCTGCTTACAAACTCCCCGCCACTTGTCTGGCAAGTTTGACTTAAGTGCAGTTTTACCGAGGCGCCTGTCTGGATAACCGTTACGTATACGCTTTTTGCATCCGCCCGCCGCCTGTTTGCCCGCCGTAAACGTCGGCGAACGTGTTAACTGCAGGTGTTTGGCATTTGAGTTACGTGCGAACGCAACAAATTGGCAGCCCCGCGTTCAGTTTACATTGGCAACAGCCCAATGCAACCACCCACTGCACCACCCACTGTAATTAAACGCCAGCAGCTGATACGCGATTCAACAGCTTAGCCCCATGTTGCGGGGGCACCCATGTCCATCATAAATGCATTGCCTTGGTCTGGGAATCCCCGCGTCACATAATCTCCGAGTAATCCGACGGATTACAGCAATGGAGGGCGGACAGTGGGCTAATGGCCACTAAAATCATTCAACAGCCCACAGCTCAATCAATCGACTTGAAGAGGATGATGTGAATGGGCGAATGAATCACTTGAATTGGTTTCAGTTAACGGACTATTCACGGAAGTATGTGGAAGTGAATAAGTTACTTTAATTAAAGCCATTTACGGAGTATTCCAATTCAGTAACAATATATCTATGTGACGCATTTATAAAGGCAATTCAAAGAATTTTACTTAAATATATCTTATATTGTATTTATTGTTTCCCTTTTAAGCTACAGCAAAGTAAAAAAAATATAGTTTTCAAGTATATTTAAAAATATTTGCAGTATTTATTAATTTAAGTTGTTGATCAACTTCAATTCTTTAGGAGTCTGAAAAACTGAAAAAATGAATTATGTAAAGGTATATTTTAAGTTAAATAAATTCTGTATTAGCTTTATGATTATATATTATATTTTTTATATATAAAGCACCATATTTCTGCTCTCAAAAATGTATTATGATCGGACGAACAGAAATTACTTAAGCATAAATTGCTTAAAGCGAGAAGCGTGAGCAGGCAAGAAATTTGAATTTAACAACAATTATGAGCTGAGTACAGGGTAACTACTAGTTGGCACTCTCTACAAATCTAAAAAATCAAGCTCAGATAAAGAAACCAACACTTTTGCATATCAATCAAGTACAAACATTCTCAAAATCCGGCCAAGTTGGATCTGTCTTAATTTGAAAACAAAATGCGTATGCTAAAAACGTTTTTGAATCCCAGAAACTTGTAAATATAATACTCAAATACAGTACTCAATATAAACACATGGTAGCGAAGATTTTTCTCTGGGTGTATTTACGCCAAGTATTCACTTCAAGGAATCAATTAGCTCAGCTCCAACAGAGCCCTCTAAACGGCTGCTGCCCACCAGTTGTCATCATTTGGACCCTGATGGAGGCCAGCAAAGCAGGCGGCTAACGGACACTGCTCGCTTGGCCATAAAACAATTAAAAGGCCACACGAGTCCGCCCGGCAACGGGCCATGGCCATGGGTGAAATGGGAAACAAATACGCAAACAGACAAGGTCCAGTCTCCATTTGGCCACGTCAGTGGAACGTGCCGCTGCAACTGGGCGCATAATGCAGACGTCACCTGGTTGGAGCCCTTTGGGGGCCCGTTTGATGTATTAGCGATTGGGCGGAGGAGCCGCCCAAATGACGGCTCTAAAGAGCGGCTAAGCCATGCGACCCGTCAGGTAGCTGATTTGGCAGCCGCACACGTTTCGGGCCAACTCCTGAGCTGGCTCAAGTCGCAACTGCATCTCAAATTGAAGTCGCAGCTAGTTAAGAAATAGCACGGCAAATGTCATCAGCATAAGTAAGGTAGGGGCAGGGGGAGGGGGAGGGAGGAGCAGTGGCAGGAGGCAGCCAACACCTGAGGTGTACTTATGGCATGGCATTAGCATTCCTTACAGCCAGTCGGAAGATAACAAAAACACGCACAACAATTGCAGTCGAGACTGGAATAGAGCACACACAACACACACACACACACACACACGCACACATGCCCGCACATGTGGCAGCTTGTTTTGCGTCGGAAGGCTTCAGCGATTTTATGGCAGCACTTGGAGCCGATGGAGCCGTTGCCGTTGCCGATGTGGATGTGGATAGCGATGGCGGCGCTGGAAATAAACACATTTTCAAGCTCAATGCCAGCGAAACGCACAACAACAACAATCAGCACTGCTAGTCGAGAGTGTTCGGCTGTGAGATACCCTGCACAGCATATGGAGCATAATGGTATGTACAAACAAGAACTTCGTTCACAGTATAAATTGTGTGCATCTAGCTGTAAAACTGAACGAAATTTATATAGATTTTGTCGATTTACTTGTGATTGAGTAAAGATGGAAATTATAATACAAATTGCAAAAGTATCTAGAAAGTAAATTATAAATTATTAAATAAATTTGGGGCTCGAGATTGTAAAATTTCGAGATATGTTCAAAGGACAAGGTTAATCCATTTCGGATAAAAAGTGATCGATAATTTGAAAATAACATAATCTGAGTATAGTATGGGATAACAAAAAACCAAACCTGAATATCGATTCTTATCGATTACGGTCAAAGACAAGACAATATCTGCAATGCCATAAAATTGATCTGCGCAGGGTAAAGGAGAGCCTTCAGACAAGTTTTGAGTTAATAATATCATAGATATTTACAGATATTTATCGATAAGTAAAAATAAATTTCATCTCCTTATGGTAAAGGAGAGCTTACATTTTAATTTAATGTAATTGCAAGTATAGTCATTGGACATCGACGCTAAATATACTAAATATACTTTAAACTATATCTTTTATAGACCTTGCATACTTTAGGGGCACGTAGGTGCCTCCGCCTCCCTGTGACATACCTTGGCACATCTGCGATACGCCCTACTCTAACCATTCACACTGTTTGCAGGGTACAACAACAAAGGCAGAGACGAGAACAAAGCCAAACAGAAACAGAAATAGAAATGGAAAAGAACTGGCCCCGCCTGATATTGGGATTGGAACTGGGTCTCTGCTGCTCTGCTGCTCTGCTGCCGCCTCTGCCTGCCAACGGACACATAATGAAGTTTCGCAATCTCGTTGACTGTGCGTCTGCCCGTGATGGCTAACCAAAAGGTGGGGTCGCGGCGGCTGGGGGCCGGGTTGGGGCTAGTTGCAGCAGCGGCGGCGACCATTGCTGCCGGCTCAAGTGTGATTACATGGCCATGTTCGTTGGCGTCGAGTGTTTGTGGCATAATATTATTGTTTCTGTGCTCGCGTGTGAAATCAAACTCAATGCAATGTCAAAAGGATTAAAAGGATACAGCGACTAGCATGACGTTGCGCATACGCTACGTACGAATTCCCCCCCTTCCCCCCACCCCCTTCCCCCCACCCCTTCCCCCACTCGCTTGTTGCGGGTCACAACGGCAGCCCGCATCGACAGCTTGTAAGTGTAAACAGATACATAAACTGGCAAAAGTTGGCACTTGCATCGGCTCGCAGGACTTGCCAAATACGCTTCAATCAAGCGAGTCGAAAATTCAACTTAAATATATTTGTTTTTTATGCTTAAAACTTAATATTTGATCATTTTCTATTAATTAATAAAAATTAAATTGTAGATAAATTTTCTTAAGAAATTTTTTATCTACGATACAATTTGGTTCCGGATTCGGGTCCTTAAGAATACACAGAAATGTGTCGACTTACCCAAAGACCGTTATTTCATAATTGATTGGCATTTGTGCTTATGGCATACATAACTACCTATACTCCAAAACATTATTCAAGTCATGTATATATAAACTTTACTTAATTCAAAATATTTATCGTCTTGCAATGTAAAGGATTTTTTCCTTTTTAGTTATAATAAATTTTAAATTTAATAGAATGTCCCATATATATAGATTAAAAAAATTTATATGCATATTTAAATAATTGTCTTTTGATTTCTGTGGGGGAATAATTTGAAATCCTTCTGGAAATCTTTTGGACTTTTTTTAAACATTTTTAATCAAGTTGCAAAAATATTTATTTTAATTATATTTGCAAATCAAAATTACTTTTTTTTTAAATGTATTAATTTCGAATATTTTTTATTGCTATCTATTTAAGGATATTTTAGCTGCATTGGGATAACTACTGCTAACTGCAAATGTTATTTGCCAAAGAGCTGTGTACTTCGCCTCCATTGGCTACGTTTTGTAGGGGCCACGCGTTGTTGCAACAAACCGTTGCACGTTGTCGAGACGTTGGTTCAGTTTCCCAAAGGGCAGGCAATCCACACAGATCAGTGGAGGCTGCGGAGCTGCTGGCAGCAGTTGCAACAAGGGGCAAACAATAACAGCAACAACAACTGGAACTTGAAGTACCGTACAGTTATTTGACTTTTAACTTTTATTGCTTTATGTAGTTTAGATAAACGTTTGTGGCATGCCATAAATACGGTGCAGCATATTCAAGAATTCTCAGTAGCGAAAACAATGCCAAAAGGGATGCCGAGATGTTGTCGAAAGTTGAGCGAAAGCAAAAATAAAAACTTATGAAGCTCGCCTGGTGATGTCCTTCGATGATAGACAATCAGTAAACAGGAGACAGACAGAGAGGGCGAGTGAGAGTGCGATAGAGATGGTGGAAAGTTGTGGGAGCCGGCTGATTTATGTTGCAAGTGTAACAAGCTTTTGCCACTTGCCACTTGCCACTTGACTTTGCGGCTAAGTTTCTTGTGTCCGCCTATACGTCGCAGCTTTCACTTTAATTTTGGCTTAAATTTCGCGTACTTTCACGCTCCATAAAAAAGCTAAAGTTATTTTTTGGCCAAAACTTTAAGTAGCGAAAGTTTTAATTAATTTTCACACACAGCAAACTTAACTTGTGCATCTAATTACATGGGCAGGTGTAAGGCGCAGGGGCTGGGTAGGGGGAGGGGGCTGTGTTAATGTGTCTGTGGCAGCCATCATTATCGACAACCTCATCAACTCGCATTGGCTGCATAAAACTACGGCAAGAGGCAAAGAAACCGCTGCTGCAGCCGCAAAGTATGCAACACGTTTGGCAAAATAATTCTTATGAGGTTGGAGAGGGGGCGGTAGTACAACAAATAAACAAGTCAGTGATGTGTTGCGGTGAGGCAAGACACCCCTTCCCCTTACCTCCCCTCCCCTCCCCTGCGTGCTTATATTACTTTTGATGCGGGTTTCAGTTACAAGCATTTAAATGCAGTTTAAGCCCTTAAAAAACGCATTTATACTTTAATTCGTGGTGAATAAAAGGATAAATTGACAGTGAATGATTTGTACAAAATAATTAAAAATGATTCAAACAAAGTTAATCATAAAATAGAAACCTAGAATATATCAATTAACATTTATAAAAGGAAGGGATTAACAAGTTTATTTATATATTCTGTTATTTTTAAGCGAGCATCAAATATATTTTTTTACATAATTTTATTATATAGATTTTTAAAAGTAATATATACTTGAAAATAATTAAGTGAATATTAATAAATAAATACATAGTTTATAAAACCAATACCTTTAAGTATTGGCAAGGCGGGCAATATAAAAGAAAACCCTGTATATCTTAAGGCGTCCTTAAATACCTCTAATTGTTAATATTGTACACTTTTGAGATAATATCAACAAGAAATATAAAATAAAATATTAAAGAACCTTTAAACAAATTTTCTTTTGAATTGTACTTGAAATTTTGCTCTTGCACATCGTTCATATTATAATGATTATTATTTATTTTATTATTATTTTTATCAATTTAATTGCATTATTAAGTTATTTTAATTTATATTAATATTACTATTTTAATATATTCTCATAGTAAATATGTGGTAAATGTAACATTATTATTGCTAATATTTTTATTTAATTTAGTTGTATTACAATTGGTTTCAGAAATTCTCTTTAATGCAACTCGCGTACACTTCCAACGGCAAAGGCACACCCACACACAAGCTTTCACACACACCTTGGCTCACCTGCAGACAGCGACTCAAACACCTGCGAAATTGAATGCGAAATTTCCTTTGTGTGTTGTGCGCTCAAAACTTATTTCCACTACTACGAGTACCACATACACACATATATATATATACAAAAAGACAGACTCCAATGCTATATATACAAATATCCGAATTCGAAAATAGTTGGCATAACAATTTTTCCACCAAAAGATTTTTGCTGTAGTACAAAGGATTTTGAATGCCAGAAAACGATGAGGTTGTTAGCGGTTGGTCAAGCCAAAAATAAAATAAATACAATTTAAATAAATATATAAGGAAATGTAGATAAGGTCAATCTTAAGGTTAAAGCTGCACAAGTAAAACGCATTTAAAAATATGAAAAAAAATAAAGCTAAATTTAAATTAATCAAAACTTTGCCCATCATGCTGCAGCCCAGATATGAGCTCGTCATATAACTACACTGAGAAAAAAATTGGGAAAAGTAAAACGAGTATTAAACGCAAATCAACTAAAAACTTTGTTAATCTTTGGTCAAGGTCAACATTTCTTAAGTTCAGAATAAAATGCATATATACATCAATATTTTTTAGATAAGTTAAGATAAATTTTAACTTTAAGTTAGTGTATACAATTAATTTTTAATTAATTTCAGCTTTTTTGATAATTGATAATTTTTTTTAATATTTGTAACGTTAACTTTATTGTTTAAAATCAAAGTCAAAGTTTTCTCTGAGTGTAGTTGTTGTGTTTGTTATCTAACACATATCGTCGTTGTGGCTGTCAGCTGTTGTTGTTGTGGCTTTTTACTACGTCATAAAGCGTCAAAAGTCAGCGACAGGCAACGCCGCAACGTCGAACAATTTCAAAGTTGAATTGAGTTTCGTCTGAAACGCGAACTGCCGTCGAGTGGAGGAGTTGCGGAGTTCAGGAGCTGGCCGCGTGGTATACACTCATTTGTCTGGCTGTTTGTTTATCATGTACAGGGTATTCCCATTGGCGCTGGAGCTGATGCTCGCATCCCACTGGCAATATGCGCCAAGCGTTTGACGATAGTGAACGATTTGCCAAACCAGAAGCAAACTCTACACAATGAATCACACAATAGAGCGCGCTTATTATACATACATATGTATTTTATATAGTATAAGTAATTGTTTTCCATTCTTCTCAGTGTGGCCGAAGAACGCGCTCAGCAAGCTATTGAGTCAGCGCCCTCAGTTTTCGAACAGCTCTCGAGCGTTTCGAGTGCGTCTTTAAAATCTCCACAATGAACACGACATCAATTGCGGGTTGGCTTGAGGAGCGACAGTTCTGTATTAGCGTATTGTATCTGATACCCTCTGTAACTATAGCCGTGCTATTGCTCATCTTTTACACCTATTACTGTTATCTATGTGTGCGCGAATGTCGTCGCACGGCGCAGCTCGAGAAATCTAATGCGTCCAACCGGCCGGAGTCTCCTCGACGGCCCCGATTCAGCACCGTGGCGAGCATCCGGCAAATACATCAAAGCAGACAAACAGAGTTCTATTAAAACCAAATAAAGTCGATATAATTGTTGGACAAAGTGCGCAACAGCGAAAATTCAGTACAAATAATTTAACATATTATAAGCTAAAACAAAAAAAATATAATACTTATATATAAACTATTGAAATTCGAGCAACCAATGAGCATGTGCTCAAAATTAATAGCTAAATTATTAATAATTAAAGAAACATATGGTACATTTTATTGTTTAAAAACTGTGTTTGTTTATTAAACCTTTGCCATTAAAGCGTGAGCTTGCATAAGCTTGGATCGTATTTTATCAGTACCGGGAACTTCATTATCAGCAATATTGTATTTACTATAAATATTGTTTAAATTTTGTTTATTTAATAAAATATATTATTAAATGTGAATTCTGTTATAAAAACAATTTTCTTTAGAGGGTTTAGGCTACTAGTTTTTTTGGTAGCCCAATTTGTGATATTGTAGAAGTCAAAAAAAGACAAAATTATAAAAAATATATATATTTGTAAATTATAAATAAATTATAAACTAATTATAATACAATAAATATAGGCTATAACAAGTTGTAGAATGAAGTTTAGCTGTTGCATAATTAAACTAAAATATTTAGCAATGCTGGCCAATTTACGTATTGTTCGATAAGTCGGCTTTGAATCACAATTGCCCGCAGTCCCAAAGCCACAAACATTACCCTTATTGGAATTTATTTATAGGCCTGGAACAATTTAGCGATAAATAACGATCTTGAGACTTGCTTCGAACCTTTTAGAGTCAGTTTCGTTTACATTGCTGGGGAATACGCACAACATCAAAATGGATTACAAAATGGAATTGGAGAAATTGTGGGCGCACCTATGCCAAAACGATGATATTTTGCACATACCACTGATCTATATTGTAATACCCCTGAGTGTTATAACTCTTTTATTAATGGCCTGCTGCTGTTTCTTCTGCATCAAGGCCTGCTGCAAAGAGCCCGAATCGCGCTATGTGCCCAACTTTTTGCCGACCATGCCTACTGCGGACATAATCAGGACAGGCGAAAATAATAGTAATCGGGCCAACTCAAATGATGGAGTTATTGACGTGATAGACTCCGATGAGGAGCACGAAGCGCGCATCGAGCTGGATGCAAGCGTTGTGAATCGAATAAATACTATGTACAAAGGGCGTAACTACCGAGTGCCCGAGTAAATAAATTTGCCAAGATATACGAGTTCCTTGAACGCTCCTTAAAGCGTGAACGTGCCTTGGGTTTTCTTTTGAGCGCGGGGTCATAAATTTTCAGAGGACACGCCGTGCAGCTTGTTGTGCTGACGTTTCTTTTCATGAACCGCAAATTTAGCATCGCACGGCGGTTTTTGATGGCCATCAGGTGCAGGACGAAATGCGCTAATAAACGGCATTCGACATTTTAACTTGGCTGACATTTTAGTAGACGCGCGAGAGCCAAAGCAGCTAAAACTTTCCCGAAAGTCAAAGGATGAAGATGCGACAACGGAAAACTAAATAAATGAATGCTGCTAAAATGGGAGCTTTAAAATCATATAAATATTTACTATGCTAGCCGAAGATGGTATTCAAATAGTAGATGTCTAGCTATAAATATTTCAGACTCTGGAAGTTACTAAGAGCTGCAAGCCAGTGTTGCCCAGTCGTGAGATATGAGCTTTTACTTATTTATTTGTGCTTTAAAGCTTTAAAAGCACATTTGAGATTACAGGTTGAAAGTGCATGAAAGTTCAACGCATGTTTTTATGAATTGGACAGATTCCATTGAGTATTTACTGATTACTCAATGGGGCAGTTTAAAGGCTGAAAGCTTTTCTGCAATTTATTATAATTTTTTATATCAATCGGTTGTATCTAACAATAAAATTGATTAAATGCTGAAAGCTTCTCTGCAATTAATTATTTACTTTTATATCATTCGGTTGTATCTAACAATAAAATAATTAGACAAGTTGTGGTTAAGGTTATAATTAACAAATTATAAATTAAATATATTATAATAAAATAAATATATGTTTCTTATTTTTAAAAATTATTATTAAGAAAAAGGATTAAATACAAATATGGCATAAGAATATTCTAGGGAAAATGTAGTTGACTGATCTCAACTTTATCATTTATTTAAACTTGCTGAATGAAAATTTGTATGCAAATTGCAGTTAAATTGAATTGGCCAACTTTTTGCTGTGCCTAACTTGACTAGATATTCTGAAATGGTCACCTTACTGGCCAAATTGAAACGCTAAAATAATTTACGGCTCAACTAGCCCCATCCACAGCCAAAATTGGCCAACCAAGCGACGTTAGTTCCAAGCCTGATACGTTAGACGCCAACGGAATGCTCCCAGTTGGAAAATTAGTTTAAAAATACGTTGGCGACGGGGCAAAGGACGACATGGGAAACTGGTAGTAGTGCCACTATCTCCGTTGTTGCTGTTCTTGCAACGTGCCGCATGCGTTTCGGGTGGCATAAAAATTCACTTTGCCGGCCATTTGCCACGTCCACCAAGGGGGCTGTTCAATAAAAAGCGTGCTGGGCTGGCAGCCAGAATTTAAGAGCGACGACGGTGCTCAATAAAATTTCGTGTTTTACAATTTTATTATGTGACGCCTGTCGCGCGTCTCGGCTGCATCAAATATTTAATAAAACATTTGGCCAATTGCCAGAGAACCCGTTGCCCGTCGCCTCCAGCTCCAGCTTGTTCCGGCCGCATTGTTCGTCGTGGCTCTTAAGTAATTGCATTTTAGTGGACACACGTTTTATACTTGACCAAACCTTTAAATCATTTTGCCCCTTCTCAGCTGGCTCAAATGTTTCGGTCTGTTCGCCGCTTGCCGTTGTTTATCTTGCGACCATAAATTAACGCATTACCCGTCGTGTCTCATCTTGTTGTTGTTGTTGTTGTTGTCATAGTCCTTGTGCCAAAGCACGCATCGAACTGTTTGCATTTCGACCGTTGCATTTGGCCGTGCAGCTGCTGCCGTCAAAATCGTGGCCATTTGCGGGGCTTACACATTGTGGCCGAGGTTAACCACAATCGAAGTCGACCAAATGCACAAAAACTCCCTCCGAGCTCTGATCATTAATTGTCCCGAAGAAGTGTGCGTGTGTGGTCGAAAGTTTGCCTCTTTCACATTTTGTTTGATTTAGAACATTGCAGCGCACACTTGAAACTTTGGCCATTGCCAAGTCGCCTGCTTGTTTTGGCCACCTAAAGAAACTCTTTGGGCTCTTTGTCTGCTAATGAGCCAATTTAGTTGCATCGAACGAAATTGCATTGTGTCTGCGCGTCGAACGCACTTCAAAAACTTGGCCAATGGAGCCGGCCAACGCTTTGAAATGTTAAGCAGTTGCAGCTAGGTGTCAAAGCAGCTGCCAGTTGCCAGGAGGACATTTGACAGGAACAGGAACAGCGACAGCGAAATCACAGAGGAAGTTACTGAAGATGGCCGTTTTCTGTAGTGGATACCCTAACTGATACTTCTCAAATAAAGTCTCGAAATTGCACTTTTAGAGTATACAACTGGGATTGAAATTATTATCGTTGATATTTCCAACACTAAAGCTGTTTTTGGCATCCAATATATTCTCTTATAAAATAAATAAGTATTTACTTAACTTCTACAACTTTAAAACAATTCTAATATAATACCAATATTTAAAAACACCAAAATATAAAATTTAATCTTTCTATTTAATTAAACAATTAAAAGATTTTTTAAAATGTTATACAATATTGTTGCGCTAATGCTATCAGTTATTTAAATCAGGTACATATATATAGTCAAATCAGATTTCAATGGAATATAACAATATAGATAAATTAACTATATTAGGCTGTTTTCAATGCGAACTAACAACTTTTTGAAGTAAACATTTAAACATGAAAATACTATTCTGCATATATAAAAATTAAATAAATTGACAATTTTAAATTCATGATAAAAATATTCGGCATTTAATGTTGTTATAACTGGATAGTTTTGTCTATTATTGCTTTTTCTATATTTATTTTATTTTGTTATTCATTATTATATACTTATTTTTAAAACTTATATTATCATTTATTAAATTTAAATTCTTATTCATTAACAAACATCACATCAACATCATTTATTAAACTTTTTAACTTAATTTTAATTGCAATTTATTTTTTGTTATTTATTGAATTAAATTAATTTATTGTTTATTAAATTTTTTAGCTTATTTTAATTCGTTCCCGCTTTAGTTAAGTTTTTTGAGCCTAACCGACAGCAGATACTTGCGGCAGGCGTCCAGGGAATGTCGTTTCAGATAGCACTCCTGACTGAAGTACTTGCCACATTGGCCGCACTGAAACTCCCAGCGATGATGGCCCATGGTGCGCTGATGTGAACGCAAATTGGAGCTGGCAAATTACACAAATAATGTATTATTATTATGTTAAACTGGTATACTTAACTCACCGATCGGCAAAGGACTTTTGGCAGTTCTGCTCCGGGCAGACGAAGGGCTTCTCGCCGGTGTGCGTGCGCTTGTGTGCCACCAGCATCCAGGAATGATCGAATTTCTTGCTGCAATCGCCGCACTGGAATTGCTCGCCCGGCTGCTTGAGGCGACGTCGATCCGTTGACTTCTTGACCAGCTCCGGTTTATTTTGCTCCGCTTGAGCGGCTCTCAGCGTTCGGTCCAGCGCTTGACTGGCATTCAATTGCAGCTCTGCCCGCCGTATCATTTCCGTTTTCCTGCGTCGTCCCTTGGCCTTGGTCAGCATTTTGATCCGGCCCAGCTTGGTGCCGCCACTCTTCACCGGCTTCTTGGCCGCGAATATGCTGAGCTGTTCGCCGGGCAGCTCCACTTCCCACACGGTGTGACTGAACTCGCTGCCCGGATTCAGCTCAACATCCATCAATTGTATTTCGGAGGCCTCCTCCATCCGGCGACGCTCCACAATGGGCACATCGTCGCCGGCCCGCCAATCGGTGCTTGGTTCACCAAAGCCGTAGTGAAATTTCTTGCAGGCCCCTTTGTGCTCCCCACCTGCATTCTTGGCCGCATTGCCCCAAACTTTGCTGCTGGTTTGGATTGCCGGAGGTCGTGGCATGGCCGCCATATTGGGTATATCGCGACATATGGCTGTAAGAGAATCTAGATAGATCGAATTGTATGCAAAGTTACGTTTAATTACCTTCGTACTGATCATAGAAACGAACGCGCTTCTTATTATACCGATCGGAGAACAGGCTCCGAAAGAGTCTGGGCATATTGGAGGCTTACGATTTCTTCGAACTTGCTAAGTATTTGTTTAATTCTCATATTTTATGACAACTGATTTGTTTTTGACAAGTGCCGAGTGCTAAGATGTGCACAATTTCGGGAACTGCCAACTTTTTAAAAACATTGTCATGCATTTAATATTTTCTAAAAATTGTTTTCATTTATTTATTTTTTTTTAAATTTTAAGTGCCGCAAAAATTAAGCACTTCCAATATTGCATCTATTAAATGTATTAAAATGGTATTAAAAATTGTAAAATATTTTTCATTGAATTTTTGCAAGTTAATATTTAAGCTATTGGCATTAGAAAATATTTTGTAGGTTTAAAGGGTCAATACTGGCCGGTTGGAAATTAAAAAATCGAAGTAAACAAGTTAAAAGAGAAAACATTCAAGTCAAACTATGTGGAAATTTAACTTATTTGCGTCCTCCCTTTTTAACTTAAAGCCGCTGGCTGAGCATTTCCTTCAATTGGTCTTCATGAGGCCACTTAAGACGAAACACTTAAACAATTTTCTTGTTAAAATTTTTGCACACGATTGCCATAGGATGTGGGCATGGGCAGCTGCTCTGAACAAAAATGGAGGCGATCAGGGAATGTGGTGTACAATAAAATTAGTTTGCTAAGCGTTGGTATGTATGTGTTCCTGTGTGTGTGTGTGTGTGTGTGTGTATTTGTGCGAGACATGCAAAGACGTTTGCAATTTGCCTGTAATCCAGTGAAGCAAGAGGTTTGGGGCAGCTGCCACAACTGCTGAGGAGTGGCACCTCAACGCTTTAAGCATCGAAATTGAATTGTATTTGCCCGGACTGCTTGGAGCTGCCTTCAGTAAGCACTTAAGTCCGTGCAATGGCATTGTGAGAATTTTCAATTGTTTGGCAGTTTACGTTTTATTTATTTGCGTTTTTATTTGTGTGTTTTAAGTGTGTTTTGTAATAAAAGCCGGAAGAAACATACGCTCAGCTCGCTTGTTCAACAGCTTTATTTCATTTATTTGGCACTTTATTACTCACGTTCGTTGTTGTTGTTGTTGTTGTTGTTCTTGTTGTTGTCTGCCGCTGTTAAATGGCTGCGAAAGGCCACAAAATATTGGCCAGCAAATTACTTGGGTAATTTAAAATGAGACAGCTTTAAATATCGCCCCAAGCATATATAGTCAAAGATAACGCTGCAATTTGCCAGTTAAACATTAATTCATTTTGACAATTGCAAATATACTCAGATGCCTCGCAAACTCATCCTCCATCGTAATCTCTTTCTAAATGCTTTATAACAGTGCATTGCATCTATGAGCTGCACATTTTTCGTACTGTGCGTATGAGTGTGTGTGTGTGTGTGTGTGTGTGTATTTCATAAATTTTTATTTGCTCTGTGCGACTAACGACAAAATCGCATAAATGTTTTCGACTGTCAACAAAGGCCTGACATGAAAGCGACTGCCATCCGAATGAAAAGATGCTTTCTCTGTGTCTACCATTCCGTGTATATATATGTGTGTGTGTGTGTGTGTGCAGCTGCTTGTGTGTATCAGTTGGACTATTAAAAATCTATTTCAAGTACATTGAAATTGCGTTTGGCTTGGCCTGCTGCAGCGCAATCTTGGCACAAAACAGCGCACTTTATGGCAGCTGCAAAAAAAATTATTGCATACTTTTGGGCTGGTCATAAAGAGCTGTGTTTTAGCCCTCGCGCAGCTGGTAATAAAAACACGCAAATGACATCCGCATGGCAATACGTATTTTGCATTTTAATGTACTGCCAGTGGCCACTAATTTGATTCAAAGCAAAACTGGAGACAAATAGCGCAACAAACGATGACAAATGAGTTGTGGGTCAGCAGTCAACAGCGCTATTTTTATGTGGGGCATTAAACATTTTTCATCTCGTTTGTAACGTATTGACTACTTATAGTAAAAAGTTTATTTTATGTCTATGTAAAATTTATAGTGAAATGGAAAGGGAGGCAGATTTTACTAGCAGATCTTATTTATTTTAATACAATAATTTTTACATATTTTAAATTCGGTTTTAGACCTTTTTTCAGTTATTTCTGATCAATTTGAACAAATTTAAACTAAATGTAAAGTATTTTTCGGTATATAGAAATAAGAATCGAGAAAAATTATGCATATAAAAAACGTTAATTTTAAATGTTCAAATGTATATTATTATAAATATTAAATATTGTTCTCCTGTATGGTAAATATGAGATAGATAAAATAATCTTTGTAGTCTTTAGAGTGGAGCACAACGGATTTTTATATGCATTTATCTATTCAAGTTTTCAATGTACAAAAATGCATAATTATTCATAATAATTATAATTATTATTGAAAATAACTTTAGACCTGGTTGCAGGGTATCTACTACTCGACCACTCTGGTCTAGAGCGAACTTATATATTTTTTCTGCTCTCACATACGACTTCCAAGCACGCTTTTCACGTACGTGCAGTGCACAAGGCTTATTAACAGTGCGTTGTCAAGGCTTTAAGCCAGTTGCCGCTTTAAGCTGTGAGCGTGGTAAAAATCGAGTCAAATCCAAGAAGAACTTGCAACGCAATAAATACGTCTCGTTGTTCCCAGTAGGCCTTCGGCCAAGATTGCATTCAAATTTTGTCATCAACATATAAATGAAGTATGAATCGTCGTGCCAGACGTTGCTGCCAATTGGAAAAACGTGCCACGTTTCAGCCAATAAGCCTAGGTGGCATTAAATCTTTATCTAAGGGAAAACTCGTCAACTGGTCTATTGGTCTGCTTCACATTTTCCATTTCAAATGTAATTACTTTAGCTGAGCCCAAAGATTTCATTCTGCTCGACATCAAATAGTTTCATATTTGATAAATTACTTAAAAATTGTGTATTTGCCTTGCACTGATTTAATATTCAACAAATCCCAAAGAATATAAAAACATATAATTTAATCAAATGGGAATGTGTGTGTGTGTGTTTGGGGAACTGGACGATAACGATCCGGTTTGCCTGCAGGCGTTGGCAAATTAAATTTGCATGCCGCAATTCTATGCAACAAAAAAGTGTCAAAGTCCGAACTCGTGTCGAGTTATTTACTAAAGAAAAACACAATTGTTTGTAGCATTTGTGGCCTGGCCACAAAATTTGACCATGCCCTGCCCGACACCCAATCCACCGACACCCCCTCAAGGTAGCAGCAGCATAAACAAACTGCGACATAGGCAAACAGAACTTATTTTCGTTGTACGAGTGGATTTGAAAATTTGTTAATTTGCGCAAAAGTTTGCATTGCATTTGCGCCGGCGACGTGTGCGGCATAAACCATGCAACCAGTAAGAGCTCCCAACTGGAGATGAGCGCGTGTCGTGCTTTGTTTACGTGACACGAATGCGCTGAAGTCAATCCATAGTGCTCGTGTTGAAGAATTGAATTTGTGTTTATTAAGTGTAAATCAAGAGAAAACACGATCTTAACTTTATTTAGCACTATCAACAAATATAAATAAATATAAAAATATCAATATACTGTTAATTTTCTGGTTTGCCGATACATATATTTATTTGGAGTTTATAAGTATTTACGTGTTTTATATAACGTTAGGCAGATTATTATATACATTTATCATATTATACTAAAAGTGTTATATTTTTAAATTTTAAGTAGACCTTATGTATAATTTTACAATGGAAAAATGTTCTTTAAACATTATAATGTTAGTAAGATGCTATACTAAATATTAATAAATGTTAATATTGTTTAAGAAAAAATAAAAAATCAAAAAATTGCTAAATTTCTGTTTTTAACATGCTTCTAATTTTGGTACATGTTTGTATCTTGTTGGAAAAAATCGCCACGCGCTCATCTCTAACCCTATCACAGTCTCAGCCCAACCGGCCTGCCGCCTGGCCAGCCGATTATGCGATTTGGCTGGATGCTGAACCGAACACCGAGCACCGAGTTTGGGCTGACCACTTTACTGTAATTAATGAACACAACACATTTTTGGTAATAAAGGCATATTCAAAATACACAGCCCGTCGAGGACCTCCACAACAATTGCAATAGCCGAAACAATATTGAAACAGTTCTTATATCATATACATCAATATTTTATTTTAATTAATTAGATAATTTATTTATATATTATCAACAATTCTATACTGGAATTTTAAAATAGAATAGCCTTTTAAATTTAATTTAAGTTGGAAACTCGCGAAGTTCCCTTATGGGTCTATTACTTAGCTGAAAAGCATCCAGGCACTGAGTTGGCCAATTTGTGCTACGAAATTGCGAACATAAATAAAATATGACAGCTATCGCACGTCCTGGCTTTATCTTTCGAGTTGGAGTTCAGTCCATAAAATGGCCCCGTTGCCTGTTTGCATTCGTACATTTTTAGCACCAAATGCAACATGACAAATGTGTATTTGTTGTGGCTTCTGCAGTTGTTATTATTGTTGCCATTGTACTTTTAAACCATTTGTATTCTGGTCGAGCCCGCCTAGGCGATAACTTGCAGAGCGCACGTAGCCAATGTATTTGCTCAAATTTCAGCTTAGCTCGTTGATAGCAGCCGAGGCTGGTGTCAGCTGTATTCCCACTGAGTTTGCGGTAATCGCTGGTAATTTACAATGCAATCATTAGGTTAACGGAAAGACAAATAAATATTAATTGAATAACACAGCAGAACGCACGCTTCACATGCGAATTATTACAGCTGAAAATATAATTTGAAAATCATTGAAATGCTTTTGCCACCTTTCCACTGAACTGCATCTAAACGCAACATCGATCGCAAGATTTAAAGCTAGGTGTGAGTCGGGATTTTTGTCGTGACACGAGCATATTTAACTTCAGACCGGTGTTTGTTTTAAATGATGAAAAGACGACCAAAAAATTTTTTCTTACAATTTGCAACTTTGCAAAATTCGTGCCCGTATTTTTACAAGAAATATCAAAAATAGCCAAATTATAAATATATTGGATAAATATATGTTGACATTATTATAATAATAATTTACTAATGTAATTATATATTAGACTTGTTTATTTTTGAATCTTAGTGAAGAAGAATAAAAACGCATTGAAATGTTGATCAGTGGAAACACATTAAAACGGAGCAAGCATAAAAAATGGATGTGCATGTGTGTCGTATGTGTGTGCGTTTGTTTATCGCATTGCTCATAGTAAGGAAATATGCCATGCATATGCAAATTTAATTTGCACACACACACGCGCACGTACACGCACACATTCAACGCATAGTCATAGTCGTAGCATACTTTTCAGCGCCGGTGGGCATTAAAAAATGAATTCTCCTCGGCTAGGCGGCGACAACACTCATGTGTGTGTGTGTGTGTGTGTACGAGTCAGTGTGTGCGTGTTTATTTAAATAAAAATAATCACACATGCAAATTAATAATTTTATTCTCTTCCACTGCCAGTTCGCATTCCTTTGTATACAAAACATTTTGCAGGGCAAATTTTCAAATCAAAAATGTTGGCCATAAATAAAATAATTGAACCCAAAGCCTTATTTTTTATTTTATGTGAGCGGATGGAGTGGCGAAACAATAAATTGTTTTTGTATTTTGCAAATCTGTTGCACATTGGTTTTTGCTTATCGCGGAAATAATTTATGGGCTAGCATAAAAAAGGCAATTGAGGTCTTAGTTAGGCTAGCCGATTTATCAATTTATCAATTTGCCACTTTAAACCTGGTTGTGCGGCGGCAATTTATGTTTGTTCGTGTTGCTGGTATTTGTATTTATTTGTTTGGATTGTCGAACAATAATAATAACTGTTAATTTACATGCCGCAAGTGTCAATAGGCCGCTGGCCATTTGTAATTATGGGCACCAGATTCACTTGGTTTCATTGTTATAACTTTTTTCTTTTTCGCGCACTCTTTTCTGTTTTTGTGGTTTAAATGAGGTTTGTTTTTTAATGGCACAAAGTACTCCATAAAGTGCATTGGCATGCAAATTACGTTAAGCTCATGAATTTATAATTTAATGAAGACACTTTGTCGCCATAATTGGTCAGAACAACGCGCAATGCGACCATAATATTGTTGTTAATTTAATAAATGCGATACAGCGATTGCTGCGATTGCTCCGATTGCGGTGACTTTTTTCATATTTATTTATCTTTATTTTTATTTCTTTTTTTACATAATTATTATTGTGTTTGGTACGTCGTATACAGTACTTAATTAAATTGCACGTTTTCGTTATTAAATTTTATCGGCGAAAAGCAATTGGGCTTGGGGTTGCCTTTTTATGCACGGCCGCAATCATCGAGCGGCGGCGGATTAAGATGCACGGTAAGAGGATGCAAATGCAGTGACTCGAGTCACTTTGCATCTATCATGCACGCTTTACTCTTTATCTGTATCAAGATGTTGATGCGTGCATCTATCACGATAAAGTTATACGTTATAGGTTAATGAAGTTATGTAAAATACATTTGGACAAAATTTGATGGATAAAATGTACTAAATAAAGAAATTTATTTACATTTAATGATCATTGTAATGAGCATCAATGTGGTCCATGTTAAGTTTAATATAGATTTATAGAAATATTATGATAATTGTGGTAAGTTTGGTTAAGGTGTTGAGGCTTAATTTAATAATAATTTTGTATAGATTAGTTAGAAGGTCCTTAAAATTTTACATAAATGAGGAAATGCTATTTTATAACAGTTTGAATAAGTTTTAAATCATTTTAAGCTTTTTAGTATCTTCACATACATCACATACATCTGAAGGCTCTAAATCCAAAACTATTAGCATAACTTTAGGCGTAGATAAGAAGAAAACTATGCTTTAGATTCCCTTGAACCTTATTATGATTGAGTAATTATTAAGCTCGAGTTAAATGATTTTCTGCCAAATCTGATTAAGAGTAAATCACGATCTGCGGCCGCATAAACATCGCTGCACAGCTGAAGGCTCCGTCAGGTTTCATTCTTGCGTGTGTTTCAATTAACTTTTTGCCTGCACCAAAGACGCAGATATGAGAATGCAGTTGAGAATGTGTCGAGTTGGTGGTGCTGGCGGTGTCGGTGGCTGTTGGCTGCTCGTATTATAAGCAGCTTCTTCGCTTGTTTGAACATAAAAATGCGACGCTTAACATAAATTACGCGTCATGTCAGTTTTTTTTCCGGCGTTCGTGTGTGCTGTGTTTGTGTTTGCGGGGGCATGCAGCGAGCTGCGGCAGGTGCAAGTCAAGTTAATTGTTAAGTGCTTGCCACCTAGCAGTTGCCGGTTTTCGAGCAACTACGTCCGGATTAGCAGGCGCTGCTCCGACTTAAGCATCAAAGTTTTGGCCATGTTTTTATGTGCGTGCCGCGTTTCAGGCACAAAGTTGCCCCAGCAATTTCAGAAATTTATGTGGCAAGCTAGATCAAGAACCAAAAGAAAAGAAACTGTAAATTATAATTGCATATTTTCATATTTTACAATTGACGGCGTCCTGTCTTGTATCCTGTCTTGCAGTTTAATGAGAAATTAAATGTCGGCACTGCTTATGTATGCAATTTCCACAAGTTTTCAAATTTGAAAACTGTTCTCAGCCGGCTAACTGAAAATTGCACATTTTCCACTTGCCATTGAAAAGCCGAGTTGAAGGCTCCTTTTGGCCGCAGCTGCTTAAAATGCATTTGCATTTTGCGTTTCTAAGACAATGCGGCCAAGTTTTGGCTTCATACATGATTTGAAAGTGAAATTTCATTTAACTTGGCTCTGGCTGATGTGTATCTAAAGCTATTTAAGATTTAAATGATTTAATATATTGCAAATTATATTAATTAGGTATATCGAATTTATTTCATATACTGTGATCAAACAAGTGGCTAAGTAATAGAAGGAGAAAGGACAATAAACACAGGAGAACAGAGTTTGTTTTAGTAAAAGGTGACAAACTGTTTGGGATCACCATTTTATTATATAGAAGCATGATGAGTAACTCATTTTATAGAACTTCTTACTATATACTTCTTTAGAAAATTTAAAGTTTTCTTTTTTAAATATAACAAGCAAGATGTTGTCAACTTTTGACAAAATCTAACATATCGGTTGGGACTACTATAGATAATTTTGCACCTTTAATTTTTAAGAAACTCTTTTTGTTAAGCTTTTGAAAACCCCTTTATCGTATTTTCAAATCTCTGCGAGTTCCGCTAACTCGTCTAACTTTTCTAACCAGTTGCCTTCCTTCTTACATTTATCTTTGCCAACAATTGAAAAAGTTTTCAGCCAAGCTAATGCACACACATTTTTATAAACATCTAATTTGAAAAAAGGTGTGCGACAGTCGACAAAAAAATAAAAACTAAAACTATAATGCCCGAGGGCAGGAACAGCGCCGCTTCCCCCTTGCCCGATAACAAGCTGCCAATTGCTGGACGATTGTTGCCTTTGGGCTGTGGGAAAATTATTTCACAGTTGAATCCATTTTCATGAAATTAGTTTTTCTTTTTTGCCACTTGGCATTTGGGCTTGGTTTAGGTTTTGTTTTTGTTTTTGGCATGTCTTTTGCCGGGCTTGCGTATGCCGAAAATCTCATTTGCCACCTGGCATAAAACTTGGGCACGTCGCGACAAAATGGAAGTCGGATAAATTACCCCAAGTCGAGTTAATTCAAATACAATGCGTCTACGATTAATATTTTATAATTTTGCGCACGATTTTCAATTTCTGTCAGTGGTTGCTAACAAGTCTAAGATCTTGGTGTTTTGTGCCAGTGAAAGTTTTTGTGCTGCGTCATTTTCTATTTTCTATTTTCCATTTTCTTTCGTTAGCTGCTTTTGTGGCCATTGCCTGCGGCTGCCAGACATGCATTTGAATTTTAATTCTGGCCAAGGTTTTCCTTTTGAGGCTGTGCCCATCTTAGCCAAGGTTATGCGACCGAGTGAAAGGCTTTTCTTTCGGGCCTAACACAAATGAATATTTGCTTAAAGTGCCGTTACATACAGTGAATGGCAAGCCTTTGTCTGTGCACTTCATTCGAGTGCATTATGAATAATTAAGAGCCGAACAATTGTCGCACAATGTCAAAGCCATCATTAACTCAAGTGTCTGGGCCAGAAATTTTGGAGCCCTTGAAACGAACACTTCGAAGGCTGCTCAAAACTGCTCAAATTCAAGTTCTTCGCAACGTCTTGTTTAACAATCCATTTTGCAGGACAAACTAGGATAACTGGCTGTCTGGTCGTTGTCCTTGGTCCGTCACGCTCAAAAGTTGGCGGATTAATTTCCCATTTGCTGGCAACTAATCCTGTAAAAATTGTCTGCTTGGCGTCGGTATTAGCCAAAAAACTTTACCAGCCAACAGAATTTGTTTGTAATTGTTAAATGCAATTGAATTTATAAGCGGCGCATAATTAAAATTAAGCAGCCGGCACGACGAAACTTTTGCAAGTGTTGCACTTCCTGAGCTTTGCATTCTGATCCTGCCACAGCCACTGACACCGTCCTGTGCCTTTGTTGAATTTTCCTTCGAGCTGGCTCTTAAGTGGCTTTGCCTTGTAGCTGCTAACAGGATGCAGTGCTCTTAAATATGTCCTTGCAGCCAGAAGGCAGGAGACAAGCTTCATGCAATGCTTTCAGCGGTTAATGAGGTAGACAACGAAAGATTCTTGATAAAATAAAAAAAAAATATGTTTGAAATATATTTTTTGTGGCATATACCACATTTAATTTGATATATCAGGAGCTACAGTTTCAGTTTTTTTTTACTTAGCTCATAAGCCAACGATTTTTAGTTGTTATATTTTGTGTCAGGGAATTATTTAGTCATTTGCTTTTAATTGTCACTATTATTATAATTTTTTCTTTTTGAATATTATGAATGTTCCATTTTTGTACTATATTTTTTTCTATAGGTACTATTATTTAATATTAATTTATTATTTTTATTAGTATTATTACTTTATATGCATTTATTACCAGGGTGTTTCAATGCATCAAAGTTATCATTATGGCATTTTTATAAATTTCTCCATAAAAACAGTTTTTTAATGATTCAATGGTTAAAAAATATATTAATTAAATTAAAATTGTGGTTAATATATTAATTACATTAAAATTGTGGTTAATATATTAATTAAATTAAATTAATTTTAATAATTTGAATGGTTTTAATAAGAAGTAGTTTCTGAATCATTTCTTAAAAATTGATTTAAGCACTGTATCAGATGAAATGTTAAATCAGGATACTATTCGCATCATAAGGATGCTGCAATAGTTGGTAAAATGCCTAAGCTTCTTGACGTATCCCTTTTTGAAAACTGAATATGTAAGATAAATTCAATTCAATAAATGGATGCACAATGCAAGGCCTTGTTTCCTGCCAATACATTTCCTTTATTTACTTGTTTTTGTTTTTTGCTAGTTTTGCTGCTGTGTTTTTGTTGCTGCATTTTCTAATTCCTATGAAAAACTAGAGCGCCTGGATCTACCCATATAACTCGCTCCTAAGTATAATGCTGCTGCTTATCTTCTGGCTAAATATGCAGCTGCTCAAACTAAAAACCCAGAGAACAACAAACAACAATTCCCATAAAGAGACACAAACCATTTGGCATTTTCATCAAGAAGATACACACGCACACTCGCACACACGCACACACACATGCAGAGGCGACTCATTTGCCTGTCGCCAGCTGTAATGCGAGTGCATGAAATGCTCCAGGAATTGCCGCTCCACAGTTGTAAACACAAAACATCAGGGATCCTGCGGATGGAGCTGTTGCTGGAGTTGGAGTCGTTGTTTTTCAGCCAAGTTTCTGCAAATTCTCTGATGATGAAAAGCTGCCGCGCAGTCATCACATTTGTAAGCAAAAACATTTCAGCTAAATTAGTTTGTGCATTCTGGGAATTGCATTAACTAATGTCGTTCTGTGTGCAAAGTTGGCAGCCTTTACTGTGTATAGAAGGATCTCTCTGCACAAATAAATAGAGAATTTAAATTCCTATTAAAATGACATTCAATTAAGTTTGAAATTTATGCAACCAAAAAGACCTCAGCTATTGGTGAAACACATAAAACAAAACAAAACGAAAAAAAAAGAAATAGAAAACAGAAAACAAATGGCAAATAGCAAGCCAAAAGTGTTTTAAATGCATTTGGCTGCAAATATTTTTTGTAAACTTGACGCTTACGCTCCGCCCCCCTCGTGGCGCCTCGCCGTGCCTTGCCTCGCCAGGCTTACGCTGACGAAGCCCGGCTCGGCAACGAGGCTACACGAGCAACATTGTATGCCACTTCGGGGGCCAGGATGTGGGCGAGGGCCATGTCAAGCGGCCGACGAATGAAACGACGAGCCGCCCCGCCCGCCGTTCCCGGTTCCGTATATACCGAGCAATGTAGGCGACATGAAAGCCCGTCGTTGGTTGGCTGCCCGGCAAATGGAGCCTATGTAAACGACGCACGCACCCGTCGTGTTCTGTGTGTGCGTGTGTGTGTGTGTGTGGTGTCTATGTGTATGTAGGTGACATGTACCACAACAACAAGAGCCATGGCAATGGCCAAAGGTAGCGGAGTAAAAGCCAAATCTGTAGGGAGCCCATACAGGGGAAGTTTACGCCAAACATGTTGCAAGGGGAGGAGTTTGCACAGGTTTGCACGTTGCACTCAACGGTAATATTGCACACCTAATAACCACTTTATTTAAACGTTTAAAAACTGTAATTATAAACACCTAAATAAAACGATTAATTTTCTATTTAAATACTCTCTTGATATAATTATAACTAACTAGATTTTTAACTTTTTTTTATTTATTTTTTATATATAAATCTTTTGATTCTTTGATGTTCATGAATTAATTTGAAGATCTTGTCAATTAAGTATACCAAAAGTTCTCATTTTATATTTAAAGCTATATTTAGTAAGAAATTTATATTACATTTTTTTCTCTTCTTATTTTATTAAAATGCAATTAAATATTGAAAGTATTTTTATAAACTCTATTTTGGTATTTGTATGCATTTCTTTTTCTATAGTTTTTTTCTCAATGAAAAAGAAAATTTAATTAATACCACACATTTTTCATATTGTAATTGTAGCAATCAAATTTTCTATTGAACTAATTTATTTATTTAATCATTATTTAATCTTTAGAAAAACCACAGACAAATTAGTAATGGTGGATTATTAAATGAATCCAGAAACTATAACATTCGTCTAACCCTTCTTTCATATTAAATTTATTTCATATTCTATGCGTGCAATTGGTGCCGAATAAAAAGCCCGACCTGCCCCAAAGATGCATGCAACATTTAAATGGCTTTTAGGACAACGCCTAGCAATTAAAACGAGCACGCATACAACGAGTAATTCGCACATTTCATTCGTTGTCCGATCGGCTATATACATATGTAAATATGTCGGCGCGCATATAGAAATTTACTGAAGTTCTGTAGGTGGAGCACCGACTTATGTAAGAATTTATTTTTTGTTGTACGCGCAAGGAATGCTTTGTATATTTTTGTTGGCGGGGCGATGAGCGAGCGAGACGGCTGCAGCCGAGTGCAACATGTTCGATGCAGCAAGCACTTTTGTTGCATGCTGCAGGGCGCCAAAAAGTTAAACGTGGCCAAGTGCACGGCTCTGTTGTAAACAGAGCGCCGTTCGCTCTCGACTTTACAGTCAGCGAGATGAACCGAGTGAGAGAAAGAGAGAGAGTGCGAGAGTGAGGGAGAGCATGAATATGCCGGCCACGTGACATTGTTGCATTTCCTGTGCATGTGCATGTGTGTGTGTGTGTGTCGCCGTTGATAAGCAGCAACGAATCTATTAATCAAAACAAAATCAAAAGAATACCTCACTGTGTGCGTGCGCTGAGTAGCGTGAGAGAAACACGTGCCGTATACTTAACAGCGCCGACTTAACAGCGCTCTGTTAACGGCCACCAGTTGGCAACAAGCTGTGGCAATTGTTTGCTGCGACTGCTGCTGCTGCTGTTTGCTCTGCATCGATTCTATTAATAAATTTAATTCCTGTAAATACGCCCAGCTTAAGTGTAAGTGTGCACGCCCACAGCGGCCACGCGGGGCAATTGTGTGTGCGGTAATTTGCATTGAATTAATGAAGAGCGACAATTCCGCAGACTGGAGCGCGTATTGGCTGCATAAATGCTGTTGCCGGCGTCAAACTTTAACCTTGAGACCCTGCTGCATATTGAAGCCAAGCAGTTCATGTGCTGAAGCATCGAGAGTGATTTCAGCTGGCGAACGCATTAAGTCAATTGCTTTGGCAAGTCCCCAGGCGCTGGCTGCATTGTTGCTAAGCCGTTAAGCGAGTGCTGTCAACTTGGCTTTGCCTTTCCTTTTGCCTGTTTGCCCAGCACTTGGCACGCACACGCTTCAAATGAAGCCGTGCCACACACACACACACACACAAATATATATCATTTGTACATATAAATGTCCTTGTACTTTTACATAATAAACGAGTCAATGCCGAAGCCGGCAGCAATAGAAAAAGAATAAATAAACCAGGAAGAAAGTTACGGCAGCCGGCCTTAACATAGCGCTGTTAATGACAACACTGATAAGAGCCGGCGAACTGCATGGCGCGAGAGAAAGCAACCAAAGAGAGAGAGAGCGACTTTGACTGCTGCTGCTGCTGCTGCTGCTGCTGCAATGTAAGCTGCAACTGTAAAGTGCCCTGTAGTCGCGTGGCACTAAGCCAACACCAACTGTGGCCGGAATATGGGCCAGAACACGGGGTTGCAACACTGGCGACTGCGCTGCGCTCGGCTCTGCTCTGCTCTGCTCAGCTCAGCGCTGCTGTTTGCCGTTGGCTTGCAACTACAACTACAACTAGGTACAACGATGCATGGGGCACAGTGTGGATGGGTGGTGGCAGCTACACAACCCTTGACCAAGGCTCGACTTCGTGTAGTGCTCGTCAGTCGTGCATTATGTACATGCGACGACACATGCACATGGGGCCCTGTGTCTATGTGTTGGTTGCTGCCGCTGCTGCTGCTGCTGCGCTTCCTTCAAAAGACAGTCGGCTGTTGCAACAATCGCATTTTGCACGTTCACCAGCATTCAGTTGTACGCGGCTGCTCCTTCAGTAAGGACGCACAGCACTTCCTGCAGTCAGCCAGCCAAAAGACAGTCAGCTAGTTGGTAACTTGGCAACTTGAGTGTGTTGCCTGTAACTGTTAGCCAGTCAGTGCGGTGTGATATGAACTTGTTTTACCACATACTAATTGAGAATTTAGAACTCGTCAGCTTTTTGGCATTCTGTAAGCCGGCACAGCTGACGCTTCAGAAGCCGGCAAGAAGCGGCGCTGTAAACTTTACAGCGCTCGTTACATAAATGCTGAGCCTCTGCTAAACGTCAACAGACGAATTGACTCGTTAAGAACGCCGTCAGTCCCGCCGATTTTAGATTAGCCTTTTGGAGGCAAAATCAAATTGCTAATTGCCATTGCCGTAATCCGGTGCATGCCACTTGAGTCGCTCGTCATGCAGCAAATTCCAGTTTAAGCTTTCTTTTTGTGTGTACGTGAAAGAAATTGCCTTTATTGTTGCTGATGCATTTTTTTTTTTTGCTGTTGCACTCCTTTGTGTCGCGCCAAGACGTGTAATTTTATTAGCCTTTCGTGCTCAGTGAACATTACTTTGAGATACTACCATCAAAACTAATACCAAGTAGATGAACTTGTTGTTGCCACTGCGGCGTTGAAAAGTGCATTTTTTATTAAAGTCAACAAGTTGCTGCGAAATAACATAGACTACAACCAGGTGAGTTTCATATGACAAAGAACCTATTATTTTTATTCTGTTGTACCTGTACATTATACTTTTACATACTGGCATTATGCTTAAGTGTTGATAATGTTTATGATATTGCCTTGCCTGGCAAAGTGGTTTAGCTGTGGGAACGTGGGAAAATCGAAAAAAAGAGAAAATGTGTTTTGATTGAAATGAAGCTTGATTGCCACTAGAGAAAAGTGTTTTTGCATTGAACTAAAATACATTTTATTAAAAGCAGCCGCACATTAAATAAAGTGAGTAATTTTGAAAATGTTGTGAGCGATTTTTTTGTGTATAATTTAACAAAATTCAATTTCAATTTCAAACGTTTAAAATATAGGTTCGAAGAAAATTTATACATTAATTTCTATATATAAGAATACCTCGCAATAATTTATAATAATTTTATATTTTAATTTATTTATTCTTTTTAATTAAATGTGTATAAATTATTTTCATAAATAAATTTCGTGTGGAATAGAAAGTGTTTACAAATTAGAAAAAATAAAATAATTAAAATAGAAATACTATAACTTATTTAATCTATAATGTGAACCTTAAGCTATTCAATATTAACACTGTTTTTTTAATGATTGACAACCCTTCAAATTAAGAATTTACTCAAATTTTTTATATATTTTCAAAAATGTGTGAAAACTACATTGTTAAGCTTTAAAATCTGTTTGCAATAATAAAATATTATTTATTCACAGTAAGCAATAAACCCATGTTTAAATAGAAAATAAATTGCTAAAATGCAATATATTACACTAGTATAATTTAGCATATTCTCTTATAGATTAGTAATTTTCTATGAAGCCCAAAGGCACAATAAAATTGCAGTACTCAAATATTGAATATAATAACATGTTCCCAGAAAAGAACCCTAGAAAGTAACAGTGAATGCTCAGTTCATTTCTGTTGCTATTTTAAAAAAGCATTTAAATGCAGTTAGTTTTTATCGTTGTTAAATAATCCAAACATTTTTACAAGCGTCTCTTTTAAATGCAAAGCTTTATAATCCGACGCCTTGGTTTGTTTACACGAATCGCAAATGCCTCAGCCACAACAACAAAAACAAAAGCATAGCAATGACAATAACAATAACAAAAAACAACACAGAAGGAAAAAAAATTTCCATATTTACAGAAGACAATTTACACACTCGCCTATCTGAATGGCAGGCAGCACAGACTGCAGCCGGCACAGAGGCGTGGCCAAAAAGGGAACGAGGGGGGGCCACAATGCTGGAGCTGTCTGTCTATTTGTGAACTCTATGAGTGAGTGAGTGTCGAGGTTATTTTGTAAATTGTGTGTAAGCCGAACTGCCGGCTGCTGAACATGCAAGCAAACCGTTGCGAAAGTCCAACAAGTTAGCTGGCGTGTGGCATGAGGCATGAGTGTGTGGCAAGTGTAAAAAGTGGGAAGCCGACTAAGGACAAGCAAAGCAAAGTGTCGGCATCATGGCAGTTGTTGTTGTTGCTGTCCTGCGGTTGCCAGTTTGGCAAGATCGGGGGCATGCAAATATATACACCCATTTATGTGTGTGTGTGGGTGTGTGTGCGACAACAACATACGGAAGTTATTCGAATTCGTTGGCATGTTGATGATGAGCCTATGACATTGTTGGGCAATCCACGGGCGGGCAGTCAAATAAACAGTCAAACAAACATTCCCCGCTGTCTGAGCAGTCACAATTGTCACAGATGTCAGATTTGATGGCAAAAGGGGAAAAGGGGAGAATTGTGGCGTTACGAGGCGTGCAAAAGACAGCAAGATAGTATTTTAGTGCGCATTAATAACATTTTGGTTATTAATACGTTTATTTATGTCCTTCCGGTGCAGCCGAAAACTAATTTAGTTACTACACAAGTATTATTGTAATAATTTATTTACAACATTAAATTATATTAATTGTAACAGACCGACAAATTGTTAATTTGAATTCTACGCACTGGGCAATGTGTTACAAATACAACAATTATTGTTGGTAAATTAGAGGGAACTAAATTACATTTAGTGTCATTTTTTAACGAGTTTTCCTTTCACTTATTTATGTGAATTTAGTTGGCGGTGTTGTTTTTAAAATAACAGCCGTCTGCTGTATAATTAATTTGCTTATGTAATAATTCAAAACAGAAACAGTCAGTAGTTAATTTGATCTTAATTGCTTTGGTAAATTTTTAGGATTTTGCCAGATTTACAAAAGTTTAAAGGAAATAAACCACAGACTCGTGAATAACACTCTAGCAGCATTTTTCAGTATGGGTAATTGATCAACATAGGTCAAACATTTCTCATTTTACGCTACAAATAGATGCAGATTTTTACTGTCTGTATTCTGACACGGAGAATATATTATACATTGGCAAAATGCTTACCTTAAAAATATCATATGGGTAAGACTATGGTGGAGTTAATTTAACGGTTATCTATGATCTAGAAGTGAGGATTTTGAACCATTTATCAGATTTCTCCACGATCACTTAAGCCAATTGCTTCGAAATAACACTTTTGAAGTATTGTTAGCAACATTGACTATTATTGGGGATTAAAGTGTACAAAACTGGCTTCGTTGGTAATTGCCATGTTAATTGGTTCACATTTTGTCCGTTTGCGTATGCAAACCTGTTTTGCTGATGATTTTGCAGGCTCCTTTGCGCATTTGTTACACAATATTGCCCAAATTGTGAGCACTAAAACAATTATTAAACCAACCACAAATTGTTAAATGAATTTTGAGCTGAAAACTTCACAATTTCAGCAGCCTTAAGAATTCGACTTAAAATTGCAGTCAAGTGTCGGGCGGCCATTTTACATGGCTAGTGGGCGCTTCCGGTCTGTCGGGTCGGTCACACTGGCTCTCTGACAGGCTGCCAATTAAAGGAGACAAAAATATCTATGGTAAAGCTGCCGCCACATAATTGCTTCAATTTAAAAATGCATGACAAGTACTTTTGAGATGTGCTCAAAAATGCTCAAAGTAATAAAATGACTCGAAAAACTGTAAATTGCTGAGAAATCGTTATTGGTGTTGTTGTTGCTGTTGTTGTTGTTGTTGGCAACGACTTTATTTTGATTATCGCATGGGCATTTTTATTTGGCCTGCGGTTAATGGTACTTCTGGCTTTTTTGTTCGACATGTGAGCATCAATATTTAATTTCATTACAATCCACAAAATGCCAAAAGAGCATCAACAATGGCAAGACGTAATAAATAATTCCAAATATATCTATGAAAATGTCCATTTAAATATGCCTTTGAGGCGGGTCAGTTCGGAGTCCATTAAGGGTTGCCGGCGGGACATGTTGGCTAGTTTAGGCACACAGCCGATAAGGTGTGTTTGTGAGTGTGTGTGTGTGTGTATGTGTGTGACGTTTACACCTTGCCGTAAACTAAGCTTAAACCAATTTGATGCGTTTTAAGCACACACAGACTGTCCACGTATGCACCTTTAAGCTGCTGCCCTGTTTCACATGTAGCCAAGTGCATTTTATTTTATGCTTCTGCCTGCTGGCATGTCCTTGCTGCCCGCCAGCCCTTCAGCTGGCATTGTCCTGTTGGCTTGCGTCGGTGTCTGCTTAAAATGATAACGTTGAGAACGCTGGCGGTCTAGAGAGAAGACAAATGTGTGCCATTGAGGCGTGAAAATATTCCACTATAAATACACATGAAGCGAAAATTCAACTTTAAGCTGTGTGTAATTTTCCGTATTAAGCTGTGGGCGTTCGCTTATTTATGGCCTTTGGCTGTTGTCTCGTTCACCACGAATTGGCAAAAAAATCAGCTGTTAACCAAGCGCTAAACAGTTGAAAAATGTAATTACGACTGCTTTATGCAGCCAAGTGAAACTGAGAAATAAATATTTGCAGTCACAGAAATAAAAACCATGGAAAAAACCTACAATCAATATTAGGAAAGCAAAAAGTTGAGTTTTCATTTCAAACGTAAGAACCTTAGGATTAATTATGGGTTTCCTATTTAATATTTTGCCCTATTTATATTGCCTACTTTTTTTGTTTATTTGTTTTGCATCGAATGTACAATGATTGTGAGAAGTGATTATATATCACGTACTATATATACTTTCTAACATATAGTATAGGTTATAGTTACAATCTATTTATGTTTATTTCAATATTTTCAATATCAAGGTTAACTATCCATAAGCTATGAATTGCTTATATATCTTACACTATTTACCACTATGTATATCATGTATGACAGCCAGAAATTTATTTAAAATATTGATATAAAATAGAATGTAATACCATATTATAAAATATATAAAACTGTAGTCGGAAATAAGTTCCAAATTAAAATTAAAATATTGATAAAAAATCGAATCCCATATTTCAAAATATATAATACAGTATTCGAACATAAGTTCCTAAATTGTAGGTGATTTTCAAAACACATTTAGATAAACAAACATACACTCAATTCTTTAAACTATCGACCAGCTTATACACCATGTGAATGTGCCTCGATGTTGCACGACATAAATTGGCAAGCAGCGCAGACAGCATGCCCTAACCCCTGCCCCCTGTTGCCATACAGCGTCTGTTGCTTGGCTCCGCGTTGTCGGCAACCGGCGAAAAATGCCAGTAAATGGCAGTAAATGTAAAACGAGTTGCAAAAACCGAACCGAGCAACGGCGACCCAATTTTCTGTTAGCTGGAAAATCGCAACTTTCATTAACCACAACGCCAGACGATTGAGTCACGGTCGGAACGGAGCGGGACGATGTGGAATCTGCGGTAAGTGCCGCGACTGTCAACGGCTGCTTGCAACAACACGCGCTTCAAACAAAAACAAGCGGCCTTTGGGTTGCCTGATTGGGGGGGTCTGGTCTATAGCTAGATAAATCTGAAAGCCCTTAACGCCCCTTCTAGCTCTTGAGTGTGGCAAGTGCGTGCATGTGATCAGCTCGTTGACTTTGTTTTGTCAGGGCAAATTGTTGATTTTGCTGACATTTATCATAAAATATTCTGCGCTGGTGGCGAAGCACCACCAGATGGTGTAGATAATTAAAGTTTCGATGCACATCACAAAAGGTTCATTTTAGGCACAAAGAAACTGGAGCGTAAAGTGCGAATGAGCCCTATTTTTATAATTTGGAATAATATATGATTAAATTGAATATCTTTCGTCACACAGTTTGATATCAGAAATTTTGGCGCTTGAATATGCTTTTGCTACTAGATTGTTAGCTCGTGTAAAGGTGTTTTTATTTTATTAAATATATATACAAAAAAAAAAAACTTTTAAAACAAGTTCAAGTTGTTTTTTTTAGGACTCAATTGAGAATGTTATACTCTTATTTTATGTGTACAATTTCTTGTTTAAACTAAATCCAAACTTACGTATCATAAAAGTCCTTTTTAAATCAAATCGATATTTCTAAAAGAAAATGCTTGCATTCTATTCCGGTCATGTTAGAATATATAACTTAATATTCTCAGTGTTTATATTAAAAAAAAGAATGCTCACCTTTGGGATAACTTTTGTTCAAGCCTCTGGGGACCCAGTTCGAAAGTTTTTGGCTGGCAGTCGATACGGAAATTAAATTGTCATCGCATTTGGCAAAAGGATGCGTTTCAAGTGTTCGTGTCATTTGCAATTAATTTCCTTTTGACCAGGTTTTTCCGCTGTCCGTTTTGGCATTTCAATTAGGCGCTCAAAGCGATTGGCAAATATTGCAATAATTTTCTCAAATAACGAAAGCATTTGCAGCGCCTAAAAGCCGACTGCATTTTTAATTAGTCAAAGCTAATGCAATTATGATTGACAGATATCTAAGCATATACGCTTATCGTTATCGAACTTTTAAGCAGCCGACCAAAAATGTTGCCTTTTTACTTTTAATGCGAAGAAGGATGCCAAGAGACGGAAGGTGAGGTGGGGTGGGCACTCGTGCATATCCTTACGGTCATTTATCCTGTGCTCGTGCCATGTTTGCTTGTGTAACTCTGGCAGAAGGCGACTGCTGCTGGCATATGCTAATGCCGGTGCTGTTACTAGGACTCGGTCTCGAACTCGGACTCCGACTGGGACTCTTTTTGCAACAACTGACTAAATATGTATGCCAGATGCGATTTACATATAACGTTCTGTTGCGAACCGGGTGCACATTTTGGTATGCCTTTTAGCCGGACTTTTGACTGTGGCTCCAACGTTGCTGCACGATTTTAAGTATTGGGATACACAGGCACTTTGAGCCACAATCAGGTATGTGTACCCCCGCGTACCATCTACCTGTCGCTCTGTTCGTCTGTCTGTTTGTTCATTCTAAGGCCATTTGTCAGGTTTGATAGGCTGGTTGTGGGCCTTGGTTATGACACCAGCAGCGCTTGCAATTGCACTTGATTTACATGAAAATTAGGTAGAACATTTGAACATTGCACATGTCATTAAAATGCTAAAATCTTACAGCGTATGCATAAAATTAATTATAATCAAAATTGATGCATATTGACTGGGCCCGCAGCCCAATTGCCAATCACAATAACTTTCAATTCGTTGCGAAAAATAATCATTCGATCAGAATCAAATCAAACGCCAAATTGTTTGCATTATGATGAATGAAAGTATCTGCTGCCAATTGTGTGCCCCATGCCAAGGCCTCATGTCATAAAGGATGCGAGCCTTTATCTGAACATATGTGTATGTGTGTGTTGGGCTAAACTGTATAGTTTTGGGACGCAGCTAAAAGGCATTGCTGGCATAAGTTTGTGTGGCCCAAGAATTTTTCCTTTCTGGCCAAGTTGCACGATAAATCTCGGCTGAAAGTTGTGCGGCGGGGGTAACAGCGGTCGGACCTGGCCGACAGATTGTGTAAATTATGCACAGCTTTGAGGCACAGAGCAACAGTGCCAGTCACCAGGCACCGGCCACCAAGCACTTGAAGCACAAAGCGCATTACGATGATCAACATGATTATGAGAGTTGGGAGTTGGGGAGCTGGGAGCTTTGGCAAGCCGCTCGGGTTACTTTGGCTTAAACGATAAACATATGCGAATGGCCCATAAACGGCACTACCAATTTGACAATTATCCATAGCTCTTAAACTATCATCATCATCATTTAAAAATGTTTCTGAAAGGCACATAATGAATAAATATGAATATCTGAATTAAGAGAGTATTTGAAATTTGCAAAGATAAATTTGATATATATATATATATTTTTTTTTTATCAAGTCTGGGTACCGTCAGAACTAATTACGAATAATGGCTGTAAGTAAAAGAAAAAGCAAAATTCGGTTACACAAAAAATATAAGCCATGCCAGAGCCTAAGTCCGATATCAAAGCAATAAATCAGTCGAATAAACCAAGCCCAGTTAACAACTCGGACTACTAGGTAAAGCTTTTAGTCCTTTAGGGAGACACACCAAGTGGACGGTGTGGGGGAGGGGGATAGGAATGGGGGGCTGTGTGGTGCACAGTTTACAGTAACTTTTATTGGTATTTGCTGTTTGGGGCTTGGCAAACAGGACGCCAGGCAATGGAATTCGATTTTCTGCTACTTTCTATGCCAAAAACGAAGTTTTGGCCAATGCCAACAACCTACTTACTGCCACAGCGGGTTTGAGCTTAGGGCCCATAAACACGTGATAAAAGCTTTACTTGCAATTTTAACTTTGAAAACGACTGCAACAGGAGCAAAACAGGATTACAGCCAAAACAAGAACAACAGCAGCAATAACAGCAAATCGCTGCTGCAGGACACAAACACAATGCCGCGTCGCGTTGCGCGTCAGAGCGGCACCAAGACTGACGGCCAGACAGTCAGTCACTCATATGAACACTGTCTGGCTGTCTGTCCGCCCGTCTGCCAGTCTGTCCATTTGTGTATTGTGCCATCTACTTACGAGCTTCGTTGGCGCTGAGAGTTGTTTAACCGTCTGTGTGTGTCGTGGGTCATTTGGACTTTGCTTCGAATTGAACTTGTTTGCCTTTCGAATTTTTTAATATCCTAGCAGTGGGTACATTGCATATGTCATGCATTTGAGATATTTACAATTTTATAAAGTAATATAATTTTAAATACTTTGATTGGAATTGAACTTGTTTGCCTTTCCTATTCTTTTAATATCCTAGCAGTGGGTACATTGCATATGTCATGCATTTGAGATATTTCCAATTTTATAAAGTATATTTAATATCAGTTTAAATACTTTGCTTCGAATTGAACTTGTTTGCCTTTCCTATTCTTTTAATATCCTAGCAGTGGGTATATTGCATATGTCATGCATTTGAGATATTTCCAATTTTATAAAGTATATTAAATATCAGTTTAAATACTTTGCTTCGAATTGAACTTGTTTGCCTTTCCTATTCTTTTAATATCCCAGCAGTGGGTATATCGTGCATTTGAGATATTTCCTATTTTATGAGGTATATTTAATGTCAGTTTAAATGCTATCATTATAAAATTTTGAAGTTAACTTAATTTGGTTTTTGCTGAAAGCCACACTACTGCATCATACAACTATCACTAGAATAATAGGTTTTTTTTATATATGTATGCTTTATTAAGCAGCGAAAACTTTGCTATAATCCGATTAACATCATTTTATTATATCATAAGCAACAACAATTCATATCAAAATATTCTTTAGGGCATTTACTCTTCGGCTCCGTATCATATATCAGTTTAAATGCTATCATTATAAAATTTTGTAGTTAACTTAATTTGGTTTTTGCTGATAGCCACACTACTATATAATATAATTATCACTAGAATAATATGCTTTTTTTATATAAAACACCAAAACTTTGCCATAATTTGATTAACATCATTTTACTATATCATAAGAAACAACAATTCATATCAAGATATTCTTAAGGGCATTTACTCTTCGGCTCTGCTAAGTGAACTGTTTTTCCTTGGTTTTCTAATACTTCTTTGTGCGACTTCTTCAACTTCCTCTTTCTTTTGGCTATTCTCTGTTTGTGTCTCTGCTTTTATTTGTCTTTTTTATAGATTTTGGCCTTAAAGTAGCAAATATGCCACCCGCATGTAATTGGCTGGGGCTAGTGTATATATTTTGACTGCCATTTGACCTCTTGCCGCCACTGGCCACAAATTCATGCCAAATTACTTAAATATGCCACTTAACATGGCAGCTATGCAGATGGTCTGAATTCATCAGTAGCGGGCTTGGACCTAAAGCATTTCAATTTATTTAATTTGATATTTGTTTTTGCAAGTGCAGCTGCGAATGGCTGTTGCAAAGATGCATGCCGCACGCCCACACACACACACACACACACACCCCCATTTTCAATGCCCAGGCGCATTGATTTGAATATGTCAGCAATTTGTGTAGTTTTGTGCTCGAGTGCGCCTCAGCTCCTGCTCCAGCTCCGACGCCAACTCCGGCACCAGGTCCTACTCCAGTTCCTGCGCCTGAATATATGCTGTGAATGTAGCCGCTGGCGCTGCCGCCGACGGGCGTTGCTGCGTAATGCAATGTAAACCAAACCAAACAATTTAAAATCATGGCGTGCATTTGGCTTCAATTCAATTTAAACCGAAATGAGCTCCATGGCCTGCGGGCAGGCGGGGTAAGTTGTGCCAGGCATTTTACAGAGGTGAAATACGGGCACACAGTTTCACTTTATTAAATTGCAGTTGCCTCTTTTGTCTGTCGTCGCAAAGTATTGTTTCGGAAAATAAAAAAAACACTTTAAGATAATAGTAAACTGCTTAACTAAAGAAGATATGCTTGAATTTGGATAAGCAGGATAACTGCGAGGAGCAGAGCTGAACAAGCTAAAAGTGCATTTTATAAAATTTATTCTCATTTAATAATAATATTATTATTTTTTTTGATTTAACTAACAATAAACTAAGGTTTTACCTTTATTTAAATATCATTTGCGATTTTTGTTACTGAATTTAATTTTCAGTAATAATTATTTTATAAAAATTGATAATCAGTCAATTTCAATTAATTTAAGTTTAATCATTTATTAAGTAATTCAACATAATTTCTTTAGTTATGTTTTTTTATACTCGCAAAACATTATTTTCACCTCTATAATTATTATCATTTTAAAATCTAAATTTCCATCAAATTTAGTTCATGCACTTCCTGTTTATCTGCTTGAAACTGCTTGTCCAGCTTAACGTGTATACAAATGCACAGTCTGCTGCATAAGTATGTGAACCTCGCAACGAGTTCTGGCGACTGTGTCAACTGCACCTAACTGCTGTGCGCTGTTAATGTGCTGTTAAGTGCTAACAGCGCGCTAACAGCGACAGATTTTTGCTCGTAAATCTGGCCAACGTTATGTGTTTTTAATACAGGTTCCACGAACTTTTGCCATTACAATGCCAAGGCCCAATGCGGCTGTCGTTGGTTGTCTTGGTGAGTTGCTTGGCGTTGCTTTATTGACACTTGCACACAACTGTGTCACATAATTTATGACTGGCAATACGTAAACAAATGGCAGCCAGTGTGGGTGTTTCCTTTAAAGATCAAGTTGATGCACTAAGAATTGTTTGCATGCCAAATCTGAGCCAGAGTCTGTGTCCAAGTCTGGCCAAAAGCAAAACAATTAAAACGTTGCACTGGCCAATTAAAAGTTTGGCACAAAAAATCAACCTGCCGTGGCCGAAATGCAATGCTTTGCCGCACGGACGCCTTGTTAGCGCCAACTTTATTGCAAATGCCAACTATTTGGCGTGTCAATTTAATGAGAAAATGTAGGACAGTGCCTGCTGCTCTATTCACAGCCAGGCAGTGCCAGGGCAGACAGTGCTGACAGCGTCTGCCTTAAGACTGAAGCACTATTCAAACAGTCTGAGTGCCGCCGAGTGGAGCCAACTCCCCCGGTTTCCCCATTGCTCTTTTAAAGCGCTCGTTAAATAATTCAAAACCCGTTTTTGGCAATTGGCATCAATGTGCGGGCTTGTTGGCGCGCAGTTTATGCTGTAAAATCAGGGCCGGCAAATAAGTTTGTTTACAACTGGCAAACAAGCGGCGACAAAAGCCGTAACAACAATAACGAACTGACGTCCAAATTAATTATGACACCTGCGTTGGCAATATTCAACACGACGTCTCTGCACGCTGCACGTTGCACGCGTTCGTGTTGCATAAAATGCGTTGCATATTTTAGTGCGTCGCCGGCGGCAAATAAGTTTTGTTGCCCCGCGCTCTTTGTCTGTGTGCGTGCCCCTTGGCTGCACAGGCTGTGTAGGCTTTAAAGTTGGGCCGCAGCCAACAGCAGGCGACACGAAAGTCAAGTGCAAGGAAAAAAAAACGGAACAATAAAGGTGAGCACGGAGCTGGCTCCCCACTAAACCCAATCCACTCGCCCACAGCCAGTTCCCTACTCTAGCGGCCATAAACTTTAGTGTTGTGGCCTTTGGACATCTTTACAACTTGCTGTGGCTAGCAAACTGCCTGCCACACCATGCCATGCCCCACCTGCCACCGCCCTTACACCTGAATAAAGCATTTACAGGGCTTTTAAACTGCCTTTGGCTCTTTATGATTGTCGTTTGATGTGCTTTAAAAAAAATTCAGCATGGGCAGGTTTTAAATTTAAAACGTTTTAAAATGTTGGCACCAGTCAATTGGGTTGCAAAATTTTTATGCCACAATTCATTTGGCCAATTGGTTTCATCGACGAGCAGTTGACGTGTTTTTGCCATGGGATCGGAGTTGACTTATAAATAAATGTGTCGCGAAACTATTTGTGCTTAAAGCAAAATTAACTTAATATGATCAATTAATATTAATATATAAAAGATAATCATAATTTAAAATTTTGTAAATAATAGTATACGGAATTAAATTAAAATTTAAAATGTTGGCTAACTTCATATTTTGAAGTTTATTTTATTTTAATATGTCTTTAATTTAAATTTTAGTGACCTTTATAAATCAAGACAGCAAATAAAACTATGGCTATATCTTTCATAAAAGTTTGAATAATTTAAAAACAAAATAGGCGAACCGCCTGCACATCTTTTCCAGGGTATCAACACATTAAACATTTTTTCATAACAACATTTAAGCGCGTGGCCCAAAATCGCGCCACAGAAATAAAATACCTTAAAATGCCGGCGAGCAGTTGGCCAAATGTTTGTGCTTGTGTGTGTTTTATATGCGCGTAATTTTCACTTTTATTGCTGCTCAAAAGTTGAACAATTTTCAGTTTTATTTGCGATGTCTGTGCATTTTTAATTATACCAAAACTTGGCTGCTGTTTGTTTTATGACTTGCCAGCCAAGCTAAATGTATCTGCATCTGAAAATGCATCTGTAAGTGTATAAGTAGCTGTAACTGGCTCTCTGTATGTGTGTGTGTGTGTGTGCTTGTCTGACAGCATTAAGCTGAGCGCGAACTAATTAGTGCATTAGCATTTAGTCAAAAAACTTTCACTGCTCAGCCAGGTAATGTGGGTTAGATGCAGCTCTCGCTGTGGTCTGTGGGTTTCTGAGCATATGAGTATCTGTGGCCGATTAGTTTGCTGTGTTTGTGTGTGTGTGTGTGTGTTATTAACGCGTCTTATAATTGCAATTTGCTAAGCTCACGCGCAGATTGTTGACTGATTGAAATTGGCTTAAATAACCATGATGAACTGCGCTTGCCACGTGCGGCCAACGGCCTGGAATGCAATTTGCAAGGCCGAACAGTGAATTAAATGAGAATTTAAAAACAGCCACAAACAGACAGAAAGTGAGGGAGAGAGAGAGAGAGACATAGACCGTCGGACATGCTGTCTGACTGATTGTTGGTCAGAGTCGCCGCAAGGACTCGTTGAGTTTCATGTAAAACAAATATCACTTAATGTAGCTCGGTTCTGTCGCTGACGCCGGCTAATGGCAAAACAAAAGACACGTAGCTGCTTTTGTTGTTATTGCTGTTGCCTTTCTAGCCCACTGGGCTGGCCACACGCAGCTGCTATCGTAACGGATCCACCTCCACCTGGACACGTGTGCGTGTGCGGCTCATAATAAAAAGCGTGCATCAGGTTGCAACGAGCGTGGCAGCGGTGCACGGGGCAAGAAAATGGATGCGGCACCGCTGTGTGGCATTAAACGCAACTGTCGACAAACAACAACAAGAGCTATAGAATCGGACCACCTGATGACACCGTCTGCTGTCCGGCTCGTGCACCTCTGCACCTTGGTGCCAAATTATGCGAACATTAAATGAAATTGTAGAGTTAAGTAGCCTATACTTTTTGAATGTTCATAGAAAATATTACGTATACGGAATCTAGGGGTGGTCAAGAACCATTTTATGTCACAGAATCAAACCAATCATTTTTATGTTTTTTTATATTTAAAAATCAAATAATTTCATAACGTTTTAAGAGCTTAAAAAGCTCCCACTTGCCTATAATTTTCCTAGAAAATTATATATTTCAGTTTTAGGAAGTGTATATTCAAATTTTACCCATAAATTCCATATGGTCAGGGTTCAAAATTTAATATTTTCAAAACTTTGCCAAAAATCAATAGATTTTCATGAGAAGTAGGAATTCGCTGTAAAAAAAATTGCCAGTCAAAGTTAATGGAAAAAGTTTAAGCTCCCATGAAAAACTTCCAAATATGGCTACGTACAGAGTATGGGCAAGTCGGGACTTTGACTGAACTACGGCGTTTAATTAATTTTGGCTGAGTGCCTGCAGCTATTGGGTCCACTGTGCAGACCGTGCTGGCTGCCCTGTGTCCATGGCACTTAATTTTAATAAACAAAATACTCCACGCGTGTGCTCGGTGGACCAGGACCCGGACCACTGCCAGCAACTGGACCCAGTAGCGGCGGCAGCGCACACGCCAAGGTTTGTGCATGCCATATGGAATGCACACGCACACACACACACACACACACACACACACACATGGGTTTTGTGGGTTAGCTGCTGGCCGTATGTATTTTTGCAGCTCTGTTGGAGTTGTAATGAGCCGCACGAGAAATGCATAAAGTTTTGTCGGCTTAAGTAGTTCAGGGCTCCGGCTCCCAGGAGATCGATGTCTAACCGTAAGTCTGCCAGAGACGGCTGCAAGTGTCAGGCGAGGCGCGACGTAAACAAACGATACGTATACGGGTCGACGGGACTACGGGGTTTCTGGGCCTGGGCCCGGGCCTGGACCTGCGACGACTACGGCTCAGAGTTTTGGCTCAGTGGCAGGTCGCACGTGCGCTTGTCATTTTACTTTTAAAACTTTTGCGCTCTGCTGTCGTTGTAGTTATTATTGTTGTTGTTGTTGTTGTTGCTGTTGCTGCTGTTTTTGGCTGCTTTTCAATTTTATTGTGGAAAACAACGGAAACTGTAAAAGGCGTTGGAGTGCTACGTGATTTACACCTAGGCGAATGTGCATCTGTGCATCATTTTACGAGCATGCTCGCTGCTGCTGCACTTACCACATGCCACACATGCCCTACCACCCCACCACCCCCCACCACCCACTCTTGTGTGCAGCAACCCGTTTAATGTTTATAAGGTGCTGCTTTTAGCTGGCAGTCAAGATGTTTGTTTATATTTCTGTTGATGACTCGCTGCAGAATTTATTCGACTTTACAGCGCAGCCTCAACGTCAGCGTTGATGCGACTTTTACGTGCGTGTTGATGCGAGCCGCTGCCGCAGCTGACAGCAAGCCAGATTCTGCTGTCTACGCGCAATTGCAGTTGGTTTTTTCCACTAACCGCTTTTCGCTATCCTCCAGCCATTGGCCATGTCAAAGTCAAAGCCACGCGCCGCTATTGTCATTACACGCGCGGACGCTTACACGGTTTAAGCTGGGAATGGAGCAGGGATGGGGAGGGGGAGGGGGACTTGGTTAGACAGACTGTGGTCGCAGCTCGTTCGATTGCCGCTTGTTCCGCACTGAGCACCAAGGATGCATTGCATTTTAATGAAGATATACGGCGCAGCGAATTCCAGCGAGCTCTCCGCCCGGGCTTAGTTAGCATCCCCTTCGCGCCCCCGCACGCCTCTGTCTGCCGGCCAGTTTGTCAGTCAGCCGGACTGTCTGCCTTTTGGGTCGTGTCCTGATTGCGCGTGCCTTTCATTTCGCATTTGGGCCTGGCCAAAGTCATCGCAAGTGTTGGCATTTGCGAGCTATCAGCTGTGATCTACGTGTGTATTTGTGCGATGCATATATGTGTGTGAGTGGATATAGAGACTAATATAGATTAATTTAATTTAATAATATTTATTTATATTTGAGTAGTTTCTAAACATTTATTATTATTTTTTTAATAAACTTAATTATCATATATAAATAATTACGTATTAGTAATTTTAAAATTGAATAACAGAAAAATGTGTCCCAAATATTTACTAATAAGCATTAATGGGTATAACGAAAATTTGATTATACCCGATTTAACAAACTAACAAACCAAAAAAAACCTTTATCGATCTTCAGGTACTCGCCTATAAAATTTTATATCAACCCAGCTATAAAAGTTTATATGGCGTAAAATACTATATACGACTTGAATGCTTTATATATATTTTTTATACACCATAAAAAAACCAAGCTCTATGTAGCATTTAACGTGAAGTACTTTAAAGTAGTTCGAAATATTCCGACTGTTAATTTAAAAGTAAGGTTGAGTTGAATTGTCTTAAGTGCTGCTCAGTCAAAGATACACACAATAAGAAATCTTAAAATTATTTCTTTGTCTAGCAAATTTCCATTTAGCTGTTTGCCTTGACTTTGTGCTCACCAAAAATTTCTTGCGGCTTTGCCTTTATCCTTTCCTTTGTCTTTCCTCTGAGCCAACTTTTCGCATTAATTCTGTTAATAAATTTAATGTGTGCATATGTTTCGACATGCCAAAGTTCACGAACTATTTGCAAACACACGCATGGTAATTAAAAATTTAATTGCACTGTCAATATGTGGCGTCGAGTTTTTACTGTAGTACAACGCTGCCAAAAAAAACAAAGTTACAAATTGCACAAAAAGCTGCATTTGCATTGCAAATAACTTGAACCGAAGGCACTTTATCAATTTTACAGACACTTTAAGTTGCCGGTCAAAACAATTACATATGTAAAAGAGAGTGCGGCTGGATATAGGGTATTCACACGTTGTTCCGAACGAAGTCCACTTTGGCAGCTGTTCACACCTTACCCCTTAACGCCCATTCGCATTGGCTCCCGTTTCGACTGCCATTGACAGGTGCCATCCATTTGTGCTGTCAATGCAAAAGCCGCTTGACGTGTTAATAACTTAACTGGCACACACACACACACACATGCGCACAGTGGGCTTGGGCAGTGCTTAAAGCCATGCACCCACTTTTATTTCCATTTAAGTACGTGGACTTTATTGGCTGCGTGCCGACATCCTTGTTCTAAGTTCCAAGTTCTGGGATCGACGCAGGTAAAGGTATTCATATAAATGCAAAATAGCCGCAATAAATGCATATTTTACGATGCATACGCAGTGCATGCTGAGCGCCAGCTACCCTTCTTTTCACTTCTCACTTTTATTGGTCTAAACAAAGGAACTCAAAATTGTTTTTTTGATTTGTTCTACTTTTCGTATTTAAACTTTAGTCCTCACAATTTTTGCTGAAAAAAAGGCTTAAGGTCAGAATATATTTGAATTTCGTTTCGTTTTGTATTTCCTCGATTTTACCTTTTACCCACAATTTTAATATTTAATAATAGAATCAAAAGGAGGTATCTTGCCACCGATAAAGTGTCTATATATCTTGCTGTATGTGTCTGTTTGGGATAACATTTGGCATATATTATTGGCTTAATTTAATTTTAATTTAATTTTCATACTTTTATTTCCACAAATTATCCTTGTCTTCCAACGCTTGGTACAGGGTATTTCTCAGTCAAGAACTCTCAACTTTTACACTGACTCGTACCATTTGTCACTTGCATGTAAATTAGTCAAGCAAAATAAGTGTAAATCTGCTTAACTGATTTGACAATAAATATGAAATGAGGCAACAGGACAAGGCAAGATGTTGCCACGTCCGAGTCGAATTATATTCGATTAACTGGCCGCACTTGCTACTAAGTTACAAGTACTTGGCTTATTATGTAAGTTGGTGCTAGCTTTGCGTATCTAAATTTTCATTTGCGCTCAGTTGGCCAGTGTGGCAAGCAAATATTTGCGGCAATCGTCGAGCGAATGCAGTTGCAAGTCGCAGATTTGGCCAAAATGCTGGCAACACATGTTGCACTCCAGCCTGGACTCGTCTTGGCAGCTGCAAGCGAAAAGCAGAGCCATTACAAATGGTCAATAGCAAAAGTTTTATTTTTTCTCTTTTTTGTGAAACGCACTCATCGATTAAAGTCAACGCCGGCTGGCCAGGCGAGCTGCCATCCTTTATGGCCGAGTCGAGTGTTGGCCAAGGCAGCTGCTGTTGCCATTTGATTGCGTCGTTTGTGTCCAACTGACTTGGGCTCTCAACATGCTTAAGACTTAAATTTGGTCTATCCGCGAGACGCAGCGAACGTCTCGGCTCTGCAATAGCATCCTCATCTGTCCTTGGCCAGGAGCGCCAACTGCAGGCATCGATAACTTGGCCGGGCACACGGTCCATTAATTGGCAACGGGTCCACTGTTCAACGGCGCGACGCACGACTATGGACACAAAATGGCCGGCAATCCTTTCGATTACACCCCAATTAGCTTAAACGTGGGTGAGTTGACAGTGCCCCCACTCTCCAAACTTACCACTCATCGTAATCATAGTCAGCGGGTTTTCGTTTCTGGCGGCCGCATTTTGGAGACTTGCAGCTTGACGGCTCTTCGGCTCGCTTGTAGAAAGGCAGGTTGCGATATCGCTGACGTGTCGCTTAAAGTATATATAGAATATATAAATAAAATAAGACTACGAAAAATCTATAAATCGCTCACCCTCATATTGTGCATAGAATTTTTCGCGCTTTTTATTATATCGATTGGAGAAGAGGCTGTTAAACATTTTTATGCACCTACGTCTTATTCAGAATGCGTTGCGTACACAACTTTTGTTCTATTTTAAAGCTTGTGACTGACTGCAAGACCGCAACAACAACAATCGCGATAAGAAAATAAACAGTTGCTAAAAGTTGAGTCACAATCATGCTTGCGACAAGTCATCGCTGCAGTCCAACCTGATAATTGTTTATAAACAATTTTGTTTATATTCAGCCATAGGTATTTGAAGAAAGAACTCTAATAAACTCTGCTGATAAGTAAATAAAAGCGCAATTTGATGCGGTTTTCAAAATCATAAAAATATTTTTAAGGACGTTTAATAATATTTATAGTAGTATAATTAAATAGCTCTCTCTTTATTCTGTTTTTCTCTCCTTTAATTTCTGTTTCCCTCACTTACTTTCTTCCTCAACTTGATTTTCTTTTTGTCTTACACTAACTTTGATTATCTACTTTCGTTTAATCTCCTTCTCTTGCTTTCTTTTTTTATCTCACTTCCTCTTGTTCTCTGTCTTGTTTTCCCATTATTTCTCACTTCCTCACTCTCATTCTGATAAGCTTTATTGATTTTTCAAATATCGCCTCTATATGCGATTCTCATGTTTTCAAGTGGGCCTCGCCGTTTTCATTGTTTTTAGATAAGCAAATATTCATATATTGAGAGATCGAATGTGTTTCTACTTTTATGTATGTATACATTGAGTATATATAAATGATATACATCGTTCCCCCTTGACGAAAGCACGCTGGCTTTATGGCATTCAGATGACAGGCACAGAGTAGTACACAATAATAAAGTTCTGATTGCTAATTTTGTGCTTGTATGTGTGTGTTAATGCTGTGTGTCGCTGCACAGCTTTGCTGCATATTATAATACTGATAAGGCCTTATAAAAACAAACCATTTGGCACAATCAAAATTATAAACTAATGTTGGGGTTCAAAGAGTTTCCGACACCAAATCGCAAAGTTCGACAACCGAGCACGTAGGGACTCTCTATGTGAGAAACCACAGCCACAACCTGTACCGGACAGTAGAGCACACAGACGCACACACACACACACACACACGCTCACGTGTACACGCACATGAGCACGCATATGTGTAGCTGAAAATGAGACACGTAATTGGCTATTAACGCTGGCCGCTACACAAAGCACAATGGCTAATTGCAGTTGTTGTTGTTGTTGTCATTTTTGCTAAAATTGCGACGCGTTAATTGAATTAAAAGTGCGAAAATTGTTTTAAAATTAAAAACAAAAAAAATTATAATAAAAACTACGAAAACCAAGTGGGCAGCATCCAACTAAACACACACATATATGTAAATTTAATTGAATTTGCATATTAGCATCAGATTTAACAGTGCCAGCCAATTTAAATAGACGGGGCACGGGCAAAGCTGATTTAATTGAGCGACGGCGACGGCGACGGCGGCTTCGGTGGGTAGCAGGACACGATATAAAAATAATCCCAATAAAATGCATTTTTCATGTCAAACGCCTGAGCTGCTGGAATAACCTGAATGCACGCACAGGACTTTACGGAATTGCACGCAAACAAAGTGCTGCACAGGCAATTCACAACGCACGTGGCAGGGTGGGCCGGAGACGGGGGTGGGGACGGGGGGCGGGGACATTGCATTTGGCAGTCCAAAGTGGGCGTTGCATTGTTTGCAGCTGTCGGGGGCGTGCCGGCTCTTGTATTATGTAATAATAACGCAACGGAAACAAAATAATATTTGTACTCCGGACAAGCTAATCTAATGGCCAAGTCAACACAACACAAAGAGCACAAGCCATTTGGCCGAAAGCGTCAAGAGGGAAAGAGAGTGCATCAAATGCAATTGCCGCAAATCAGCTTATGCTTATGTTTTTGACTAAACAAGTGGACGCTGCATGCCGCAGCTGGCGCCTTTGAGGCCATTTGGCTTGGCGCCAAATTCAATTTATTGTCTTAAAGCGCTAAACCACAAAATGACAGGCTAACGCAGTAAAGCAACAAAGGATTATCTCTCGACTAAGCCGCTGGCCAACAATCCTTCCCCCCTTCCCCATTGTCGTCTTCTTGCGAAAGTTACTATAGTACAACTTGGGGTCTTATGTTAAAGTAAAACTCAGCAAAAGTTCCGTAGTGCATGGTGATAGCACGCGGGTCACAACTTTCCAGCAGTAAAATATAAAAAAATTTTTTAATGCAGGCAAAGTTTTGCATTCGTATGGCTCATTCCATGACTCTCGAAGCTGCCATAAAAATTCTGAGCGCCCGTCAAGTAGTTCAATTAATTAAAAGTCAGGCAAATGCATAACGAGCAGCAATACTCAATAGGTAGGAACTTAAAGGGTTCCCTCTTGCACACATCAATTGGCACTGCCATAAAACACATACGTACCTAACATGTACATAACCGGTTGAAGGGTTCATATATTTTATAAGAAAAGTGCAAAATATATACACGAACATGAATATCAGGAGCTAAGATACGCAGCTGGAAATGGTTACTCTGATCTTTAATTCCAGCTGAAATTGAAGTTATTTTTTCAAAACAAATTAACTCGAAAACAAATATAATGTATATAACATTAATATTTGAAGTTTAGATTAATCAGAAGATATAAAAAGGCCAGTTGTTCAAGCTGAAACGGGAGTTAGAAATTCCAGATTAGAGTCTGGCTATATGAAAGTTATAATGTCTTAGCCAAATGCCATAGTAGAGTGTAATATTGTAATTTTTATATCATTATTTTATTGTATCTATAAAAAAATGCTTGGTTAAAATAATTTAATTAAATTGGTTGAATTAATTTTTAATTGTTTAGCCAACAAAAAATTAGTAATTTTTGTATTATATTAAGTAACACAGAATGGGAAACGTTTCTAAATACGTAAAACCTGTAAGCTCATGTCACCTTTGGTATTATAATGCCTTTCTCTTTCATAGATGCCCAATTCGCGTAAATCATCTAAATCGCATTATTTGCTTAGTTAAATATTTATGCCAGACACTAATTGTAAAATTGAATCAAATAAAGCCAATATATATATTTGCAATATATGTGCTTGCTTTCTGTTCAATAGAGACTCTATTCTCTGAAATAGTTTACTGTGCTAGCGGTAATGCAACCTGCTTTGAGAATGTCGAGAAAGCCGCGCACAAAAGTAGGCAATGGAAAAGCAAGAAACCGGTGCAAAGCGTACACGTTGCCATTGTTGTGTGTCGTCTGTCGGCGACGCCAACGCACTTAGACGCACAGCCTCACACACACACGCACACACGCACACACAGGCAGTATGCCTTGACTCATTAACAGCCCCCACCTAGCGGCTGCAATTGCCAGCGCGCGCTGTAAATGTTCCGCAGCAGAGATTACTTTGCCTGATTCAGTTCGGCTCGGTTCCTGTGCTCAGTTCAGTAGGTGACACCAATGCGCGCGTAGGTGCTGACGTTCACATCGCCGCCGCACAACGTCTGGCCTATTTGCTGGAGTCGTGCAACCGTGCCACGTTGCGCCGCGCCGCGCCGTGTGCCCGTTGCACAGACTGCGTGCACTTGACGCTATTGCTCCACATTTATAAGTGTGCGTGCGTGTGTGAGTGCATATAAGTTAAAGTCAACGATACTCTGGGGGCATGGGCGTGCCATTAGCGCCTCGACGGGCTGCCTTGCATTTGATTATATAAAAAGTTAAACCACGTAAGTTCAAGCTTGGCGCGCATCTCGCAGCTCCGATACGCTGACTCCGCCTTCAGTCAAAATTCTTACAAAGCTCCACATCGACAGGCCCCCTGCTTCGGCGCGAACTGGCAACTTCTTTTCTTACACGTAATTATGCGAAAGTTAAACGCCGTCAACGCCAACGCCATCGGCGACGTCTCGCCTCGACCAGCCGGCTGGAAAATCAGTCAGCACTTGAGCTGTCGCATTAAATTATGCAAAAGAGTGCACAAATAAACATAAAAAATAAAGCCGTTCATTAAAAAAGAGCGCATTGCATTGGTCATTGTGTGGAGCGTTTACTGTAGTGTGTTACACGATTTGTGCCACACTTAATTGCAGCGTGGCATGCGTCTCAAATGTGTAAGCCACTTGATGCCAATTGGTTGCGAGTTGCGTTAAATCGCGACTTGAATGCGCCACGTCGACATTAATTGCCACAACGAATAATTTGTAAGGACAAACTCTAAATGGACTTTTTGCGTGTACATTTTAAGCCCTTTTTCTTTCGCTTAAATGCAGACCAGAATTTGCTTAAGATTTATTTACTTATATTATGTATATGATGTAAGCATTTGAGGTTTACTTTTTAATTTGAAACAGATTTATATTTAATTTGAACTTTATTTAATAAATTTTTTATCTAACATGTTCTTTATTTAAATATTAATATTTATTATTCAATATTTAGTAATATTTAGAAAAACCGTATATTCGGAATTAAACCTCTTAATGCTGTCATCCTGATGAACGGAACAATTTTATAATTTGCAAATTTGCAAATAATTTGCAGTTGCAAATATTGTTTCAAATATATCATCAATATTTTACACTTGTAATAAATTAAGTTTAGTGTTAAAACAGTAATTTTATGATATTTTCATCTTAAATTATCTAAAACTGATGTGTTAACTGTTAGTTAGTGGCAACTGCTATCACTGCTCAGCAATCACTATTTAATATGAAATAGGCTTGGTTTTCATTGGTGCCAATAATTGCTGTTTGCTTTTATTACTGAGAATGTGCACTATCATCAACTGCTCGTTAGGTGCACTGTGGAGTTGGCTGGCACTTAACGCGACAGACGGTGACAGGACTCTTAATTACATGCGTTGCACAATCCTGCCTGTCGTCGTGTCATGTTCTCCGCTGTCCGCCGTCCGCTGTCCGCTGAGCCTGTCTGTTGTGGCGTGTTCGACATGCGGCTGGATCCGTGTTCGGCGGATCAATCAAATGGACATGTTATAGTAATTTCATTTCATAACAAAAAATTAAATGCAGTCGCGTGCCGCGCATATTTACATGACTATTAAATTAAAAAACATGAATGGACAGGACACGAACGCAGGACAAACACATAAGCTGCAATCGTTTAGTCAAGTTTGAATGGCTGGCCATAAAAATGGTTAAATGATATGCGACAAGTTAAACATGTGTGGGTTTATTTGTTTTAAAATTTATTTATTAAGTCATTATGTATCTTATGGATATTAATTGTTTCGACCTCTCCTCTCCCTTTCGTTTAGTGCAACATTTCGACATGATGGCCACCTCACAAGATTATTTTGGCAATCCGTATGCGCTCTTTCGCGGCCCGCCCATCACCATGCGGCCGCGCACCTCGCCGCTGGGCGTGGCCGGGCATACGCATGCCAGCTATGCGGCCCTCGATTTGCAGTCGCCGCACAAGCGCCACATCGAGACTGATGTGCGTGCGCCGCCGCCGCCGTTGCCGCCGCCGCCGCTGTCGCTGCCACCGCTGCCGCCAACGTCGCCGAGGTAAGCCCGAGTCGAAGTGCAGGCGGGAGAGCGCTAGACAAGCACAGAAAAACAGTATTGAAAAACGATTTGAAATGCATATCATCAGCAACACATCAACACTTACTTCTATGCTAAGTCTTCAATCAACCAAAGCGCGTAAACCATAAAAAAAACCAAAAAAAAGAAAGTTCAGTTTGAATTTTGTCAGTTGTCAAACGTTTTTCTTAGCGTTTCCATTTAAAGTAAAGTAAAAGCCCTTTAATAGTTACGGCCAAAACAATCTTAACTAGAGTCTTTTAACTAACCGATAGCCGCTTTTGTTAATCCGTTAAAAAAAAATGGACTTTGATCCCATCATAGTAGAGAGAGTGAGAATACAAGAGAGAAAAATTAAAAAAAGAAAGGAGTGTCATATAAAAAAGTGTTTGCTACGCTATTTAAGCCTAAATATAAGTAGTTCGTTTAAGCCACATCTCAAACTGTGTAACCCATATTAGCTCATAAAGCTGAACATGTGTATATGATAGTTCGCTGTAAGACAAGACACCAACGAAAACCAAAATCTTTTAGAGTTTTCATAAAGGATTTACCATAAATGGTATTATTTAAACTAAGTATGTATAGATTTTAAGCTATTGCAGAGCAGTTCGAAGACAGAAAGCACTTGTACCGTTGAAGCAGTCATGTTCTACATAAAAGTAAATATAATATAACTATTATTAATTTTTTCTCTTACAACAAAATTAAATAATAATAGCTTAATTCACATATGTTATTAGAGCTCTTATATTTATATATACTGTAGTCTTTGCTATTTACAAGTAGACTGCTAAACTTTGCCCAAGTCAGCGTAAATCATAGTCAAGAATACATATATAATTATTGGAATTATTCAATATACGCCAAAAGTATACAATACAATAACTAAAGCTAATATTCTAATGCAAAATCAAATATATATATATATATTCATATATATAATTCGAATATACATAAATACGTACTAGAAAACAGCTAAATATTTGGGTCCACACTTGTTCCCATACTTATATAACTACAGCATATACAAATGCATTTAAAGGTAGAAAAGTAGTGAACATTCAATATACTTACAATAATAATTGATATTCTAAAGTCTTAATGCCTAATCAAGTTCGTAGTGCTTGCCATAATCAACAATAACAAATCAAAATACAGCTAATGTTAACTCAAAGTATACGTACACGAATAGCCTCTTGAAATTAAAGAATTTTTCAAAAACAAACCTAAGTAGTTCAGCTAAAGCAATAAACTAAACAATAATCAAAACTAATTAAATAATATATGATATAAATTATTGTATTCCAAAGTAGTTGATTAATAAATAATACACTATATCATACAATGTATACTAACATTTTTGCTATATTCTAGTGCAAATTATTTTCTAGTTTTTTAAGCGATCTATGTTTATGCCTACTAACTATTAGCAATCCAAAGTCCGAGGCATAAACACGCACCTCATGAGCACATTGTAAAATGCAAAATTTTAAACCAAGAGTACAAAATGTAAAAAAAAGAAAAAGAAACCAGTAAAACCCAAATTGGCGAGCCCAGTGTATATCAACTTGTACTTAAGTATATCTAAGCAATTGTAAAGCAAACACTTTTCAAGTGACAAAACTTAAGAGATAAATAGCGAGAATGAAGCACAACTGTGAGAAGCAAGGAAATGAGCCCCAACGAGCGCGTGATGCCAATATCTTCAATCAACATACCCAACTGAGCAGCTGGTGGCCAATCATCAATCAACAATTTTAAAGCCGAGACCCGAGCGATCTAGTCGAAAAAACAATTTATTAGCTAAGCAAGTCGAAACGTTTTTTCCATCTCTCTCTTCTCTCTCTCATATATATACGAAATGTAATCGAATCTAAACTAACAACAATCAACATGCACCCAAAACCTGTCAACGAGCGCGGTAAGTCAAGAGCCATTTACATTTAACTGTAAGCCACCTCTACTCACGTGTCTAGCCAACGTAGTGCGAACGTAGATAAACTCACTTAGAAACTGCATTCGGGCAACATGGAGCCGAGACGAGGGGCCCCTGCATGCGATGGGCCCGCCGGGTTAGCTAAGTATTGCGAGCAACTTGCTCCAAGCATAGTCTGTAGCGGACTTAGACCTAGGAGTTAAGATCTAGCTGCATTGTGCGCATGCCAAAAACAAATGTTAGCCCTTGACAGTGCAGCAACATGCAACAGAAATCCGCGCGACATATAATTCATACTACATACATTGAATCCTCACATGCAACAAAATCCTTTACATATGCAACCAATTTAAAACATAAAAAAATTAAGCAAATATTCGTCAGGCTCATGCAAATGTCAATTTTATTTGCGATAAGATTTAGGTATCTGCAAATTAAGCTGTTGCCCCACTGAGCATTATAAGCCCCGATGTCGCCGATAATCAAATCTAACGGAAATGTCTTTACAAGAACTCTAATGTTCGGTTCACAAGTGCCGCCAAGCACGCAAAAGGGGTCTTTACATATAAATGGTCATTTAATACCCTTTCCCCATTATTGCTGATTGAAATCCGTATTAGCTACAACAAAGAAAGATTTATTTTATTTTATTTATATACAAGCAAAAAAATAATTATTTTATGAAAATAAAATAACATACAGAACTTGAACAAACATAAAAATTATAATATTTTATATAAGTTCAGTTAAAAACATTATGATCTTAATATATATCGAATCTTTTTTAAAAAAATAACTGGGGTTTATTTTTATGTATGGCTGACACCATTTGTCAGCTTTAATATCTGTCTTATGAAATTTAATTTAATTTGTCTGATGAAATTCAAACGAAAGTTAAGCCGATATATAACATAAAAAGAAATTAACGCAAATGAAATTTTTGTGACAAACGGATTATAAATTTGAATATCCCTTACACAGGGACATATGAGAAGCTTGTTCTCGCATTTTTATAGTTTAGTTTATACAGCGATAGAGTTGTAATGAGTCATGCAACATGCAACACAGCCTTTTCCGCCGGTTGTCGTGTTGCATGTTGGGTGGCAAGTTGGCCATGCATTTCCGGCTCAACGTGTGATTTTGAATACAATCAACTCTTTTGCATTTAAGTAACACATGTAACTGTTAAATAACTACCCTTATGGCCCGGCATTTCGAGTGCTTTAGTTGTGGCATTTGTGGTATGTGAATTGGCAGTCCAGTGGCAACGGAATCCGCCCTTGGTGTCAATATTGAGTTAGTCCGTGATCGAGCTGCAAACGTAAATGTCTCAATTTGCAATTTGTCAAAGTGGTGCTTCGTGGCAATAACTTGGCCAATTGCCCGGCAGCGTAACATTTGTGTTGACCTAAGCTGGGCTAAGATGCGATTTGTAAGATACCAAGCTCTTTTAGGCCATATTTTTAGCCTAGCAGCAACAGACGGCAGCACAAACGTATAACAATAGTAATAGTGAAAATAATAATAATAATGCATAGAATGGCCCCAAGACATGTAACACCATTAGGCCGCTGCAGTTGGCTGTGGCTGTGGCTGTGGCAGCGCCTGTTAATGGAATTTAATTCTGTGCAGCTTTGGCAACTCGCAGGCACTGTGAATGCCACTTGGCTTAGTCTAATGAATGCAGCAGACTGTGTAGCTGGGGCAGGATAAACACAAAAGACCGAGGCTAAGGCTGCAACTGGGACCGGACTGGGACCGAGGGGGGTTGCCAGGAAGCACGCACTGACACCAATACACACACACACAAACAACAGCAGCAGCTGTGTGCGTGTGTTCGCTATTTGTTTGCACTACCCTCGATCCGCGCCCCGGCCTCTCTTGAGTGGCCTCACTGTGCCTGCTGTGCGTATTTGCAAGGAATTGCCCATGGTTATGCCTAGCAGAAGACCTGTAATTAAAAACTGAACAATAGTACTCAAGTTCATGTGAAATTATGTTGCCCGGATGTGGACAGTAAAAGCTATTGGCACCATTCGTATGTAAGCAACAGTTTCGAGTGGCAAAAGTAATTGCGGAAACAACCACATGAAGAAGAAGAAGAATGCACCTGCGGCCAGAACAAGTCAATAAATCATTATTGCTAGCAAATACCTAAAAAAAAGTCTATTTACTACTATATAGCAAGGCAGCCAAGCCAGCTGCATTTTTCATTACTAGCTGGTAAACCCGCTGACAGTTTCAAGGTCTCTCGAGTGCAAACACTTTGGGCTTGTGCTTCGCATAAGCTAAACAGTTAACTTTTTGCCTTGCCGTAAAGCGCCATTTTGTTGGTCTGCCATATTTTGCCCGAGTAGCATTTCCGCTTCCGTTTTGGCCAAATGCTCGCAGCGTGGCGCCTGTTTGCTTACCTTGAGCTAGAAATTGAGAGTTCTCTTAGAAAAAGGAATTTCAACAGCATTGCAATTGAGCAGTTTATAAAAAAAGGTTGAATGTGTTTAATTTTGAAGGTGGCTAAAGCACAAAATATATTTCTTTATTAAAGTTTTTAAAAACTTTCTCATCATGTTAAAAAAATAAATAAATAAATATTTATTAGCATAATTGTTATAAAAATGACTGCCTAAGACACAATAAAGTCCCTAAGTATATTCTATTAGGATTTTTAATATTCGTTACATAATATACAATTCAATTTCTTGCTAGTTTCTAGTTTCCTTAATCAACTTCTGTTAATTTATAATTATTAAGGGCATCTATATTTTCAATTTTAAAAATTTAATGTATAAGGCAGTACTTAATACTTAACTGTTAATTTATTATTTATAATAGCAATTATTTATCTTTTACTTATGGTATAGACCTGTAAATAACAGTCTTTGCTAGCTAGAAAGGTTCACTGCTAGATTAATTTAAATAAAAATTTATTTATTAGTACATTCAATTTAGAAATATGCTTAATTGTAATGAAAAGAAGTAAAATCAATATTTAACTCAGAAATTCCAACCAAACCAAAGTGTAAAAATCACAGACCAAGTGAATTTAAAAAAGTTTGCTTTCATTGGAGTTTTTGACTAATTGGCAACTGGCAAACAAGTTCGCACAAAATTTAATAAATTGGCAAATCTATTATAGTTTCACTCTGACAGTCCTCATAATGCACAAAAGCCTCAAAGTAAAGCTTACATAACGATGGAGCGAGAGAGAGAGAGAGAGAGGGAGAGGGAGAGGGAGAGAGAGAACTGCCAGAAATGAAATGCTCTTTATAATTAACTTTTGTCAGCCAGCTCCACACATTTTACACTTTGGTCTCGGGCTTTGCGATTGTTGGCACCCGCAAGTGGCAACAACTGCTTTTCCGTGTGACCAATGGCACAAATCATAATTTTAAATATGTATATAGTTCGTCTGCTGCAACTTATCACTTGGGCAAATGAACTGCCAAGTCCTTGGCTAGGAGATCCTGTCGCACTGTAAGTCGCTGTGCAACTCCTTCGAGCATCGTCAGCTTCGCCATTGTCATTTGCCACACGCATACTCACTTGGTATCCAACTGTACTACTCATGAGTACGCAAACTGTTCCACCTGCTGTTGATGCGGCTGGGCGGCGCTTGATTTACTGTTGATTACAATTTATTTACGGTAAATGTCTGTGGAGTTCATTTGCGGCTGTGATTGTTTGCGAGGCAGACGAAAAATAAACAAACGACGGCTTGAATTTAATATGCAGATTCAATTTCTCTAATATGGTATATTATAGAGGTGTTTGTTTACCCCAATGCAATTGTTTAATTAAATGGAAAATAGCTGCTCATTAAGGCCCATTTGGCTGGCACATGCTTGGCCGGGGCTTGGATTGCTTGCATTGGTAATTTAATTACATTATTTATTATACGCCCCGTGGGCCAGTTGAAGACTTTGCACTTCACTTGCTGCTGGCAATTATGATTTGTGCAACAGCCACGTTACGTATACGCACAGTGGCTTGTAAGCGAAGGGGCAGACCAAAAGCTAAAGGCTAAAGTCGTATACATTTATTGCCCTCTTTGCCGGCAATTTGGGTCACTTAGCGCCGAAGTGCAGTTAGATTCGAGAATGTAAATTGCGTTCGGGGCTATTAAATTGGCAGACAAAGGCAAGCGTCTCGACAATGGTAAAGTACAAAATGCCCCGATAACCATTTACACAGTCATATATATGTATATGCCCTGAAGGAGGCGAAAAATTATGGCCACATTAAGCAGACACCAGGCCTGCCTCTGATTGTTGCGTATTTCATTAAAAATATTGCATGGCTGAGAGCTGTGCTCAGACCCCTAGCTGTTGGCTGCCTCAGTGAACCCACGACGACTTCCTGACGACCCCTAACCCACCCACCAAAGTTCCATTACAGCGCAGTGCGTGTGTTTCATAAAATGGCAAACTCGTCAGTTGAACAGGTGCGTAACACTTAAGCGCCAGACCAGGTGAAATGCGACTGAGCTCAGCTCGATGCGTTTGCGGGCACTCTAAGGAGAGCTGGGCCCCATTTGTGCGTGGACGTTCGAGATCTGAGTGTGTGCGTGCCAGAGTTAAAAAGTGAAATTTTTCTATGCACGACCCCCGAACAGCTTTGTAAGCGCTTCAAGGTGCACAAGTTTGCCTTCTTTGCTTGTTTGCATTTTTCTCAGCCAAATGCAACTTATTTATTTATTTTTTATTTTATTTTTAATTAATGTGTTTTCTTAATTAAGCATGCAGCATTGTACATTTTTAATTAAATTGAAAATGAAGCTTATTAAATAGCAGAACATATTTCTCAAATATCCTGTTAGCAACATTTGCATATCCAGTTGATTCTTCAAGTCGGCGCATATTTACAGAATATATTGCCTACTTTTGTGCGCCAGGTCAAACTGAATTCGTGGCGGCCTAAGAGTATGCAAAGGCGTGACAAATGTAAAGGCTGACATTGACAGCAAGAAAGACGAGAGAAGCAAGTGCTAAGTAGTAAAAAGTCTAAGGTGCTCAATATATATATAACAATACTAAGTATACCAGCATACTATGCATATTTTTAATTTAATCTAATTAACTTGTGACACTTTGCTTGAACTACTGTGCCAGAAAGGCAGCGTCAGACGCCAATAAAGACGGCAAGAAAAGGAACAGTAGATGAGTAGCTGAGGCACATGGCGTTATGAAAGCTCTGCACAAACATGCGAGACTTGCATACCCTTCAGCACTTAATATTAAATACATTTTACTAAAATTGAGTTCATAGGTTAATTAGGGGAGGAATAATATAGATTTACATGTCCTCGTTTAGAAATAAAAAAACATTTTCATATAAATTCACAGCAATTTTATATTATTTATTTAGGCAAATGGTTGCGATTATTATTGGTAATCATCTTATAAACTTATTTAAAGAGTTTTGAAAATGTGTATATTTTAAATACGTTTCGCATGCAGCAGCGAAAGGACCCCAAGCGGAACTGTACCATACAACCCATACTTTAATAAGCAGCTTTAGTAATTTTGAACATTTCGCTTTCCCTCTCGCCTGTGCTTTGCCTTTATGCGCTTTGTGTGTCAGAAGCAAGACGCAGTGGGCATAACCTTCAGCGGGCTGTCACAGTTACCTGGTTTACCTGGTCCTCCATTTCTCTTACCTTTGGGTGTTATGTGCGCGGGCCATAAATTTCGCTCAAATAATATTTGCCTCTTGCACTTGTTGTCGCCCGCATATTGTTTGGCTCAAAGCAAAAAATGTATGAACAGTTTCAGTAAATGGCAAAACGTCGCGGCTGTAAAATCGCTGAGCAAGAATCAAATTTGTATATATATACGGATGAAAATCAATTGAAGTGTGAGTAATATACCGCGGCCGAAAAGCTGACAATGAATGAGTTATATTTAAAATTAATTGTTAAATTGATGGACAGTTAAATGCCCATCGAGAGTCATTAGGCAGCAAGAGCACAATAATGTCAACCATGGCCAACCATTTTTGGTCAGCAAAGTGCCACCGACCGGGCCGACGAAGACAATGCAAATTTCAGAGCAAATTCCATTGGCCGACATGACCGCCGCTTGCCCATTTTGGCACTGGCAGTGGCAGTGAAGCTGCCCAATGAAGCTATTATTTGTGGGGCCTGGCGAACACACACAATTGCCGAAGCTGTCTGCGCTGCGGCCGCTCCGTAGGTGTCACTTACCTGAGGGGCTGGCATAGGGAGCTGCCGCCGCTAAGAGCTCCAATTGGAGTCGGGCTGCAGCCCCCGCTGCACGTGCTTGTCTTTCAGTTGTCTGGTTGGCCCCGTTGGAATTACAGGAGCACTTTTCGCAATTAGCTGAGCTGAAATTACCTGATCGCTCTCTGTGCCGGACACTTGTATATCTGTACAATTGTTGCATGCAACAATTTAGATTAGCCTCCGACTTTGCCATTGCCCCGTCGATTGTTCTCGTCTGCTCCATAAAAATGCATTCCTGACGGAAGACTGGCCAAAGTAGTCGTCGTCGCCGTCGTCTTCGTTTCATTTTTTTTGTTTTTTTGCCTCTAATCTAAATGTTTAGCCTAGACATTTGATGGCCAACATGCGCCGTTGCCGTTGCCGTCACCAGAGCTGAGTGGCAGCTCCAGCTCTGCTGTCAATCGTCGTCTTCTTCTTGCCCGGACCTGACTCTGCTGTGCTGCCCGCCAGCGCCGCAAACGGTGGCACTTTACAGTTGCACTTGTGGATTGGTTTGCCTCCGCAGCGTGCAATTATTGTAATCCATCCGGCTGCAGCTTTACAAATCCAAATCGCTTTGCCGCTTCAGCTTAGCGGTGGGCGTGTATATATATATATATATATATGTATATATATCTACTTGCAGCGTGCCGCATTAACCCATTGACCCTGTTAGGCGGTCGAGGTGGGCGCCTGATTGATGCGGCACGTTTTTGCGCCACTTCTAATACGGTTGACTTCCTGCCGCAACCGGTTCGCCTTTTCGGCTCGACAGCAAATTCGACACCCAGGAAAAATCAATCGCGCAAATCTTATCATTAAAACATCAAAAGTTGCCAGCCACAGCATGTAAACGCTGCCAGGCAGCAACTTAATTTTCAGACGATGCTGGCAACACAGCTGCAAACATCAGCGCCAATCAACGGCAGACAATCAAATGGCCAGGATAAAATCTACAGGTGCCGGCCAGTCGTCCACACGGAGCCAACTGTGTTGAGCTGCAGCCACTTTTCCGTCAAATGCGGCAAACCGGTTTTAGTGATTTTTCAAAAAAATTGCATTTGTGTTGATCCACGAGCTGAAGCTGTAGATGATGAGCAGGATTAGCCGACGCATTGACAACCATCTCCATTTCCCGCTCCGACTCCGACTCCGACTCCAACCTGTCTGAGTGACATGCAGAAATTATGTTTTGCCACATTGCAAACTTATAAGATGCCTCTGGCTACTTAACGCCCCGTTGCATTGGTCTCCCGCTTCGTGCTAATCAGTGTCAGCTGTAATTAGTGGCAAGCCACATTGGGGCAAAGTCCTCGCAAGGCAATGAAATCAAAACAGTTAGCAAATTTTCACAACTGCTGCTAATTACACCTGATTATTTCTTTTAAAGTGGCTTAGAAAAGCGGAAAGTGTATATATAGTAATTATTTATGAAACAATCCTGTTTAGAACTGTGCGAAATCAGAAAACTTTAATTTTAAGCATTTGGCCTGATATGAATTTAAGGATCTGTACGAAGTTTAGTTTATATATCAAATAAATCATCTTTAAACATTTTTGGCTTGCATAAAGCTTGATATAAATTAAGGTTTAATGAAATTGGGATCAAAATATGCAATTGAATAAAATATTATTCCAATAGTTTAATGATCTTGCTGACCCAATTTATTTGGCTTGATTGCATATTTTCACTTTATTGAAACTTTATTAAAGTGGCTTAGAAAAGCGGAAAGTGTACATATAGTAATTATTTTTTAAACAATCCTGTTTAGAACTGTGCCAAATTAGAAAACATTATTTTAAAGCATTTGGCCGGATATGAATTTAAGGATCTGTACGAAGTTTAGTTTATATATCAAACAAATCATCTTTAAACATTTTTGGCTTACATAAAGCTTGATAAAAATTAAGGTTTAATGAAATTGGGATCAAAATATGCAATTGAATAAAATATTATTCCAATAATTTAATGATCTTGCTGACCCAATTTATTTGGCTTGATTGCATATTTTTCACTTTATTGAAACGAGTAAATCCTGTCCGAGCTGCACACAAAATTAATTACGTAATTATTACAATAATAAATTTAGAACAAAACGGTTCGCCTGTTGCATGTACTGCAAAATTGATTCGCCTAATAACTTCATTATCGGTGGATGTGGCCAGCCAGATTTGTTGACTGTTATATATAACAGCTGGTGCAGGCAGCATGCCCCAACCAATACCCATTCCCCCTTGCCGCTGCCAAGTGGCATCCTCAGGTCAAAGACAAGCGTTGGCAGCGTTTTACAGTTTTGTTTTCGCTTCTTAGCTACAAACCGTTGCCTGTTGCACCTGCGGCAGCAGCCAGTGGCGCATCATTGGCAGCAATAAGAACACAAGCAGCAGCAACAACAACAGCACATGCTGCAATAAATCTCAATTTAAATGGCGCCCCAGCATGCGTGGCCAAAACGGTGCTTGGTGCTTGGCCTTCCACTGGTTTTCCTTCAGCTTTTCCTCTTTCTTTCCTACTGTCTTGCTACTCTCTCTCTCTCTCTCTATCTTCGTATCTGGCTGCTCATTTGTAGCAGCGCGCGTCAAATTTGTTGCCGAACCAGTTAAGACTAAAACTGCAGCTGCTGCAATTGCGATCTGGGCGGCGCATCGCAGCCGCAGCAGCAGCAGCAGCCGCAGCACATTCGAACTGTACTCTCGTGTCCGTTGAATTTCGAATTGCGATTTACTGTGCCAAAGCGCGATCATTATCCTAACGCAATTTATGCGCGCTCCAGCCGCGCCCCACGCCCAAACTAATTGCAACAGGCAACGGGCAGCGGATTGCATTGTTAGCTGCCTTTTGTGTGCAACAGTAGCTGCTAGCAGCTAACAGCTGGCAACAACAACAACTGCAGTCAGTAATGGCGATAATCATTATAAAAATCGAATGCTGCTCGATAACAACGCCAACAACAGCAACAGCAACAACAACAACAATGTTACTGCCACAAAGCAACAGGTTCTGCACGCGTCAAACGGGCAACATCGACATCGACCTGTTTCGACTAGCATTAGCAGGCAATCTTAGGTCTTTGTCTTCCTGCCATCAACAAGATCGTTTCGCAACGACATTGAGCCCGGCCCCAAGTCCGGCCGCAACTGGGCCCAAACCCTGGCCAACAGCGCTGGCATTGCGGCAAGTATTAACATTGCCATCAACGGATTTGTCGGTCTTTATCAATTACGCTGGCTGCATTCTGTATTCTGCATTCGACATTTGCCACATTTACAGCAAGTGGCATCCACATCGACATTGGCATCTGCTCCTGCTGCCTCCATGTAACTGTTCCTGGTCAGCTTAAGCCATGCCACAGCTGACAGCTAGCCGGGCCGATGTGCCATCGAGATTTATGCGGCCAATTTGGAGAAATTGCCTTAGATTCCAAATAGATTTGAGACGTTGTATCTTATATCTGTTGAACGCAATATGGTTAGATAAGTATAACGTATATATGTGTATAATCAATACCAAATATAGTGCTTGCGATCAGCCTGCTGATTTTACTATATAGATATAATTTCTCTTTGGTATTTTCCATTTATCATTGCCATAATGGCATTTCAGCGCTTCACACAACAGAACACTTCTTACGTTATTTATAATATTTCCTATCTCGCAGCTGTCAATGCTTCAAGAATACAAATGTTATTTGTGACCTTTTTTTCGTAAACCCATTTTACATGACAGCCGCATAAGTTTGAAGCAGTTTGACAGCTTACAAAACGCAAATGCAAACACGCAGAGCTTACAATGATTTTGTAGTTTCTTTGTAATTCAGGAGTTTGGTCCTTGGTGGCTTTTGTTAAAAATAAACTAACTAAAAGTCGTTGGAATTATTTTTGCTTATTATTGGATCATGGTTTAAAACGTTTTGATTTTAGACGTGTAATATATTTTTTAAATTTATTTTTGAATTATCAATGCAAAATATATTTATACATAAAGGAAGATTTAATTCGCCTATGCATATAGTCCATCTGGTCAAAGTTGTTTCTTCCGAGTGACTACTGTACTAGCAGAAGTAGCAGCTACTCCATCAGCGATCAATTACAGTTAACTCTTTCAAGGACATATAACGGCCAGCCAAGTGACAGCGACTACAGTCGCTGCTAGCGGTAAAGCCACACACGACAAGAACAAGTGCAAATACTACAAAAAAAAATACGAATAAAAAAGGAAAAAGTATCTGCTCGATACTTTAGCCAAAGCCACACGACAGCCCAGCAGATAACTCACTTTATAAGACTTCACAGGCGAACCCAACGAACCAACGGAGCCAACCAGAAGAAACTGACAAACATAACAGGGAACAATAACGAGTACAAGCAGCGTTGATAGCTAGCCGATAACAGGGAGTAACAATAACAACAGCAACAACAACAACAACAGCAACATTAAACAGGGTTAGCAAAAATCGAGGCATTTTCAAGTGGATTACCCAGTTTTTGCAAATGCAATGTGAAAATAAATAAACTTGTGGCATGATTGGCTGTGCATGATTAGTCACATGCTGAAAGGAGAGTGGGATAACAACTGAAGGCACCATAAGACAGATGGAGAGAGGCGGGATGGAGAGGGGGAGAGATAGAGATGTGGAGCTGGGAAGCTGTTGTGCTTAATAGAATTGATATAAGCAAGGCCGGTCGTAAGATACACGAAAGATAGGCAGCAGCAGTAACTGCAGCAGCAGCAGCAGCATCAGCAGCAACTGCGCTGCAGCATTGCAATGCAGTTTTTTGCAGCAACAACAACAGTTATTGTAACAATAAAATTAGCTAACGATATGAAGGCAAGGCTGAGCAAGCAACAATAACGGCAAACTAAGACAAGAAAACAGGAACAGGTGGCAAACGTTGCACGAACAACGGCAAATGGAATTGCTCCAAGTTGTTGCAGTGGCAGTTGCTGCTGCCGCCGCTGTTGCTGTTGCTGCTGATGCCGCTGTTGCTCCTTTTCTCAGTTAAGCGCAGCATGTAAATCATATTCGTGGCGTCTTTCCTTTTTTCACAGCTTCCATTTTATTTTATTGCACTTTATTTGGTATTCAATATTCTGGCGAAATCTCAAAATTGCAACCGCCTGGCTAAGGACAATTGGTAATTGCCGCTGTGCAGCTTCTTTGAATTTATTGATAGTCTGCTTCACGCTTTTCATGTTCACTTTCTTGCCACCCCGCCTCCCTCCATAGCACTGCCTTTGTCTTTGCCTTTGTCTTTGCCTTTGTCTTTGCCTTCGTCTTTGCTTCGTCTTTGCCTTCGTCTTTGCTTGTGCCTTGCTCCTGTCCTCATCGCTGTTCCACACTTTATTGGCCCATTTATGCTGGACTGCTCTTGTTATTGCCATCTCGAAGCCAGGCTGAAATATGCAATTATTTTATTAACTTTTTGTAGGGAATGCGGAAAGACCTTGTTCCAGCGGTAAACGATGTGCTGTTAATGAAAACGTCTTAAGTTGATTGACATTTACCTTATGCCTTCTGCCAGTGAAATATTACTTGCGTGTGCGACATGGCGTATGGGTAATGAAGTAACTGTATTTACGTCAAGCTCTAGGTCTTTGCTCACTTTAACTTGGAAAAAAATCACGTTAAACTATATTAAATTAAGTTGTAAAAAGGCAACAGAAGGCCATTAAGTATAAAATATTAAGATTTCCAAAAGTTATGAGGGTTTGAAGTTTGAAAGATAAAAATTTGTACATTTTTTTGACTTCCAAAAAGGAAGTTTAAAAAAAAATTTGTTTCCAAAAAGAGGAAGGGGGGACCCTTGTCTAAAAATTGAAAAATTTTCGAAAAAATTTAATTTTTTAAAATTAATAATCTTAAATTGTCAGATTAATCTAGAGGTAAACCCATGAATAAAATGGCATCACGCATGAAAATCGGTTTAATTTTGGCAAAGTTATGACGATATTAAGTTTAACATGAGTATTTACCTTGAACTCAAAAGCCTTACTTGTTAAAATATTTGTCAATTTTCGCATGATTTTTGACAGAAAATTTGACCACCTCAGAAACTCGTTTGAAGTGTCTTTTCATACTAATTTTGATATCAGGAATGGATTAAAAATAAAATTTTAAGATTCAAAGTTAAAAAAAAATTGTTTTTTAAATAATGGTAAGGGGGGACCCTTATCTAAAAATTGAAAAATTTTCGAAAAAATTTTATTTTTTAAAATGAATAATCTTAAAATTGTCAGATTAATCTAGAGGCAAAATCATGAACAAAATGTCATCACGCATGAAAATCAGTTAATTTTTGGCAAAGTTATGAGGATTTTAAGTTTGAAAGGAGTATTTACCTTGAACTCAAAAGCCTTACTTGTTAAAATATTTGTCAATTTTCGCATGATTTTTGACAGAAAATTTGACCACCTCAGAAACTCGTTTGAAGTGTCTTTTCATACTAATTTTGATAGCAGGAATCGATTAAAAATAAAATTTTAAGATTCAAAGTTAAAAAAAAAATTTTTTTTAATAATGGTAAGGGGGACCCTTGTCTAAAAATTTAAAAAATTTTCGAAAAAATTTTATTTTTTAAAATGAATAATCTGAAATTGTCAGAATAATCTAGAGGTAAAACCATGAAAAAAATGCCATCACGTATGAAAATCGGTTAATTTTTGGCTAAGTTATGAGCATTTATCTTGCCAGTGGTTTCTGGCATTTTAGACTAATAATAATATCAGAATTCGTTTAAAATACCTATTGTAATTCTTAGAGGGGAATCTCACATAAAAATCGTTTTTAAATGCCGAATTAAGCCTAAAACCGCATGAATTCATTATAAACATTAAAAATGAAAATCGGTTGAGCTCTCTGAAATTAAGTAATGAAGTGCTGAAATCTGAACCATTTGCCAAAAACAAATGGAATAAATATTAAAAAAAAAGAAATAAAGTAGAAAAACTAATGGGTAAAGTGAATACATTTTATGCATTGTAACGTGAAGCTTCTTTTGTGCTAGCTTTAGCATTTGCCATTATTAATTGAATATATTTAAATAATTTCAAACATCATCCATCATAACTAATGAAAATCAACTTTTGCACAAGAAACATGGACACGGGCAAGCAAAGAACAAGCAACAACCAGAGACAACAGAGCCGAGCAAAAAATCAATTTACATAAAAAATGCATACGCCATGGCGCCCAGCCAAGAGGCAGAGGCTAAAAGCAGAGGCAGCGGCAGAGGCAGAGAAAAAACGCTGCCCGATGCATTGGCGCTGGTCAGTCAGCTGGCCATTGAGGCGGCAAATGCGATGCGTGCGCCATTAGAAAGAGCCGATGGGCAGGTGGGCAGGTGGGCAGCAGGCGGCAGATGGAGCTGGAGCTGGAGGAGGTGGGCTGGCAGTCGGCACTCGATGGGTTTACGTGGCTGGGTACCGTTAGGCCGCAGCATGAAGCATCTGGGAGTTTCATTGATGGCAGCCCCGTCCGGTGCGATGCGGGCCAACTCAATCAGCCAGTCAGTTAGGCAGACATGCGCAGGGAACACTCGGGCGGCTCTCCAATTGCAATTGCAGTTGCCCAATGGGACGCCCCAAGGATCAATGGCAGGTTTATGCCGTTATTGGCCGCTTGACTGTTGTGTAATGCATGTTAATTTCATTTACTGGCTAAATTATTGTTATTATTAGCCGGACGGCCAAACGAACGGCGGGCAAGGTGGGGGAGGAAGTTGCCAAGTTAGCTGACGCTGTCGGTTTGTGGGGGCTCTTGGCTCTAACAATCGGAAGGCACACAACTGGCATTGGGGGTTTTTTTATCCAAGTTAATGGGAATATAGAAGGGCAGTTTTAAAATCTGTGTATCAAAAAGAAAATAGTGACAACTAAATATATATTGCCACTATTAGCCAGAGTAAAATTACCTACGGGAGAGAAAGCTGCCTAGCATAGATTATATTTCATTTATTATTAGTTTTATTATTAGTTTATTTATTAGTTTATTTATTATCAGTTCTCTCAAAAAATAAGTCTTTATATTTCTTTAAGAGAAATTTAAAAAAAATGCCTAAAGATTTTCGGCATCAATTATCTATAGCTATTACTTTTGGGTATACTTGGTCAATTAGAAAAGGAATCTTAAAAGCTCAGAACTTTGTTAAACCATCTTAAGTTTATGCGCATTAGCCAATACCGCATTGCTTTGTTGCCTCTAATTACTTAGCTGATTTATTTGGCCCACTAATAAAACATTTTTGGGCACTCGAAACACCTGCAACCCAATAAGCTGATAGATACTTACTTTCAATTGAAAGCTCTGGCCACACGGCCGCAGTCGCTGCTCGATGGCGCGATTAGCGTGCAACAAATTGCACAGATTTATTACGCGCCGCGCAGCGACTGCGACGGCGACGGCGACTGCGCAGCAATTGTGCGACGGCGGCTTATCAAGCGGCTTTGCCAATTTTGGCAACAACAACAGTTGCACTGGCGATGGCGATGGCGATGGCAATGGCTGTGTTATGAATTATTGGAAGCTTTTGACTGCTGCCGCACGGCGTGCTACCAAATTTGTGCGCCATGCTGGCCGGAGGACCTGCATTCGTTGCTGATGCTGGCGACAACAGCAACAGCAGCAGCAGCAGCAACCGCAGCAGCAACGGCAACAGCAGCAGGAGGCGACTGCGGCAATTTGTCAGCACAGCCGCGACGTGTCTGGGTTTGGGTTTAAGTTTGGGCAGTTGGCAAAGCCAATGCCAAATATGGCCGCGTCTCTTCGTTGTGGCCAGCTGCCTGCTGCCCCATGTTGCAGTTGCAATTGCTGTGGCTGTGGCTGTTGCTGTTGCTGTTGCACTTGCGCATGCGCATTTATCGTTTACGTTATTTGTTGCCGCTAGTTTTCCAGTTAGCCTCAGTTAGCTGTGCTGCATTTGCTCAAAGTGAAAGATTTACGCGGCCTCGGCCCGCTCTTGGCCCCGCCAGCTCGGACGGTGCTGGTGGTGCTAGTGGTGCTGGTGGTGCGCATGCGTGCCGTTATGGTTTATTTAATGCGTTTTGAAAGTGCATTTTCATGTTCGATGAGATTGATGAGAAAATTTGATTTATTTTTTCTACGTATCGCTCGTACGCTCATAATATTGTATTATTGGCCATCCCTCTCTGACTCTCTGGTTCTCTGCGCTGGTTCTCTGTGCCTGTTGGCCTGGTCATTGGCCATTGGGCCAGCGCTTGTCAGTTACACTTGCAGGTTGCGGCATTTTGTCAGAGGGACAGTTAGAAAAGGCCGCCTCGCAGATCGGCATTCGGACTGGCATTCACTGCCATAAATGGCCCGGCATGGGAATTGTGATGAAGTATTTTTGCCTCTCTTCATCTCTCTTCACCTCTCCTTCTCTTCTTCTTGTCGCTGTGCCTGGGAAATCGTAGCGTATGCAGCGCTTTGAATGCCAAAGTTGGGATTGGCATTGACATTGGCGTTTGGCTGAAATTGCTGGCCTTATAAATTAAGCCAAAACATATTTGATAATCCGCTGCATTACATAAATATTTATTCGGGATTTGAAGAATAACTAAGAGAAACTCAAAAAATAAATATGTGGGATTTGTTAAGAACTTTAATTTTTTATTATATTTGCAAAATTCTCAAATTTCATCTTTTATATAAATTGTCCAGTTTATTTTGAGTAAGAATTACGCCAGATAAATATTTAAATAACTGTACAATTATATTTAAATTCATTCGAGGAGCCTATCATATTAAGCCATTTATTATTTATTATTTTTTATTCAAATACAATCGTAGCTTATTTTATTAATTTTAAAAAATAATTATCATTACTTGATTAATAATATATTTTAGTATTTAATATATTTAGTATTTATTTTAGTATTGAATCATCTTCAATTTAAAAAGCGCAATAATTTAGCTACAGCTACAGTAGTGTACCAACGATATAGTACGCCCATAAATTAGAGAATATTTCATCGCCCATAAATTGGCAGGCACTTAATGCGATCGTAAAAACATTACAAGCCGTGTAACGTTGAGAAAGTTGCCAATTGGTAGCTAACGGGCTGCCTAGGGAGAGGCCCGGCGACTTTGTTGCCAATATTAGTTACGTTCGGGCAATTAATTACATGATCGTAAAACATGCATTTCTAAGCGTATTGATAACGGAGATAAAGGCCAATGCGATGGCGCATAAAATGTGCCCAGTTGTGATCGGGCCCACAGTCGCTGACGGTATCAATAAACGCATCGTTAAATGCTGCTGCCACTCGTTATAACTGTGCTCGCATCTTGGGGTCTGCGCTCCACGTTCTCCGTTCTTCGTTCTCCGTTCTTCGTTCTCCGTTCTTCGCAGTTATTACATAAAATTCACACACCACAGGGGGGGTCAATTGGCGCTGTCGCCGCTGCTCCCCGCTGCCGTGGCAGCCACATCAGATTGGCCAGCGACGTGTCGCCTCATTTGCTGTCTGTCGCATCTTGCATAATGTTTATTAATGCGCAAATTTTTACGATGCGCTGCCCCCTTTTAACGATGCCTTTTAACGATTGTGCCTGGACTCGGCCCAAGACACAACCAATGGAAATTCAATAGGCAACAGTTGCTGTTATTGATGTTGTTGTTGTTGCTGGTGCTGCTGCCATGCAACAATCGCTTTTAGGCCTTAACAGCATTTTTATGGCCCATGGATGTGGCCGGCCGGCCAGTTAGCTGCCGCTGCCGCTGCCGCTGCCGCTGCTTACTGTTCTTTTGCAACAATTTAAATTGCAACAATTTACAATTAGCCACGTTTGTGCTCCATTTTGTCGTCTTCTTGGCCATCTAACGGTCGGCCAAGTGCAGTATGTGGTCTCCTCTGAAGTACCACAGCGCTTGGCAATTAAATGAGCTATTTGCCATTTGCTGTTGGCCGTTTATAAGCAATTCTCGGCCATTCTCTGCTCTCGCCAACCCCGCTGCCAATTCTGATTTATGCTGTCTGCTTTAAATCATTTTACCAATATTTCTGACAGCTCTCCGAGCCACCCACTTGGCCGGTTTTTGTCTTGGCTTTTGCTTTGCTCTGCGCTTGTTGCCAGCCGCAGTTGTTGTTGCTGCCATGACCTTGACCAAGGAATTGAGCATATGCTGCCGCTGCTGTTGCTGCTGCTGCTGCTGCAACTGGTGCGCACGTGGCATGTGGGCGTGGCAAGCGCCATGCGCTCGTGCGTGTCATTACATCATTCGACACACAATTTGCCAACAATTTGAAAGTTTTTTTATTCATCTATTCCTTGAGCCATTCGAAATTGGAAGTGTATTACGCTTTTATCTGTTGGCATTACGGGCACAGTAATAACATGGCCCGCCTGTAATGCTTTTGCCTTTGCCTTCGCCTCTGTAAGCTGCAATTTGATAAACGTGCCCATATTAATGCCGACTCCCAGGGTAAGTAAGCTGGAGCTTACACAACTTTGTGAGGGAGTATTCTAATTTCGTCACGAAATGTGTAGAGCTTATATAGTGATAATCAGTAAAAACAATCGAAAAGCAGGTCTGCATTCAGATTTGTTCAAATCCTTCGGAACGAAATACTATATACAATTGCCATTGTCACAATCTGTGAAAAATAATATGCAAGTATAAAAACTTGTATTTTGTTATTTTTTTAAGTTATCCTACCAAACCTCGGTAGGGTATGTAATTTTCGATCATCTTAAGGTTTCCACTTGCTCTTCTTGTCTAGCTCTAAAGTATAACTAAATTAGAAAAATATCTCTTTAATTTCTATTTCACAAAAGTTTCAAACATATCTGTCAGCAATTGCTCAACCCATAATAAGCCATAAAGAATTATTGTAATTGGACAACAGATATGGCTAATTGAAAATGCCAACAGCTACTTTATTATATTCAGACAGGTAACCTACATTTGCCTTGGGGGAATATCCATGAATATATAGAATAATATATATACTTAGAATAGAAATACTCATGGATTTAACTTTATTCTAATCATTCATTCAAAAATTGATTACATATTCAAAATACATACTATTTATATATTGTGCAAAAAAAAAAATTACTTGCTAATTAATATTATTATATTACAACAATAACTACTAAACCTATTTGAACTGATCAGGCAGATTCATTTGTTGAATTATAGTCATAACGCTGAAGGCAAACTTGGCCACCTGAAAGTTGAAGTTCTTTAACAGCTAATTGTAATATCTGTGCTGTTATATAGACCTTTATATTGCCGATCATCGAGATGGGCAGAATTCCAAATGCAATGAAAACAACTGGCTGCTGCACGTGATGCATGAAAATCTTTAATGTCGTCTTGTATTTGGGCTCAGCATCGATCCAGTTCGAGTGTCCCAATAAATAAGAGAGATCCTCGCAGTCTTTGACGAGCAAATCGCACAGGTAGCAAAAGGGAAACGACTCAAACAGGATGCCAGTTAGATAAACAATCGAGGAAATGCCCTGAATAACATCCAAGAAGTACATTATGTTTATCATGGTGACACCCAGCACAATGCCAATTAGAAGGAACTGCACAAAAATGGCAAAGGACACAACTGGACGCATCAAATCACAGCCTCTGAAATGCACAAGAAATCTTTACAAAGATATTACTATAAATTATTGGACGCAACCCACTTTAAAATCAGTTTGTGATAGCTAATGCTGTTCACTAGATCATTATAGTTGTCAGCCTCTGTCCTCCGTGGATCGGAGCGTAGATGACAAATGTGATCCTTCAGAATATCGACGTGAGCTCGAAAAATATAGATATATATGACAGGATATGTGTCCAGGATGAGTTCCAGCGTCGCCATCGTGAACATAACGAGGTACTCGAGGATCGCTTGCAGCCACAAGCTGGCCACGCCAGCGCGCCAATCGAAGAGCGGATTGTACATCAGCCACGGCGGCTGGCCATTCACCAAGCCGGCCATAAACACGGTCAACGTATAGCTTAAGTAAAGCTCACCATATACCAGGACAACGTGGTTGCAGAAGGCGATCGCTTTGTGGATCTTAAGGCGATCGCTGTCACTTAGCGGCTGCTCGTCTAGAATGTCCAGGATGGCCTCAGACTCGTGCAGACGCTTCAGGAAAAAGAGCACAATGAAGCTCTTTATAGTCAGCCCGATGACGTTCAGGAATACGCTAAATAAACTGAGAAACTCGCCGGGAGTGAAATTCCTAAAGTCCAGCAAGTTGAGGGCATAGCCAATGGGCAGATAAAGCGATGGAAATATGAACACCAAGCCGGTCCAAAGCAAGTAAATATAACGCCCAGAGCCCCCTTGGGTGGTATCCAGCCAACGAACTTCATAACTCGATACAAATAGACGCAACACTCCCGGGAACGTTGGCGAACCGAAAGCGGAGCTGAATTTATGAGGCGAAATAATTTGGCCATTTCAAGTGTCACTTTGAGGAACCGTAATTCTGTACTGAACTACCGAATTCAAATGAATCACATTTCACACCACATCGCACGGCCAGCTGCACATTTTCCACGCGTGCAGGTGGAATGCGTGTGGCCCATGAATAACAAATCCTGAACAAATCAAAATATTCTATTCAAATTCGCAAACACGAATTTTTCGTGAAGAATATTTTTATTGTTCTGCAAACAACATTTATAATTAAACTGAACTTGAACTGAGTTAAAGCAAATAGTAAAATAATTATAATATCAGCATATATTCATCATTTACATTTTGTAAATTTAATGGCATGATGCAACTGTTAAACTTCTTTTAGCCGATCACTATTCATTACTATTACTATTACTATTACTATTACTATTACTATTCATTGAGATGGGAGAGATGCCACCGGCAATAATTATAATCGTGATATATATAAAAGTCATCAAAGTGGATTTGTATTTGCGCTCAGCATTGATCCTGTTAGATTGAGCGAAGAGATTCAACAAGTCCCTGCCAAGTCCTCGGCGAGTAAATCACTCAAATAACAGCAGGGAAAGGATTCCAATAGGATGTCAGTTAGAAATATAATCGATGAAATGCCATGAATAAAAAATATAGAATATTAATCATGGTCACGCCCAGCACTAAGCCAACTAACTGGAAATATATGAACACAGAAGTGGCACAGAAAGGCGCGCGCCCTATAATTAGGAAAAACGCCATCCAATTATAACTGTCAATAAAAACACTACACCAAAGTGTGAAAATGCAAATGGTTTTATATTCGTTTATGAAGTGAAAAGAGCATATTAGGTTTGTGCAATGAACTAATTTTTTTCGACCCTATTCAAGGTAGAGACTTGAATGGCAAATCGATATAATCTATATATCTCCTGCAGTTTTTAAGTTTTAAACATATACCACAACTTTTCAAACAGTGCACAAAATCTAATTTGTGTACTGGGTGAGTGACAAATCGATAAATAAATTTTAAAGTTAGAGTCACAAAATTTGGGAGTCAGTTTTTTGCTGACCTTCTGAAAAGATCAAACCGAAAGATTTCGGCCACATCCACTCCCGCCCCCACAAATTAAAAAAAAATCGTTATTTTTTCAAAGTAACATTCATAATTAAGACCATTTTCGACTATTATTATACTGTGAACGAGTCGAACGTAGTCGGATATACGAATGAATTATCAGAAAGAACAGTCGCAAAAGTTAGCTTAATAAATAATATATAAATGAAATTTGATATAAAAAATTATTTAATGAACTATTCAGATTTGAGGGAAACTAGTTTAAGGGCACCATTTCCAATCTGACATAAAAAATTCTTAGATTCCTGTTATACTTTATACACAGACATAAGATAAGCGATGTAAATATACAAAGTTTAATAAACAAGAGAAAATTAGTGAAAATTTTAAATTGAAATATTTAATTAAAATTTTAAACCGTTTCATTGCCAAAATATCCTCAATTTTCTATTCTATTTCTTTTTTCACTTTATTAATTTGAACTAGATCTATATATTTATAGACTTGCAAATTAATCTCGTAATTAAATCAAATCCAAGATCCAAACATCACAATGATCACGATCACATGAGATCAGCATACGAGCGGGCGCAGCGACTTTTACTGCTGCCACTGCCAGTTACAGTTAACATTATTAGCCCCGCCATTGAGAACAAGTCGGCAAGCAGAACTCGGCCCGAACAACAACTGCAAGTGGCCGCTTAATGACTTTAATAATCCTGTCACCGATCATTAAAAAATCTCTGCGAACACACAAAAGAAATTCCATGGCAGCTCCAATCAAAATAAAGTACACGCTCTTCCTGCCCAGGCGACTTTGTTTCGGGGGCAGCTGAGCGAGCTGAGAGAAGGCGGCCAATTACAGTGAGGCCAGAGACATTGTTGGCCAAAACGGCGAAGATGCGAACGGAGCGTTTCTAGTGACGATCGCGACGGGTTTTGTTCTCACATGCTATTCAAATTTTTTAACAACATTTTAATGATAACTTCAGCAAACATTAAAACTCATTCAGCCGTAATAAACATTAATAACACTTTAATCCAGCGTGCGGCCAGAGGGGGCTGGCCACGTTGGCAGGGGGAGGGTGGCCGCTTGAATGCTGCAGCTGCGCTATCAAAATAATCAGAGGAGCGGGCAGTGGCAAGAACTGAGCAGCAACAAAAAAAAAATGGGAAAAGAAACAGTGCAATCGTGGACTGTGGCCGCCAGGTTGGAATAAATAATAGAGAAACTTGTTGTTGCCTGGGCGCGTTGTAAGGCTATAAAAATGCATGTTTGCTAAATCAATGCAACAACTTGGGGGCATGGCAGCAGCAGGCAGCAACTGTGGCAGCAAAAGCATCCCACATGCAGCCCGTTGGACCTAAGCGCGCATGTGTGTGTGTGTGTGTGTGTGTGTGTGTGTGTACCTACCTGCCCACCTTTCGTTTGGCATCCTTTAGTGGCAGCTCGGCGGCTGTGTGCGATCTTGCCACTTACGTAGGCCGCGTGTGGCAGGTTGCCGTTGCTCGTTGCATTGGGCTCAGGTCCCAATGCCCCATACCAAGGTCTTTCTAGCTCGCAGGCCAGATCAGTTTGCTTCCTAGTTGCACCAAGCTGCTTCACGTAATTGTGCGCCCATGTGTGTGCGTGTTTGTGTGTGTGTGTAAGTGTGTGTGTGTGTGAGACAGAGGAAGCAGCTCGCCTGGTTCTTTGGCGGGTTCTAAATGTCGCTGTCCCTTGGACTGTGATGTGATTGGCCGGCTCAATTAATTATCTAAGGCCGTTTGCAACAACAAAAATTAGATGAAATCTGAGATCTTAAACTCATCTGAGCTTATGCAAATAATTGCTTTACACTAAAAAAAAGATTCAAAAGACAAGAGTTGTGTGAAAAATATATTTTAAAATATTTGTTAAAAATATACCAAAATAGAAAGGCCCAAAAATTTAAATTTTCCATAAATTTTCATTTATTTAACGTTATTTGTATTCATTTATTCTTATACGATATTCACAATTTATTCATTCATTTATTCAAAATACTAAATTTTCAATTTCTATAATACAATTTTCGAGAAAAACCAAACTACCAATATTTTAAATGAGCTACGATTAAAAAAATAAAAAACAAATATAAATGTGAGAAATCAAATGAGAAAACGAAAGTAAAATTAAATAAGAAACATAATATTAATTTTATATGTAGGCACATATGAGCTAACATATTTTTTTAGATATTCACAAAGTAAATTTTTTGTAGAATTTTAGAAAATCTAGGACAAAGTTAAAAAAAATTCGATATTCAATTTCTATCATCGATTATTCAAATAAAAAGTCAAGACTTTTTAAGAGAGCTCTTAATTAAAATAATAAAAAACAAAGAATAAATGACAAAATTATATATGAGATATTCGCAAAATCAACTGTGAAGTGTATACAAATTGTCGGTGCTGTGCGGTCAGCTCTTCATTGGATTCTATTACTTTTATTTCACTTATCAAGCAAACATGTTGCCGTTGCACGGCCCCCTGCCGCTAAGTTGTTGCCACAGGAAAATGGCAATGGTGGACGGTCCGCTATCTTTCGTTTGGTCGCGTCTTATGGCCTACGAGTAGGTCCGCCAAATAGCATTTAGAATCTGGTTGGACGGACCTGGGACCTGGGACCTGGGACCGGTCGTCTGGCATATTTAAAGGTTATGTGGAGGGCTGGCTGCAGTTGGGCCGAGTTTAAGTGCCAGGCTGCGTAATAAACATAAAATTCAATTTTCATTAAGATGTTGGCCAGATCCCTAGCCATTTACCGTTAGCCAGCAACTAGCTCGCATAGGGCTTTCGAGTTGAGAATTATTTCAATAATGAATTCGCGATAAGCCGCTCGCCGTTCACTCGCATGCCGGTCACCGCGGCTGGTTAAGCGTTTCCAGCCAGGAATTTTCACTTTATACGTGCAACGGGGTTAAAGCGATCCCAGCCTACATGTTGATGCTGCTGCCGCTGCCGCTGCCGCTGCCATTGCTGCCCGAAGGTTCTCAAGTGCGCAATTTTCTCACATGGCAATCGCAAGAGCCATTCCCAGTACCTGCACCAATACCAGTCCGAGGCGGCGCAGTTGTTGCAGTCCCCAAGTCAAGTTGTCCCTCCAAAAGTTGTAGATTTAAATGAACATGGCGCTGGTTGAATGGACGCCGGGACAACGGCTAATGCCCAGGCCCATGCGTGTTGATCTTCCTGGCCGGCCGTGCTGCGATTTTCAGGCGATTGCAGTTACCAGTTGCCCATGGAGCTGACACCGTTGACGAACGTCATCATGAGCTGGGTGCGATAATGAAGATTAGCGGCGGGGCCAGCCGATTCAGATTGCAGATGCATTCGCGTGGCTTTAACCCCTCCTTCCCCCACTCTGTTTTCCCCACCTAACCAAAAACAAGTTTGCTCCACTGCAGTTGCAGTTGCAGTTGCCGTTGCAGTCGCTGTTGTTGTTGTTATTATTTTGTGCGCTGTTGTTGCAAGTGCAGCGCGGCAATATTTAAATTGTTTTATGCTTTGGAGTGCTGTTAGCTGCCTCTTCCTCGGCCGCTCCTCCCCCGTCCCGACTGGACCAACGCATGTCCTAATGCGTAAAGCCGCGCTCGGCTGGAGAGCTACAGCGCAATTGCTTCCTTGTTGGGCTGGGATTTGGCTCGTTCCAAGTTGATGTTGCTGTTTGAATTGCTGTTGCTGCGGCTACCGCCTGTACCTGCTTTAAATTTCCGTTTATGCCTTTTGAGTGCCTGTAAAATGTTAAATAAAATTTAAATTTATTGCATTGCCGAACGGCGATTGACGTCTCTGCGCACATATGACCAAGTGCTTGCCCAACCAGATGGCCAGAGCCACGCTTAACGCTTATCGCAATTGCTTATGGCCAGCTACTCTTTACCACAACTCCGCCTCAAAATTGCTTGTTTTGGGGTAGGCCTAAGGCAGCTTTTGCTTATCTCAATATAAAATACTGCCTATATTTTAATTTAATACAAAATGCAGTTGTTAAAAATTCTTCATTAAAATTTTAAAATAAAATTAATTTTAAATATAATCAATATTTCTTTGGCTAGCTAGCCAAATAGTTTTTGATTCCTCACTACTGCCCTTTTTATGTTTTTATTTTTTAAATGGATTTAAATATAAATAAATATTATATGCTTAAACTTTCACCTCAAATTCATTACACTATAGAAAAAACAAACTTAATCCTCCCACACAAATCCGGCAACAAGTATTAATTATAATTCTAAACATGCTCTATTAGTAATTATTGTTAGGTTAGTTGTTTTTGTGTGCTCCCAAATCTTGATTGTCGAAATCACAAAATGATCTCAGGCATATTTGTTGTACTTGTTGTTTGTCTTGTTGCCGCTAAAGCCGCGTGGCAAGCCCGCTAAATATGGGCATTAAATGCAAAATGAGAGTAACCGCAAAGCGGCAAGAACAGCAACAACAACAACAAAGGCGATTTTCCACTTGACTTAAGCTGCATTTACGAACAAGTGGGCAGAGGCTGACCAAGGCATTTAGCAGGGGAGCCGCCGCGCAGGAGTTGCCTGCGTTTAATTTTTTTTTATTTTTTATTATTTTTTTTTGTCGGTCTGGCCGCTGCCCACATTTTTACCTAAAAAGAGTCATAGAGCTAAGCCAAACTCGAACCTGAACTCGAACCTGTTGCCTACTGAAATGTAAATCTTGATGGTAATTTTAATAGAAAAAGCAACAAACTCCGTTGCTCGGCCCTGGCGTGAATGGGGAGACGGGTGCTGCAGGCTGTTGTGGTAACACACAAAGGCGCTGGGCATACAAAACGTTGGCTAACTAAGCGCTGGCACGGGATAACACTCAAGCAACAACAGCAGCAACAACAGCAGCAACAACCGAGCGAGACCCACACCCATGCGAGCAGGCAACACCTAATGTTTATTGTGCCATATAAATGGCAGCATTTGCAGTTAAGCAATGTCCGCTGCTGAACGCATTCCTTGGCCAAAGTGGCTGCTTCTCAGGTACATTGGCCCAATCCTATCTAGCCGCTTTGCGCTGGGCCGTCGCCCGCTGAGCCAAGCCGAGTGGACAAACCAGATATTGATAACGGCTCTTCGATGCTGTTACTTTGCAGCCGCATTGCTCAGGCCCTGGTTGTTGCAGCAGCAGCAGAGAAGAAGCGTCGCAACGTTGGCTATCATGCAACATTTGTTGCCTGCCTCACACACGGCAACACTCTCCTTGCCTTTTTTTGTTTTTGTTTTTTGTTTTTGTCTTTTCGCTTGGGCTGTTTGTTTTCGTATGGAATTAAACGACGCGCACAGGTGCTGGCCAAGAACGAAGTCTTTGGCTTCAGGTGCAACGCTGCTGCAGTTGTAGCTGTTGTAGCTGTTGCTGTTGCTGAAGCTGGCTGCATTTTATTTGCAATTATTTTGTAGCGCACTTTATTCTGTTAGCCAAAGGAATTACTTGGCCATGGCTTTGGTTTCTACTATAGCGCGACGAGCGCGGCTTTTATCAGTTGCCTGGCCATCTTCGAGTGCGGCTTTGGCCTGGCTGGCAAAAGAAAATTCTAATTTTACAACGCAGCTGCGCGCCAGGCTGCACAGGGAACACCTCCTGGCCACGGCCCCCTGTCCCCATTTTAGCCATCTATTCCATGCCCATTTGCCGTTGCCCATGTCGACCTGCCTGTCGCGCTGTTGGTGGCGCTGTTGGTGTTCATTACGCAAGAGGTTAATGCACCAGCCTCGCACCACTCGGACTTGCCGCACTTGCCCTGCAGTCATTGCATTAAATCAAGACGAACTTGTTCGCTAATTGGCGCTGCCGTACGGGCCATGTATGTGCCACTTAGGGACAACAAAAGTCAGCTAGCAGCTTGGCAATAAGCCCAGCATATTCATATTTTAAGTATGCGTACAAATTCTATTGAAATAAGGATGCTTCACTGTACCCAATTTCAATTAATGCATTGCATTGAAAGTTATTCAAATTTGAATTTGAAATAATTTATGAAACCAACGTATTGGTATATTATTTTAGAAATATGTCTTTATAGTATTTTTAACTGCTTTTAAAAATTTTATATTTAATTTATTATAATACGATTTTTATTCAAATAGTGTACTCCACATGACCTATCTTGATCTATTTGCAAACTTACAATGTGCATTAGAAAGGGTTAAAAACCATATATTATTGTTATGCATTAGCCTAAAAGCATGCAATAGAAAATATTTTATTTGTATGATTTTGTGTTAAGGGTTCTGGAGAAAAACGTTGATTTAAAAATTTTTATTCTGCTTACGAAATTTTAAAATAAGTGTGAGCAACAACAAATAAATTCTTTGAGTTAGAAGTGCAGTCTAATATTTATGACATATAAGATTGACATATAAGAATCTCTTCATTTGGACTTGAAAACAGTTCCATTTCAATAAAACATTATCTTGAAATTATTTTATTATTCGATTGCAAAAAGTATCTTAATTTTCTCAGCGCTATTACCAAATTTGAAAATACTTCGAAGAACTCAGATCTTCTCACAGCTCTCAATGACAAAAAACTCTAGAGAACCCTAATTAATTTACTGTAGTATTAAATGGGATTCTATTTTGTTAAAGTCACGCTCAAATTATTCATCTGTCGATTTGTTTCATAAAAACAAAAGACGAACCTCTCAACTTAAACTGTATCGCGTCAGGGATTATGTAAGCATTGAGAAAACATGTTTTACCAAAACAAAAACCAACAAAATACAACCGAAAAAAATAAAATAAAATAAAATACAAGCCAACAACTAAATATGCAAAGAAAAAATAAATAAAACAAAAAATCTAAACGCTGCGAAATAGCAAAGGTCGTCAAGCAAATCAGCAGCAACAACAACATTTAGCAACGATAACGAAAACGCTTTTGAAGGCTGTTCTCATGCAGCGGCCCAAACCCGAGCAAATACATTAACTAGTCGCAGCACCAAAGACACAAAAACTAAGCTCAAAACTGGCAAAGTAGCAATAATTAAATATAACAACAACAAAATTCACACAAATCGAAGACTGCAACAAGCGCTGAACAAATTTATTACAATTTAAGAAAAAAACCCCCAAAAAACGCAGCGCAGAAAATAAAAACTTCCGTATTTGCCAAAATGTTGCTGTCACTGGGCTTGCGTTGATTGTTGTTGTTGTTGTTGTTGTTGTTGTTGCTCAGCGATTTTTGCTATAAATTACGAGACGACCTGTCGTGGCCACGGGGGCCATGGGGGCCAGGAGGCGGTCATGGGGCTGCGGTTGAGGGCAGCGCGCATAATTTTGGCAAAGTTAACGAAGGTCTGACGCTGGCGTTTGGGGCCCCACTAGACCAGTTTTTAAATTACATGCAAAGCATTCGAAATGCAAACTAAAACATTTATTTTATTTGCTACCGCGCTGTTGTTGCTGTAGCTTTTGGCGACGTGTCTTCCTGCGTTTATGTTGTGTGCTTGTGTGAATCAAATGTTAAACAAAATGCAAACAGCGCACCAAAAAAAAAAAAAAAACAATAAAAACAACAAAAAAAACAACAATTTTTTTGCAAACTAAAATTTGTTTTCAAGGGCAAATGTGCGAATATTTTGAGTTTTTTTCTTATGCCGCTGTCTTGTCAACGTTGCAATGCGTCTTTGCTATGGAATACCCTACAGTCGGCGCTTTAACAATAAGCATATTGTTTGGTACAATTCATTATAATACACTAAACATTTGTGCGTACATTGCTGCATTTATTTATTTACTCTAAACACAAATTTTATTATCATTGATTAGATTTCTTACATTTATATTTTATTAATTAATAATATTGTAAATTTTTTCATACATTCTTTTATATACATACGTTTTAAATATATACAATTTAAGTTCAGAATTTTAATAACAATTAATAAAAATAATTAAAAAGCATAATGTTATTAAAGTAGAACACAATAGTCCTACGCCGCACAACAATGACCTTTTTGCAACACCTTTAGGAATTTAATGTTGAATATTCTATATTTTCCACAATGATTTTAAACATATATAAGCTTACTTGGCTGGGATAAAATAATTGATGGAGGATATTTTCTAGTCGAATACTCTCGCCATTTTTGTTTGCAATTTTTAGTTGATTTTAATAAATGGCGCGGCGCCAAGCCCGACGCTCTTTGTTTTCTGGGTAAATTCAACTGAAGCGCTTTAGATTTATGCGCACAGGCAATTAAATTCATTAAACGAAATTTATGAGTGGCTCAAAATACTTGTGGGTGACATAATTGAGTGCTTCGAAGGGGCAGCTCCAAGATCTGCAGATTGGTTAAGTCGGTTCAACAGCCTGCCTGCCTGCATCAATTTAAATGCGAGTAAACAATAGCTTTACGCGGAATTTCAAATTGGGCTAAGTAAATTACGCACATTCGACTAAACCAAACAACTTGGGTAAACAAAAAAAAATAACAAAAAAAATTTAAATAAAAACTTTGTAAGGCATGGAAAACACGTATGTGTACATAATATAGATATATTTGTAGGCACAGCCCCAGCCCCGCAGCGTGTAATATTTTTGCTATATTCAAAAATTGCGCCGATAAAAACCATATTGTGTTGTACAACGCGCCCGATCCGGCTAGGTGTGCATATGGCGCCCTACTTTCAGTTGGGTTTTCTTTAGCTATCTAGCTATTTTGGCCAGATATACTTAACATTAAAGTAACACACATAAATTTGCGCTATAGTACTTTTTGCGGGGCGGTCCAAATTGAAATTTAGGGCAGCAGCAATAATTGCGTTTATTTGTAAAACAGGTTGTTGTTGTTGCTGTTGTTGTGGTTGTTCTTGCTGAATAAAAGAAAACACATGTGTGCAAACTTTTACCAAATGCTAAATAAAAATACAAAAATTAAAAATGAAAGAAAAAAGTTAAGCACTATTTGCAAAATACGAAATGCCGTAGAGTTAGCCATACACAGCACGAGAACAGCTCGTTACGCATACGCAGCGTGAGCCAAGTAGCCAATTGCATAGCCTGCCGCTGGCACCCTGTATGTACATAACAATAAACAACGGCGAGATTACAGAATTCCAACTGCAATAATAACACACAAAAACTCAACCAAATTCACTTTCATTTGGCTTTTGTCTTGTACTAAAATATGTACATACTATATGCGTATGTGTAACAAGAGCTGATGATTGATAGCTCAGATAAGATATGGTTAAATCGTTTGCATTATTTATTGCTTTATCGCTGCGACAGGTCGGATGATTACGCCGCTGAACTGTTTTTGTTTGCTTTTAGTTAGTGAGTCGGCAATTTGAATGTCTAAATGTATATATATGTGCTTTAAGTGATAATTAGTACACTTTATTATCAATTTTCCTGCTAAAACATTTGTGATTTTAAACATTTATTCTCTAAATGACACTCAATTTGAATACAGTTTATAAAAATGTATTTAACACAGTTTTTGTAATTATTATTCTTTTTTAAAGAAAAATCTATCTGAAATAAAAAAGTTTTGCATTGATATTTAGTAGTATTATATATATTTAAAATTTAATTTTGATTTTAAGTAAATCTTTATTTAAAATTAAAAGAAATTTAAAAGAGTTTCCAAATTATATCCAAGAAACTATAATGTTAGCAGTAAGCTACTTGCTGTTTAACGAATAAGTGCAATCAAGGGTCTCTCGTGTTTAAAGCAATATAAAAAAAAATTGTAAAAGTTAAATATTTGCTAACCAAGAAGGAGCCAACCAACCAATGTCAAATTTGCGAGAGCCAAGCCCTTTTTATTTATTTTTTTCTTCAAGTGAGTTCCATTGTTTTATGCTGCTGTTGTTGTTTTTGTTGTCGCTCTTAGCCCAGCGGCTCCTAATGTGGCTGCCTGCCTGGCTGCCGCTCTTCATGGGCCACACAACAAATGCAAACAGGCAAAGTTTGTTTTGTCATTCGTTCGTTCGTTTGCAGTTGTTGGCCAAAAAGCAAACGCAGCGCCAGCAGAAGCCAAGCAAAACGTTGCCAATGATTACGACAAATGCCGAAACGACCTTGCCAATTACTGTTTGTGCCGCACGCCCCCAAATGCCATCCCAGCTGGCCACAATTTTTACGTTTCTCCGTTTTTTGCTTTTTGCGCGCGCTGTTTGCGTATGCGTGGCGAATGCTGAGTTGGAGGAGTATCTGTGTGTGTATGTGTGTGTGTATGTGTGTGTGTGTGTGTGTGTGTGTGTCTAACTAAGCAATGTTAAAGGTTAAATGCAAACCTTAAAATTATTGACGTTACACATGTGCGCTCTTTAAACTCATCGAAGAGCGTCCACTCACAAAAAAGATACATGCAATATTTCGATAGATACATTTATATATATTATAAAATATGTGTATGTATATGTAAATATGAATGTGCCGCAAAAGAAAAAAAAGAGCTTGCAAATAATTAGCGCAAATTTGACGCTAGTCGCTCAGCGCTGAGTGCGTGCGATCGCCGAGTGTTGATGCGTTTGTGTCTGTGTATCTATGAGATACAGCTGTGTATCTTTTGGCGTTCCAAGTGTTTTTACATGAGCGCCAGAGAGGCATGCAAAAAGAGCGAGCACATACGAATGTGTGTGAGCGATAGAGAAGCGCAAAAGAGGGACAAAGTGAGACAGAGAGAGAGGGAGATGTCGCGAGGGAGCGAGGGAGAGCGACAGCTTAGGCGCGCAAATTTTTTTTCTTTTCTTCCTTTTTTTTTTTTGCAAATCGTTGAGCAGCGTCAGATAGTTGGGCTGTCCGCATGTACGAGCCGTGCGATCTATGTACGCTTTTCGGTGTGCCATCTTTTGTGTGTGCTTTTTGCAAAGTTTACGCACGGCCCCTGCCCCCTTTGTTTGTGTTTGTCTTTGTGTTTGCTTTTGTGTTTGTGTTTGTAGTTGGGCCAGTAGCGGCAGCAGCAGCAGCAGCAGCAGCAGCAGCAGCGGCGGCGGCGGCAGCGACAGCACTTCGAAAGCCACTTAAGAGCTGTTGCGCACATGTGCCGCAAGAACTGAGCATCACACACACACACACGCACACACACACACACACACAGACAGCATTTCATTGCTCAGCTGCAAACCGGCAAGTCAAGAAAGCAGCCGATCTGGCCAAAGGCACGAAGCCCACTCGGACTTTGGCTCGGACTTAGTCTTAATCTAAGTCTATTCTAATGCATGCATGGCCAGCAGTATCTGAGAGCGCCGATTTCGAGAGCGGGAGAATGCGAGAGCGAATGCAGTTGGCTTCAGTTTCAGCTACAGCATTTGCCACATGCGGCGGCGTTGCTGTTTGCTCTCAGCTGCAACTGCTGCGGCTGCGACGCTGCTGCTAAAGTTGTAGCTATTGTTGTTGTTGTTGTTGTTATTGTTGTTGTGTGGTTGTTGTTGCTGCTGTTGCCGCTGCCGCTGAACGTGTTCTTTTTAGACTTTTAGCATTATTTGCAGCATTTGCAACGAACACTCGCTAAAAACAACTGCAACCGCAACGTTGTGGCACGCGTTTCTATCGCAACACAAAAAAAAAGAGAAAAAGAAAGAAAATACGAAACACAGCAAATACAAATAAAACGATCTTCGTCTTAGGCAAGCGCCTGGACGTGGCCAACAGCCGCTAACTGTTATCAAGTGCAAAGTGTTGATTCGAATCTCAGTCAGACAATATCGGCAAAAATCGGTGCAATAACAACAACAATAACGTCTGGTTCAAGTTAAACCCAAACAACAAATATCGCACAACTGAACCTTATCAACGAGGCATGCAACATGTGTCGCGCAACATATTGAACTTTAAGCGTGTGCAATGAGATCAGCGGCAATTTAGGCAATACACTGACACACACACACACACACACTCAGACTTGGCAAAGTGGGAGGCTCTGGGGGTGTTTTGAGCAGAAAACAAATTCGTAGATTCCGATTTGCTTTTAGCATTAATTTAATACAGTTCTTGTATAGCTTTCGCTGGCGATAAGCTAATAATTCCTAGAAGTTTTTAAACGTGCTGACATTTCGCAGAAAAAATATTTTTGGCCCTTACTTCTAAGTAAAACATTTGCATACGCGCACCTATTTCATGGCATAAGTTCGTACTAATGTAATGTTATATTTAATGGCGCTTATCATTAACGCAATCTGTCTGGAGTTCGATAGAAATGCAAATGTGAAAATGTGCTGTAAGAAAAACAATAACAACAACCACTTGAACAACAACAACAACAACAAGGAATGCAAATCGCGAATTTGAAATTCCACTAAAACAACAAAAGGTGCGCGCACAACAAAAGGCATATGCGTAGAGTCGCAGGCAAAGCTCAAACAGCTGATGATCATTAAGACGCAGCAGCAGGAGCCACAGATCCTCATCATCGTGTGGTATCTGTCAGACCCTTCGAATGTCTAACATGTGAGGCGCACATTTTGCACACAGACAGCCATCGGTTGATGTGTGTGAGTGTGTGTGTGTGTGTTTTTTTGTTGTGCTTAATTTTCAGACAATTCCATGGAATTAAAATGATATGAGACTGAGACTTTTTTGGGGGATGATGTTTGAGCGCACACGAAACGGAACCGAAACAAAACGAAAGCACAGACAAGAGCTGCAGAAGAAAAGAGACAAAACAAGACTTACACACACACACAGAGAGATCGCAAATGCAGAGGAGGAAGCAGATATAAAGCCAAAGATCGGGTACTAGGTTAGCAGGCAAAAGAGGAATAGGAATAAAAATGCTCTTAAGCAGACGAGCGGCTGTCGAAGAAGAAATTCGCAAATTGCTCGTTTGAAAGCGAAAACCCAGCGCCAGATACAGATACAGATACAGATAAACAGAGACACAGATACAGCGCAGCGCACAGATACAACTGCAAGATCCGCCGCTGTAAGCGCCTTCAAGGGTGAGACAACAGCAGCGACGGCGACGGCGACGGCGACGTCGTCGTGTCCAATATGCCCTTGATCGTTGCTGCTGCTCGAAATGTCGCGGCAGCTACGCCGGCAGCAGCAGCAGCGTTAGCAGCGGTAGCGGCAGCGACAACGTATCTGTAAGCTTTGCCTGTCCCTTGCCATGCCCGACCCGGCCCCGAATTTTTGCAACACACAAAAAAAAAACAACAAAAAAACCAAATATATATATATATATATATATATATATACATATATAAAAACGAGCATAAAGAGCGTTCGCTGTTTGCCGTCGCCGTCTTTAGATACTCGAATTTTTGCTCAGTTTTTGCGCTTTGTGCTTTTAATTTATGTTATTTATTTTGTTTACTTGGGAATTGGCAAGGGTCTGACTGTCCGTCTGTCACATGTTCGGACGGCCAGTCGGCGGTACGTGCTGATGCGGTTCGCTTTGGTTTCGTGTGCTTAGAGCATATTACAAGCATGTATATCCGTATCCGTCAGATACGCGCGCAACTACGAGTCCAAGCTACTAATTAGTCCGCCTGTTAGTCCGCTCTCTTTAGGTTTGACTTGTGTTTCACTTCTTCTTCTTCTTCTGTTTTTCGGGCGGGGGCTCTCTTCAACGAATTGTGTAATAATTTGCCAAAATGCCAACAGCAGCAATAACAGCAACGACAATAACAACAACCAGCAGCAGCAATAACTAAAGCAACAAATATTTCGCGTGTTCTTCACAGCTCATAAAATTTTTTACTGCCGCTCGCGTAGGAAGTCGCACGTAGGCCGAACGTTCGAACGTTAGAATGCGCGTGTGTATTCCAGATACGAAGATACAAAGATACAATATAAAATTCAATAACATATTGATTGGTGCTTCAACAAATTGATGTGCAAGTTGGACACGGTTAGATACTGCAGCATACCAAAAAACTACAAAGCAAAAACAAAGCAAAACAAAAATAAAACATAATCACAATCAAAAAGATAAATACTCAAACCAGAAACTCTGCATGTATCTCAACTCTATTCACACGGTGCAAATGTTATAAAGCATTCACAGCTATTTTGCGGAAATGACCAGGTTGGTGTTGCCCTTTAACTACCTCTACTAAAACATAAAAGTGGAATTTCAACATGAGAAACTAAAGAGCAGCCAAATAAATAATTATTTTAAATATTATATTGCATTAGATACATAGGTAGCCTAGGACGTCATTTAACATGTATATTTTTTTCATTCAACACAATTTTAAATAACATGTTTTTTACCAAGTTTGTCTCTATATTACATAGCCATTACAACGTTAAATATTAAACCCGAAAAATAGAAGCTTCCATATGAATTAATTATTATCTAAGTTTGACAACACAAGCGTATATTCTTAAATTCATAAATATTACAATGCTAAAGTTGCCAATCTTTAAGGAATAAATCTATGATGAATCGTAAAATAAGAAGACACGAAAATATCCTAAACAAATTTTAAAACTACATTTACTTTTTAAATAAAATCTAATCTTGATCAATAAAACAGATTAAATATTACAACTTTAAAGCCACTAAGAATTGTAAAAAGAAAATTATAAGTAGTTAAAACAGCAAAAAATGATAAAAGAGGAATAAAAGTTTAAAAAGTTATAATGCTATTAACACCAACTTTTGTAATAAAACATGTAATGTTCATTATGATATAAATAATACAAAAAATTCCTATGTAAAATTACAAACCAAAATAAAAAAGTTTGCTTCTATTCTATAAAATTTGTTAGAGTTTCAGTTACTATTTAGCCATATATCTGATAAAGTTTTAAAGCTTTCAAATTAAGGAGATTAATTAATAATTTCTAATTGAAGAAAGTTACGTTAATGCTTAGCTTGTTATGTTTAGAATTCTCTTTTTTAAGATATCTGCCCACCTTCCCACCTTCCCAAATTATGAAAAATATACTTATTCTAATCTGATATACATAAAAAATGTATATGCTTATCATAACTTTACTTAACTTATTTTCTCAACAGTTTCAAATATTATCTTTGTTCAAGTGCCAATTGATTGTTTCTGAAATTAATTTCAATTTGTGATATTGGTCAACAGTTGGTATTTGGCAACTTTTTGTGGCCCGCATGTTGCGCCCAGCTTGATTGCAGTGCTTTTTTCCAAATTAATTTTTGCAGCTATGGGTTTAATCGATGCCATTAAAGTTGGGCAGAGTTGAGCATAAAAGTCGTCTGCCCGCGCCCATATGGTCGAAGTCAAATTGGCTTCAACTGCTGCAAGCGTTGCCAAATCAATTCCAATTTAGTCAACGGCTTGTGAAGGACAAATCGAAGCGAGGCGAAGCGAAGTGATCGTGTGGCTTTAGCCAAAGCTGGCTATGGCGATGTGGGGCTAAGCTTGGTGGCAGCTCGATGCGGCGACGTCATCAATTTAAAATAGATGAAAATACGCAATGCATGCTAATTGAATAATTTGAGTTGTGGCACCTACAACAACTACCGACTTTGCATTTGTCAAATTGTTAATATAGTTGTTGTTGCTGTTGTTGTTAGAGCTGCTGCAACAGATATTTTGACAGCTTTGGCTGTGTTGGCGTGGGCGCAGGCGTGCATGTTGCTGCTGTGGGTGGCAGCAACAGCAACAGCAACAACCCCGTTCTCTAATCAATGCAAATGCACATTTTTGGTCAATTGTGCGCAAATGTAATTTATAACATTTAACATTTTGCAATGCGACTTTGACTAACTTTTGTTTGTTTGTTTTATATATAAACAAATGGCAAAGCGTTTTGTGAAATGATGTCATCCTGCAGCTGGCTCGACTGCTGCTGCTGCTGCTGCTGCTGTGACAGACACTCGGGGTCAGGTTAAAGTTGAATCATTTGTTTGTCTCGCAACACGATTTTTCTTTTAGCACACATTGATATGCCATTGCAATTGCCTGCTAATTAATTGAAAGCCATTTTATCGCGCGCACAAAAGCCGACTGGCAATCAATTTCGCACAACAGCAACTGTTGCTAGTATTGCGTTGCAACAATAACGCCAACAATAACGGCCAATGCATTATGAGCAGCAATCTTCAGTGGCAGCTTCTAACTGCTGTTTTGTTAGCATTTCAGACACGCCCCGAAAACGGGCTCAGGCTCGCCCAGACAAAGTCCTCCAACAGAACAAAAACAAAGCGAACAACGGCAACAACAATAAAGCCAGACAGCAGCTTGAGCTTTTGCTTTGAGATTCTTTTTGGCGTTTTCAGTTTCGTTTTCGCTTTTTTGCTGCTGTTGTTGTTGTTGTTGGCCATCGCCTGCTGGCTGTTAACTGTTGGCCATACGCCGCTGGCTTACAACAAATAAACTGCTTTTAACCTTGAGCGGCGCGCATTTAGTTTGTAAGTCACGTCTAAGTCGCCATCGCCGCTCAAAGGTTTGACAGTCGCCGATGACGGCAACGCCGGCAGCGACGCCAGCCGCAGCTGAGCTGGCGGCAGCGACGGCGCTCTTTTTGGCCGCCAACTGCGACGCGTCGCTTCGGCTTCAACATCGGTTTGAGTTTTTTCTTTTTGTTGTTGCCATTTTTGCAAATTTTTGGCGTGCTTCGTTTTTACCCTTTTGCCTTGTTCTTGTTGGCAAGTGTGTGTGCGTGTGTCTGTGTGTGTGTGTGTATGTCTTTTTTTAACTTTTTGGAACTTGTAAAGTTGCTGCGCCGCTTGACCAATTTGAGTTTAAGTTTTGCACGCCACGAAAAAGGTTAAAACATGTTTTTGAAGTAGGTTTTCCAGTCGTTTCTAATGGCCTGCTTCATTTACCAACTGGGACCTGAGGGGCAGTTTCGAGGTGTGAGCTACCTCAGGTAAGGCTTATGTAATGCCAGCATATCGGGTTAATCAAAAAAAAAACATTAGTAAATAAATAAATGAATAAAAAACTTAAACGCACATTCGAGCAATTTTGTGAAATACATCTGATATCAGGGTTAACATGATTCTTATCAACTTGCAAGAATCTAGATTGCGAACTGTGAACGTAAATCTGCTAACGCTTACCGAAAACATAAAGTACATATTTATTACTCTCAGTAACTCACATATACACAAAGGTTGTCGGTGGTTCGGTTCACGGTTCGAACCAAGCCTGGGCTTAAGTTCGGTTCGGCTCATGAACTTTCCCCATCAATGAACTTAGGTTTTTATTCTAATCTTGGTTCGTCATTTTTTTAATTTTAAAAGAAAACTTTTAATTTATTTTTTAAAGGAAAATATTTCGATTTTCTATTATTTAGGACGGATAAGGATTCCAGCAAATTCTCATAAATGTAGCCTCTGATCGACAATATACATTTTTGCAGTTTACATTATCCGTTCATACAGAAATTGTACAAAATATTTTAGAAAATAAAATGGGTTTCATATGTTCGGCTGTAGTTAAAAAATTATTGAATCTAATTACATATTCGATAACGATACATAAAATTAAATTAGGGAATTTGTAAAGAGAGCAATTGTTTTATACAAATAAAAAATTAATAATCGTTCAATATCTTACTTTAATGTTTGGTTATCTTTTTTGTAAATTTCCTTAAGTGAATCCAACAAAAAGTTAATTAAAAACCAAAATCATATACTCGTTAATTGTTGAGCTTTAGACACTTGAGCTAAAGTGTTTTTTTGTGCCTATCTTGAATTCCCAGATAACAAATATTCTAAAATATGGCAAAATAAAAATCTGTTTCCGTTTGCTTATCAATTGTTTTTATTACAGAAATACAATTTTTGATTGGGTTTTATGCTTACATTTAACTTAGCTAAACACGCGCATTTCGCATCCATTTGTTTAATCCACATTATTAATCGCTTCACGCACACAAACACAAAAGCTGCCAAAAAAGCTATGCACACACGCACACAGAGCGATAGCAAATATGGAGAGTGAGAGCGAGAGAGAGAAAGAGAGCGAACGCTAAGCGAAGCAATAAAATGTGCAGTTGTATTGGTTTGGCTTTGCTAAAAATTTAACAAATACACATCAATAAAAAATTAAAAGAGCACAACAAATAAAGAAACGAACAGCAGCAACAAAAACAACAGTAACAGCAAATAATAAAATTTAACAGCAAAAAATTAATATAAACATTTTGATGTAGTTGTTAGTGGCCCATGCCCACACACACACACAAACACATGTACACACTCACACATATATAGTTGTTGTTAGCTATTTCGGGTTTTTTTTAAGTGTATTCAGTTACACACAAACAACACAGCCTTTTCTGTGCATGTGTGTGAACTTTAAATTAGACGAAACACGACAGCAACAACAACAACAGCTGCCCATGAGAGCAGACCCTAATAAATTTCGCATACTTTGCGAATTTATGCTGAGAGGCAACAACAACAAGAAACGGCAGTTGCTCGCGGCTGAGCACCAGCAGCGGCAGCGGCAGCGACATCAGCAGCCAAGCCCAAAAGCAACAACGATGACAACGTCGTCGCTTCGTCTAATGGCGTCGCCGCTGACGTTGACGTTGACTGCATTTGGCAGCGTTGGCGTCGCTGCCATCGCTTCGGTTGCTCATTTGGCGATTTTGTGATCTTCTTTTGCTTCGCTTAGCATTCAAGGACAAGTGGCTGGAGTCGGCTCTGTTGCCTGCTTGCTGCTGCCTGCTGATCTGCTTCTGCCTTTGAGGCTGTTACTGCCCCGGTTCGGGATGGACCTTGCATACATACACACACACACACACATATATATATATATAGCTACTCTTCTTCATCTCTCTTCTTCTGTTTGGCTTTTTTATGCCTTTAATGTGTTTATGTGATAAATTAAGTCTTAAATTGGTTTTACATATGTACACTAAAGCAAATACTGTTTAAATTGTTTTCTCTGCTTATTTTTTTATGTCAATAAGTGTAAAATAAACATGATGTAATCTTCACGTATTTCACAGTGGAAATCCCCTTTGGCACTTTCTTATCAATCAGCGCTGATTACTTAGGCCCGTTAGATATGAATAAGTATGAATGAATAGCGGGCAAAAACATAAGGTAAAAATTAATGCCAGTCAGTAAACCCTCTAGCATACATACATACATATGTATGTACTATACATATTTATGCATATCAATAATATACTACATATGAATATACCAAAGCCAATTTGCAGTTAAAGAAACTTAAAAGGCCAACTATGACCAGCAGCAACAAATTAGATGAAGACCCCATTTGTCGACTAGAAAATACCCTGTACAGACATTTGTTGCAAACATACGCAAATTATACAAATTTGCTAACTAAAAAATGAGCTATTTTGGCCTATCATCTGTAGCATTCCCTAAAATTGGCTAATAACTTATACAGATAGATTCAATCAAATCAGCTGTTTATAATTATGGGATTAACGCTGGCTTCGCCTGCCTGTTTTATGTGCATTGCCCAAATTTATTATACCTCATATTAAAGAAAGGGTATATTAAAAACACAACTAAAAAGTGAACAAATTTTGATTTCTCCATTGCTCATTTTTGGCTGCTCTCTTCGGTTGTCTTCTTTTTTACGATTTGCTTACTTTTTTATTCGCTCTTTTTTATTTCTGTGCGCTTAATTTTTGCATGCACGTTTTGGCGCTGACCTTGAAATTTTTTCTTTTGCTTTTGCGTTTTGTTTGCTGCTTTTGTTGTTGCTGTTGCTGTTGCTGCTGTAGCTGCTGATACGTTACTCTTGTTGTTTATTTATTTATTTTTTTTTATTTTGTTTATTTAAATTTTATATATTTTTTTATATTACGTTACTCCGAGTGCAAAATGCTGAAAAGGAAGCAATATTCACGAGGCAACAGCAACAACCATGCAGGCGATTATAACATATAATAATAAAACAACAACAACAATTGTTGTTGTATTATTTAATTATTTATTGTACATATGCATTTAAATTTAGTTGCTTTTTTGAGTTTTAATGAGTATTTCTAAAACTGGCGCTAACCATGTGGCATTTAATCCACCAAATTGGGCTAGCAATTATTTTAATTTACTTAAAATTGTTTTCTTCTCAGTTTTTGTTTTGTCTCTAAAGTAGCTCATGATTTGTGTTATATAGTTAAATAATGCTGGGTTCCGTTTGGATCATAAAGTTGTGATATATAAATTAATTCAATTAATTAAATTAATAAATGAATGTGTATTGCTTTAGCAAACCTGCTCAACAATTGCAATTTTGATAAGAATGGATTATACATTGACAGTCTAAACATATATATTAGATCTTGGACAGTCTAGTTAATGAGGAGGAAATTGTTCTAAATTATCTGAAGTTTGTAGAAGACAAATCGACTTAAGAAATGGATTTTCTTTTAATTAGGAACGTGCCCAATTTGTAATAACGAAAATACAAGAACCAAGATTAATTTTCGAAAAATTTTATAACTTTGGCATATACTCCCAAAAAAATAAGGATATTTTGGGCTTTTTTAACACATCTTATAGATTTTTAGATGCAGGTAAAATAATCTTAAATTAATTTTGGCACAAATTTATACAAAACAACAAAGTAGTCGCGAGGGTACTTTATTAATTAAAATGACTTTGATTATTTGTTTGTTTTTGTCGTGTTGTATTCGGTTCGGTTCTTTATATTCAAAAATACATGTGTTTTTATCGTTGCCTTTTTGCAGCTCATTAAAAATTGTCGCCAACTTTTGCACCTGTCGCGTCGCTTGCCACCTTCAAAATTTTTACTGACAATGCGGCCAAGTGACAACTACAAAAACACACACATACACTCGCATACACTGAATTGAAATTGAAATTGAAAGTGTCAGAGTCGCTTGTTTTTGGTTGCTATTGTAAATTTGTAGACATCTTTCGCCTGCCTATTGCCATCGCCATCGCACTTTTTAATTTAGTTTAACATTTTCATAATATGCGTAAATGTGCGTGCGTGCGTGTGTGTGTGTGTGTGTGTGTATTTTCGTTTTGTATTTATTTTTATGCGTGCTTTCGCATTACTTGTGCACATTTCGTACACGCATTTTTTGTGGTTATTAATTTGACCCAATTTCGCTGACAGCTGAAAAGTCGGCAAATATTGTGGATGGCCAACACTTTTGGGCTATCTTTAACAGCTAGTTGGATTGGCATTTAGCATGCAAAGGTGCTTATACCCTGAAGTGACTTTGTAGCGGGTAGCGATAGTTTATAAAGGAATCTGAATGTTCTTACAGATAAAGATACTTTTTATAAGTTTTCTAAAATCACACATTTACTAAAAACAATAGACGATTGCAAATATATTTTAAAATTCAAATTTTAACTGTTCAAGTATATTTATTCACATACATAAATATTACTATTATTACTATTTGCGGTCCAAAATAAGTTGCTTGGATATATTGATATATATATTTTACGCACTTTTAATATATTTTAACACATTCTGAAAGTCCGTTGAAAAATTACATAAGGTACAGGGTATGCGAACGCTAGTTAATTTAATAATCACATATTCAACAATTGTTGAATTTTGGCTTTTCAATGCGTTTTGTGTAAAATGCTGTAATATTGCAGCATTTCGTCAGTCAAGAGTCATTTCAAGGCATTGGGTAATTTGTCAAACGAGGCCCACTGCAGAGGCAGCTTCATTATCCGAACGACAGTTTTGTGACAGTTGCTGTGACAGCACTTTCCGCATTATTAGCTAGCGTGATGATCAGAGAGAGAGAGAGGGAGAGAGGGAGACAGCTAAAAGATGCCACATTGCAGTAGGAGCGAATGCTGCACAATTCGCGAGAGATGAAAGTACTCCAAATGCAAGCCAGCTGTTAATTCTGTCAATTATGCCATGTGTCAATTGTGAGCTGTTTGTCAATTGTTGTTAAGCACGGGCGAGAATGATGCGCCAATAATTTATTTTAATTAGTATGTCAAGCGAGCATATAGATAGAGATAGTGAGATTCTAGATTCGCATATTGCGCATACGCCACGTAACGTGGCCAAGACAAAGGCAGAAGTCTGGCTGTAATTTATCATTCGGCTAGTGCATAAAGTCTGCATGTCTGCACCAATTACAAATTAAATACATCAGCTAGCCAAAAAGCCAGAAAACACAAAAGACGCCACAAAATTAACTTGTCCCAAGCGACTAAGTGCCGGACTTGGCACCCGGCAGTCGGCGTGCTCAACCTGTCGCCTCGCACGGGACCCCGCCCACAGCCCCCGCCCCGGCCAGGGGGCATGCAATATTTTGCTTGACAGAACGAGTGCAGAAAGCGAAGGCGTTGCCGTTGCATGCCCAAAAAGGCGGCGCGTCTGCCTTCGGCGCCTGCCCCACCCGGCTCCACGGCCTGGCTGTAAAATGGTTTTCTGTAAATAATCGTATTTTCGTCAAATGCAAAACATGCTGGCCATTTAATTGGGTTCCACGCTGGAGCCCACGCACTTAGAGATAGAAATGAAAAGCTGCCTCTCATAAAAATGCGCAAATTATGTCTTATTAAGTGTGAAGAGGCCGGCCCCCAGTCCGAGCCACTTGGCTGCATTTGTCATTAGCATTTTGCCTGTCGCTGCAAATTATGCAAAAAGGCAATTCCAAAATATTAAAAAATAACCAAATTAAAAATAACAACAAAGTCTTGGCCCAAAGCGCAGCATTTGTAAAAATACATGTATATATATTATTTGTGTGAATATCTATATATACATGTGTATTTGGGGTCTGTCAGTTCGGATGGCTTCCAGTTTCGTTTCCAGCCCGAAACATTTGCTCGTTAATTGCACCGGAAGTGCCGTCATCAAAATTTGTTTTATTTTATTAAATTTTATTTTTGTTGAACGCCATGCAGTATGAATATTATTATTATTATTTTTATTTTTTTTATTTGTATTTAGTTTGTTTTTTATGTGCGCACATTTATTTTATTTGTTGTTAATGCTTTTTGCGCTGGCCAATTAAATTGCGGCGACTGCTGTTGTGTGTGGTCAAGAAATCAGATAAACAAATTTGAATATTACTTTATGCCCTGACTTTCGCATATAAATCTTTCACGCCCATGAATCACAATGCAATGCCTGCTTCTTCTTCGTAGTGCCCCAACCCATGTATATATATATATATATATATGAATACCAGTATTTAGATGCTCACGCATTCCCCGACAACTTTGCATAATCCTCGAGCTTGTCAACTTAACGCTGGGCCCCAGACTGGGCGTGTTGTGTTGCCCGCTGCCTGCGTCTGGACACTTTCGTATCTAAATTAATTGAGTCATGCCAGACACCACACACACACACACACATATATATAGTTTTATATACATATAGTTCGTCCCCGCCATGAGTCAGTGAAGCCAAAATTGCTGCGCATCGGTAAGCCACCTTACAAGCTGGCAATTTATATTGCCGCGTGGCTGTAAGCTGCAACTGCAGCTTGTGGCAGTGATGCGGCAACGCCAGCCAACAATGTGAAAATGTGGCAAATATGCAAGCTGGCATATCAAAACAACGCCCGTCGAGCAACCGCAGCCTCAAGTCGACTTCTGCCGTTGTCAACTCAACGCGGCACGTGCAACGGTGCGGGGCATCCACTTGAAGATGCCGTTGCAAGTAGCTTAGCAACGGGCGGTACCTGGGCAGAAGGGTGTAACGAGGCGGCTGTGCTGTCAGAGAAAGCTACTGCGTTTGCTTTGCTCAAATATAACTATTTTAATTTATTAAGATTTGTATGTTTATTTTATAAATTATCAGGATAAAACTCAGCGCAATAAGTTAGGTTCAATAAATATAGTCTTAATAAAGCACCTTTTTTAAAGCCCATATATATTATATGCGAATTCTTATATTCATGCAGAAAAAATAAAGTTTAGCTCAGCAGAGTACACGATAGATTTTTTAGATTGATCAAAGTAGGAATGACCGATTGATTTTATATACATTTCATAAATATCATTCGATTTTAATTCGTGGGTGTACTGTGCTGGGACAATCAAGACCTTTTTTACAGTCTACTGATCCTTAAATTCTACTTTTAATTCTAACTCCTAAACTTATTGTTGTGGGACCTTTAAATTTTTCCCTGACTAAAGCATTGTACTTCCCAAAAATTATACAAAAATTATTAATTTATTTTTTGTCAATTTAAAAATTTTTATTATTCTATTATATCTACAAAAATTTATTTATTATTATTATTATTTTGTGTGAACTACTTTAACAACCAACGAATTTTCCTTAGTTTAAAGAAAAAATATATGTATGTATATTCTATATTCAAAGCTTTCAATTAAATAAAAATCTGACACAAACCATAGGCAAACTAATTTAATTTGGCATATTCATTTTACCCATGAATACACAGAAACCCAAACCAATCAAAATTAAGAATAAGCATTAAAATTCAAAACATATTGACCTTAACGAGCCCAACATACAAATTTGCAAATTAGAAAAGGAAATAAAATCAAAACCGAATAGAAACGAATCAAGAAATTAACCGCCATACTTTGAATTTGTAGTAAGCGTAATTAATGCGTCTGTAACAACAATAAATTAGCAATAACATTTTTTTCAAGGCTAGCTTCAAGCTCAACGCTGTCGGTGAATTTCTTGTAAACCCAAAGCAAATTCCAAATGCAAAACAAATTTCAAATACAAAACAAATTGAAAAACGAATTTCGCATGCGTAAAACTGAGACCAACAACAACAACAATAACAACAACAACAGCAGCAGCAGCAACTGTAAAATGGGCCTGCCAACCTATTAGGTATTCAAATGCTTACAACGCGAACAACTTGTGACTGTATAGCATTGCGGGCGGCAGTTGTTAAGCTAGGGACAAGTTGGGGCTCGGCGGGGCCGACTGGGGGTCGAGGGGGAGTTGGATTGTCGGTCTCGACGAACGCCCTTTACCTTGCTGACACACATTTTATGCTAAATAGCCGACGGCATAACAGACGGGTAATGAAGTGGTTGTCGTTGTTGTTGTTGCTGTCGTTGCTGCTGCTGTGGTTGTTGTCGGCTCCATTTGTGCTGGTTATGTCAGTGGGTCTAGTGGATCCGTTGTCTTCGACCCACTAATTTGGCAATAATCTAAACGTTGTATAGTTGTTGTACTTTTTTGGTGTTGTTAACCTTCAAACAACGCCTGCAACAACAACCAAGTACTTTTACATGTGAGCTGAACAACAACAACACAAATTGAGGCGAAGGTATAGGCATTATATTAAATTAAATGGAAATATTTCATATTTTTATCTGGTCAAAATTCTGACATCAGGATTTAAAGAATATTTACATTACATTACATTATATTATACTTTATTATATTATATAATTTTTGGCTGTTAGGTTCAAAAAGTAGTAACACAATTCTTAAAGATCTTATAAAACATATAGATATATGTTCGCATCAGAAACCTTCTATGAAACCTTAAGTGGGTTAAAGGTTACAAAAATTATGGGCACAAAAAAATGCTGAATTACTCGCACTATAAAATATAAAAAATAATTAGAACAAGTTGCCGACAAAAAAAAAAACAATATTTACGAAAAAGACAACAGTAACAATTTTTATATATTTTTTTATATATACATTTCACTTTCCGCTTTAATGTAAATAATTCTTTTTGTGCCAAGTTAAAAATCGCTTACAAGCGCCAACAAACTTGGCCCAAAATACAACAAAAAATTAATAATATTTTCTGCTGATTTGTTCAAACAAAAAGCCGCAAAAAAAGAAAGACAACAACAGTAAAAAACTCTTCAGCTTTTGTCGACGCAGCTGGGCCAAGTTGGGGAGCTCTCGGCTTACAATGTTGGCGCCAACGTCGGCGGGGAGACAACCCCTGGCGAAGGTCTACGCAAGCGCCAGCTACCACAGCAGAAAATGCAAATCAAAAAGCAATTCAAAAATATATTTTACTTAACAATGCTTTACAACAACAGCTAGCCACTAAAGTGCTGTAATGTGCCGCTTAGCTGGCCATAAACGGCCGAAAATTTGTTCAACAAATTTTTTGGCCAACGGCGCTTTACGACTTTTTGTTTGTTTGTATTGCATGATTATGACTTGGCAGAAGACCTAGGATTGGTAGCAAAAGTACAGTTGGCACTCAATGAAATAGACAAATATACAAATTGTTTAGACTTTTGTTGGCTTAAATACACACTGTTATCTCTGCCCAGATTATAGTAATGTCATGCACATAATTTTAAGCATATTTTAAACAGCTGTAATTTACCATTTTTTAAAAATTGTTTAACAGTATTTTATTTTAGTTTTTGTTTGGCAAACAAGTTTTTTTTCTGCTTTATTCCGCGCAAAAGGCCAGCGGAGCGTGCAGCTTGGCTAAGATGACGACTTCCACTTTGGTTCCCGAACTAGTCGTAGTCGCCCCTTGGCTCGGTTACCGGATTGCCATTTGGCAAATTCTGCTGCGTTTTGGCCGCGTTGCATGCGCGTGTTCTAATGCGAAATTAATTCAGCATGTTTTTTATTCGTCTTTTATTTTATTTTCTTCTGTTTTATGTAATTTTTGTTGCTGGCTGGCAAATTAAAATCTACAAAATGAAAAACAACCACATATATATATACACACAAAAATTCTAAAGCTAATTTTACTACAAGTTAGTTAGTCGCAGCTGCTGTTGGCTGCTGGTGCAGCTAACTGGTTTTTGTCTTAGCCAAATATGGTGTTTCTTTTTTGAGGTTTATGTCTTGTTATGCGCTCTGTTGTCGTTAATGAACGAAGGTCAGTTTTATGCCGGTTTACTTTTTGCTCAACACTTTAAAACATATTTTAAATGCCTTTAGCTTTTTTTGCAATTTGGTTATGGCATTATAATGTGTTATATTTAAATCAAAATGGTTCTTTTTTATATGACAAAGCTATATACAAAAAGGGATTATTAAAACGAATAATAATACTTATTAGTAATTGGACAAATTTTTGTATTTTTGAGGTATTAAGCTAGCTATGAATTATATTTAAAACGCTTAAGCTCAGGTTTTGAATGGTTTCGGCAATAAATTTAAATCGAATCGATTGAAATATGTTTTTTAAACCATTTTAATATCGTTGCTATTGAAACATCCAACTATATTATATATACATATAACTTTTATAACCAGGTTTTCTTTAAACAAAAAACAGGGGGAATATGAAACATTGAAATTTGTATGTACTTAAACCTATATATTACAATTTAAATGACATGCTGAAATACTGATTTATTTAAATTATATATTCAATTCGTTTTACAAATATTTTTTAATTTACCAAAATTGCTGCCATAAATCAAATGTGTGTCTATCGATATATTGCTCATAGTCCATTATGTTCAACTGAAATTGTTGCCTAATCTGATTAAACCGCTAAGTCAACTGTGTAAAGCGGCGATCAATCTTTAGTCCGTAGTCTTTATAAAGAATGCATAGCATAAGCCCATGCCGCTTAAAGAAGAAACCGCGATCCATCGTCGCCGCCCCCTTGAGATATGGATATGGGCAAGCTCAGAGCTGGGTGCAACTTGGCCAGCCGGGGGACCGCCCCTTTCCGTTGCGCGCCTCATGTGAAATGCAAACAGGCAATTAAATGGCGTTGCAAAAGGCGCAAAAGCTTGCAATGTGCCACAGTTGCAGTTGCAGTTCCAGTTGCACTTGCCCAGACCGAGCTGTGTGTGTGTGTGCTAGTGTGTGTGTGTTCTGTGCTGTGCTGCGCATGCGTCCAGTTTTTACAGTTTTATTAACTGCATTTTTATCTAGCTGCAGCCAAACAACTCGCAGCAAACTGCACGAACTGGCTCTCAAACTCGGCGCATTGAGCGGAAAAAACATAGCCCAGGTTGTTGTTGTTGTTGTTGTTGTGGTTGCTGTTCGTATCGCACGAAATACCCTTTTGGCCAAGAATTTGCTGGCTAAAAGGTACCACGAGGAGGAGGAAGCTGCTCAGCGGCCTCAATGCCGCCTTGTTGCCGCGCACTTGCCGCAAACCCGTTTCTAACTGTTCACGGCGGCGGCCAGTTGGGGCAAGTGCAACGGCAGCAGCAGCTCCAGTCCGTTTGAATCTTTTGGCTTATTACTTATAGAATTTATTTGGCCCACAACAAGCCAGGTACCAACAACAAAAAAAAGAAAAAAGCACGACCGACTTGTAGAAAAAAATAAAATAATGATAACTGCTGAATCGTAAAAAAAGGTTGTGCATTTTTTATAACTACTGGCATTTGGCAATGCCCAGGAGCAGCAGCGGAAATTGTTTGTCCTACAAAAAAAAGATGTATATATGTACAGTATATATACGTATATATACAAAAAAAACAGCAGGAGACTGCGGCTGTTTGTTATTTGTTCTCGTTGCTTGTCGTAATAGAGATAGTGCTGCCAGGCACGGGCTGCTTTCCTTATAGGGGCAATCAGCCATCGACAACTTGGCTCTAATTCAGGTTGCAGCTACTGCTGCTGCTGCTGCTGCTGCTGCAGTTGCAGTTGCAGTTACCGTTGCAATTGCATATTTACCAAGGTATGTCAACGATTTCCTTTTAATAATTTGCCTCGCGAGACAGGTTTTGATTTTCGTTAGTCGTTAGCTCGTTGACTGATGTGAAAAACAATAAAGCTTTTCACTTTGCCAATTAATTAATTAAGCAAGCAGCTGCTTAGCCACAGTCCGCTGCCCGCACATGTGCATAGATTTAAATGTATCTCTATCTCGAGCAACAACTGAGGAGCAGGCAAAGAGCCGCGCTACCGTAGCATTCAAAAGTCAATATTGAAACGGGGCAGGCAAACAGCCAGTCATGCCGTGTCACAGGCACTTGGCCAGCACACAGCGCACACACTCGCATACACGCACACTCACTCGTAAACCCTTTGGGCCTGTACACCTTGGTAGTTGACTTTTGGCACTTAGTGTTTGCTCTTCGGCCGTTTTGGGGCAGCAATTGTTCACAGCTTGCGGAATTTCACACGGCAATTTTGTGACGTCACTTATATTTAATTATGCTAATTTGTAATATGCTAAAATTAAAAAAACACCATTTGAAATTTTGCCATTAAGCTAATGCTTTATTTAAATAAAATCAGAAAATACACTTTATGTTTTACCAATAACCTTCTGAAATAAACAAATATGATTAAAAAAAAGATGGAACTGTGCAAAGTTACTTCCTGATCATGAATTTATAGGATTAGAAACGTCTCCTCTATCCATTTTGTGGCTTTCACTTCGTTTCCTATTTTTTTGATCAATTTGATCAAACATTTTTAATTGCAATTAATCAGAGCAAAGACTCTTCAATATGATAAAGATAAATGCCAAAGTGTTTGATTTTGATTTTGATTATTACTCATTAAATTTCTTTTAAATCAAGTATATAGAGCAATTAATCAAACTGATCAGCTACATTCATTTGCTTAGCCACCTAATATTGCAATTCATTGAAAAATAAGAAATAAAAAACAAAAGAGAACGTTGGAGTCGGGTGTTACCGACTGCGCAATACTCGCCCTTTTTTATTAATATAGATATTTTTGAAAATGATCGATTCTTGTAATTTCCGAAAATGGCCGAAATCTTTTGCTCGATCTTTACAAAAGGTGAGCAGATGAGATAGAGAAAATAGTTCTTAACCACGTCCACAGTGGGCTAGCCAAAAATCTTAACGACTATCTGACGCGGCTATACGCGGGTATATCTTCAAAGTTTGAAGCCTCTAGCTTCATTACCGCAGAAAAAATTGAGTTTATATAGAACTGAATGGATAAGTCTGAATACTCCGGACATTGCAATTGCAATGCGGCCGGAACGGAATTCGCGCAGCTTTTTATGGCATTTAAAGTTGGCCATGGGTTTGGGCCAAGCTGCTTAATTCACGCGACTTTAGCCTGGACTTGACACTTGGCCTGTAATTAGGTATATCGAGGTGTCAATCATTTGTGAGTTCTCGGGTATGACTTAGCCTGAAAGAGTGTTTTCGGACTATAAGAACTGTTAACTTTAAGATATATGAAAATGAAATAATCTTAGAAGCTGCTTCATGGTTTTCACTTAAGCTCTAAAATAATTTATACCAATCTACACATAATATATATAAAGATAAGTCTATTATTGTACAGTACGAAGGGAGCAATAACATATACATATAGCATATTTTCAAGCTTCAAAATTGCAAACATCTCAAATAGTTTATAAGAATTTAAAAAAAATTTGTTTTTCCAACTTTAATACATTATTTTATAGATTATAAATATTTATTTTTGCATTCATAGCCTAGCCTTAACAATGCTTTATTATCCCAAATCAACATAAACATTTACTCTCATATAGAACTTAAATTACTTAAACCTATCGGCCAGGTTCATTTGCTGTACTATGGTCATAACGCTGAACGCAAACTTGGCCATCTGCAAACCCAAATCTATTATTAGAAATTCAAAATTTATACATTTTTACACACCTTTATATTGCTGCCCAACGAAATGGGAAAGATGCCGCCGGCTATGAACAATATAGATTCTGAACATGTTGCATAAAAATCTTGAGTGAAGATTTGTATTTTTTGTCAGCATCCAACCAGTTCGATTGGGCCAATAAATTGGCCAAATCCGTGCAATCATCGACGAGCATATCGCAAAAATAACAAAACGGAAAAGACTCCACAAGAACGGCGGCGACGAATAAGGCCGAAGACAAGCCTCGAAAAAAATCAGAGAAATACAAAACGTTGATCAAAGTCAGGCCCAAAACGACGCCAATTAGCAGAAACTGTATGAAAATTGTACGCGTCATAACTGGCCGCATTATGTCACAGCCGCTGTTAAAAACAGGGTATAAATAGCCGAAAATAGCTGAATTATGTATATGAGACTTACTGCAGAATCGTTTTGTGGTAGGTTATGCAGCTGACAAGCTCGTCGTAGTTCTCATCCTCAGTCTTGAGGGGATTGGAGCGCAGGCTGCGTATGTGATCCTTGAGCACATCGATGTGAGCTCGAAAAATATGCACGAACATAATGGTATATGTGTCCAAAACAAGTATTACAGATGCCGTCAAGAACATAACGATAAACTCAAACGTCGACTGCAGCCACAAACTGCCAGCTCCGTTGCGCCAATCAAAGAACGGATTGTACGTTAGACAGGGCGGCTGGCTATTCGCCACGCCCGCTATTAAATCCGACACCGTACTAGCAAATAGAGCTTGCTAAAAAACAGAAATATGTTGTTGGAGCCAGCCACAGCAATGTGTATCTTTCGGATATCGCTGTCGCTGCGCAACCGCTCGTCCAGGCTATCGAGAACCGATCTCGTCTCATGCAGACGCCCAAGGAAAACTATCATTGTGATGCTCTTAATGGATGCGCCGAATACGTTGCAGAACATTTGAAGAACGTTTAAAAATTCACCGGTGTAAAGCGCTTGGAGTCGAAAATAAGGCTGAGCATCAGGCTAGTTGGTAGATAAACCGTTGCGAAAGTGAATACGAAGCAGGTCCAGCAGAGGTACAGATAACGGCGTATGCCCTGCTTGGGCGGACTCCAGCCAACGAACATCATAACGCGATACAAATAGGTGCAACTCTCCCGGGAACGTATACGCACCGAAAGCGGCGCCGGATGAATAAGTCTGAATACTCCGGACATTGCAAATGCGACTGCGGGCGAACGGAATTCGCGCAGCTTTTTATGGCATTTAAAGTTGGCCATGGGTTTGGGCCAGCTGCTTAATTCACAAGCCTGGACTTGACACTTGGCCTGTAATTAGGTATATCGAGGTGTCAATCATTTGTGAGTTCTGGTACGACTTAGCCTGAAAGAGTGTTTTCGGACTTTAAGAACTGTTAACTTTAAGATATATGAAAATGAAATAATCTTAGAAGCTGCTTCATGGTTTTCACTGAAGCACCAAAAAATAATTGAAACTAATCTATATATTATACAAGGGACCCGACAGACGTTGTCCTGTCTACACGTCTTTAATCTGAAAATTTCAAACTTTTTTAAAAAGCTAAACCATTCTGGACCATTTTGATGAAAATTATTATTCAAATGTTGTGACAATATCTAACGTCATTACATGTAAATTTATTACAATTAGACTAATCGATAGCGTGTGAGTATGTGTAATGAAATCTTCAACTTGTTTTAATTCCGAGTACGCCGACCAATGTTTTTTGCTCTTCCACGAAGACGTGGCATTTTTCTGTATAAGGAAAATACTGTAAAATAATACATAACGAAAATGAGTGATTTATTAAAGATGAAATTTTAAGTAATAAACTGAAAAGATTTATTGTAACAAATTTTAGATAAAAAAACGCGTAATTTTATGTTTTTTCTATTCAATATTTCAAATAAGGAATAATTTTTAATAAAACCAATTGAAAAAATTCATTAGGAAATTAATAAGCTACTATCTGCGTCATTAATTTTTGACTTTTAATTTTTTGAGATTTAATGAAAAATAAAAATCCATCTGAATAAAATCGGTATAATAAAATGTAGATGGATAAAAAAATTTACAAAAATATATGAATTTATAAGCAAGAAGCATAAAATAAAATATTCAATGTCAAAATCTGTATCGATGAAAAATCTGTCCAAACAAAAATTCGTGTAAATAAAGAGGCAAATATAAAAAGTAAATAGATAGAAGACAATAAAATACAACAATTAAATAAAAGTATAATTATGTAGATAACCTATATAGAATTTCCATGTATTGTTTATGAAATTATACTTTAATTTTATGGATTTTTATTTATTCACGTTTTATATTTGCCTCTTTATTAACACTGAGTTTTATTTGGATGGATTTTTTTATCGACACAGATTTCAAAATATCGAATATTTTATTTTATGCTTTTTTACTTTATTCATATATTTTTTTATTCATTTATATTCAATTATTTAAATTTTATTTGCATACTATTTTATTTTCCCTTAAATCTCTCTCGAAACAGTCATAAATTAATGACGCCGATAGTACACAAATAAATTTGTAGGTTAGGTTAGTTATTAACTAACGCACGTGTAAATTTGATAAAAAAAATATAAGAAATATACTCACTTCGATTCTGCACTAAATTCGCAAAATGTATAGTTTTTTAGGCACACTTCAAAACTCTTCTCAAAACACTCAGTACCTTTTAATTTAATATTTGATCCAGCACATGGTCTACAATAACACAATGATAACAAAACATTTTTTTAATTTGATCGCAGCGCTAACTGTCGGGACGGACTAAAATTAAAATTCGAATATTATTTAAAATTTGACACTGCGATGGTAGCGCCGTCTGTCGGATCCAATGTAAAACATTCCAAAATCAACAACTACTAATAAATTAAAAAATAATTTAAAAAAACATTGTCCAGCGGACAAAATTGTGAATCTAAACCATTCTCAGATCCCCTTGAACACACACAAAAAATTTCATCAAAATCGGTCCAGTCGTTTAAGAGAAGTTCAGTGACATACACACTCACAGAAGAATTATATATATTAAGATATATATAAAAAGTAATATGTTCTTGTACAGTACAAAGGCCGCAATAATATATACATATAGCATATTTTCAAGCTTCAAAATTTTGCAAACATGTCTCAAATAGTTTATACGAATTTAAAAAATGTTGGTTTTTCCAACTTTAATACATTATTTTATAGATTATAAATATTTATTTTTGCATTCATAGCCTAACCTTAACAAGGCTTTATTATCCCAAATTCACATAAAATTTACGGTTATATAGAACTTAAATTACTTAAACCTATCGGCCAGGTTCATTTGCTGTACTATGGTCATAACGCTGAACGCAAACTTGGCCATCTGCAAACCCAAATCTATTATTAGAAATTCAAAATTGTATATAAGTTTTTACACACCTTAATATTGCTGCCCAACGAAATGGGAAAGATGCCGCCGGCAATGAACAATATAGGATTCTGAACATGTTGCATAAAAATCTTGAGTGAAGATTTGTATTTTTTGTCAGCATCCAACCAGTTCGATTGGGCCAATAAATTGGCCAAATCCGTGCAATCATCGACGAGCATATCGCAAAAATAACAAAACGGAAAAGACTCCACAAGAACGGCGGCGACGAATAAGGCCGAAGACAAGCCTCGAAAAAAATCAGAGAAATACAAAACGTTGATCAAAGTCAGGCCCAAAACGACGCCAATTAGCAGAAACTGTATGAAAATTGTACGCGTCATAACTGGCCGCATTATGTCACAGCCGCTGTTAAAAACAGGGTATAAATAGCCGAAAATAGCTGAATTATGTATATGAGACTTACTGCAGAATCGTTTTGTGGTAGGTTATGCAGCTGACAAGCTCGTCGTAGTTCTCAGCCTCAGTCTTGAGGGGATCGGAGCGCAGGCTGCGTATGTGATCCTTGAGCACATCGATGTGAGCTCGAAAAATATGCACGAACATAATGGTATATGTGTCCAAAACAAGTATTACAGATGCCGTCAAGAACATAACGATAAACTCAAACGTCGACTGCAGCCACAAGCTGCCAGCTCCGTTGCGCCAATCAAAGAACGGATTGTACATTAGCCAGGGCGGCTGGTTGTTCGCCACGCCCGCTATTAAATCCGACACCGTATAGCCCAAATAGAGCTTGCTAAAAAACAGAAATATGTTGTTGGAGCCAGCCACAGCAATGTGTATCTTTCGGATATCGCTGTCGCTGCGCAACCGCTCGTCCAGGCTATCGAGAACCGATCTCGTCTCATGCAGACGCCCAAGGAAAACTATCATTGTGATGCTCTTAATGGATGCGCCGAATACGTTGCAGAACATTTGAAGAACGTTTAAAAATTCGCCAGGTGTAAAGCGCTTGGAGTCGAAAATAAGGCTGAGCATCAGGCTAGTTGGTAGATAAACCGTTGCGAAAGTGAATACGAAGCAGGTCCAGCAGAGGTACAGATAACGGCGTATGCCCTGCTTGGGCGGACTCCAGCCAACGAACATCATAACGCGATACAAATAGGTGCAACTCTCCCGGGAACGTATACGCACCGAAAGCGGCGCCGGATGAATAAGTCTGAATACTCCGGACATTGCAAATGCGACTGCGGACAGAACGGCGAGCACTTGGCCTTTATACGAGGTGCCGACATAGCGCTTCGTGAATAAATACCAATGGGATTTCCCCAGCTGTCTCTTACTGTCCTGCTGTAGGTGTTCATCACAGAATTCCCTGGGCCTGTAATTAAAGAAAAGCTGTGTTTTGGCTGTCACTCAAATGCGACAATTTTTAAATTGCCAGAAACGAAGGTTGCAAAATATAATAATAATAGGAAACATAAAAAAAACTGCATAGAATACATAGTAGGTTTTAGTAGTATAATATTTACTTAAATGAAGTGTTACGTTTTTTTTAAATAATTATTAAATTAAATATTGCAGACAGATTACTGAGGGTCTGATAAATCGATTAAATCTATATATATTGAGGGCGGGTAAGACGCGAACATCCATGTCTAAATTTTAGAGCTAGTCATCAAATTTGGCAGAAAATTGTCTGATGTAAAGATCCCACTCCTGTCTCCACAACTTTAAAAAGCCACATTTTTCCAAAATAACAATAATAATTGAGAACGTTTTCGAATGTTTAAGCTGTCATTATACTGTGTCGGTTACACCCGCTTGCAACTTTTTATTTCCTTTAGAAATCCTGAAAATTTTCAAAGCTAAATATTATTTTTAGCAAAGCCGTATTGCTGAAACCTGATATATATCATACAACCTATGATTTTACTATTATTCCACCCTAGAGAAAATAGTTAAAACAAAAAAAAGTTTTTGAAATGTATAAGCTTCATGTAAATTTAATATGAGCTTAAAAACATTTACAATATATGTTTAATTTATAAGATCTCTCAAGCTTATTTAAACCGATCAGCCAGATTCATTTGCTGCACAATGGTCATAACGGTGAACGCAAACTTGGCCACCTGTAAGTTTAATTCAATTTTATATAAATTTGCCTGACATACTTCAACCTACCTTAATATTGCTATTCATTGAGATGGGAAATATGCCGCCAGCAATGAAAACAATCGGATTTTGCACATGTTGCATGAAGATCCGCAAAGTGGACTTGTATCTGCGCTCAGCGTCGATCCAATGCGAATGGGCCAGCAAGGAAGATAGTTCCTCGCTATCCGCGAAGAGCATATCGCAGACATAGCAGAAAGGAAAAGTCTGCAGCATAATACCTCCAAGAAATAGAAGCGCGCAAATAGCACGTGAAAAGCCAGAGAAGAACAAGACGTTGATCAAAGTAAGGCCCAGAACGGTGCCAATCAGTAGAAACTGCACGAAAATTGTGTGTGCATTGATTGGACGCATTAACTGACAGCATCTGGAGTGATAAGAAAGATAATGGCAGTGGTACTACTAAACAGACTTCGATGCGATCTTGCCTTAGTATCAGCTTGTAGTTTAGAATGCAGCCCACAAGTTCGTCGTAGTTCTCAGCCTCCGTCTTGAGGGGATCGCGACGCAGATCGAGAATGTGATCCTTGAGCACATTAATGTGAGCTCGAACCGTAAGCATAAATATAATGGGACATGTGTCCAAAATTAGTACCACGCTGACCATCAACAGCATATCCAGAAACTCAAGGATCGACTGCAAGCACAACCAGCCGAGTCCGCTGCGCCAATCGAAGAGCGGGTTGTACATTAACCAGGGCGGCTGACCGTTCAGCATGCCAGCCACAAATACGGACACCATATAGCTGAGGTAACAAAAGCCGAACACTAAGAACAGGTAGTTGGAATTAGCCACAGCCTTGCGGACTCGCCGCCGATCGGTGTCGGTTGTCAGACACTCGTCCAGGGTATCTAGCACCGATAGCAACTCGGTGAGACGCGCGAGTAGAGCTTGCATAATAACACTCTTTATGGATGCGCCCAGTGTGTTCAGGCCTAATTGGAGTGCGGTGAGCAACTCTCCGGGCGTTAAGCTCTTGAAGTCAATAACAATGCTGAGCATCAGAGCAACGGGCAGATAAATCGTGGCAAATGCAAAGACGAAGCACCTCCAAAATTGGTATAGATATCGCTTAATACGCTGCTCGGGTGGCATCCAGCCAACGAACCTCATCGTCCGGCGCATGTAGGTGCAACATGCCCTGGAACCTACGCGCACCGAAAGCGGAGCCGGATTTATGAGTCTGAATATCCCGGTCATTGCTGGTGTCACTGTGACCAGAATCAAATATGCTTAGCCTTTATACCAAATATTGAAAAAAATAAGTGAGAATGCTGCCGTCGGTTGTAATCGACCACACGATACTCTCTAAATAACATAGAACAGTCAAAAGTAGTCTAAGGAATTTTTGCAAACTGTCAGCTTCAATGCTCTATCTTCAATAACGCCGAAAAAAACTGTGCAAAACCGATATGCACAATAGGCACCACATGAACAGAGTACAACAAGTAGCCAAGTAGCGATTCGACCACGTGTTCATTTTGCTGCCAAGGGCGCCTGACACCCTTCAACTATAATTGGGATTCATAATAAATAAGCTCTAAGTGTCAATCATATTCACATCGACAACAATTATTTGTTTTGAGTGCATTTTTAAGTTGTCCTTTAAGTTGTAGTTTAAGAAAGTTGGCAGCACTTGTTTGCCAACGTTGCTAATGCTAAAAGCCATAGAAATTGCTGCTCCTGGCAGCTTTTGTATTTTAATAAAGATTGACAGCCCAATCAAAGTATATTGGTCGCCCCGCGGGGATCTTATACTATATTTAAGTGGGCTTCAGTTCCTGGTTGCAGTTGCTTGTCGCACTTTAAAATCGCTTGATGAATTGAGCTTGTTGCGTTGCATGTTGCTGCCTGATTGGCCACAGAAGCTGCTGGCCACAGTGCCTGCTGGCTGTACGACAACATAGAGTTGCCAGATTATTGTAATTTGCACACCATTAACACGCAACTTATAGTCTGGGCGTGGGCCCCGCACCTGGTACTGTAGTCTTAAGCTGCGCTGTAGTTAAAAAAACTGTTAAGTATATATAATCAATAATATATATATATATGTAATAGTTATAAGTAGCTCACAAATTTGCAAGCTGTGCCAAAATTAGTTGACAAATAAAAATAGATACACACATAAACAAACCTAATCTACAAAACTAGCATAAGAACGCATTGAAATTAATTAACATAATTAAAAAGAATTATTGAATGAAAACAATACATATTAACATATTAATGTAACTATTAAAAGATATGCATTAAACACATTAGCTGATTATAAATTATTATTTCCATAGTCTGTATTTATTTAAAATGCATTTTAATTTTTAGTCTCATTTATTGATCAAATTTTATTGCTGCACTTAACTAATATAAAATTTTTTCTATTTTTAGGTAAGTTCAACTTTGTAAATTGTCCACCAAGTATACATTAATCTAGAGAGGTATTTTAGCAGTTTGCAAATTCAAGACTTAAACAGGTAATTAAACAATTTGTTATGTATATTTTCATGTTAAACAGCTGAATTTTGGTATATCGCTGTTTATGAAATGAAACGTTGAAATTGTATAAAAATTTCATGCCAATAAATGGGCTTTGTTGGGCTTTAGTTTCTTAACATTTAAATATATTTAAAAGTCCGTTGAACTGCCAAATATATTTTGCTAGCTCACAAACTTGCCAAATTTTTTAACAGGAAGTTGAATTGGGGGACTTAATGTTCCTTTTAAAACAATATTAGAAAAATAAAAGTGAATAACCATAAAAATAGTTTTTATTAATTGACCCACAAATTGAATGGCAAAGATTATGTATTCATCAGATTCGAAGACATACAAGTAAAGCCCTCAGTTAACTGCGCGAGATATTTTTTGCTACATTTTTAACAGTCCGCTTTGTCGCGTTGACCGCAACAATAAAAGGCTAAAAACAACAGCAGCAAAAAGTGGCAAATAAAGCCACAAAAAAGTTGCCACAAGGGTAAAAAAACAAAAACCAAAACCAGCAACAACAAGAGCGCAACGTTTAAAGGAGGCGAGGGTGCGAACCACTTGGCGGCAGAAAAGTAAAAGCGCACAATTGTCGTAAAAAAAGCGCCGTAAATCGGACGCCTGTTTTGGCCACGCCCGGATCGTCATAATTGCTGTGCCAAATAATAGCCGTAATTTTGAATGCAATAAACTTTAATGCGCTCAGATAAATTTTCGTTTAAGCAAAATGATGTGAAGAGCGCTTTTGTGTCTTTGGGCTTTTGGGCTCTTGGGCTCCTGGCGCTGCAACGTTGCGTATGCGCAATATTTTAATGCGCTTGCATCTGCCTGCCCGTTGTCGCTTAAATGGCTGCAATTCTTTAACGACTTGTCATTTGCAAGCGCAAGTGGCGCGTGGGCAGCCATTGGCTAATAAAGCCATAAAGCACCCAGCTACAAATTAATTAAACAAATAAACAAGACAAGTCGCAGGCGGAGACGGAGACGGAAACGGAGTCTGCGGGCACATAACTGAGAACTATGCAAATCTCAGTTGAGTCGCATGATGTCAGCGCCCAAAAACAAAACAGCAGCCCCAAAAACCGACGAAGATACAAATGTATCTATACAATATGTATCTATGTATTGCATGCAGCATGTGGGCCGTGCAGTGCGCATCTGTCAGTTACTTTGGCCATGTTTGCGCGTCGCTGTCACCTGCTTTGCCGATGGCGGCTCTAATGGCCTTTAGCTGCCCACGATGCTGGCTGCCGCGCAGCCGACTGATCGCGTTATCTGTGCAACTTGTGGTTGCAAATGCGAGTGGCCAAAAAGACCGTAAGGCCAAGCATTAGTCATAAATGTGTCGTCCGCGCAGAGAAAACCTTTTTAAAATACCCTGTAGCTGTTGGAGTGGTCAAAAGGTGGGCTTAACTATAACTATCACATAAAATACACATATATATTCTTGATCAGGACAATAAGCTCAGATCCAGAGACTTCAATTTTGAAATTTAGTTTCTCGTTTGTCATATTTTTATATTCTTCGATAACATACAAAATGTATTAAAATAGATACATTTAAAAATCGAAGATTAGATCTAATATATATATTGAATATTTTACTTCTTCGTTGCTTTGCCTTGCCCTACGCCTATTTGATATAAAAATACTTTTTGACAGTCCTGATTTTTAGTTTATTTGAACATTTGAATATCTTATTTAAGCGGACAATATATAAAATAAAATAAAATACTTTTTGACAGTCCTGATTTTTAGTTTATTTGCACATTTGAATATCTTATTTAAGCGGACAATAAATACAGACATTTGTTAGAATATAATTATAATTATTATTATTAAAGTATTCAATATGGTTATAAACTATCAAGCTAACTATTTGAAATTAGCACTGGCTGCTATATCCTTCAGCTAAATTAAACTTAAATTCCAGCCTAGGATTCGCACCTGAATCCCCGTTGTGTAGAATATTTTTTTTCCTAATTTTTTGGTTAGGATAAATTGCAAAAAAAGTTATTTATTTGCTTGGTATACCTGTATACAAGGTATCTCCTAGTCGCGCACTCTGATTAAAGCACTCTTAGCTGCTTATATTTTCCTCTTTTTTTGGTAGCAAACACGCGTTGGCGTGCTTTTGGGTCAGGCGGCAGCTCCTTTTTGGCATTGTTCTGTCTTTGGCTTTGGCTTTGGCTCGTGATTCGTAATAAAGTCAAGGAGAACTTTGGGTGCCGGACCGGACAACCGGTTGTGGTGGCATGTCAGGGCGTGGGTGTGCCAGTTGTGCCCAATGTAGCCTTTTTGTTGTCGTTGTTGTTGTTGTTGTACAGCAGCCACAGCAGCCGCGACTCTTGTTGGCCCAAACCGCACTGACGGATTGCTTTCTAATGGCTGCCAAATGTAAGCCGCTGCCGCCTGACCCTTTGCATAGCTGCCTGGCCGGCGATTTGGCGTTGGCGTGACCACAGCGAGGCCAATAAAGAGCAGGAGGCACGAACATGCAGTAGTTGTTGTTGCCAGCTTGCATGAAAACGGTTAAATCGCCGCAGGCGCGTAACCTGTCTTAAGACCTTTTGCGCAAGTGCAAAAATTGGCCAAAGTGGCGACGACGACGACGACGACGGCAGCAGCATTTAACTGCGTCTCCGCCGTTCACGTCTGGGTCCGTAATGTATCTGTGCCGCGTTTGCCTGCCACATGGCCACTTTGCAGCCGCAGCATGCGATCGCCATATTTGGCCAAAATAAAATATATATATTTGCCTGCGTGTGTATGCCATGCACTGCATTTAGCCCGGCTGGCCATTTTGGCTAGCCAAAATACTATTGCATGCCACTTGACTTGCCGCCTTACTCGTATTTGGTTAGACGTCGCCCTAGGCCCCAGCTTGAGACACAGCCAGCGTTCACCCGGCCTCACCTCGGCTGGCCCAGACCCTGCCTAAGCCGGTTTCTTTTGCATGCGCGCTCATAAATCCCCAAGAATTCACATTTTGTCTGCTTGTTGTTGCTGTTGTTGTTGCTGTTGCTGCTGCGAATGTTGGTAATTCAAGCTCACATTTGACTTTTAACTTTGGGCCAACCAAAATGTGCAACGTGGCCAAAATCGGTGGCGGCCATTTTGGTCGTATGTGTGCCCAAATTGTTTACAATTTGGGCCAAGTCAGAGCTACGCATCGAAAAATCTCGTATACCTTTGTGATCTGGCATTTGTTGGGAAATAATTTTGATAAATGAAATAAATTAAAAAATGGAATTGGAATATATTAAAATTTATATTATTTAATTAAATTATATATATAATATATAATTATATAATTATATTTTAATTATAAACTGCAATTGACTTTTAGCTTGTTTAAAGTTCGCTTATCGATTAATTATCGATTAGCTGGTTAGGTCACTTAGTCAGGATAGTTAGGTAATTGAACAATAAGTATAAATGTAGGTTCGAAACCCAGGCTAATTTTCGGAAACTTCGCCAGCACGTTAAGCACCTAATAAGTTTGCTTGATATTCTGTAACTTTACCGTATACTTTATTTAATATTAAGAATCCATTGATTATTATTTGGCTTTCTTGTTAAAATAATGACATTTGAATTGTTCAAAAATTTGATATATTTTTATATAAATTAAAGTGGTTTATTGTGCGTGTAATATACATTAATATTATTTTACTTTTTTTCATTAAGGTTCTTTTTTCTTGTAAAAGATATTATAAGCAGATTTAAATGAGTTTATGGACATTTTAGTCATTATATACAACTTAATCCTGATTCACGAAAAAGCCTAAAAATTAACTATAATAGGTGTAAATTATACTTAAGCAAATTAAAAAATAAATATGTTTATGCTAAAATTAAAATTAAAATATTTAATTTAATTAAATTTTAAACATTTTTGCTATTGAGACTCTTAAAAGCAACACACAAAAATCAAAACAAATTTATATTGCGCGTCGTGCTGGGCCTATGGCTAAAAAAAGGTATATTAGGAAGCGCAACCAACCAAATCTAAACAAATCAAATTAAGGCCACACTTTAAGAATTAACGTGGCTTGTAAATATGTTTTTAACGGTGCTGAAGTAATACGCGACGTTAGAATCGCTGCAGCGTGCCACCAACAACAACAACAGCAACAGCAAAAATATAATATTTAATATATATAGAAATGTCTACATATATGAAAACAGTAAAGCAGCGATCCGGCGGCAACAAAAACAACAATAGGCAAAAACCAAAGCGAGCATATTATAAACAAACATAATCGCTGGCGCCACGACACGCTTCGTGGGTCAAAGCGGTTGCAGTTGCAGTTGCAAAAAAAACAGCAACAACAACAACTGGCAGCCACGACTGGCCAAAAGCTTAGTGGCAACAAAAACAATGAAGAGAAGGAAGAAAAAACATACGAAACCCAAACAGAAACAGAAACAGAAAAGAAAAGAAAAGAAGCAAGCTGCACATGCAACGTCAGCGCAAACAGAATCAGTGGCAGCAACGGCAAGGCTAAGGGTTACGCTCGGTGGCAAGGGGGCTGCCGGGGCGCTCTGTCATGCAGCCGGGCGGCACATTTCTTTTACAGCTTGCAGGCGCAAAGGCAGTTGGCAATCCATCAATAAAATGAGCCCAGGCGCGTGCAGAGAATCAGCCAGCCAGCCAATAGGCACTAGGGCCAAGAGCGTGGAAAAACGGGCGGGGTTTGGGGCAGGCCAACGTCTGGTGGCGTGGGGGCATGCAGCATATTATGGCTTGTGGGTTTTTCATGACTTTGGCTTGGCTGCACTTGGCTGCCTGCCGCCGTTTTCAACTCATGTGAGTGTTTTTTTTTTTGTTGTTTTTTGGGATACCCTGCGCACATAAAACACCTCGAGGAAGGGTATGAGCAATGTGTATAAAAGACAAATGGAAACAGCTCATAAAGTGGATATAAACTGGATCAGCATTAAATGTGCACGAATTGCACTTACTCAATGGGGTATATTGGTTTTCATATACCCTTTGATTTGAAAAAATAATTAAATTTAAAAGTATTTTATTAAAAATTATAATTAGTGGAATTAACTAAGTTAGTAAAAGTATGCTTGGAAGCTGCTTACAGGGTAACTTCTAGACGAGCTTTATGCCATCTGTGGCATAAATGAGTAGAAAAATGGAAACAGCTATTAAAGTGGATATATACTGGATCAGCCTTAAGTGTGCATTTAGAGTCTGCACGACTTAGCAGTTACTTAATGGGGCATATTGGCTGTCATGTACCCTTTAATTTGAAAAGTAATTAAATTTAAAATGATATATATAATAATTGGTTATATAATTAGGCAATTAAAGTATGCTTTACAGGGCATCACCTTGTCGAGCATTATGCCCTTTCATCTTGTTTACCCGGCTCTGTTGTAGCCGCTTATGCGTTCATTATTATTATTATTTTTTAGCAGACGTTTTTCTGTCGGTCGTCCCTTCACCTTCGCCGTTACGTTCGTCCGTCCTTGCGTCCGCCCCCTGCGTTGCCTCCGTGCACCTGCCGCTAATGTGGCGCACTCATTCAATCAGCGGCAACAAGCTACAACAACAACATCCAGCGCGCAATCAACGCGCGCATCAACGTTGCATATTTCACATAGCACGCTTCCCCATCCCCCACCTCACCCCCTGACAGTCACGCCCCTCGACTGCATATGCTCACTTGTTTTTCGTTCTTTCCGCACGTCTTTCGCACTGCTTTTTGCTGCTGCTGTTTGTTTGCTCATCTCATGCAGCCACTTAACGGGTTTTCAGTATGCACCACTCGCCAGTAAGCAGCCACAGTTAATTCCCGAGTAATTGGCTAAGCGATGCGCTTGCGTTCGGATTGTGGGCCGTCTGCCACAAATGGCCAGCCACATGACGCGGCAACAAGAAGAAACCTAATTGATATATCTGCTAATCGAAGGCTAATTATTAACAGGCACATTATTAAAGGGCAACATTATTCACAACAACAAAAATACTAGAAAAGGGGATGGATTAACAGAAAAATATTAATATAATTATTCCAAAAACATTACTTTTAGAGATTAAAATATTTAAATTCGTGTATCATTAAAGAATATATTAATCGTAAAAGTAAATATAATTTTTATTTAGATTAATTATTTATATTTTTTATTAATTATTAATTTTTTTAAATTTTTTATTCCCATAGAATAATTACAATCAATTTTTAGAAGTTTTCCGTGTGTTATAAAACATTTATAATTTTACAAATTTATGTAGTATGTCCACATTCTATTTGTTTGTTTTGTTTCTGTGTATTTTGGGCTTATCATGCCAATAATAATAGTAGTTAAAGGCAGTATATTTTTACAGATCTGCCATAAAACTGTTTAGATTCATACAAATAAGACTCAAGCCCAAATTAACAAACTCTTTAGTAATATATAATATGCACTAACACATTAAATTTATGTTACATAACAGTAAAGTGTGTTTAAATGTGTATTTTATGCTCTGCCAACTTCGTACCCTGTCCATATAGCAACAAATAGTTAATACCATCCATATAATTGAACAACTCTGGCACTTAATTGGGGCTGACTAAAGGGCGAGCATTGCCCTCAGTGCTGCCAAACACTCTCAGGTCGTTTAATGGCCATTTAGATATTGTCGACACGTGCTCGCCGCTGAGCCATTTTTGTGGCCATTTTCGGTAATTTAAGCCAAAGTGAACAACAACAAGAACAACGAAGTAATTGTACTGCAATTTGTAGCGCAATTGAATGAACGCTCTTTTGGCCTTATCTGTTGTACTTAAATATGGTTGTTGTTGTTGCTTTCGTTGTTGGCACGTGCCGGCACATCATCATTCATAAAGTGCAACGGAGATAGCAACAACAACAAGCACAAAAATAACAGCAACAGCGACCTGGGTGTGAAAGATGCAGCCAAAACAAACAAGAACAGCCAGCTATAAGATGAATAAGACTTGATTAGTTAAATATGCACGACCAGCCTATACCCTACAAATCGTCTTATTTTACTCTCTTTGTATTCTTTTAGTCTGCCTTAACTCATTTCTATAATCAACATTTTATAGTAACTAGTAACTTTTCCAAATCTTAACCGATTTTATTGATCGATGGCATTTTGACCTATTCATTATTCATTTATTCATTTTAAGATAGACAAATTTTTGATTTTTTATCCAAGGGTCCCCCCTTACTGATTTTGGAAAATTAAAAGTTTTTTAAACTTATAATCTCAAAATTTTATTTTTTAATCGTTTCTTGGTATTGAAATCAGTATTAAATGCCACTTTATAGAACTTTTTGAGGTGGTACCATTTTTTGCCAAACATCATGCAAAAATGTCCAAAAAATTGTTTCGAAAAATTCTTGGTATTGCAACTTGTATTGAATGCCACTTTAAGAACTTTTTAAGTTAGTCAAATTTTTTGTTAAAAATCATTTAAAATTTTACAAAAATGTTCACTTCTGAACTTTTCGAATCCAAAGTAAAAGCTTCTTTCAACGCCCAAAAAATTTGCAAATCTTAAGCGATTTTTCATGCCTCATAGCACTTAGGTCACGATTTGCCCTCGCGATTGATTTAAAATTAATTTGTGAATTTGTTTTGTTTGTTTTCGCTAAGTTCAGAGTATCTGCCAGTCGCGCAGTTTAGATTAAATGATAAAATTAGTTGGGCAAATATAAGCCAGGGGCACCAGGATCAAAAAGTAAAGCTAGCTCGGCTAATTGGCCTCCAACAGACTTTAATTGAGTGCAACAAGTTGCAGGCGGAAGCGAGCTGAGAAGTGTGAGAAGTGCAGCAAACGGCAAAACAGAGACGCCACCAACACCGTCAACATTACTCCGAGCGTGCCACAAGCGGCTGCAACATTTTCAACGCCACATTGTTGTTCGCTTTGTTGTTGTTGCAGCTGTCTGTCTGTCTGTCTGTCTGTCTGTCAAAGCAGACAGATTACCGGCACAACCGCTCAACCGCTGAACCGCTCACGACTGAAGGTCGCCTCGGCGGCGTAGTCATCATAACGAACATCGCCGGAGCAGCGAAGTAAACCGACTCACGTTTCGCTCATTTGCAGTTGCCCCTTTCACCCACCCGTCAGTTGGGCATTCACTCGCTCACTCACTCATTCATTCAGTTCGTCAATTCATCAATGCCGTACTCTCACCAACGCATTCGCTTCATTCAGCTGGCGCTGGCGGTCTTGGGGTCAAGGTAGTCGTCACTTGATAATCATTATGTATACGTCGTGTGGTACGAAACGAGAGCGCAGCTCATTTAATCTGGTTTAATCGACGGCGTTGCTTTAAGACCGTTTTCGTCGTTTCGCTTTCGCGTTAAATTGTGGGTCAATTTGCAGTTATTAGACTTTTGCAAAATCACAAATTTGATTCGTCGGCGGGCCCGCAGCTTTTGGGAAGATGCCCATAAAGGCGCACACAGAAAAATGCTATACCCTGTGCATATACAAAATGGGTGAATTGGGCATAAAGAATATTTGTAAATATTCATAAATATTATTTGCCTATATTTGGCTACAGGGTGTCTCCTAGTCGGGCACTCTCGACCAGACCACTCTTACTTTTTTTACAGCGCTCGTTGACGTTGTTTAATTTCACAGTTCAGTGCGTTACGCGGCTTAGACGCGCCCATCTGCCCGTACACATATCTGCGGCTGTATCTCTAGGTGTACCTAAATGTATCTGTATCTATATGTATGCATCTACATCTATAACTTTTTCGGTTTTTGTTCACTTTCACAATTTACAAGCCGCACGCAGCCATTTGGTTAGACAGCCGCCGACAGCCTCAATTTTGGTTTTTGCCAAACAAAAGGCAACAACAACAACAACCACACGATTCAATGCTGCTCGCTTTTGTTGGCCAAAAAGCAACCTTGGCTTTAAAACGGAAGTTCAGTGCGGCTTTAACTCAAGCTTTTGTTTTTGACATTGTTGTCGGCATGAATTCTATTTTGTTGGCTTGCCAATACATTACACGCATTTCCATTTCCGACTTTGGGCATATTAAAACAATATATACACTAACAAAGATTATATTTAGTTATATATCATGAATGCCAAATTATTTATATTTGCAATCTACCAAAGCTTTCAATATTTTACTTATATAGAAACTTCTTCATTGTTGGCAGTTTTTCTTTTTTGAAGTATTATTTCCAGTATTTCTATTAAACAAAAGATTCTCAATATCTTTAAATAACTGTGAGTAGGAAAATATTACTTATAGATAAGGTATCTACTTTGATCAGTTAATATTTTGAATACCACAAATTATATTATTAATAAAAAATTAATAAAAAAATAAGCCTATATTCTATAAACAATTAATCAAAATATTCGAAATTATCCTCTTTTCAGTTTCATAATAATTTGATATAAATGCCAGGAATTCTTTTTAATACAACAAACCCCAAACTAGATAGATAGCATTTTATGGCCTACGATAAAAAACGAATAATTTATCTTAACTTAAATTCCTTTGATTATTCTTTTATCCAGAGTATTTCAGCAACGATAAATCGTGGCAGCCGCTTATAATGATATGCATACGTTAATAAAATTACAATGACATGCTCTGACATATAGCTTTATTGCACTTATTTATGGTGTTTACTTTTTATTTATTACTATATTTTTTGCGCTATTTTTTTGCGCAAAATTGAAATGCTATAAAAGTCAATTACAGCTTTTTCTTCTTTATTTTTGTTCTTTTTTTATGAAGGCTGCAAAGAAAGGCCGACAAAAAAAACAGACCATAAATAATAAACGGTTTTCGTGTTGCCAATTGAATGCAATGATATTAAAGTCGATTTTCAGGCGCACAAACTTGCAGCAGGCACTGTTTGCCCGCAGCTTCGCCATTGCATTTCCCTCATTTTTCCGTCACTTGACTTGTCCAGAAATGGCAACTGTTTGTCGACAGTGGCTCAACCCCTGAGCCATTGTTGGTTACACGGATTTACAGCTATAAGACTCGCCTGCGCCACCGCCTCCTTTTGGCCAACTCTTAATTACGCCATAATTTCGCTGCCATGCGGCGCTGTCGCCAATCCGCGTCCGTTTCGCGCATTGTTTTTTAATTATTTGCCCAACTTTTGTGGAGTTGTAAAAGAAGCCGCCGCCGCCGCCGCTGCCGCCGCCGCTGCCGGGGCTGTTAATGAGCCAACATTGTTGTGTTAATTTGCCAGACCGGGCAAACGGTGCCGCACAGTGGGCGCCTCGCTTGGTTGGGTGGGTGGCCCGTCTGGGGCTTGGGGCCACCCATTTTGCAGTTATTAAATTGACATTCGAGCAGATGACGCGTTGATTGCAATTCCCGGCAGAAGGACATGTAATTTTTATGGTCGCCATTTTTTGCCGAAATTCAATTTGTCATTTAATTGATTTTAATGTGCACACTGCGCATTCCGCGATGATATTTGTTTCCCGGGGTTTTGCGTCGACAGTCAAAAATGCAAATCGGGTACGAAATCAAAATAAAATAAGAGCAACGCAGCTGATAATATTTTATGCATATTTTGTGGGCATTAAAAATTAAATTAAGCAAGCAAATGCATTTTGGTGCATTTTTATATATTTTATATATTTTATTTATGGCTTTTTACACAACGACGGCGCCCCGAGGGAAGCGCCGCGGCGCTCGGCCGCCTTGAAATATGCAACACAAGCGTATGTGGCCAACAATACACCCATATACAATATATTGTATGTGTGTGTGTGTGTGTGCGTGTTTGGGCACATTTATCGCACAGGCGATGTTGTAAAAACATTTTCAAAGCGCCGACGTCCCAAATGCATTGCCCTGTTAAATATACAGTGCCTGTTCTTATTTATGTAAATGTGGACTTCTAGTTGTTTTTTTTCTTTGGTGACCAGCAAAAATTTTACAATTTGTTTATTTTAATCGAAATAAGAGTAAAGTATCCCAATATATATATATATAAATAGTTGAGTGTTGTAAAATATACAACGCCCGCGGCAGAGCATTCAGCCATAAATGTTGAGTGTTTGTAAATGTTTGTTTTTCGGCAACTGTAAAATACTTGCCAATGTTGTAAGACCAAAAGCAATTGCCAATATAAATAAATTCGTTCACCGAATATATAGTTTTATTAAACATTTATTGCAAATGGATATAGAAATTGCTAAGACTACACTTTGTAGTTTTCAAAAACATTTAGTTTTATGTATGGGGGCAGATAACATAAATGCCGCCTAATTAAGTAGACCTGGGGCTGCAAACATTACATTCTTTAAATCAAGTTTATTTTGCACAATTTAATAAATCAAACTCTTAAATACATAGCCAAACATAGCCTTAAGTAACGTTTAATAGAGAAAGGTCAAGTTAAGAGTTGGTTTTTAGCCTACACAAAAATACTGTATAAATACACTTTAATATGCAACATATCCCAAATTGGGTTTAAAAATAGGGCGTGGCAATTCGATTGAAGCGATATATCTTCCTCAATTTCCCTAATGTTTCTGATTACAATCGGTGAGGAATTAAATAGAATATTTTTCGAGTTCGAATTTTATAGTTAAAAAATACCACACAATAAATCACAAATTTGTTACTTGAAAATTACATAGTCGAAAAACTAATAATTGAAATTTAAACGTGTTTATTACTGATTATTATATTTATTCATTAGCATTTAGGAATCGTTAAGGTTTTTAAAGTAGGTTGTGAAATTTTCGAGTAATACTGAAAAAAATCAATTGGGTTTTCGCAATATGAGGCCTAATGTATCAGAAAAACGTTGTTTGGCAAATTCTTCAATAAAAAATTAAACTTGTTACCTAGTGTTATTTATGAATTTGGTATAATTTATAGTTTTTGCATAAAAGCTAATGTTTATAAGCGGTTTATTGAAAGCTATTTCCTTGCACTTAATGTCATTTTAATATCCGCGTATTAATTATATTGTATATGCCTTGTAAATCAGGTAACACGAGGTACTAAACGTTAACTCTATACAACCAAGAATCGTCGGGCACAGGGCTATAAATCGCTTGGAGTCATTTCAGTACACAGTTATGGCCTCTTTTGCTGGCCAAATGAGCAGGGCTAAAATTAAATATTTATTGTAATTTATGTAGTGTGGTAGTGTGTGTGTGTGTGTGTGTGTGGGTTACATGGCCAAAATAAACAACGCCCGTGTTTGACAATAAATAATTGTGCTATGAGTTAATTACGAATTGCACTCGGCGCACATTTTGTTTAGCTTATTAGCGAATTGCATAAACTTTTGCGTTGCATGTGTGTGTGTGTGTGTGAGTGTGTGTGTGAGTTGGTGTGATACGTAGATTATTTGGCTGGCTGATTAGTTAGGCACACGCGAGTTGATTTGGCCAAATTGCTAGTGTAAATACGTCTCATAAATGAGTTTCATTCATTCATGGCTGCCCCACATACAAAGCAAGAGTATTAATAATTAAATTGAAATTAACAAAAAAAATTATTAAGAAACAAACTCAAAAGTAAGAGAAAAAAGAATTAAATGAGCGCGTTGAAATGCTGATATTTATAAAATATTTACGATAACATTTTCTTGCTGGCGCTTTATAAACAATTTCTTTTGACTTTTACAATACATATGCGAAGCAGTTGATTATATGCATTTATCGGCCGCTTATGTACTTACTACGTGCAACTTGAACGCGTAACGGTATCTACGCGCATTGTTTTTGCATTTTTCTGCGCGCTTTCCCATTCCAAGGCAGCTGATAAGGCATTACAGAAATTTAGCCGCCGCCCGCTCAGGTCGCCCACATGCCATTTACGGCGGACGTGAACTTTGTGCGCCAACTGTATCTGAAAAGCAAATATATATACATATATATATATATATGGCAAGATACGTATGGCTATATCTATAGCAGTTTCTCACGCTCACAATATGGCTTTTTTACAACAGGTAAAATGCCAGCAAGATTTGCCATTTTTGGGCGCCAGAAGGTTTTGTTGCCTGCGATTTTTGCGCTTACATGACAAGCGCCCGTTTGGGCCTTTTCGTTAGCATTTGTTGTTGTTGTTGTTGTTGTTGGGTTGCTTTTTGGCACGGCGCATGCGCCACACGCTTTGGGCGAGTGTGTCAAGGCGAATATGTAAGTCCGAGTACAGCTGGCGACCACTGTCAACGCTGCCAACGTCAAGTGACTGAGTTTTCAGCCTTTTATGGCCATTTTGTTTTGCTTTTCATATTTAGCGGGGCCCCAACTGGCCGAGAGTCAATCAACGGCACCAGCTCCTAATTATTGGGCGCTAATAGAGCTTAAATTAACTCTTGTGATTAACAGTCACGGCTAAGTTGGCGTCTCGTGATTGTGAGAAAAAAATATTATTATTAAATATTGTTTACTTTGAAGACAGTTAAAATCTAGTTCAAATTACAATAGATACATTATTAGTATACAAAAGTCGTCAACAATACGCTTTTATCAACGTTACAGCTTAAATTCCTCCGTAGCTTCAATTAACTCCTCAACTCCCTTAATTGTAAAATGTTGCACAACATTGGCCAGCTTCAGCCTGGTTGCTAGCAACAAAGCTGTGCTCTGCGTTCATTTGTAGTTGTCCTAATTCTCTCTCACAAAAAAAAACGCAGGCGCAGCGACAGCGTCACGACACAAACGCACACACACACACTGGCACACGAATGATTCTTTCGCTGCGTCGCGACACGACGTCGACTGCGCGCCGTCGCTCAGCCAAAAGAGCGCGCGCTTTGCTGGCATACGCTCTTATTTGCTCTTGCGCTCTTCATTGCCTGCGACGCAAATACCGTTCTTTTCAGCTTTTTTGCTATATTTCGCATAAGTTTTTCGCTGTGTGCGTGCGCGTGCGTTTTTATTTAATAATTCGTTGTTGCTGTTGCCGCTGCTGCTGCCGCTGTCGCTGCTTGATTATGTGAGCGCGACGCCGCAGTCAACATTATTGCGTGTTCAGTTCTTTTCTAAGCGGCATGCCGTGTAATTCTTCTTCTAATCGCTCTGAATTTTTGCACACTGAGCTCCTCGCTCTCGCGACATTGTCGTTTGTTGTAAGCACAGAAAAGACTTTCGAGGCGTGTGTGTGTGTGTGTGTTTCTGCTGAAAGTGAAGTTTTTGTTGTCATCGTTAGCTCAGTGATTGACATTAGTGTGCGTGCGCGCGTGAGTATGTGTGTACACAAAGCAAAAGCTGCTATCAAAAGCTCCTTGTAATAATTGCAAGCCCCAATTGACGTTCATGTGCAAATGTAGCCCCAACCACACCAAAGCGATAATATTGCGTATTTATAGCCCTCGTCTAATCACTCGTGATTGATAATCGTGTTGTCAATCGCCACCATATGTGCATACACTCTCACTTACGTGTCCATGTGTGCATACATGTATGTGTGTACATGTAAATGGCGTACGAACAGCAGACATTGCGCCCTTTTACAACACGGGTCATCAAAATAATGAAAGTATATTTTTGTGATTCAAGTTTGGTGAGGTGTTAAGAAAGCGCTATCAAAAAGTTTAAAGACACAATATACGAGAAAAGCTAGATCCTAAAAGTGAAATATTCCTAATTTGTGTTTTTCTGTAAGAATATACGTTGTAAATTTGGTGGATTGGATTTTAGCTTTTTTAATCTTTGAAATAAACTATTGAAAACCTTGTGTTTAAATTGATGTTTATCGATAATGTGATAGGGTAATTAAAAGAAAGGAAAAGAGAATAGGAAAAGATAAAAATAAAATGATTAGTGGGTCCAGCTCTATAATCTTGGAAATAAACTATAGAAAACCTTGTTTTTAATTCGATATTTATCGATATCGTGAAAATAGCGTAATGAAAAGAAGAAAAATTATAGGTAATGGTTTAAATAACAAACTGTTCTACGTATGCTATAGGAGAATATATATTGAATTTTCAAGTCTAGCCGCTAACCAAATTCCTTTCTAAATGGTATAAAAGTAAAATTTCTGAAATTATATTTTCTGTATGTGTCGTTAATTTTAAATTAAAAACATTTGCTTGTTAAAATTTATGATTAAAAATCGTATTTTTTTTGTGCCAATTTAGATTCTTTGGAAACTCTATATATCAAAAACTATTTGAGGCCTATGCTAGCCATTCTTGTATTTAAACGATTCCACTTTCTGGAAGCTCTCATTAACCTTCGACTTTTGTGCATATATACATTTTTGTAAATGAAATGAGTGCAATTCGGATTCCAAAGAACAGTTTCATTGATATGGCTTTTCCATAGATAGTATGAGGCCATATTTAATCAACAGGAGCGCAACCTTATCAACATATTAATATTTATTTGATATTCATTCATAAAAAATGCAAAGTTTTTCTTTGCGGGGTGCGGACAGCTTTCTAGCCTGGACGAAACGGATCCTAAGCGAAAGCTTTACAAAGGTCACACTTCATTGTCAGAAACCCACACACATATTCATGTATATGTGTATGTGTTAGTAACGTGTGGCAATAAAAAAAACAACCCAACAATTAAAAATACTCAAACGGAACGAGCCCAGCAGCGGTTTTGATTATATAAATGCAAAAAAAAACTGCAAAAATTCTAAATTTATAAAAAGGCAACAACAAAGCTCCATACAAATGTACATGAATATGTTTGTGTGTGTCTTTTATACGCTACAACAAATTGGGCAGCGTGCTTAAGTGTGTGTGTGTATGTGATCAAGGCAGCCGGCGCGGTAGCAGCGACGCCGGCAGCGGCCGTTAAAAAGGCAGCGGACCCTACACGCGCATGTAAAGTTACCCGACACACACACACTGAGACACGAGCGCAGAACCAAAAAGCCGAATGTGCCAAAAATAAAGCAAAAACAACAACAAACTATGGCAGCGTCAGCAGCGACTGCGACCGCGACGCAACTAACGCCAAGTAAAACTGGCGGCAACAACAAATTTTTGCGCTTATGGGTCGTAAAGTTGACCTTCAAAACACGAACACACACACACTACGAAAATTGGCCAAAAAATTGCAGGTTTTTTTGTATTTGTTGGCTATGCTGCGCCCAGTTTAAGCTTTTTCAAAAGCCAACAGCGCCCGACGATGACGCTATGTGCATGCCATTGTCGTTGTTGTTGTTGTTGTTGTTGTTTGTGTCTCATAAATGTGTGCGGCAAAATCTAATTTCGTGAGCGCATTTTACAAAGAGAGTCTGTCGATCAGATCGCTGCTCATAGCGGGGGCGAGGACGCTGCACATGCTGCTGCTGCTTCTTTTTTGTTACTTTTTCGCGGCTGTTATTTTTCATTTTTTGCAAACATGGCTCTCTTACGCGTTGGCTTTGTTTGCGTTGATGCTCTTTTGCCGTTGTCGGCGCCTCTCTTATGTTATTCGTTATTCGTTGTTGCTGTTGCCTTTTGCGATTTTTATACCCCTTACACAAACGGCAAATGGGGGATATTTTTAGCATGTAATAGCCAAATGTAGGTATTTAGTAAACATTAGTAGAATTATGTGCAATAAGTGCAGCATTGATTTGGCAGATAAATAGCTATAGGCTTTCATTGGTGGCGTTTCAGTTGAAGAGTAACTTGTTTGCATATGATATGTGTGACGCTCTTAAGGGGTATTTCGCAGTCTTCGACTGATCTGCAAACTCTCTAACTTGTTGCGCCTGTGTGTGTGCGACGCGATCGGTATCAAGGTTTTTGGCAATTTGGTTTGTGCTGCCGCTTCAGTCGGTTGGTAGGTCGCGTCGTCAACGCCGGCGTTGCTGCTGTTGTTCTGCTGCTGCCGCTGTCGCTGCCATTGTTAACTGCGCTGCTTGCTGCGGTTGCGCCTTTTTCTAGCTGCGGCTTGCTTGCTTGCTTTTTTATGTATTTTATATTTTTTTTTCGCAAATTGCCAATGCAGAGATCAACATAGTCGCGTCGTGTGCTCCGCTCGCGTGCGCGTTTAGTTATTCGAAACGTTGACGTCGACGTCGCCGCCAACGCCAACGCAGTTGCCGCTGCCGCTGCGCGACACTCTTAACCTATTTTCTCGCGATCCGAACATTAGTTACAATTTTGTTGTGATGTTGCGTGGCAGATACGCGTCGGACACGGACGCTGCTTGCGCGGATTCTAAGCACGCACACTTACACTAGCACACACACACACCCGCACACATACATATGTACCTATATAATACACACACATACACACGCATACACATGATGATTCCCAATAAGAGCTAGTAACAAAATACAAAAATAATAAATAAAAGAACAATTTTTGTTCTAGAATTTCGCAAAAAGTGTAAAAAAAAAAATTATTTTATATATAAAATATATATATTTATAAAAGTGTTTAAATTACAGTGCCTTAAAAAAATAATTGGGATGTAAATGAAATCAAATCAATACAATTAAGGAAAATGTGGTGCCTTGGTACAATTTTAAAGTGTTATGCATGAATTCGAGCGAATAAAGTGCTAAAAAGTGAAGTCTTTAACTCAACACACACACACAACCACACACGCAAACCCGCAATCGGATGAACTATTTTTGCCCTGCACCAACTGTACCTTAAAGCAAAAAATCAAACGCATCAAATTGGATTACACAAACTTTTGGCTGCTGCACTCGCTCTCTGAAAGGTTAGTACGCGCATCAAGTATACGCCCGATCGGCTTTACGGCTCGCCGACTCTGCCGGACAAATGATGAATGGGCCGGGCCCAGGCATTCGAACTGTCCAAACGAAAGCAAAAGTTCTCGAGTACCGTTATACAAAATATATATATGCATACGTATATATTTATAGTACTAGATAATATAGCATACAGTGACATAGTACGCGACAAGTGCTGATAAGATTTATTCTTTCTTGGAAATGTCAAGCGATTTCCAAAGAACTTTAGTACCGGGTGATCTACCGGAATTTAGGTTACTTCTTTGTGAAACAAAAGGCTGGAACAATCTACCCTAAGCTTTTGCCAACATTATGTAATACAGTGCCTGATTATAAGAATCTTTGCAAAACTTAAGAATTTAGCCAAGTTTTGGTTTTTGAGCCGATTGTAATTTATAAAAAATTCTTGTTATACAAAAAACTAAAACTTAACGAATATAATTTAACTCAGATGTAGAAAATTTAAATATTTTTCCCACGTTAATATAAATTACATTTATCTCAAAGCATAATGCGGTTCATATTGAAGAAATAGCAGAGAAAATTAAGTTAATAACGAATTTTGTAACAACAAATAAGCATAGAAAACCATTAACTATTTCTTTTGTTTAATTTCTTTCACTTTGTCTGTGTTATTTAAAATAGGCCAATCGAATCAATGTGTAAAAACAATAGCATTTTTCACAAAAACTCTGCATTTTTTTCTATAGATACCGTTTTGCAATTATAGTTTTTTATAGTTTGCTTTAATATTTGCAATTGGAATCTTCAAGTTATCTGCACAAAAGTAAAAGAAAAACATAAAAGAATCTTTTGTAATCTCTCTGGGGATGTTGTTGTACGGCCCAGTGCAAACTAGTTTATGATTCTATCTCAACTGTCCTGCCCAGTACAAACTGGTTTTCACCTTTTGGCAGTTAACGTATCTTATCTGAAGGGTGTTCCTTAATAAGAAAAAAAACCTCCATAAGGGGTGCTATAGAGATGCTATAATAATTGAAATTGAATCTCTTGTATTGCAAGTTTATGTTTTTCAACTTGAAGAGGAATGCCAAATATTGTGTAATAAGGAAAGTAATAAAAAAAGTTATATAATACAATAAAAACATTATAAAATATTTAAAAAATATAATAAAACATCACAAGATAAAAGAACAAAGCTATTTAAATATGTATGTAAATGTTTCCACTGCTCAACCCAATTTGGGATAACATCAAGTCATGCGTAAAATTTATCTATAAATACTAAAAAAATAAAAATAAAAAAAGTACTATAGGGAAATACGGCAGATACAAAACTAAATACTGCGAACGCATACAAATGCGGCACGAAATACCTAAAACATGCGAAAATTATCTATAAATTAAAATTTTTACAATCTGTGTGCGATTATACAGGGGAACAACAACAATAACAACAAGAACAACAATAAATGTTGCCCAAAAAGCTTTGAGCTGACGTCAAACGGCGACGGCGACGCCGACAGCGACGCCGGCATCGCCAATTTATTTTACACAATTAAGGGTGTGCGCCGTGTGCGAAAGAGACAGTAGACTGGTTGAGGGAACAGAGAGAGAGTGAGAGCGGGTAGACGGAGATACATAATATATACATATGTATATATTTGTAAGACACGGGCGATCACACACACACACGCACACACACACACTCAGAGTGATGTGAAAAAAACATTACTATGCGCCAATTTAGATTAAAGCAATGAGCAGCCACGCCCCAGCCCCTGCAAGGCCCTGCTACATGTGTCAAACACACTCAAAAAAAGGCTGCGCGACTAAAAGATACCCAGTAATCAGCTCTTAAGTTTCCCTTAACTTTTCCCAAGCAAGAGAGCGGAAGGATCTACAACAATAAATAAAATAAACTTGATCTTGATCTTCATTTTAAAAATCTACATAATCTCTGATATCGATAGACAGAGGATTTTTAAATTCTTAAATGATTTATATATTAAAGCAATTTATTACTTGGTTTTAGAATTGAGTTTCTCTCTGCCCCGGTGTCCCACCCCCGTCTAGCACATTTTGCATGCTTACAGGGTATTGAAAATATATATCAAATGTGCTAGCTGCTTTAAAATAATAAAAAAATAAACGCTTCACAGAGCACAAAGCGCGTGCTTTGTTGTTACCTTTTGCGTATTTATTTAGTTATATATATTTATGCAACATTTATTATTATTTTATACATGTAAAGTTTTTTTTGATATGCATATTTTTTATGAATTTTTTCTTTGAGGCATAATAGTCAAAATATTGCGAGCTTTTTGTTCGCGCCAACTGTGCAAATATTGCGCGCGCTGTTGTTATAGTGTGTGTGTGTGTGTGTGTGTGTGTGTGTGTGTCAGAGAGAGGAGAAAAATATCGCAGCGCTTCCCCCTTCACGCTCTCCCGCCCTGCCTCGTGGCGGTCACAGGCCCTGGGCCCAGGCACACACATACGTTACGTTACCTTACGTTACGTTACGTTACGTTATGTGGATCATTCGTGCAGATCCACTGGCAAAATACCAGCAAAAATTGGGATCTATGTCAGCTCGCAGCCGTCCAACCCACCCACCCACCTTCCGCACACCTTGCGATGCTTACGTGCTTTAGCAGCATGTGTGTGTGTGAGTGTGTTTATGTGTGTGCCCATTACGCCTCATTTCGTCTTGCTTCGCTGTTGTTGTTGTTGTTCCTCATTCCCTTTGCAGAAGCGCAAATCATTTGTTTAGCTTGTTCAATACCCTAGCAGAGAGTTGTATATGTTTGAAGACATATCAATATATATTCTTGATTCCTTTTTGTAGTCGACGCAATAACAATTGAAACCATTTTTGATATAAAGCTAGGCGTAGACCTTTTTAAACCAATTAGTAAATAAATCGCAGATGTGTCTAAGATAATTATATTCAATAATTGCCATAGGACCGATAGGTAGAAAAATTCTCTTTTTTTATAAAAAATCCTTTAATTTTAATACGCACTTTTAATCTTTAAGAGCTTTATTATGCTACTTTAATAAAGAATATATGTTATGTATGTGTTTGAAAGGGTATTTAATTTTCGGCGCTGCAAAACTAACTATTATAGTTTTGTATTTTTGCTTGCTTAGCTTATAAATAAATTTGTTGGCAACAACAAATGAGCAAAAGAAAAAGAAGGAACAGTTTATTATTTATTTCATACGTAGCCTTTGGTTTGATCGCGTTGTTCCTGTTGCCAGTTTGTTGGACCGTTTGCCAACTCGAGACAGCCGAAAGTATTTGCAAACAAAAACATAAATTCATCTCGTGCTCGCATATATATTTAGACGCATCAGTTATACGAAAGCATATTTATAAATGCCTGCTACCAAAAACTCAACTATTAATAAATCGCACCATGTGCGGCATGGGGCATGCGGCATTTAGGTTTGAGTATCAATTAAAAAAAAAGTCAGAACAAAGTGACGAAACTGTTAAATGCTGTTTATGCACTTTGTTTTCAAAATGTCAATCCAGCTTAATCTACAATCTATAGGAAACAACATGATTACCTTATCAGCTACAAATAGTACTTAGAGTCAATCTATGACGTAGGTTTTCCCCCTCTCAAAGACGTCTACTGCAAGTAATCTTAAGATACGATCCATCCAAGCGAATGCATTACTAACATTTTTTCAATAGCAGAAGATCTGTGCTTTAAGCAGAATTTTGATATAATATTTTTAAGCAGAAAGAATCCGTGCATTGAGTCAATGTTATTTTTAGATTTTTTTATATACTTGTTTTTTACTACAGTGTAATGATAGCATTACACGTCGTATGATTAATATTAATATTATTATTTTATATTAATATTTTTTATAATGTAAATTTACCTACATTTAGGAGTAATTTTCATTTAAGTGGATTTAATTTATGAGTTTATTTTTTGTATTGAAAACAATTTTATATAAATATATATATATAAATATAAATAAAATAAAATAAAATATAAGCTTAATATACGTCAATTACAAAGCCCTTTTCATCCTTAATCACGGCTAACACTTGAATAACCGAGATTGCAGCTCTTAGCTGGAATTCATTTGACTGAGTGTCTTACCTTAGGCGTTTCCTGCCACACACATAATTGCGATCGCTGATTTTCGTCTCATTCGTTTGCATGAATTAGGGCCACATGTTGGCGATCCATGTTAAATACAACAACAACAACAAAGCGCACTCAGCGCTGCTGCTGCTGCGGCTGCTGCCCACGCAGTGCGCGCGCAAAAATTTACGCGATTTGTCAGCCAGTTGAATACTTTTTTTTTGTTTTTTTTTGCTATTTATTGTGTGTGCTTACATTTCGCTTGTTGGTTCTTTGAAATGCTTGAGGTTGCTTTCGGCAGGGTTTAAGTGGGCCTACACACACACATACTGTTTGTCTTTTGAATACACTGCTTCTAAAGTGAAATATAGTATGCACTGTTCGCTCTAAATTACGCTTCACAGCTTATTTTTATTTGGGTAAAAAGAATTTAAAATTATTTAATAGAAAAAATCCAGTTATTTTCCCTCATGCTAAGACATATTTTTGTCTAAAATATGCCATTGAAGTAGAAAAAAATACAGATTCTTATCAATTGTTTGATGATTTCTTTAATCAAGAATTACAATTTTAAAATACTAGTTTAAGGTAACAGTTTGGAATTCATAAAGCAAACTTTTCAAATCAAAGACACTGCTTAACAATCTATTTTTTTAATATTCTAAACAGAGTATTGTGCTGTCGGGTGATTATCATTGCAATTTTGTTTTACTTGCTCATGTGTACTTAGTGCTATCGAAGCTGTTGTTGTCATTGCTGTCATTATTGTTGTTGCTGTTGCTGCCGCTTGTAGACAATTTCTAAGTGTGTTCAAATTTAGGTCAGCTCTTCTACGCACTGACGCTGACGCTGCTGGCTGTCAGAGTGTCATTGTAATTGCAAATATCGCAGCCAAACAGCGACACTCACTCAGTCACCGAACGAGTCGGCGAGTCAGCCGAGCCAACATAAAATCACTCATACGCCAGCGTGTGCATTGGCGCTGCCCACGCGCTGCTTAAGCCGAACAAAAACCAAAAGCAAATTGTCATCATTTTCATTTTGGGGGCCCCAAAGTGCCTACTGCAAACTATAAATGAAAATTAGCGCATTTAATTGCCCAAAATGTGTCTGCCAACAGCAACAGACGTAACACAACTTGTACCAAATGCAACAACAACAACAACAACAACAACATGTGCAACATCTGCAACAAGGCGCTTGACGTAATTGCCCAGACAAGTTTTCTGCCTTGCACTTTTCGCATAGCGCATTTTTGACAGACCCAAACGAAAAGGCGTCTGTTCACAGCATACGATTTTAATATATATTATTGTGCATATATATAGATGTGTATTTTATTTTATTTTTTCATGCCTGTATTAATTATTATTATCCCATAAAGTTAGACTGGTTTTGCATGTGCTTATCTAACAGTCGGTGCAGGTGTTTATTTTCAATTTTTGGTAGTTGATTTGGCTATGTGCTAGAATGAACCAATTTTAATAGTAATTTGTAAGCGAAAGCAACGGTATTTTATTGGTTTCTGCTAGGACTTTTTCGACCCCCAGCTTCTCCACCTAGAAAACAATAGCTTTTAAATTTCAAAAACGTTTTTAAAGGATGACTTTCAACATTATACTTTATATATAAAAGTAAAACATATGTATTTTTACTATGTTTTTTTAAATTATTTATTTTATTTCAAATTAGCTGCTTATAGTCTCTGAGACCGACTGACTAATAAATAGCCATGACGAGATCAACTGGACTGTTGCAGTTAATTAAGATTATATAATATAATATATATATTCAGTAATAGAATTTTTAAATATAATATTGCATACCCCTCCTTGCAGCGTGCAGGGTATTTTAAATATAAATCGCATTAAAAATGACCATTTAATTTAATTTATTTTCTTCAGCACTTAAAACGCACTCTCATAATTAAGGCTGTCTCACATTTATTTTCTAGCGCACAATGCATATTATTAGGCATCATCCATTTCACGCAGTGTAAAAAGTATCTGAAAAGTGCAAGTGAACGGTTAAAGATACGAGCGCACAGATTGCATTTGTCAGATACAAATGTGTTAATTGCGCTGCGCTTTGCAGTGCGTGCGCCAGGAATAGAACGCCCACACGCAACTGTTTACAGAGTACCCAATAGAGGGGCCACAGAGGTGCGGAGGGGGCTTGTTCAAAATGATGCCGAATGGGCTGAATTAAAGCAGCGCCAAATCGCCGGCATCAGGCGCAAAACTGTGTCGAACGACGTGTGGGCGTTCAAATAAAAAAAGAAAGAAACAAGTAAAAACAAAAAAAGGCGGGTGTAACCGACAGCGTAATTCACATTGTAAAATCAAAACATATACCTTACATAGTACCCTGAGAATCTGTTTTAAGGTCGTCTTTTATACTAACTTCAATAATTTCGACTATAAATATAAATTTGCAATTCAAAATTTTGAAAAACAAAATATTCGAAATTGTGTAAAGGGGAGAAAATGGTAAAAGATTTTTTGGAAGAAAAATGTATTTTTAAATACGACTTAAATTTAAATGCTGAATCAATTTAGAGGTTTATCCATAATCAAAATGGTAAACATCATGGAAATCGGTTCAGTTTTGACAAAGTTATGGCACTGTAAAGTCCAGGAAGTATGGTTTCGGTAACTTTACATGTCTAAATTTTTGTCAATTTTTGCCTGATTTTTGACAGAAAAATCGACATCCTCAGAATCACTTTTAAAGTTGCATTTTGTACTAATTTAAGTACCCGCAATCGATTAAAAATAAAAATTCGAGATTCTAAATCAAAAAAAATTTTTTTTTCCAAAATAAGTAAGGGGGAGTAAAGGATATTTTTAGAAAAAAATCGAAAAAAAATTATTTTCGAATACGAATTAAGTTTAAATGCAGAATCAATTCAGACATTAATCCATGAAGAAAATGGTAAACATCATTTTAGTTTTGACAATGTTATGGCACTTTAAAGTCTGGGAAGCATGGTTTCGGTAACTCTACAGTTTAAAGTTTAGGAGTTTTCAGAATGGGAGCTAGTATATAATATAACTAGTTAACAGATGAACAGCAAGATGGACATTCCACAAATCCAATATACTCTTTTCACTTCGCGATCGAGTATAAAAATAATAAACTACTGCAAAGTGCGAAATTGTGTAAAAATGCGGCAGATGCAATTTGTTGACGCTGTAGTGAGCGACTATATTAAAGATATATATCTCTATATATAAAACTGTTTTGTTCTGATTAACTGAGTGATTTGTGATCAACGCGCAGTCTAAACTGCAAGAGCTGGAGAGCTAAATTGTCTGTTGTAATAAACTTTCGGTACTTGGAAAATTCCACCTGAAAGTGTTGAAAATTTACTTTACGTTTTCATTTCGATTTCAAACATACCTTTAAAAATCTACGTGTACATTTTCCTTTGATCAGCTTTAACAAAGTGAAAGAAAAAAAATTAACTATTTTTGCTATTTTATTTGAATGATATATAAATATTAATTAAACACTTCTGTAATATAATTGTTTACTTAAAGTGGCAACTTATTGGAATTTGTTTAGCTCAACGGTAAACTTACTAACAAGCCCAAAACAAATAATATTTTTCATTCTGTTGTATTTTATTTTATTTAATTGAAAATACTTTGCCCGCACAAAGCCGGGCAATTCTCGCTAGTAACTATATCTATTAGACATAAAATGGCCATAAAACGTTGCATGGGATCTGTGGCCAAATGTTGGCCTGTGGCTGCTGCTTTCAATTGCCGCTCGGTTACAACGGACGATGATGATGTCATGCACGGAACTGGACCCTAATGAAAGGCGGCCTCTCATTGGCCACGGCCGGCACGCACCAAATATGTGTGTTGTATTGTCCAATGGTTAACCTCGTGCCAAAGTGAGTCACTTTGGCCAGTTGCTGGGCTGGGGAGGGCGGGAGAGAGGCGGCAGGGGCAGGGCAACAGCTCTCTGTAATAATTACAGTTATGTCGTTGTGGGTGCCAAATGCCATAATCTGGCACTATTCAGAGGAGGAACTTGTTGCCGCTTTCAGGGCGAGCGGTGCCAGGAGGGGACCACAACTTGTTAGCACTTGAAAAGGCAGCGCCGTTCATCGATGGTCGTTGGTTCGATGCTCGATAGTTGTTTGTTGTTTGTGAAATTTGCCGTGGGCTGCCCCGAAACAACAACAGCAAAAACAGTTGTTGAATGAATCTTTACAACAATTGAGGCTGCGGCTCGTCGAGACTCCTTTGGCAGCTTGTCAGCGTTGTCAGCCACTTGGCGACCAACTCAACTCAATGCGATGTTAAGCAGCTCTCCAGCTGTCGAGCGGCGCGTCCTATATATGTATGCAGTGTGTGTGTGTGTGTGTGTGTGTGCGTGTTGACAGTGGCAAAGATTGTGTTGGCCATTAACGCACTGTTAATTGCGTCAAAAGAAACGAAAAAAGGTTGCCAATACTGAATTAGCATTAATTAGGGCGCAGTTAGGGCCGTCCAACTGCAAAAGGGTCCGCAGCAGCGGCCTTTATGAGCTGCTAAATACTGGAATTTGGCAACATCACGCGTTGTTTATGGTAGCAGCTACTGGGCGTATGCGCAACGTATTTTTCATATATTGCGCATACGTCACGTGCAACGCAGTTAAATCAATTAACACGTTGTCAACAATAGACAAATTAATGTAAGCGCATACACAAGCGGGATCGGTTCACTATATCATATAGATATGTATATACAACAAATATAAATAACTTTTGAAAATTGTGTTTTTTGTTTTTTAGTGTGTTCTAACGACACTTATATCTACATTTTTAATTTCATTCCAGTATATAACTATAATGCTACGAAAAGTCAATTTAGAATTTACAATAAAAATATCAAATATAAATTTTCAAGTGTTTATATCCTTCGTCTGCGCAAGGCAACCCGAAAGATAAACTTAGCTGTGTTTTTTGGGTTTCCCATTTAATTGCTCAGTTAGCCTGCAGCCTGCTCTATTGACCCACATTCAGTGTCCAGTCAGCTTCGCCCAGTAACCTTTTGGCATTTGACCTTGCTGGCCAAGCTGGCCAAACCCCCGGCCCAAAGTCAATAGCTAAATAACCTTTTTTAGCTGCTTAATCAATCATGGTTTGCCAAGTATCTGTGGCGGTGTGTGTGTGTGTGTATGTTTTGTATCTTTCTATTTGTATCTGTAACTGCTGACCTTCATCTTTTACAATTTACGGCTGCTGCTAAGGCTGATGCTGATGCTGATGCTGGGGCCAAACCTATTGCTACTCGGTTTATTCAAATGATTTGTTGTTGCCTTTCGGCTGATTCATTTGCCAGTTCGAGGCATTTTGCACATTTGACCATTGAGCCAAGGTGAACTTCAAACGGCTAATCTTGATCTCGTTTACCTTCTGCATAGATCTGTACATGCATATATATACATATATATCTATGTGCGCGCATTAATAAATATAAAATATTTTTTTTTTCATTTATCTCGTTTGGCGCATCTTTTGGCAATTCGCAGTTGATTTGTGCCTTTGCTTTTAATGTTGAAGGGCAACTTTTCAACGCAAGTTTATGATCTATTTGTTGTGCGTATGTGTGCGTGTTTGTGTGTGCGAGCGTGTGTATTTAGCTGGTTGATTGATTTGCGTGGCGGCCGTCATGTGGGCGATCAGTTTTGTAACGCTCACGCGCGTTTCACTGAGCGGTCGTTGAACTTAACGGTAAATTTACAACGCAGACAAAAAACATTAATAACAAGTAAAGCAACAACCACAAGCAGAACAACAACAACAACATCTGCTGCTGCTGCTGCTGCCAACGACAAAACCGCACAAAACCTACGCCAACATGTAAAGTTCTAACGCCAAAGATAAACAAAAGCAAAAATTGAAAATGAGCAAAGAGAAACGGCAACAACAACAACAGCAACCTCTACAAATATCAACAAACTACTTTGTATTTATAATTATTATCGGCCGTCCGGCACAGCTCGGCATTTCAAGTGCTCGTGTATCTCTCAGATACACTTTGCCTCAAGCTAAACCTCCCCCTCCCTCCGCCGCCCCGCCACTTTAGAACGTGTAAATTGAAAAACTATTTGGCTGTTACAGCAGTGCGCTGCTGCTGCTTCTGCTGCTGCCGGCGTCGCAGCTGCGCACGATAACGCGCAGCTAACTAAAAGTTGAAGGCCATTGCTGATACGCCGCGTGGGACGCGTGTGCTGTTAACTGAGTGTCTGGGTGTGTGTGTGTGTGTGTGTGTGTGTGTGCTGTTAGCATTGATTATCTAAGTACATACATATGTTTAAGTATGTGCATGTATGCGTGAGGGGCACGTGACAAAACGCTTCGGCCCATCTACATCTTTATTTGTATCTGCATTAGAGATTGCTGCGTGATAATAGCCATGCTCCACCCCAAATGATTTATTATTTATTTATTTATTTTTTACAAACTCAGTTTTATCTGAGCAAAAAAAAAATATATATATATAATATATAATAGAATTGATTCCAAACTCTTTTTTTTAATTAATATCTTAAAATATCTTAAACTAAATTAAATGTTAATGGGATAATATAACAACATAACAACTGTTAAATGTATATCTTTTCTTTATAATGTCTCAAAAAATCGTAACAAATAAATTCTGTGTAACAGGCTACATGGCGTGTTGTCAATAAGAACATAACAGCTGTTAAATGGATAACATGCAAATGTCGATAACAGCAGGTTAAATTCGTCAGCGTTCTGTTCTGGGCAGACACGTAATGTCAACACACGGCGACAGCTTCAGATGATACGGATCTGTTACAGCATCGCTTGCTAAGCAAACGGCGATCGGATAATGCGGACATATTTAACATGTTGCGCAATTAGCTGATCGCGCAGCTCAACTCGGCTAGGCGATTCGCCGTTCTCTCTTTTTGGCTTTATTTTGTTTTGGGTTCGGTTCTGTTTGTATTCTCAAGTGTTTTTTTCGCCTCACCCTTCGTCGCTGATAAGCGCCAAATGTGCGCACACAGAATATTTCAACAATTTGACGTAAGCAGCTGAAAGTAAAAGTTTGCTACTGCCATTGCACCCATTAATTAAACACAGCAGGGGCAGGGGCTGTGGCAGGCGGGCAAATTGTGTTTGCATTCGCAGCAAATTTGCATTAAAAGTGCAAGTGAAAATGAGAACTGCAATCGCGATTTACTTACAAACTGCAAACTGCAATTGGCAAACTGCAAATCGCGTCAATGAAAATGAAAATAAAAACAATAATTTTGTGAATACGTTGCGCGTTTTATTTATTATCGCTGCTGGCGCCGTCGCTGTCATGTTTCTGTTTTTTTGGTCAATATTTTATTTATGGACTTCATGCTTATATTGCTTCTCTACAATTATGCAGCTCTTTTAAAATGATTATTGATAAAGCACTTTAATAAATTTACTAAGATCACAGTAAATTAGGTGTTTAGATATTATTGTGATATTTTTATTGTTTTAGAAATATACCATACATATGAGTAGGTTTTATGCGCTTATTTCTAGTTGTCACTCAAATTGATAACAATTCTTACCAACAGTTACTCATCTATACATGATGCATATATATATGTATATACATATTTACTTCTACAAACGTCATTTAAATCAAATTCAATTCTTGCTTAAAGATAATTGATCTATAAATTCTGTACATATATTTTAGTACGTATGTAAATTGATATTTGTTATGATAAGATATTATTTTATGCATAAAGTCTGACATATGTATATGTATTTGTAATTGTATCCTTGGTGGCAACTTTAGCTGCCAGACAATTTCAACATTTTCCTCCCCTTGTCTTGTGGTTATTTAAGAAAATTGTAAATAAATAAAATCGGTCGAAAGACAGAAATTATTATAGTTTCATATACATATGCTTCTTAAATATGATTCAATTAACGAGGGGAAATCCCTTTTAAGATTATAAAATTTAATCAGAATTGTTTATTTCCTTTGAGTCACTTTTATCTCATATATCATTTTCGATGGGTCTATATTATTGATATTTGTTATGACAGAAATACGCACATTAACTGTGATTTAAGGGCATCACTTTATTTTAATTGCTGCTAGAATTTGTATACCCTATAAAAATATAAAAATACCGTATGTGCGGAGCATTCAAATTACTAAAATGAATGCGAAACAGTTATTGCATTGTGAAATGTGTGGAATATAAAAACAAAATGTATATTGCATGTATTTCCATATATGTATGCATGTATACATATATGTAAATGTGCACACATATACATACATACATATGACAATCAAATTGTAATACCAAATGAAAGCCGCGTGATCGTCTGTCCCTGCAAATTTAGAACATTTGCAGAACAGCAAAAAAAAAAACAAAGAAAAATAAATAAATAAATAGCGAACGAAATTAACAGCAAAAGTTATTGCAAAAGTTTTCTCAGCTGAAAGCGAAAGTTCTCTGGGAGAGATAGTTTAATGCCCGTTGTATCTTTGTATGTGTGTGTGTACAGACATACATTCAGATGTACGCGTAGTTGTTGGCGCTATTAAATTTTAGAAGCCACACAAACACTGCGAGAGTAAAATAATAAAATTAAAAAAAATACATTGCGGGCGTCGCAGTCGGCGCCGCAAATAAAAAAGCGCTTACGACAGCGCCGGGCCCCATGGCGCACACGCGAGCGAGCGAGCGTGTAGTTGTAATCGTCATTATTGTTATTGTTACTGTTCACACTCACACACACACACACACACGCACGTTCTTGCGATCGCCCTGCTCGCACTCGCTCGCACACATTTGCGAAAAAGTTCTTTGACGTTTTGTTTATTTATTTTGTTAAGCTGCGCGCGTCGTCAGCCAGCAACAAAAATATTTGTATTTCTCTTACTAAAAAGCTTGTCCGCAAAGCTCTCTCATGTGCTCGCGTTCGCTGGCTCTCTTACGCTCGCTCTCTCTCTCGCTCTCTAACGTTCTGTATCGCCTGCTTGTGTTTTTGTTGTCGTTGTTTTTTTAAGTATACAAAGCGCAAAGAAAAGCAAAAGTACTTCTTATCAATTGCTTTGCGCCCCGCTGCCCCGTCCTGTGTTTGTTTGTTTGCCTGCGGTTTGCTGCATTAGAACTTTGCCCAAAAGCAGTTAAGATTAGCTAGCTGTAAAAAAAAGTGCCTACACACACATAAAGACGAAGAGACTTACATAGACTGTTAACACGGCGAGGGTGGCACTAAATGTTTATGTTAATGTTTATTTGTATATAAATATGTTATTACGTATGTATGTATAGGCAGCTGCATAAATTAGCATTAGCTTATCTGTGCCATTTGGCCGCAAACAAATGCCCCCCGAAGCTTACAACAATATTTCCATGGACATTTGCTCGAGCAATTAACAGTTAGCCGGCAGTCAAAACATGGCGGCAGCAAACGGCAATTAACACGCCACACACCACTGCACACACACACACACACACATGCCCATGTGCACACGCACGCACCCCCGAAAAGCACACGCAGCGTACTAGAGCGAGATAGCGAATGGCACACGCCTAGCGCCCGTTATCGGCTAACGGAAATGCAATTAATAATGCTGGCCCAGCAACCATATCGGTATTCGCAGGGCATCCGGTGTATAGTAATAAAAAAAAACCATGTTTAATGACAAATTACAATTTGTTTGGCGACACGCATGGCGAAACATATCGATGAGCAGTGATAACGATAACATGTCAAAAGGAAAGTTCATACTTCCGTTAAATGCGGAAGTGAGACTAGACTGATAATAGCTGATAACGAAAAGAATGGCGGAAAGGAAGTAAAATATAAATTTGGCACAGAACTAGAGCGATAAACGGGAACAACGTTTAATTGCAGATCATTCTAGATAAGACAACACAAATTGTACAGCTGTTGTCTATTTGTTTAAGTGCGAAATTTCCAAAACGATGGCAATTATTGATATGGTAAATATGGTAATATCTCTATCATGGGCATAAGACAAACCAATACCATTAGACAAAGTTTCAATTAACACAAAATTATTCACAAATTGTTTAGCTATTCGTTCTATCCCTTCGAAAAAAAAGTCACGAGATATGGAAATTCTTTTGGCTTTGAACTGGCTTGCAAATGTGCTAATCGATTTTTATTAACAACAATTTCTAAATTTAATTTTCAATTTATAACCCCCTTCTACCTCTTTGCTGATAAATAATTCATCAGACAAATCTGGCATATTTAATAGAGTTCAGCATTTGGAGCAGAAAAAAACAATATTTTACTATATAATTTCTTTACTATAATAGAAAGTTTTATGACATTATTCAAATCTATCCGAAACACATATTTTACTTAAAATGTATTCATCTATTTTCCACTTATAGGAGTGGATTTGCTGAAATTTATGAAGCTCATATCAATTAAAATTTTATAAATAAGAAGTGTGATAAATAATAATTTGTAAAATTCTTAACATTAATTTGAAACATTAAATGAGGGGCAACAAAATTGAAAATACGACAGTTTTTGGTCTGCCTTATTTATATGGATATCTTTTTCTTAACGTTAATTTTTTTAACTTGTGTATAAGAAGACAAATATTTGCAAATTAGCTTGAGTCTGGAATTGCATAGTAATAGATCGTATTTGTCCTTTTGCAGGTACAACACTGAACAAGGAGCTATGGACCAGCAATTCTGTTTACGCTGGAACAATCATCCCACAAATCTGACGGGCGTTCTCACTTCGCTGCTGCAGCGTGAGGCGCTCTGCGATGTCACTCTCGCCTGTGAGGGTGAAACAGTCAAGGTGGGCACTTGGACTACCGGCCGGGAAAGAAATGAATGATATATCTAAAATAATTTTCGTTGCAGGCACATCAAACCATACTGTCAGCCTGCAGTCCATATTTCGAGACGATTTTCCTACAGAATCAGCATCCACATCCCATCATCTATTTGAAAGATGTACGATACTCAGAGATGCGCTCCCTGCTGGACTTCATGTACAAGGGCGAGGTCAACGTGGGCCAGAGTTCGCTGCCCATGTTTCTAAAGACCGCCGAGAGTCTGCAGGTGAGTTCGTCGAGCGAATTATCCTTTGTAAAGGATGTTGTATTCAATGTGCATCGGCATTTTTGCAGGTGCGCGGCCTCACAGACAACAACAATCTGAATTATCGTTCCGATTGCGATAAGCTGCGCGACTCGGCCGCCAGCTCGCCCACTGGGCGTGGTCCCAGCTATGGCGGCCTGGGCGCCGACGTGCGCGACTCTCGTGACTCCCTGCGCTCCCGCTGCGAACGCGACCTGCGCGACGATCTGCAGCGCAGCAGCAGTAGCCTCAGCCTGAGCGAACGCAGCTCAGCCGCCGCGGCCGCTGCTGCAGCCGCGGCTGCCGCTGCGCTGGGCCTGACGACCAGCACCGGCGAACGATCTCCCAGCGTTGGCAGCGCCAGTGCCGCGGCCGCTGCCATGGCCGCCGCCGTCGCGGCCGCTGCGAATAGGAGCGCCAGCGCCGATGCGCTCAATAGTCGCGGCGACGCTGGCAGCGATCGGGGCAGCGAGCGGGGCACGCTGGAGCGGGCTGATAGTCGGGACGAGCTGCAGCAGCTGGACTACAGTACCAAGGATAACAACAATAGTAACAGCAACAACAACAACAACAACAATAACAACAGCAGCAGCAGTAGCAGCAACAATAATAATAACAACAACAACAATAGCAGCAGCAACAACAACAACAACAACAACAATCGAGAGCGCAACGATAGCAGAGACAGAGATCGGGACAGGGAGCTCTCCACGACGCCCGTAGATCAGCTGTGTAGTAGTAAGCGCAGACGTAAGAACTCATCATCCAACTGTGATAATTCGTTGTCCTCGAGCCACCACGCGAACGCGGCCCACATACAGGACAGACACTACGCGCAGGACTCTCAGGTGAGTTGGCAGCCCGATAAAGTGAACATAAAAAGCGGGGGACAGATTATAACTTTAAGATGAATTCGACTTACTTACATAACGCTTAAATGCAACAGCGAAATTGCCTTGGATTTTATATTATATATAAATATAAATTACAACAGACACACTGCATATATGCATATGCTATATATATGTATTCGTGATCAGCACCAATAGCCAGCACGGCCGAGTCCGTATGTCTGTCAGTTTGAAATTATTTTGATCATTTTATTTTATTAACGAATTTCAATAGGACATCACTAAAAAATACATTAAAAGCTAAAAGCCTAAAAGTATTATACAAATTTCTAATATGGTTGTCAAAAAATCATTTTAATTGCAAATTTAATGTCTACCACTTCAATTGAAAACCGTTGTTTAACAAATTTGCTATTTGCAATCTATTTGTAATCTCATCTCGTGCAGGTGCAAAAAAGTACATTGAAAGCCTTTAAAGATATTTTGAGTAGCCAAGAAACTTCCCGAAAATTGAGTTCTTAAAGTCAATAGCAAAGCTGAGAGCAAAGCATAGAGAGAAAAATAAAATTGCCTATTTATTTACATATATTTATGATCCGAGTAAAGCTGGCCAATAAATTGCTTCGCCCGGTTTAAAATAAAGATTGAAAGAGAAGTTTTATTTATGAGTTTGATTATTTCGATAATTGCAAGCGCAACTGTGACCAAATCGTAAAATTTAATAAGCTAGAATAATAAAATATACAACAAAAAATTTCTAAAGACTCCAACTTGCAACAAGTATAATCCATGTATCCATATATTTGTATAAAGCGAATTTGAAACACTCACAGATAGTGTGAAATATTTTTGAAAAGTTATTGAAACTGATCGGCCAGATTCATTGTCTGCACCAAGGTCATAACGCTGAACGCAAACTTGGCCATCTGCAAGTCTCAATTCCAGTTAAAAGATCAAATCAATCTTAACCAATTCGACCTACCTTAATATTGCTGTTAATGGATATGGGAAAGATTCCCCCCGCCCAGAATATGATCGGCTGTTGCACATGTAGCATGAAAATTCTCAACGTCGACTTGTATTTGGGCTCAGCATCGATCCAGTGCGATTGACTGAGGAGTAGGGACAACTCCCCGCTATCTTCCACAAGCAGATCGCATAGGTAGCAGGAGGGAAAAGTCTCCAGCAAGATGGCCGTAACAAATACACTTAAAGAAACAGTTCCAAATATATCAGCAAAGTACAAAACGTTTATCGCACTTAGGCCGAGAACAGCGCCAATCATTAAAAAATGTACGAAAAATGATCGGGCCACAACTGGACGCAAAAGGTTGCAGCACCTATAAAGATAAGGACAGATTATATAATCGAAATAATCGATCGACTTACTTGAGGATCAGCTTGTGGTAGATAATGCAGCCCACAAGATCGCCGTAGTTCGTTGCCTCTGTCTGGAGTGGATCGGTGCGCAGATTGCGAATGTGATCCTTCAGCACGTCGACGTGAGATCGAAACATGATGATCAAGATGAGTGGATAGGTATCACAAATCAGACTTATAGCTGCCGAATTCAGGCCAATGAAGTACTCAAGCATCGTTTGGATCCAGAAGCGGCCGGCTCCATCGCGCCAATCAAAGAGTGGATTGTACAGAAACCAGGGCGGCCGCCCATTCAACACACCAGCCAAGAAGGCCGACAAGATGTAGCCAAAGAAGATAATGGCATAAACCAAAAACACGTAGTTGGATCGAGCAACTGCCCGGTGAATCTTCCAGCGATCTCTCTCGCTCAGCAGGCGCTCATCCAATCTGTCGAGCAGCGACAGCGTCTCCTGCAGACGCCCGAGGAAAATTATGAATGTGAAAGCCTTTATCGTAGCGGCGATTGTGGTCAGACTAATATTAAGAACGTCTAGAAACTCGCTGGGCGTAAAGTTCTTAAAGTTTTTAACCAGGCTCAGGACACAGCCAAATGGTACATAGCCCTCACAGAGGGTAAGCACCAAACACGTCCAGCACAGATATAGATATCGGATAGTGCCCTGTTTCGGAGGCAACCAACCAACGAGCTTCATAGCCCTGTGCAAATAGATGCAACACTGGCTGGAACGAATCCGAACTGAAAGCGGAGCTGGATAAATAAGTCTAAATAGCCCGCTCATTGGAAAGGACACTGTGAACAAACGGCAAGGTGTGCAGCTTTTATACGAATTCGAGGATTTATTTCTGCACGTGCCGTTGATTTCGAGGTGTTCGACACGCCCCAGAAATTCGCTTAGCCTGTAATTAGTCGCGACAACTGACAGTATTTAATGTCAATCAAATTGAAATAAATATAACTTTTCATGATAGAATTTTGACGAGGTTGTAAAGCAAACGTAATTTTGTTAAGGAATCGAGTATTTATTTTCGATATTTAGTCTGCCAAAATATGAAGACACTTAACATTTTGTCAGAAATGACTAAATATATTTTATTTTATTGAGCAATAAATATAAGTAGGTGTGTTTTAAAACAATTTTGAAAAATGTAAATATTTGCTATATACCTGATGGGATTTATTTTAATTCATATTGCATTTGTGTTGTCTGAGCGAACCAGTTATTTAGGCAACTGGAAAACGAGGTTGGGGTCCGAATCTCAGGTCGTCAGTACTATTTGCAGAGTTTGATTAATAACTAATAGCAAGACTATATTTTTTAAGCAGATATAGTAAAATAAAAAAAAATTGTGTATTCAATTATCGATAATATTCGGATATACTATGTCTTCGTATATCTTTGTAGTTGTACAAATTTGTAATCTCATCTCGTGCAGGTGCGAAAAAGTACATTGAAAGCCTTAAAAGATATTTTGAGTAGCCAAGAAACTTCCTGAAAATGGAGTTCTTAAAGTCAATACCAAAGCTGAGAGAACAAATACCAAGCCCGTATAAAATTGCCTATTTATCAATCAAATCAATATATATATTTATGGTCCGGGTAAAGCCGACCAATAAATTGCTTCACCTGGTTTAAATAAAATAAAGATTGAAAGAGAAGTTTTATTTATTAGTTTGAGTATTTAATTGCAAGCGCAACTGTGACTACAAACGGAACTTATACTAAGTTAGGAAATACCAAATCGTAAAATTAAATAAGCTAGAATAATAAAAAATACAACAATGAATTTCTATAGTCTCCAACTTGCAACAAGTATAATCCATGTATACCCATCATGCGAATTTGAAACACTCACAGTTAGTGTGAAATATTTTTGAAAAGTTATTGAAACTGATCGGCCAGATTCATTGTCTGCACCAAGGTCATAACGCTGAACGCAAACTTGGCCATCTGCAAGTCTCAATTCCAGTTAAAAAATCAAATCAATCTTAACCAATTCGACCTACCTTAATATTGCTGTTAATGGATATGGGAAAGATTCCCCCCGCCCAGAATATGATCGGCTGTTGCACATGTAGCATGAAAATTCTCAACGTCGACTTGTATTTGGGCTCAGCATCGATCCAGTGCGATTGACTTAGGAGTAGGGACAACTCCCCGCTATCTTCCACAAGCAGATCGCATAAGTAGCAGGAGGGAAAAGTCTCCAGCAAGATGGCCGTAACAAATACACTTAAAGAAACTGTCCCAAATATATCAGCAAAGTACAAAACGTTTATCGCACTTAGGCCGAGAACAGCGCCAATCATTAAAAAATGTACGAAAAATGATCGGGCCACAACTGGACGCAAAAGGTTGCAGCACCTATAAAGATAAGGACAGATTATATAATCGAAATAATCGATCGACTTACTTGAGGATCAGCTTGTGGTAGATAATGCAGCCCACAAGATCGCCGTAGTTCGTTGCCTCTGTCTGGAGTGGATCGGTGCGCAGATTGCGAATGTGATCCTTCAGCACGTCGACGTGAGATCGAAACATGATGATCAAGATGAGTGGATAGGTATCACAAACCATATTTATGATAGTCGTAGCCAGGCCAATGAAGTACTCAAGCATCGTTTGGATCCAGAAGCAGCCGGCTCCATCGCGCCAATCAAAGAGTGGATTGTACAGAATCCAGGGCGGCCGCCCATTCAACACACCAGCCAAGAAGGCCAACGGGGTGTAGGCAAAAAAGATAATGGCATAAACCAAAAGCACGTAGTTGCATCGAGCAACTGCCCGGTGAATCTTCCAGCGATCTCTCTCGCTCAGCAGGCGCTCATCCAGTGTGTCGAGCAGCGACAGCGTCTCCTGCAGACGGCCGTGGAAAATTGTGAATGTGAAAGCCTTTATCGTTACGCCGATTGTGGTCAGATTAATATTGAGAACGTCTAGAAACTCGCCGGGCGTAAAGTTCTTAAAGTTTTTAATCAGGCTCAGGGCAAAGCCAAATGGTAGATAGCCCTCACAGATGGTAAACACCAAACACGTCCAGCACAGATATAGATATCGGATAGTGCCCTGTTTCGGAGGCAACCAACCAACGAGCTTCATAGCCCTGTGCAAATAGATGCAACACTGGCTGGAACGAATCCGAACTGAAAGCGGAGCTGGATAAATAAGTCTAAATAGCCCGCTCATTGGAAAGGACACTGTGAACAAACGGCAAGGTGTGCAGCTTTTATACGAATTCGAGGATTTATTTCTGCACGTGCCGTTGATTTCGAGGTGTTCGACACGCCCCAGAAATTCGCTTAGCCTGTAATTAGTCGAGACAACTGACAATATTTAATGTCAATCAAATTGAAATAAATATAACTTTTCACGATAGAATTTTGACGAGGTTGTAAAGCAAACGTAATTTTGTTAAGGAATCGAGTATTTATTTTCGATATTTAGTCTGCCAAAATATGAAGACACTTATCATTTTGTTAGAAATTACTAAATATATTTTATTTTTTAAGCATCAAATATAAGTAGGTATGCTTTAAAACAATTTTGAAAAATATAAATATTTTCTATATACCTGATGGGATTTATTTTAATTCATATTGCATTTGAGTTGTCTGAGGGAACCAGTTATTTAGGCAACTGGAAAACGAGGTTGGGGTCCGAATCTCAGGTCGTCATAGTTTGATTAATAGCTAATAGCAAGACTATATTTTTTAAGCAGATACAGTAAAATAAAAAAAAGTGTATTCAATTATTCGATAATATTCGGATATACTATGTCTTCCTATATCTGTGTAGTTATACAAATTTTTGTTGTTGTGCCAGCATATTATGATTGATCCATTGATCGTTGATTGGTATTGTTAATAGAGCGATAGCTTATCAATAGATGACAACCGATAACCAATTGCCAAACAATAACGATTAAGTAATTGGTAATTAACTAGTTAGTTATCGGCTAGGTTTTGGTAATCGGAATGAGTAATTCCAACTGATGTCCAGCCGCTTATCGATCAGTTACTAAACGAGGACCTAGAACAAGCCAGCTATCGATAATCATCACTTCTGAAATAAACAGTAGCTATTTACCGATATTGAACCGAGGGCAAAAAAGGCGCGATTCCTCTTGGCTGCAAACAGTTTCAGTAAACAAAAAGTTTACTCAGTCTGCGACGGCATATCTTGCTGGCTATCAGCGGCAGTTGAAAGACGGACAAGCAACAACAACTACAAGAACAACAGCAACAACGTCGACATTTATGTCTGGCACTTGTGATAGTCCAGAATCGCAGCAGACGGTCCCCAAACGGGGGCTATCAGTGATCTTTGACGATATTTGGCTGTGTGCGTCCGTGTGTGTGTGTGTGTGTGTGTGACTTATCGCTTTGCTGTTTTAGGTCCCAGGCGCGTGCCGCTCTCGCGCAGCAATTGGGGTCACAAATGGTAGTCTTTATGCAGCTGATAAAAACCAAAACACGTTAACATGCAGAAGCAATTGTTGTTAGCCATATCAAAGGAGAGTGTATGCTAATTATAGAATATATTTTGGTTACGTTCGCAGGCCAGCAACTTCAAGTCGAGTCCGGTGCCGAAGACGGGCGGCAGCACATCCGAGTCGGAGGATGCGGGCGGCGGCAGGCGCGATTCGCCGCTGTCGATGACCGTTGGCCATCTGGGCGGCGGCAATGTGGGCGCGGCCAGTGCGCTGACCGGTCTCAGTCAGTCGCTAAGTATTAAGCAGGAGCTAATTGATGCACAGCAGCAACAGCAACATCGCGAGCATCACGTGGCGCTGCCCCCCGAATACTTGCCGGTAAGTGAATGCCAAAAACGCCAACCCCCCCTCACCCACCCCACAAACCAGCGCCCGTCCGTCCCCCTCAATACAAATGTATTAAATATTTAAAGTTAATGCGTAATGCCTTTTAGTTAGCTAAGTTAATTGTTAAGGTTTTTTCTTTTGGACCGGTGCGATGGTTCCAATTACGTAACTTTGTTTCTGTTGTTAACCACATAAAACTGCAGCTTAATTTTTTTTTATGAATATACTTTAAGCCAATTGCAAAATGCTTCAAAAGAAAATCACAAAAAAAAGAAAAAGAAAATATCAGAGAAAGCTGCTAACAAATTGTTTTGTTTTTGTAAAATTTAAGAAAAAGAGAGTAAAGCAACGACGTGTCAGAACGAAGGATTGGTTGTTTGGTTTGTTTCAACATAGATTTCTCGGAATTCGAATATCTCGACATGGAATATCGGCCAAGAAAAAGAAAAAATCTCAACAATTTTGCAAAAGCTGAGTAAAAAAAAAAACAATTAAAGAAAAAAGAAAACAGCGTCAAATCCTTCCTTCTACCAGTAGATTGTTTTGCCATTTTTTCTTAAGTTGATTTTCCCAATTTGTTTTTTGTTTGTTTGTTTTGTTTTTCGTTCCGTTGCCGATTTGCCATTGCCGTTGAACGCGTAGCCCAAAGCCAGCAGCACAAAAGACACAGACGCGTTTTCAGGCAACAAAACGTCGATGCATCAGCTGCTGCTGCAGCAGGCGGTGGAGGCGCAGCTCAAGAGTCTGCAGCTGCAATATCAGCAGGAGACGCTGGACAGCACCGTGCAGCGGCTGTTGCAACAGCAGCAGCAACAGCAGCAGCCACAGCAGCAGCAGCAGCAACACCAGCAGCAGCAGCAGCAACAACAGCGCCTCATTGAGCCAAAACAGCTGCTGGGGCCGCCAACAACTGGCGGCGGCAGCAGCAGCACTTCCCGCAAGAGCGGACGCTTTCGAGCCAATTGGCTATATCAGTTCGACTGGCTGCAGTACGATGAGCTGGCCAATACGATGTACTGCAAGCACTGCCGCAAGTGGAGCAATGAGCTGGCCGACATACGCACCTCCTTTGTCGAGGGCAACTCCAACTTTCGGCTGGAAATTGTCAACCATCACAACAAGTGCAAATCGCATCGGCTCTGCTACGAGCGCGAGCTGCAGGAGCAGGGTAATCTGGCCAACCTGGCCGCTATCAGCAGCGCCGGCGGCGGCGGCAGCAGCAGCAGCAGCAGCACCGCCAAGCGACCAACGGCGCCAGATATCATAACCATAAATGTGGGCGAGGACAGCGCCTGATGTTGCCAGACGGAAGCACATTGAATACCCGCCAACATCATTACAGCCACATACACACACACACACATGCTCAGGTTTAGTTTGTAGGCTTAGTAGTTAGTAGCTTTTGTATTCTATTTAAGCGGCTTGAAGCATTTTGCAATTGATCAATAAAAAAGAAATTAACAAAATATAAAATACAATATACGAAAATGAAATCCAATGAAATTATACACAACTGAAACCCACTCTCTCTCCGCCCATCTCTTGCTCTCACTCGCTCCACCCCACTCTTACGCTCTCTTTCTCTCTCTGCTCGCGATCACCGCAGAGCGCTGCTCTCAAAATGCACGCCGAGGACATGTCCACGCTTTTAAGCCAACACGCGCTGCAGGCCGCCGACGCGCGGGAAGAGCACAACGATGCCAAACAGATGCCACTCGATCAGACGGACAACATTGACGGTGAGTAGCGACATGCCATTATTTCCATATATATATATACTCTATATATATAGTATATATGTGTTTCGTAATTTTCTATCTGTGCTTTGAAGTTAATGCACTCGATAAAACTAAACGATATCAACCAAAGATATATCCAAAGTATAAAAAAAAATACAAGACTTGTACAATTTGAAAAATTAGCTTTTGATTTCTGCATAAAACTTACTTTTTTTTTATTGAGCTACCAAAGTCCGAACAAAACGAAGTACATAAAAAAAAACTTGTAGAAAAAATCTGTAAAAACAACCGTAGTTTTTAGCTTAATTTTTCGCATAACCCGTTCCTAACTATCCCGGCGTACTTTTCCCGTAGTCAAAACTCTTAGAGTGCTCGATTAGCTGTGTACAATGGGCATGAAATGATAGCTCTGAGAGCATATATCCACAACATTTTCGAGCCCACTGTTTACAGTTTTTCGCCTAGTGTTTAAGCCCCCCAAAAAATATATATATATCCTGCATGCATTTGATCGTACCCTTGTATACTCCTTGTGCCCCGAAACCGAAACCGACCCACACCCGAATTCACATTTAAAGTAAAGAAAGTAAAGGGCCTTTTAAACCTACACCTTTCCCCCATGCGTTGAAAGACAAATTTACTGTACCTATTCCTAACTTTTAGTATGTATATCAAGTTTTATTTACCCAACTTTAATTACTTTTTATGCTTTTGTATTTATGTATTTATCTATTTTCCGTATGTATCTTTTTTATTATTGGCGTTTTGAATGCTAACTCTTAAGCGATAGTTAAATCAGAGATTTCTCCTTTGAGAAATGCCACTTGCTAGAGCAACAGATCAACACCTCTCCTACCAAATAGTTTATACTATATATATTTATAGTACATACATTATTTTGTTGTTTGTCGTATACTCGTATTGTCATCATTATTTTGTATTATTCGTATCTCTATATAGTCTTAGGTGAAACTACCTTAGCTCACTTATCGTAATTGTAATCGTTATCGTAAACTCGTATAGTTACGGTTTAATTTTTTTGTATGTTGCCGCATGTTGCATGTTTAAATGACGCATACACACACGCCCACAAATATTTTTAAAATTATGTATCAGTTAATATTATATTATTTTTAATTATTTCACATTTTCTCTACTTTTAACTTAAGTTACATTTTTTCATAGTCGTACTTATATAGGAAATGCCTCCGCTGACATCCACGAATTTGTTCAGTTTAAGCAAATTGGCTCACATATCATGAGAAAAAAATATAAACTCACACACAAATAATATATCAATAATAAACACTCATAAGAAATAAAAGAAATTTAATGAAATTTATTAATATCTCAAGTTTCACAACCATAATACACCTCCAAAATACACACACACACGCACAGGCCTAAACACTTCCTTAAGAAACTTTTTTCTACATATTCTATCTGCTTATCATTGCGTTAACTAGTTTTTTATTACTCTTTTTCACTACTTTAATTATTTTTATTTAAAATTTTTTTTGAAGCCGGTTGTGAGCGTTATTTCATAATTTAAAATACGTTTTTCATTAACTTTTCATAACTGTGCTGAACTTAAAGAAAACCCTCAAATTTTTCAACTCTATTTTCGTCTTTAATGTTGCAACTTATTGTCTAAGAAAATCGAATACATAAAAAACCAAAACCAAATTCAATAACTTTGAGTAATAAAAAAAATAATATCTTTCGGTAAGAAAACCAATAATAATAATAAAAATAAAACAAGAATACAAAAACGCTACAGCTTCAAAATTCATTCAGTTTCTATATATATAATTTTCTGTTGAATATTTACACTAACCTTGCTGCATATTTAATTTAATGTGAGCTCAATTTATTTGCCACACTGTTTAACGAGATGTAAATGATTGTCTGTTTTTTATAATTGGTTTGTCAATCTACTAAATGTTTTTCGAATATATTTTCACCTCTTTTTACATATTCTATATTTATGTGTATGTGTCGTTCGTTCGTGTGTGTGTGTGTGTATGCGTGTGCGTGTGTGATTATAGTCTTACAGTCTTACCAATTCTAAGCGCAATATTTACTTACGGCATAGCGAAGGAATTACCGTTACCGTGCACATTGGTTCCACATTGCGCAAAAATTTAAGGAAAATCGTACCCAATCTAACCCTCTCCAGCTACCCACACTTAGGCCTAGAAAAAAACTGGAATTTGCACAAAAAGAAAAGAAACCACAAAAAAACGAAAAAATAAAATGAAAATAAACCCAAATAAAATAAGACACAATTGAGAGTATAAACATATCGTATATTGCTGAAAAATTTGTTGCAACATTGAAGTACTAAAATGATCGATCATTTGATAAACAAAAATATATATATGAAAAAATAAAAACAACAAAATTGTATTATATACTGTAAATGTCCACAAATGACACGCAAACATATAAAATTAACATTTTGATTTGTTTACACTGTTAATTTCCTTATATGCCATATACTGCAATATACATACATACAAATAGTTTATAGCTGAATTGTTTTAATAGAGCCTCTAATGCCTTATGAAACCTGCCGAGCCAATATGAAACCCTAGCTTTAAGTCCAATTTTAATTTGTGTTTATTATTATTAATTTAAATTTAATTGTACCACAAAATGTTCCAATTACATTAAGATAACTATAAAAATGTTTTCCTTTGATTATAACTTTGTTTTTATGTTTCTTATGGAAATTCGATATGATTTGAAACCCATTGAACAACCGAACCCGTACAAGAACCAAAGCTACAACCAGCTTCAATCCTAGTTCCAACTGTCAATGCATTTAATTTGAAATGTAATTTTCGTTACGTTCTTGTCCTTATCAATTATATATATAAACTATATACTATATACTATATACAACACAAAACACACTCTTAATGAAATGAAATGAGAACTTTTACAAATGTTTTACATATACATTATGCCTAATACAATCTGAAACCAAACTAAGAGCAATTCTCGTAGCTGTCTGTTGTTCCAATTCGTTTGCATACCTAAAACAATACTCGTACATATATCTAGCTATATAATACTAGTACCTGCTAAACATACCATATACCATATACTATATACAATATGCAACCTTACGACAATTGCCAATTGCGCACACCTTACTCAACCTTCAATTACCAATTATTGGGCAGAGCCCACTGTGCGCATGGAATGTAAACGAGAGCGCATCCCATGGCCTGGCATTGCATTCCATGGTCGCAAGCCCGATCAAAGCCAATCCGAAATCAAAAAAATCAAAAACCAAACAAACCTATCGCCATTCGCTCACAGTGATAACGCATTATACGAAACGCAAATGTTTGCAGGTCGCGTTAAATGTTTTCACAGTGCCAGCAAGCACGAGACGGACGCCGGCGAGCTCGATGTCGAGGTCGATGTCAATGTGGCCGGTCCGCATGATCCCGATATGGATGATGAGGAGGAGGAGGCAATCGCCTACCACGTCACGCCCAAATATCGGCGTGCGATTATCTATGCGCCGCCGGACGAGGACATGCCCGCCACGGATCTGTACATGGACAACAACTACAATTGCGAGTACAAGTGCAAGGAGCGCAACATGCGCGCCATTCGCTGCAGTCGGCAGCAGCATCAGCTGCATCCGCATCAGCAGCTGGCAACGACGCCGCAAACGGCGCTCAATCTGGGCCGGCACAGCAGCGCCATTGTGGCGGCCACCGCCTCCGAGACGCTGTGCGGCACTGAGGCAGCCTATTCACCCACGGCCACATCCAGCAGCGGCAGCTTTCGGGAGCAGCAGCAGCCGCATCTGGGCTACGCCATGCAGCAGTCGCCCAACGGCTCCACCGCGACGCAGCACAGCCATCAGCTGGAGCTGGCGCATGGCTATGCGCACCACGCCCATCATCCGCCGCCCCATGCCGCACTCAACTCGCCGCACTATCAGCCCGCCGTTGCGCCGCTCTCGCCGCAGCCCAGCTCATCCTCCGCCTCCGGCAGCAGCACCTCGGCAGCAGCGGCGGCGGCGGCTGCGGCTGCTGCTGCGGCTGCTGCCGCCGCGGCCAATCGTCGGGATCACAACATCGACTACTCCACGCTCTTTGTGCAGCTGTCGGGCACGCTGCCCACGCTCTATCGCTGCGTGAGCTGCAACAAGATCGTGTCGAATCGGTGGCACCACGCCAACATCCACAGGCCGCAGAGTCACGAGTGCCCCGTCTGCGGCCAGAAGTTTACGCGGCGCGACAACATGAAGGCCCATTGCAAGATCAAGCACGCGGATATCAAGGATCGCTTCTTCAGCCATTATGTACATATGTGATCACTTCTCTAGATAGTTAGACCCGTTTCGGAACCCGGTGACGATATTTATTGTATCTAATTAGCCCCAACAAACAATTTAAAGCCCACACTCGAAGTCTGCACCCAAATTATATACGTATATACTTAGCTCCTTAAGAATTTCCGAGAGTTTCTTCGGCACTCGCCGCAATTTACTTAAAGACAGGAAAATAAAAAAACCAAACAAAGTTAAACAAATCAAATCAAATCAAATCGAATAAAAGGTTTTCAAATACTATTATAAAACCACATACGTAATTATTATAATATTGTAACATTGAGGTATTCGGAGCAGAACAATAGAACAAATATTGTACTCTTGTAGTTGATTTAAAAGACTTTTTATTAATTGTTACATATATAAACCTTTAGATGCTTTTTTACATCATTTAAATATGGTACTTGAATTGTTAGCCGACTATATTATTATTATTATGAACCGCATACCGAGACCAGTACTTAAGAACAAACTTTGGAAAGTATTACATTAGAATTCCACGACATATGTTTCCAGTTAAACTTATTTATTGTTTTTATTTGTAACTTTTGTTTATTTATTGTAATATTATATAATTTGAACATTTAACATGTGCTGTAGTGAGTTTTGACTAATACTATTTTGTGTGCCATATTATATAGTACTTAAACATGTATAATTAATCAAAGAAATAGTAAAGCAGAACAAAAACAATAACCGGAAAATTCAATTTTGTCGTCCATAAAAAAAAACATATATATATTTATTAATAACAACAAATGCAACGAGTGAGGCATGCAACAACGAGACTAATGAGTAGCTGAAACTTTGGAAAAGCAAAACAGAGCAAACGTAAACAAAAGCAATACAGATCAAACCGATTTCATAAAGTATTAAGAATAAAAAAACACTATTTTAAATATATATCCATAGAAATTGTTATGCAAAAACAAAAAGGTAAGCGCCTAATTTCAATTGCATTTACCAAGTGCCACAGTTAAAATGAGCCCCTTGAGCACTTTGAATGTATACTTAAAGAGATCTGAAAACAAATATACATACAATATGTATTTGCATTGAAATTAGGCGCTCGTTAAATCCTAGTACTCGTATCTTTGGCAAAACACCCACCGAAGTCCATAAGTTGCAAATTTTTATTAATTAAATATTTTAAATGAAAATTCGAAAGTGGTTTGCTAAAGGATCAATGTTTTTAGCCACACAGACACAAAATAGTCAGCAATAAACAATAACAATAATAGCAAATCAATTGCATTGTATTTAAAAATAGTCGTAGAAATCAAATTATGCAACTCCAAACTCTTCATAAAAGATAAACAAACAAACAAAAAAAGAAACAAGCAGCAAACAATATTTAACGTCTTTAACTTTACTTAATAAATCTCTTTCAAATCAAATTCCAGTTCTTTTCAATAATTAAAAAAAAAGAAGAAGTTTCACAAATATTGCCCTATAGGTACTGAACTAACAACAAGATCAACCAACTTAACCCAGTTTCTTATACATAAAAAAAAACTATTTCGATTAATTAAAAAAAAAAAAACTACAAGCGCATTCTCTACCTACGGTAAGTTTCCATTTTCTAAGCTCTAACAATAACCTCAAGTTAATTTGTAATTTGTTTGATTTAGATATGTTTCATTAGTTTATAAACAATTTTTAATGCATAAATGTTTAAGTTACGTATTGTTTTATGTATGTGTTCTCTTTTATCTTAAAAACAAGCTACTTTACCAAGCAAAAATTTAAAATTTTTATAAAAATTACTGGAAAAAAAACAGGAATTGGCCAAACGATTGAAAATGTTTACTATATACCTAATGTTTTGAAAACACTTGCTCTTACTCACTCACTTTCTATCTATACGTCTCTTTCTCACTCTATATATATATCTCTCTCTCGCTGTTACTGTCTTTCTCGCTCTATCTACGGAAGGATTTTATTTTTTGTTTTTTGAGCTCTTTATATATTTGTATGCAGCAGGCAGGAGGGGTGTTGAAAATATGTTCCACATTTCCGATTTTATACGAATATCATTTAAATGATATCACAATGTTGACGCTCTGCTCTCTTTGTTATTGATTTTTTTGTATTAATACTATATATATATATACAAATATATATTATATTCCTATCAGTATTAATTGATTGCCGTGACTATATCAAATTCTAGCCCTCTTAGTTACCCCTTGTACATTCATATTAGCATCCCCACAATACCAAAAACAACAACTGCCCTCAACACACCAGTACAAACCAGTACAATATCTTGAAACTAATTGGTTTCGGCTTAAAAAAAAAAAAATAGTGAATATAATAAACAAAAAATATTAACAGTCAGTACAACCACAAAAAAAACATCCAACCAATACACACTCATCATCTATTAAACCATTAAACAAATTATAAATATTTAGTATTTTTTAATAAAATAAAAAAATAAATTGGTTTATCCCAAACAAAAACATAGCTCATTGCATATATATATATATTTCTTATAATCGTATACATACATAATTTGGTTTGGGTTCTTCAAAGTATCAGCACCTGAAATTGAGCATAGTTAATCGACCTATAAATATTGAATATTAATTATTGATTATTGTAAATAATATTTTTAAAGTATTTCATAAGCAATTATCCACTTGCCAATGCCAATGTCAACTATATTTATTTAAAATTTCATTATCTTTATGTATACTTAATTTGGTTAACTTACCCCCTCTCCAACTCACGTGTTGTCAACATATTCAAAATTTATGAAAATATTTTACTAATGTCTACAATATTTTTTGTTGTTTTTGTTTTGGGTGTAACGAAATTTTGCGTGAAATTTGTATTTCAAATCGAAAAAAAAATACATTTAAAAATAAATATTTCTCTAACTAATTTAATCAAGTTCCCACCACCTCTCATGGTTCTCCCAAGCAACACACTTAAGTTTCCAAATACATTTATATTACTAAAATCCAGACAAGACGTCACACGTCTTATCATATATAAATTATAGATTATAATACAAATTCTCTCGTTACTTCAATCTATCCATTGGCAATGCTAAAAAAAGAAGGGCAACAACGAGTAAAAAGCTAAAACCACAAAAAAAAAACACAATAATAATAATGCAGTATTTGAAACCATTCAATTATACAGCTTAAGAATAATTATAAAATAATTTTTCTGTTTCTGTGAATCACCAACAACAACATTGTTTTTCTCTTCTTTTTTCTTTACGCGTTTGAACGAACAAACCAAACCAAACCAAAACCAAAACCAAATCGAACCAATGCAAATACATTTTAAATACAAATTTAACAATTAAACAAATTATATGACAATTATAAAATGAAAAACAAATATCGTTATGCAATCGAAGGCTCGAAGGCCTGGCACATGCGGCTCACCTTTGAGCGCCTCTCCGGTGGCTGCAACCTGCATCGCTGCAAGCTGTGCGGCAAGGTCGTGACGCACATACGCAACCACTACCACGTCCACTTCCCCGGCCGCTTCGAGTGCCCCCTCTGCCGCGCCACCTACACCCGCAGCGACAATCTGCGCACCCACTGCAAGTTCAAGCACCCAATGTACAACCCGGACACCCGCAAGTTCGACAACCTAATGTCCGCCTCGGCGACAACGGTGGGCGCGGCCACGCCCACGGCCACACAGCTGGCGGCCGCATCGCAGGCGGCCATGGCAGCGGCGGCAGCGGCGGCCTTTACAGCCGCGCAGCAACAACAGCAGCAGCAGCAACAACAGCAACAACAACAGCAGCAGCAGCAGTCACAACAGCAGCAGCAACTGCAGCAACATGCGCACGCACTGGCGCAGCAGCACATGCTGCATCAGCAAATGCAGCCGCAGCATCACCAGCAGCAGCAGCACAACGCAACAAGCGAATGATATAGCCAGTACCTGGCCTGGAACTATGCTGCATGGAGTCCCGACGAGTCGTCCATGAAACAGCCGCCGCACTTTGCCAGCAACTACCAACAGCAGCAGCAACTACAACAACAACAGCAGCAGCAACTACAACATCTACGCCGGGCACAGCCCTTCAATTTCTATGCACGCAACTATTACCAACAAAATTATGAGGCCAAACAGCACAACGGCAACATGAGATTGCAACAACAACAGCAGCAACAGCAGCGCCAGCAACCCCAAACGATTGTCCTTGATGAGAGCGACAATGAGCTGGAGGAGGAGCCAGGTGGCATCATGGCCAACTGCATGCGGCGCAGCTTCGATCACTATATGGCACAGCTGAAGCAGTTGGCGCCGAGCAGCGCTGCCGGCAGCGAGCATGTTGCCGTTGTCACCATGTGCAATAGCGACAGCAGCAAGAGCAATTCAACAAATGCCACTCAAATGGAAGCTAATACAATTTCAACAACTACTCCTACTAATAGTAATGCTAATGCTAATGCTAACCATAACAATTGTAACCCTAGAAGCTTCAGCAGGCAGCTGCCACCGTGAACGGTGGCAACACAACAGCAACAGCAGTAACAGCAACAGTAGCATCAGCAGTAGCAGTAGCAACAGCAGCAACAGCAACAGCAACAACAAGGCAAACGATTGATACTCAGACTAAGCATATATTTATATATACACACATATATATATAACACAACTAACTGAATGAAATCTTTAATGTTGACCATGCATTGCAAAATATTATGGTAAGCCAAATTTATTTGTCAATTATATAGGGAAAAACATAATAATAATAGTGAAGAAAATGATATAAAATGAAGGAAAATGTATGGAATCAAATGCTGACCTGTGCACGATTCATGGTTTCAACTGGATTCAGATGTTGCAATTTCATAGTTTCATAGGGAGAGAAAACTTAATTATAACATATAAAACGCAACTTAAATATATATAATAGAAATGTAAAGATCTTGTAGTAGACAAACAACAAAAGGGTTTCCAAGGCAGCCATTAGAGGACTTTATGGAGATTGAAGGCGTACAGCCCAGCAGCAAAATACAAACAAAAATATATAGTACATTTCAGACAACTAAGTAAATACAGTAAAACCCATATAATATATACGACAATTTTATCAGTGCATAATTCTAATTGTTAGCTAAGTAAAAGGAAGATCAATCCTGTTGCCAACTGTGGGGCAAGTTTTGTGCCAATCTGTTTGCACCTGTTTGTTGTTGCATTTAACACTAATGTGCACTCGCTTACAGCAAACATATATATATATATATATGTATATATATATACCACATAAAGCCCACTAACGCACCCAACCAATACACACACACAATCACACACTTAAAACTAATTAACAAAGATTTAAAAGGCACAAAGACATTGTTAAGCCCGAGATTTTGTGTGCAGCTAATATTTGAATTCAATTCTATATGTAGTACTCATGTTAAATATATATAAAAAGAATCAATTTTTGAACATAACAACACTGTAAAATATTATAAAAAACCTTATCCCTACTATCCTACTTATAGTACAGTTGCAGCATATATATATATATACTATACTTAGTGCATAACATAAATTTGAAAAAAAAAATATTTATTATGTACAAAATTTGTGCGTTTTAATGTTAAACATGGAAGACATGCATACGATGCCCTACTAGTATACAATTTTTAATTAATTACCTAATTAATTAATTAATGCAACATACAAAACAAATACAAAATGTTAATTTATTTATAACATACACGCGTGTGTGCTAGAGTGTGTGTGAGAGTGTGAATGTATTCCCAACCACGCTGTACCCTTTAACTCCTTGTTCCACCTGCTGCTCCCCTCTGTATTATATCTGCAATAACGCCATTGACCTGAAATCTATCTGAACAACTGTTAAATGCATGTGAGTGTCGGGCTAGGGCTATAGGGCGTGTTCTGTTATCCAGTCTATATAATTTAGTTATATTAATATTAATCATAATTTTGCAGCATTTTCTTATAAGCCACTGTATATAAAATTCTTATATATGATATATATACATGTTTATATACGTGTATATATATATATATATTTTTTTTACATATTTCTTTTACTAAGTAGTTTTGTAAATTTGATTTGTTGTTGTACATTTTGTTGCCACAGACAAGTTAAACCCACTGCTGCGCACATCAATTGTCTAAAAAACAAAACAAAAACAATAAAAATACGAAAAAAAAAATTTGAAAAAGATGTTAAAATATAATACATTAATAAACACTATTTATTTGTTCTAATTTGTAACACGAAATGTTTAGTAATTAATGCTACAACAAATACTGCCCCGACTTAATGTTTGTTTTATGTTTATTTTAACTTTTGCTTTGTTAAACAACATTGAAATTTATCTATATATATGATGTGATAACTATAGTTAAACTTAAACACACACACACACACACACACATTACAAAATGAAATTATGTTAATTATAAAACGAAAGATGGAATATGGAACAGAAGTCTATATAATATGATATGATATATGATATGTACATCTAATTTGTGGTATGCAAAATGGTGCTAAATCCAAATATACTTTAAATGCAAAGCAAACCCATAGGGATACAACTTACCCCGAGGAGACCCTGAACAGTAGACAGCTTTTGAACTTATGTATGTGCAATATGACTAGTTTTTGTTTAAGTGCAAAGTGGAATGTGGAATATGGAAAAAGAAAAAGAAAAAGAAAAAAACTAAATAAATAAAAGAAAGGAATGTGGGGAGTGAGAGTTGGGCGGGTGTATTGTATTTAAAAAGCAAACCATTTGAATTACGCCGTATAAAATATTACAATATATATAGAAACATTTAAACGAATGTTAGCATATCAATATAACTATGAATAATAGATATGTACGTGTTGTATGTATCTGTATCTCAACTATTGGTACTACATACGAGTATACTGCAGTTAGCTACATTTCAGTGTCTATTTTAAATATTTAAATGTCATAACTTAACATAATTGATAAAAGTAAAAAAAAACAACACACACAACAACAACAACAACAGCGATACAAAGCAAACAATTAATTAAACCACACACCCCCTTCCTACCGCCCCATGCATATTTATTAACTTTGTTTAACCCCAATACAAGACTTTGAAAAAATTACAAAACACCCAACAAATTGTTTTTTTTTAAACTTTGTTCAACTTATTTAACAGCCGATCAATTTGAGCGCATTTGTTGCAGTTCGAAATGCAAAAGTTATAAACTTTTAACTAGTTTCAATGTAATCTTAGTTTATAAGTATTAATATAACTTGTATTAATAAAACGCAATACAAATAATTTTAGTTTTATTTATATGAAAATTGAAAAATCGAAAAATGAAAAAAACAGCATAATTATCAAGTTTAATTAACGCTAAGCAAATTGAAGCGAGTCTCAGTTGCTTGCAGCATTTGTTAAAATCTTTTTTATATATATGATTACATATATCTTAAAACATTTTTAATAAACATTCTACCCATAATGCCAGCGTTATATTAATTTCAATTGAGTGCAAAAATACCACAACAACAAAAGCAAAAGTATCAACAATAATACAAATAATAATAATAATTATTATCATGATAACAACCCAAATAAACGTTAACTGAAGAACAGGCAAATCAAACGACACACAATTAAAATATTTAAAATGCAAATAAATTGAATTTTATGGAATCAAAAACAAAATGGTGATCACTTTTTTCTTTCTTTCTGAGTTGTACGCTTTGAATTGTGCTTCCAAAGAGTTAGGGGTGCCCATTAGGAACTTATCATTCATAGATATATATATACACACATACACCCACACACACACATATATCCATCCACACATAAACGATAAGACATGCATTTTGTGTCAAATTTTCAAACCTCGGCCCAATTTCCTGTTTTTTACCTTTAACTTTTATAATTATTTACTTATGATATTATTATGTACTTTTATTTATAATAACAAGTTTTTTACATTCACCATCCATTTTTTATTTAGGTTTTTTTGAGTTTAGCCCAAATTCGCTTAGTATAATAAATAATAAAAAAAGTAAAAACACAATGGAAAAGAAATGCAAATGATTCTTCGCACAAATGAGTTACACCCAAAATGAATATATTTAAAGAAAGAACCTGTATCTGAGTGCCATACTTAGCACAGACACAATATATAATTACATTTTATGTTACACACATACACACACACAAGCATACAGCTATTTCTTGTACTTGTCATCAGATCAATTGTGTTTCCCATTTGTGCTCAAACTTTATTATATTTACAAATTATAAATATATACATATATCTACTATATATACACCTCAATGTACTTGTTTACCTAATCATAATTTGATGCAGCTGATTTGTGACTAATTTCATTTATATATATACCAACTATATGAAATCAATCCCAACAAATATTTCAGCAAAACGTGAGCAAAACTCAACGGAGGCATTTTAGAGATACATATATTAGAATAATACGAGCTTAGCTATATCCAATTTTATTTTTATAGATCTATATATAGAGAAAAAAAAATTGAGCTGAAATTTTATAAATTATTTATGTTTAAAAAATTGCACGGTTGAATGTGAAGGGAATATCGAAATATTTACGTAATAATTACAGGCAAACATAGCTCTCCCCATGATATAATAACAATGATTTGTATGTTTAGTTCTGCCTTAGTTATAATTAGTTAGTTTTATTTATTGTTTTCCATGTCAATCTGTTTGTATTTGATTCGACTTTATTTTTTGTATATGCCCAGGCTAATGGCGCATATTATGTTGATTAAGTTGCTTGAACGTAGTTAGCCATCCACCTATATATACTATATATATAATGTATACATATATATATATAGTTTGTTTTTGTTTCTTCCTTGTTTTTTATTAGTAACTGTACTTAGTCTTTAGTTTGTTACGCCACTTTAGTTTGTATTACTTTTTGCCTATGACAAAATTATTTTGCTCACAAAAACGATACTCTACTCTCTCTTTTACCATATGTCTATCATACTCTCTCTCTCTAACTCGCTCTCTACCTGTCTCTCTCTGTCTGTCACGCTCCTTCTATCCTATCATACAAAAAAAAAAAAAAAAACTACCAAATTCAAAACAAAACCAACAAAAAAGATCTATTTCTCTGGGCTGATTTTCGTCCCGCTCGACGGGCTGTTGTGTGTCTGTTCTTCTCTTTCTCGTTCTCGACACAGGCCTCGCCGCTCGTCACCATCTCTCGACACCGCTCTCGACCTCCTCATCGGCCTCACCGCCGCCGCCGCCCTTTGGCATGCACCTGTCGGCGGCCCTGAAGAGCGAATACCATCCGCTGAACTACATACGCGCCGCTGGCAATGGCCACAACAACGCCGGCGGCACACCGCCCGGCCACGCCTACAATCAGACGCAGGCGGCCGCTTTGGGCGGTGGCAATACACCCACCAGCACCGGGCACAACTCGCACCACACGATGTCCTATCACAACATGTTCACGCCGTCCCGCGATCCAGGCACCATGTGGCGCTGCCGCTCCTGCGGCAAGGAGGTCACCAATCGCTGGCATCACTTTCACTCGCACACCGCTCAGCGCTCCATGTGCCCCTATTGCCCGGCCACCTACAGTCGGATCGATACGCTGCGCTCGCACCTGCGCGTCAAGCACCCGGATCGCCTGCTCAAGCTGAACTCCTCCATATAAGGGCGGGGCGGGCAACCAAGATCCAGCAACAGCAACTACAACAACAACAGCAACAACAACAACAGCAACAACAACAACAACTACAACATGTAAAGGACATAAGAGTTTTGTTTAGCGTTTTTCCTACTAACGTGTAAGTTCTTTTTCGACTCGGAGTCTATGTACAACCATCATATAAATAGATATATTCAACAGATATAACTGTAATTCTATGCATTTAGTCGCTTGTACATTTTCCCGCTTAGTTCTCAATGGCAGACAATTTAAAGCCTCAAGCAATAACCCAAAATATATAGAACCGAAGACGCTAAAAACTACATACTTATATATATACTACGATACAGCAGGCGTAAATATAAACTACATACGATATATATACATAAAGTTTGCAACTACGTATATATATATATACAAAAAAAAGAAAAGAAAACTAAAGTACATACCATATTAATGGCTAGTTATTAACTTTTCTTTCTAACCAATTTTAATGTCTGTGCACAATAAATAAAGTGAGGAAAAATCGTGAAGAAAATATAGAGACAACCTATGAAAATTCTATATGGGTTGCCCACAAAATGAAAAAGAAAATGAAAATGGTTTCGGTTGCTTGAAAAATATATACCCTACCAATGGGTTCCTGAACTATTAGCATTGATGTAAACTTTACTAATACAAAAACAAAAACAAAAAAAACAACTTTAAAGGTTTCTGCGTGTTGTTTCCTAATACATATACAAACATATATGAATACTATACATACAATAAATGTAAATCGTTAAAAGAAAAAATAAATAAAAAATAAAATCTAAATGTAAATCGCAGGGCCCGGCCACTAAGGCAGTCACAGTCACCTACTCGTACTACTCATATATTATCACATTAGTATTTAGTTTGCATACATATATACACGTCTATATCTATGTATATGTGCATATACACATAAATATATTTTTATTAATTTTACTATATACTATATAATTTTTGCAAAGAGTACATATATTACTCAAAGAACTACGAAGAAATTTTGATATACCTCAGATGCATTTCAGTTTTATTGTTGATTGATTGCTTAATTTTAATGAATTGTGTTTATAAAAAATATACCTATATAGCAACTATTTTAATTTAAAGGCAACATAAGTAAATGGCGAGTAATGTTTTGAATTAATGTTCGTTTGTTTATTTGCTGCGTGTAAATGTGTTTTTTAGTAATTTTTGTATGGTTAAAGTTCTTTATAAGTTGTAAGTTCTTAGACTAAATGCGAACCACTTGAACCACCTCACAATTTTGTTAAACATTTATATTAAGCTTGCTTATATTTATAAAAAGAAAAATAAACAAAATAAAAAAAAATTACAAAAAACATATTATGATAATGATTAATGCAAAACTTGTGTAAAACAATAAATATTATATTAAATTCAAATAATTCATATCAGAAACTACTAAGTGAACTAAATTTAAAATCAATATTAGTAATTGCTTACATGAAATTTGACAACTATTACGCACAAGCTATTAGAACTCATCGGATCATTTCAGCACTTTATTCTAATATAACATGCTATTAAAATTGAATTAAACATCCCTGCGAAAATTGATTAATTTTATACATTTTGTGATAAGCAAAATTATGGTTTGGCACTTATTGAAATTAATAATGGCAAAATGATAAAGTTAAAAAATATATTAAATAGTGAGAAGAAAACAAAAACAAAGTAAACAAAAAAATAAAAATCAATGTGATATTTTCGGCACAAAACTTTACATAACAAAATTATGAAGAATAAAAAATATATAACGAATATAATTAAGGAAAGGCAACATAGAAATAATGTTTCGCGGATATCTGGTTATTGAATTTATGTTGCTTGACTTTTAATTATATTTATTTAGGACAGCCTTTGTTATATGCATAATTATCAAAATTGTTATATTTCGGTCCAAAGCACAAAATGTATAAAATAATTTCTTAGCTCCTAATTTACTTCTATATGACTTTTTAGTTTCGTGCACTGTTTTTAAGTTATGTATGTGTGTATATAAAAATATGATTATAATTTTATTTAGATGTACAACTATTCAGTTAACTATACTACATAAACCAACAAAATTGCAGCAACAACTACAAGAAAACAACAACAACACAAAGTTTAAGGCAAATCAAACAAAACACACACCCACACAGATTTATGTACCAAAAATGTAATAAATATGAAATTATATTAAAAACAACAAACATATACTACATACTATACAGATTTAGATTGGGATTAACTAAGCATAACCAAAGGATTGCAAGCAAAAAAGAGCGCACATTTTTCAAGCGCTTCTTTTTTACATTTTGGCAACTGAAACATGGAGTATTTTTATATCTAAAGCTCATGCGATTTATATATGTATATATATAGGGGTTTGCTAACTGAAGCATAATAATAATAATATTGCTAAAAATCTCGCACCACACATAACAAGATTTAATGTAATTATTTTTTCACTCTGCACTCGACAATTTTATATTAATAACAATAATAATATTAACAAACAACTAATGCAAATACGTGCTCAAATACATATGTATATGTTTACATATGCGCCCGTTTACTATTACATTAATTCATGACACAAATGGCAAATATTATAAACAATTTTTCGTCGTCTACCAGTTTATATAAATCAATTCATATACTACACATACATAAACGAGTATATGCATATATTGCAAATTTATTCCAATTAAATCGAAAATATACATCCCTAGCAGCATTTTAATGTCGATAAATAAAACCAAATAAAATTTATGATTATTATTAACAACATAGTTTCATATAGGGCACAAAATGCCATTTTAATCAACTCTGTTGGAAGCACAATTCAAATCGTTAGGGTTCGGGGTGAAAATGGATGGAGTTCTTTTTTATTTTCAGCTGCAAATCTTTATAGATATATATAAGCATGGACAAAAGTAAGTAAAGTAAGTATTTTCGTATTTTCGAATTGTATGTATACATTTTTGGCATAATACCAATAGAAAAGCCTATTCGTATATCATTAAATTTACAGGCTGAAACTGATGCTTACTTTTCAACACACTTTAGATGTTCGACGATGACAATGTTATTTTTTGACCAAAATTAAATTAATCTACAGGAAAATAATAAACAAACTTTATTATTAATGTAAATTGGTTCAGTTTTGAGAATATTATGGCGGTTGGATGTCTGAAGAGAACATTTACTTTGGCTTTGGGGAATTTACAAAAACAAAATTTTTGGCATATAGTCATGATTTTTGACGAACAATTCGAGATCCTAAAAATTTATTTTTCTAAATAGGGCTTTTATTGAATGAAAAATTTGATTGGCAAAGAAAATGCTGAGTATTAACTATTATATCATAAACATTAAGTCGGTGCAGTCATTACAAAGTTATACAAATTAAAGTCTGGCAAAAGAATGTATTCTGATTTTAACTTACTGTTAACATTTTTTCCCGCCAATGTTTTAATTACCTATTCATTTTTTTCAGAGTTGCCACCTTTGCAAAAGAATACTGATATTTTCATGTGACAGTATTTTTAGTACTTTGCTATGGGGTATTTTTGTTGTTGACTTTGCGACCACACAGACGCCGAAGTGCGCAGTTTTGGGATTTTTAACAGGATTCGTGTGCCCATATTTGCAGTTTGTGAAAATATCAATGTAAAGATACGAAATTAAAAATACAGACGCAGAGATAAAAGAAAACGGGATAGAAAAGACGCGGGAATATTTTCATTACTAAACAAATTATAACAACAAATTAAAACAAATAAACGGCGTAAGTACATTGAGAGGAGCGAAATTGTTCAGCCAGTGCAAAATTCGCGCGGTGCGCTGAAAATTTTGCATAAATTTGTGAACTATGTGTGTGTGTGTATGCGCGTGTATGCGACTAAAGTGTGTGTACGTGTGTGAGTGTGTGTATTGAAAAAATCCATCTCTTCGCTACGCATTTCACCCCTCAGAGCTGGTGTTGTTGCTGCTGCTGCTGCTGCTGTCGCCGTCGCTGTCGCCGCCGCTGCTGCGCTTGGCACTGGCCGTTTATTAGCCATCTTCAGGGTCATTGCTGAGCAAAACTGCTGCAATTGCAGCGCCCCCTCCCGCCACGCCCCCCACGCTGCTTGCCTCCTTCGGCTGCTGAACACCCCTAATGACGCCCACGTAATGCATCTCCTGCCTACCGCAAACCACCGTCGCTGACCCGTTTTTGCGCATTCATTGATCTTCTGCCTCTTCTTGTGTATCTGTTGTCTGTCGCGCGTTCGCGTACAGGTTAAACCGGCTAAGCGGAATGTGAACGACCCTTAACAAAAATAATGAAATAACCTGGCCAAGGGAGGCGTGTTATGCAAGTGCACTTGTACACGTGAAATTGGAAAAGGCGCCCCCTCTTAAACAAAAAACAAAAAAAAGTGCGTGCTCAGAAATGCATTTGCTGCGACGCGGTCCGTTTTGGGTCAGGGCACACTGTGGCGCTTTTTTTGTGTTCTTTCACTTTTATTCTTTTTTGTTGCGATCTCTTTCGCGCTTTTTATTCTTTGTTTATATTTACATACACTTTGTTTTGCTTTAATATATTGTTATTGTTTCTGCAACGGCTGTTGAGGTGTGCGTGTGCATAGCGAATAAATAATGTGTGCCGATTTTTCACCGAATGTATCTAGATACATATGTATCTACAAGCCTGCCGTCTATTCAACTCATTAATCAAAGACGGTTCCTAGACAAACGCCCACCGCCACGCATTGCCACAACGTAAACAAATACTAATGCAAAAAGATTTTGAGTATTTGTAGTTTTTGATGCCATAGTTCATAAATCGTGTTAAATGGAAATGTATGTATCCGAAAATAATTCTGTTGAATCCCTAGCGATGCTCTTCGACATATGCTTGTGCCGTTGTTGTTGTTGCTGTTGCTGTTGCTGTTGCTGATGTTATTGCGGCCCAAGAGAAATAGTTTGTTTTTTTCGGGGCACACACACAGTTCAATTTTGGCGGCCGCGGTGAGCGCATCGAGCTCGTCAGATCGTTAAGAGCCTCGTTAGCGGAAAATGTTGTAGTGGCAGTGCGTGGATGTATTTATAGCATTTGTGCTGATTTCCAACATTTTTTTCGCTGCTGGGCAAATCAAAAAGCAAAAAAAACAAACGCCAATTAAGTGCACATAGAAATCTTTGCTTATACGCTGTGTGGAATTATAAGTACAATATATTTGCTGGGCCGCAGTCTTATATAACTATGTAATTGGCCTTGCGTCCAAATGTCGAACAAATTTCAACGCAGCTCGCCGCAAGTGCTGGCCGGCGGCATGGAGGCGTCCACCGTCTCCTCGACGGCTAGCAATCAGCCGCGCAAACGCGTCAAGCGCTGCTGCCGGAACTTCGTCACGTTCATGTGCACGCAGGTGGGCGTGGGCGCCCTCATTGTGTTCTATGCGATCTGCGGCGCCTTTGCCTTCATGAATATCGAACGCGAGTACGTGGACAAGACGGCGGCCCATGTGCTCGAGCTGCGCCAGAACTGTTCGCAGCGTCTGTGGAACATCACCGAGGAGCACAATTTGATTGATAAGCCGCGTTGGGTGAACGAAACGAACGCCGTGCTCCGGGAATACCAGGCGCAGATAGCGGCCATCATCAAGAATGGCTATGTGGGACGCACTCCGGCGCAGATCTGGAGCTTTCCGGCGGCGTTGATGTTCTGCCTGTCGGTGATCACCATGATTGGGTATGGCAACATGGTGCCGCGCACGCCCTGGGGCAAGGGCTTCACTGTCATCTATGCCACATTCGGCATACCGCTCTATATACTCTACTTTCTCAATATGGGTCGCGTGCTGGCGCGTTCGTTTAAGTTTTTGTACCGCTCCATGCACGACTGCACCCAGGAGCGCAATTACGATGCCCGCTTGGAGGCGCTGGAGAACGGCAGCCTGGGCACCCTGACGCTGCGCAAGAAGATCATTGTGCCGTCGACGGCCTGTCTGTGGGTGATCTTCTTTTATGTGCTCACGGGCACCATCATGTTTGCCAACTGGGAGAAGTGGAGCTTCCTGAACAGCTTCTACTTTTGCATGACATCGCTGTGCAAAATCGGTTTCGGTGACTTCGTTCCGGGCGCCTCGCTGACCACCGCCGCCGATGTGGACGCGGCCACGCACAAGCTGCGCGAGGACATCGCCGCCGATACCAACGAGGTGTCCGAGCTGCAGCGGATTACCGATCAGCACTCGAAGCTGGCCATCAACTTTATATACATGCTGCTGGGCATGGGCCTGGTGGCCATGTGCCGCAATCTGATGCGCGAGGAGGTGCGCGTCAAGCTCAAGGAGATGAAGGAGGATGCCAAGCTGTGTGTGGAGGACACGCGGCTGCGGTTCGTCGGCTGCTGCGGCGATCCGCGTGACTTTTATGAAAACGAATATAACTAGGTGTCTTTGGTTAGGTGTGCGTGCTGGTGTGTGCGTGTGTGTGTGTGCGTGTGTGTGTGTGTTGTGCTGGCTGGTCAAGTGGCGCCCGGATAGCCCTCTAATGATGCCCTCTAACTGCCCGTTCCTCGCAGCTCACCATTGATCAATTTCTGCAACTGCAAGAGCGGATACGAAACTTCGAGGGCATGCTTGGCGGCAGCAGCGGGGAGCGTTTATGCACGCCAAGCACTTCGGCCGGTCCATTTCGAATATTCTCCGTGGCCGGTTTCCAGAATCGGGCCAACGACATTGTCTACTGTCCGCCGATTGTGCGGCAGCAGTCGCAACATGTCGACGATTCCAAGGCGATCATCTACTTTGGCGGCGACGTTCAGGACTTTCCGGAGAGCATGGAAACGAACCGGGACAGTCGCGGCTACATGAAGTACAACCTGGAGAACTCTGCGATATTGCTGCGCGAAGCCTTTCCGCGCTCTCACATTATAGTCATACGGCCGGTTCGGTTAGTATATTTGATTAACGATCAGCTCAGCTCTTTACTAAATACTCTTCTTTATCGTCTAGCATGGAATTCAAGACCTTCAGCTGCTTTGATAATTTCGTACGTGGGAATAATGCTGGCGTGCCGGATCACACGCCCATGAACCATGCGCTGCAACATTTAGAAAAGTGAGTGGAGCTCCAGAGATAAATATGAGATACAGCTGACAGAGATATTAACCGTTTTGCCCCCTCTAGACTGCTACAGAATCTATCGCAACGCCTGATCTCAATACCCGAGAACGAAATACTCGATCAGGCGGCGCAGGCCGCCGCAGCAGCTGCTGCTGTTGCTGCCGCTGCTGCAGCCGCGGCGCTGACGCTCTCCAATGCCACGGCCAACTCCGAGTCTAGCCCAGCTTCGGCAGCGGCAGCGGCGACGGCGGCGGCGGCGGCGACGGCAGCGGCGGCGACGGCGGCGGCAGCCAACGACAACAGCCAGGATATGGACATAGACATTCTGCAGGTGCAGGAGAACGTAACAGTAGATGCCGATGGCGCCGTGATCTTTCCCATTGTCTCCGCTGGCGCCACGGAAACGGGCGCGATTACAAACAATGCAGCTGAGAGTGGGGCGAACGTGAACAACGGCAACAACAAAGAGGTTGTCGCGAATAGCCATCAGGAGGCGGGCAATCAACAGCAGCAGCTGCCACAGTTGCCACAGCAGGAGCAACAGCAGCAGCAGCAACAACAACAGCAGCAGCAGCAGCAGCAGCAGCAACAACAAACACCTACAAAGGCAACGCCAGCGCCAGCGAACAACGTGGAGCACTACAACAACACAAACAGCAGCAACGATTGCGCCGCGTCGCAGCCGACGCCGGCGGCACAATCGCCATCGCCGCAGTCGCGACCGTCGACGCCGACGGCCGATAACAATCCCTTGTGGTGGCGCGAGAATCTCAATCTGGACAAGTCCAAGCTGGTGCTGATTGGCTTCAGCAAGGGCTGCGTCGTGCTCAATCAAGTGAGTCACATTTGGTGTAAAAATCGCTAACAAAGTTTTGTCGCTGTTGAAGCAGTCGCGAGTGCCCCTTAACTGACATCCATCGTGTGTCTATCTTGATCCGTTTCCTTGCAGTTTATCTATGAGTTTCATTATCTGAAAACGCTGACGCCGGACGACAGCAGCATGTGCCGGCTACTCTCGCGCATTACGGACATGTACTGGCTGGACGGCGGACACGGTGGCCAGAAGAACACATGGATAACATCACGGAGTCTTCTGGAGACGCTTACGCGAATGGGTAGGCACTTCATTGCCATTGTTGCGTGTCGCACTAATAGAAATTCATTTGCAGGCATGAACATACACGTGCACCTCACGCCCTATCAGGTGCAGGACGATCGCCGGCCTTGGATACGCAAGGAGGAGAAGCTGTTCACGGAGATGTTGCGACGCTTGAATGCACCAATTACGCGGCATCTGCACTACGATAACCAGCCGGCGAATCTGATGACGCACTTTGAAGTGCTGCAGGCGTTCTGTCAGCACGTCCATTCACTCAACCAGCAGCAGCAGCAGCAGCAGCAACAGGGTGGCAGCGAGCTGCCAGTTGTGGCTACCAACAATGGCGCTGGCAGCGGTAGCAACAATCTGCTGGATGGCAGCGAGGAGGCAAAGTGACAGCTTCAACTGCATCCCCATCATCACAGGCGGCGTTTACATGCGATGCGCAAAGGCGCCGCCGCAGCTAAGCGACTGCAGCTGCAGCAGCTACGGCAACAGCAACAACTGCTGCTCTCCACAGACGCCGCCTCGTCGTCGGCATCCTCTCGTTTGGCCGCGGCACTGATTTCCTCAGCGGTGGCTCTCAGTGCTGCCTCGACCTCAGCTGCGGCTGCAACGGCGAGCCTTGTAAATAATCATCATCAAAGCCATATGCAACAACAACAACAGCCACACAGTTTACCACGCCCACACTATCCGCAACAGCAGGCACACTCAACCCAGCACTCCCACAGACACCATCACCATCACCATCATCACCATCACCACCAGCCAAATCATTCGCACAACCATCATCAGTGTCGCTCGAAACGCAAACTGCAAAAATTGTATTATACGCTTTGCCGTTAGACTTGTACACCTAATTATACACTATCTATATATACATTTTATGCAACTAATTTTGTTTAAGAGTAGCTTAAGTTCCCCTCAACTCAACAACTCTCTTTTTTATGCATACTATGTTAAGCTAAGGCTTAGGTTCAAATGTCATGTCAATTGTTGTGCTGAAACAGATTCTAATTGTGTATATTTTTTCCTTAATTTATGTTTGACGTCCAAAATATTTATTTATTTTTTTGTCCTATACATATCCCATTTTCATATTATTCGAAGCTTAAGTAAAAAAAAGTCTTGTCAGTGCAATAATGTATATTTCCCTTTTTTAATATGCAATCTTTTCACTTTCATCTACTTATTTAAAATGTATACGCATTGAAATCATATTTAGATATTTCGATTACGAGGAATTTATATCAAAAATGCAATTTATCCACACAAACATAGAGCCGCAAGTATCCAAACAATATTCTATATAGAAAGCAAAACAAAAACTCTGATTAAGTATTACTTAGAGTTAAGTAAGCATAGTTTAAGTTCCAAAACCTTAACACATATAGGCTTACATAAACAATTAACCTTAATAGTAATGCCTTTATTGTACTTTATTTAATGAATTTTGTAATATTACAAAAAACGATTTTGCTCTATGTATTGTGTACGTAGTTCAACTTTGTACTGCGAAATTCTAAGTAGCCCATCTCAATGAAAATAAACAATTTTTAAATTACGAAAACGTTCCTTAATAAATAAAATACCATTAAATCCCGACCTACCACTTATAAAACAGATATATGCAAACAGCGTGCTAAGCTTAGCATACAAAGTGAATAAATACTTAAAATATTGCTAAAATATCGAATAACAACCGTTTCGTACCTTTGTAGAATTAGCAGTTCAAAATTGTCAGTAAAAATTGTACGGCTTGAAAGTAAAGTAAATACGCTGCGAGTTTTAAACCAAAAATGAAGACAAATTAAATGATGTTAACAAAAAAGCATTCAATTGTGCTAGGAATTTCTTCATTATAAAATATAGTTGTATGTAAAACAGGCTTCTGATTTATGCGAGTCTGCCAATAAATGAAATTAAGCGCAATCAAGTACTTAGCACTAACTGGGGGCTTGCAACAAACCTGGCAGCTTATGGTCCAGCAGGTACTCGAAAAGACCGAAAAGTGAGGTTGGGTGCGATTTCCCCGTTTTTACAAAATTTTAGTAAATTGTACATTTCTATCATTTACGTATTTTTTATTCGATCTACTTAAATGTAATGCCTGTTTTTTTGTTTTCAAATAAATTACAAGGTAATCGTACTCAAAAATGTTCTACAAAAAATATCGTTTGTGATGCGCTTTACACACTAAATGGAGTTATCTTTGAGATGCGAATGAGATAGGTGTAAAGTTGTTATTGGTGTTCGGCTAGGCTGCAACCAAAACTACGCACATCTATATGGGCATTTGGCGTGTGTCGTCCACTCGTCGCTGCCGTCGCAGCAATCACAAACGTTATCGTTGACCCGAGACGCCCAGATCCAGACGTCCAAGCCACGACCCGTGATATGTCTTTTTTGGTATTTGCAATAAAAGCGTCCATTGGCGCAGGCATTCGTGCTAGGCTCGTCGCTGCCATCGCCATCACAGTCGCAATAGTTATCGTTGAGATGGTCAAACGGAATCTCCTTGCTGCCATCCAGGCACTTGAAGTTGCCCTTATAGTTGGGCTTGTACGCATCGTAGTCGAAGAGACGTATGCCGCTGCACATCGTAAACGTGGCGATTGTTAGAGCCATATGTCATTATGTATACTGTGAACATACCGTATTATTTTGATGGAGTCTTCGTCTTGGGTTGCAGGCACAGCTAGATCGCCAGCCTTGCCAGCAAAATCATCCATATCACGCTGTTTGCTACCGAGAGACTGCATCATTTGCTTGTGTTTCCGTCTCAGCTGCTGAACGCTGGGTAACTGATTCAGCGAGAAGGCCTATTATTAACTTACGCTTATTAATAAACATACAGAGAACACGCAATCGTTTACCAACCTGGTAGACAATGAATACGATTCCAAACAAAAATATTAAGAGCATAAACAATTTGTATTTGTCTTTGTAGAATGGTTTGTAGTATATATTCTCGCGTTTCACCCATGTTTTGCGCATTTTAATGTACCTATAGAATATTTGTGAATATTAATTAAGAGCTTTCAATTTTATTGTTTATTTATTTGTCAGTCAGCGTCAGCGATGTGGCTAAGTAATGTGTATAAAATAAAACAAACCTTAACCTTTATGTGACAGACTGATTTCAGCAGCACAAGTAAGTTAACCCTGTTTCTCTGATATATTTATGATCATAAACAAGCGATTGCTTTTCTAATCTATCAGTTTTAAATAATATAACTAAAGTATAATAATTATTAGCTAAAAATATTGATATTCACTGTTGTTGACAATTTCAGGTTAATACATTTTTAGCCACACATTCGGCGGGTATCTTATTTGCATTCGTGCACACATATCGGTTAAGTCAATCAGCTGGTTTTTATTCACTGCTTTCATGCAGCTGAGTTTTAGTGAACAGTGTGCTAAAAGATTGCAATTTCGCACATATATGTTTTTCAACACTGCGTAACAGAAAAACCTAAAGAAAAATATTCTTGCAGCGCAAATATATATAATGGAATTGGATCAATAAAGGTCAACTGGATACCACTAAACCGATCCACTAATTGGATTGTTAGCAACAACGCAGGTGACGGGAAACGCTTTGTGGCGGAAGTCAGAAACAAACTGGCAGACGTGAAGAAATATATACACAAGCAAAACAAATATATCACAATGAAGGCAACGGCAACAACCAAAACGCGGCTAACGAGTCTCACCGAGGATATCTCCATCATACCCGAGGATGCGCCATTTCGTGCCCGCCTACACTTCCTGTTTGCCCAAATCGAAAAGGAATTCGAGCAGCTCTACTTGGAGAACCTAAATCGTGAGTGAAAAAAAAATATGAAAGCCACAAGATAACATTGTTGACGGTTGCTTGTTGTTGCTTGCAGTGCAAGATAAGCTGGAGAATGCCACCGCAAACGCCAGGGAGTCGCTGACTCCGTACGATCAGCGTTCCGCAGCGGGCGGAGTCACTGGGACGCTTGTGGCCACTGGCAGCGGTGGCGCCTCTTTGGCAGCTACGCCCGCTACTCCCTCAGCTCCGTTGGGCGACGAAATCGGGGCCAGTTTGCTGGCGGCTGCTACCAGCACACACAAGAGTCTCAAAGCCAAGCTGAGCAGTGCCACAGGTGGCAGCAAGGTGAAGGCCAGTAACAAAATCAAGGCCCAGACCAGTCGAATTGTCTCCAGTTTCAAGGCACAGACGGTGGTTAGTTCGGTGGTGCGCGAATTTGGCGGACACAAGGATGGCATTTGGCAGGTGGCCGCCAAGGTCGGTCAGCCCATTATTGGCACTGCGTCGGCTGATCACACAGCCTGCATTTGGGGCATAGAGAGTGGACGTTGCCTGCTGCAGTATCAAGGACACGCCGGCTCCGTCAACTCCATTAAGTTCCATCAGCATCGGGATCTCGTGCTAACCGGCAGTGGCGACGGCACAGCGCACATCTGGCAGGCGGCCGTCAACTGGGAGGTGCCCAAGTGAGTGATTGAACATTAAAATTTATTTGCAATTTTTGTAACTGAAGCGATTGCAGAAAGGGACACTCGTCCGAAGAGGAGTTGGACGACAGCGATGGGCAGTTAGAGGATCGGGACCGAGTGGACGCGTTGCGTACGCCGCTGTGCGAGTTCACTGGACCCGGTGGTCATCTCTCGGTTGTAGTCGCTGCCGATTGGCTGTCGAGCATGGATCAGATTATCACCGGCAGCTGGGATCGCACCGCGATACTTTGGGATGTCGAGACGGCACAGCCGCTGCAGCCACTCACTGGCCACGATCATGAGCTTACACACGTATCGGCACATCCGACGCAGCGTCTGGTTGTGACCGCATCACGAGACACCACCTTCCGTTTATGGGACTTCCGCGATCCGATACCAGCCGTATCCGTCTTCCAGGGTCACACCGAGACGGTCACATCGAGCATTTTTGCGCGCGACGACAAGGTCGTCTCCGGCTCGGATGATCGCACAATCAAAGTATGGGAATTGCGCAACATGCGCTCAGCCCTGGCCACCATTAGAACAGATTCATCCGTTAACCGCTTGGCTGTCTCCAGTGGCGGTATTATAGCCATACCGCACGACAACCGGCAGATTCGTCTCTTCGATTTGAATGGACAGCGTGTGGCGCGTTTGCCGCGCACCAGTCGCCAAGGACATCGACGCATGGTCTCGTCCGTCGCCTGGGCGGAGGAGCCGCTGCTGAATTGCGATTTGTTCTCCTGCGGCTTCGATCGACGCGTCTTTGGCTGGTCCATAGTCTTACCAAAGGATAATTGAAAATTACTTAAACGCTGAGCCGCATTGCAACCAAGAAAATAGTTAAATCGCTTTTATTGAAGCGTTCTCATGAAAGCGAATATCTCTCGAACACATCAATAACGTTTTCTTTGTTATCTCAGACAGAAACGCGTGTATTTACTTAAACCATTGTATATCTAGTATTATGCGAACATAAAACCTTTTTAGATTCGTTCTTAATCCATAGAATGCAATTTGCTTTATGCCAAATAGTCGGGATTTACAAATACATATACATATATAATCATTGTTATTCCTATATATACTAAATGTGAAATGTGTAGATAAGGGATTGAGAAAATCTCCATAACTTTTAGCTGTGTTTTATTAATATCGATTATATGCGATTTACATTATCTTAACTCTATATGTCTAAGGCATGGGTTTAACATAAATGTTAGATTTAAAAAAAATACTTAATAAAAGTCCATATTCACTTCGAACTTTGGAATAAAAGCAATTCGTTTCGAATGCCACCCTTCAAAGATGGGCGAATTTCAGTACCAGCAAGCCACAGAGTATGGCCACCTCCAGAATAATGATCAGTATCAACACAATCTTGTTATAAACAACTTCTCGGCCCAATTTGCGTATGATGATCCGTGATTTGGACAATTCCTGGTCGGCATCCTCTAGTCGACGTGTGGTACGCAATAAAGATTCACGTTGCTCACCCAGTTCGTTGAGAACCTGCAAAGTTAGCGATATGTTATAACATTTTTCCTTTGTTTATTGTTATTATTGTTTTCGACGGTTACCTCGGTACCCATGTTTTCCGTCTCAATGGCCACCTGGTTGGATCGCTGTATGCTTTCGGTCGTGCGCTGCAGGACATCGTACGTGTTGGCCACCACCTGCTGTTGTCGTTGGTCGTGGTCGATGCTGCCGCTGGGCAATTGGGTGTAGCCTCCATAGGACATTTCAAAGCTTTAGATTTTGCAAACTAAGATCGAATCCAGTTACGAACTAGCAATAAAACAGCTGTTCACAAATCTAAAGAAAATATATCGAGCAGTCACTAAGCACTTATCGGCAAGCCACCACAACAGCTGCCTATTGAAGCAGCCCTGGTAGCGCGAAATATACATACATATATATTTTAAATTAACGTATTTTGTTGCCAAGACCCGCATTTGTTTGAGTATTGACAAGAATTTAAATCAATTTATACGACTGACACAATCAAAACACGAAATAATCCATATCAACTAGCTTATCAAGCCCAGGGAATTACTGTTTTGAAGCGTTGTTAATTATAATTGATAGTGTCTCTTTTGAAAATCATACGTATTTACACAGACACACACACACTAAATAAATATATAACACTTGAGGGCTTGGACTTTTGTATTTCGATTTGTGATAAGAGAAAAAAACTTGATCAGAAATACAATTTATACATATGCATGCATATATGTACTTTGGCGGAGGCCGCCACACAACCACCGAGATATTTCTCTGAGGAGAGCAAAGAGTGTGAGAGAGAGAGCACGCGCTACCATCGGCTACGCGGTCGCCTCAGCTGAATGCTTAATATCAAAAGCAAGTGAACGCTGGTGCTGACCAGACGTGTGCACTTCTCTAGCTCCGTCGAGATCGTCTAAATAACCTACACAGGCGCAACGGGCAAAACAAGTTCTATATTTAACGCACGTTCGCTTGGGGAATCTTGAAATATTTGTATAAAAATCAGTTTCAAAGCTGCAAAGGTAAGCGAACGCAAATCAAACAACAAGCGCCAGAAGCTAAGATAAAATCGTGCGATAGCCAAACAAGTACATATGTTACATATACATATAGATATCTATATATGTATGTGTGTATAAATTCGCGTGTGACTTCAAGGTGATCTTCTGTTTAAAATGACAAAGTGCGTGAACAAGGAGGCAAATTGAAGAGAGCAAACAAATGTGGGAGTACATTGAGGCAGTTACCATGAAAATACAATAGTTTTGATTACAGCACGTGATGCTGCAGCAGCAGTCGCTGCAGCTCCAGCTCGTCATGGGACTATTGTCAAAGTAAACGCCGCGACAGCAGCTGACGCCCGCCACCTGCTCTGAGCGAGCGAAACAGTTAGCTGTGGTATCTATTTCTGAGTGTATCTGTGTATCTCTCACGCACGTTAGTCAGCAGTTTGCGTGCATGTGTGTGTGTGCCGTTACAGAGCTGAGTTTTATGCAATCCCCCACATATCATGTGACCTAAAGTTTTTCTCACAGAACATCTCCAGAGTGCGTGTAGGCAGTTTTTCCATTCGAACAATCCTCAAGTGGCTCTCATTATTAGAAGTGCATCAGTGAATTCCCATTGAATTATGATTTATGGCACGATCATAAATTTTCACAAGCACTTCAATCGATCATTCTGATTAGAACTATTACGGGTTGTTCGTAGAAATTTGCCTATGAATAGCGGATGTCTATATGGGCTATAGATTCTAGACTCCAGATAAGTTGAGTATTACACTTACTCAGCGTATTAAGTGCTTACCAACTGCTCGAGTCGTAGTCCCCACTTATGTAACTTTGGTCAGGTTATCGACGCCTGGGCGGGGCTTTTAAGTCTATTTTATATTTGTATTTTCTCAAAGTTTATCAATTGCCCTTATCTCTGGCAGACCCATTGTAAAAAAATTCCTAAATATTTGTTTGATCTCCTTCAGTAATAGCTATGGCCAAGTGAGATAAAAATGGGCACAAAATAGTCAAATAAGGTTTTTATAAATTACCAAATAAAACGTCACACACACACACACACGTACATTCATAAGTGAGCATTAAAAAGAGCAAGAGCGCATGAGAGAGAAACAAACAAAACAAAAAATTTTTAACGAAACTCCGTTGTCGTAGCGATATTAACTGCGTCAAGCATGGGCGTGCAACGACGGGGTTCGGTAACGCCATTGGCGTTAAGCACGAATAGTTGTTGCTTCGTTAAAATGTAATTAAGACTCACCCGCTTATTGCGTGCATGTTTGTGTGTGTGTGCGGCCGCGACAGCAAACGCACACACACACACACACGCACACAGCTGTATGTTTGTACATGTAATGTATTATTGCAAAAGGCAAACAGAGAGACAAACACTAACCAACACCCACACGTCTCACGTCCAGTCAGACTTACTCACGAAAATGACCAGCGAAAAGCAAATGCCAACTGCCAGGCCCAGGCCCAGGCACGGCCCGGCGCGGTCAGGCCAGGCAGTGAGAGTATTCGAATAGACGGCAACGGTGTGTTTAGTTGTTTTGAAGTTGAACTGGTTTACAGTTGCTGCCCGTTTTGTTGTGCGTGTTTAGAAACTGAACAATTTTTTTGTATTTATTCGTGGTTGGTATTTGTAAACATATTTACATACAAACAATATACTGATGTATGTTTATACAGATGCATGTTCAATTGAATTTGTTGCTTGAAAACGCATATCGTGTTTGCGAAGCGAGTTTGCAATTTAGCCTGAAAGCGTTTCATATTAATTGAAGCTTAATTAAAAATGATATGCGATTGACCGATTGTGTGTGTGTGTGTGTGTGTGACAGAGTTGCTGACAGTGCTGCCTAAAAAATTGCTTACAGGTACATATACTAACATATGCCCCAATACATATGTATGTACATATGTGTACGACGAGAAAGGACGGGGTGCCGAAGATTAAATACCCTTGCAGGCAGTTGATTTTTACCGGTTATATAGTAGAGTAGTATAAAGCATTGTTTTTCCTCATCTCTTAAAAAACAAAAAAGTTTTGAAAAACTCATTTATGATTTAGTCACCTGACCAATAATATACATATATACTTTATATGATCGAGGACATCTACTTCCATGTATCATACTATGTTATATTCATGGCAACAAATTGGTATACACTCTGCAAGGGCATAAAAAGTTAAAGGTGCGGCTGACTGGCGAAAAGTGTTAATAATTTATGAGTCCTGTTTATTGATGGCAATAGTTACATACATATGTATGTATGCATGTGTGTGTGTGTGGCCCAAATGGGTTTCCAATTGTATGCATAATGTACATCGTATATAAAGTGGGCTTCCGTTTGGGCACCACACATCAAATAAAAGTTATCTTTTAGGGTATTGCAAACTTATTTAGCGATAATTGTGCAATGCTTGTAGAATTTTTTTTATTTGTATTGCATTACTGTTTTAGCAAACCCGTACTGATAAAACGTTGCAAAATACCAAAAAAACAAAAAATAAGCTGAGAAGTACAGTCGTATAAATTGTTGAGTGTTGATAAACGCAAAACGGCGGAGACTTCCAAACTGTTCTCCATTCCAAAATGGACAGCGTATCAAAAGCAGTGTTAAATTGCTTTTGTCTTTATTGCTGAGCTATATATAGACTTCCGTAAGTTCTGATAAATGAAAAATCTATTATAAAATGCCATTTCAAATTAAAAATAAAAAAATAAAAATAAAAAGCAAAAAGTGCAAACTAAGCGAAAATACTTGTGGCATTCTCAAGTAACAGCAAACAATGAGCAACAGGCGCGATAAAGAATTATGCCTTTTGTATAGGGTGTCTTTTCAAAGGGGCTTCAATTGAGTTACATTGTATGCCATGGAATTGCTGGCTCAGTTATTTGGTTCATCCACTGGCCAGCAGCCAAGGAGCTAGCATACATTGTATGCAAACGAGCATTCAGTAGATACTCTATACATGCCCCTGCACATTTATCATAATTTCTGATATGTGTATGCACATGTATATATACGAAAGCTAAAGCTAATTCCTGGCCAGGCCATTAAAGTTCGATAATGTGCGTCGTCCGTGTCGTTGACTGTTTGAGTCTGATGATGTCACAACGAACCTTGGCGCGTCGCGTCGCGTCACGTCTGTGTGTACATTTTATTTGTTTTTTCGTTTTTTTTTTTGCCTTTTTTTTATTCTTTTAGCCAACACAGAACCCAGCACCACCCACAGCAGCTGGGTTGTCCAGTGCAACGCAAGCTTGTTATATTTTTCGCGCTTCAATTAAATCAAGAACATTAATCACACGCATTATCTCTAAGTGCCGCCGATTTTGAGTAGACACAGTCGAATTATTCTCATTTCGTTTGGCAGCACTGTCGCTAAACAGACATTTATCAGTTAATATGAGTAATCGACGTAGCTACATTTCTAATTTTATGCCTTCGAATCTAATAATACAAAAATAATCGCAACAAAATTGTGTTTGCCTTCGATAAATTCGTATAGTTAAAAGTCAAAAAGCTTGTTAAAAATGTGAAAATAATCGCTGAAAAAAAAACAAGATTTTTGAGCGAATTTTTTTACAGAAATTGAAAATATTGAATTATTTAAATTATTAAAATTAAATACCCTCTCGAATCAAGTAAGACAATAATAAATTTTTCTTGCTTAAGATCAGGAAAACCATTTTTAAGAATTGTGATTATTTAGTGTATAGTATAAAATATCTTTCACCTGAAAAAGTGTTGAATTTCCACAAATTTTCGAAATGTGCTTACATTTACATATTTATGTAAGTTTGAGGGTGAAGTCCATAAAAACTTCGAGACATGAGTCAGTGCCTGCGGATTATTGTTATATACATATCTACATATTTTGTTTCTAGGCAAACTATAATTGTGTATTCCTTACACTGAAATTATGTAAATGTATACTATTCTATTTTTTGGGGAAATTAATTAAGAAAGATGGAAATTTGGATTTATATACTGAAAATGATTCATTCACTCATGTATCTACATACATAAGTTTGCCCAAATAGCTTCAATTGGGTTACCTTCCAAGGTATTATATTGAATTATTGCTTCCCCGACGGAGTGGAGCAACGTGCAGAAGAAATTACAAATTTTAAATTTAAATACATTCAAAAAAAAATTCGTTAAAGGGATAAACAAATGGAAAAAAAATAAATAATAAAAAATAAATCTGTGCAGATAAATACAAAGACCATTTGACTTTTAGATACAGCGCCAATAAAAATTTGCCGACCGTTTTCGAAAGTTTATGGCCAGGCCCGGCGCATCCAACATATGCTTGTGGGTACATCTATGTGTCTATACATATATCGTATACGATATGGCAGGCAAAGGAAAGGAAGCCATTGGCCAAAACCAAAATAAAAACAAAAGCACAAACAATTCAAATCACTTGCCAGGCGACGACGACGTCTTCGTCTGGCTGTTGAATTGTTTTCTTATTTGAATTTTAATTGCATGTCTGTGGAATGTTCCAACTAACCCCCACCCCATCTCTCCTCTCTCTCTCTCGCTGTCTGTGCTTTGCAGGGAACGTGAAGCGTCGCCAAGATGGGGGATATGTTCCGCAGTGAGCAAATGGCATTATGCCAGATGTTTATACAACCAGAGGCCGCGTACACCTCCGTCTCGGAGCTGGGCGAAACCGGCTGCGTTCAGTTTCGCGATGTAAGTGCCACGAACTAGTCAAATCGAAAGTCATTCTCGCAATAATCGCTTGTCGTTATCCCCCCTTTTGGCGTTCCGCAGCTGAACTGCAATGTGAATATCTTCCAACGCAAGTTCGTGACGGAGGTGCGTCGCTGCGATGAGCTGGAGCGCAAGATTCGTTACATCGAGACGGAGATTAAGAAGGACGGCATTGCGCTGCCCGACATCCAAGATGACATTCCACGGGCGCCCAATCCACGCGAGATCATCGATCTGGAGGCGCATTTGGAGAAAACCGAAACCGAAATGATTGAGCTCGCCCAGAACGAGGTCAACATGAAGTCCAACTACTTGGAGCTGACCGAATTGCGCAAGGTGCTCGAGAATACGCAGGGCTTCTTCTCCGACCAGGAGGTGCTCAATCTGGATTCGAGCAATCGTGCCGGCGGCGTCATCGATGAGGCGACGGTCCAGCATCGCGGTCGACTGGGTTTCGTGGCGGGCGTCATCAACCGGGAGCGCGTCTTTGGTTTCGAGCGCATGCTGTGGCGCATCTCGCGCGGCAATGTGTTCCTGAAGCGCTCCGATTTGGATGAGCCACTGAACGATCCAGCGACTGGCCATCCCATCTATAAGACCGTCTTTGTGGCCTTCTTCCAGGGCGAGCAGCTGAAGAATCGCATCAAGAAGGTGTGCACCGGCTTCCATGCCTCGCTGTACCCTTGCCCCAGCTCGCATAACGAGCGCGAGGAGATGGTCAAGAACGTGCGCACACGGCTCGAGGATCTCAAGCTGGTGCTCAGCCAGACCGAGGATCATCGCAGTCGCGTGCTGGCCACCGTCTCCAAGAATCTGCCCTCGTGGTCGATCATGGTCAAGAAGATGAAGGCCATCTATCACACGCTCAATCTGTTCAACATGGATGTGACCAAGAAGTGCCTCATCGGCGAGTGCTGGGTGCCCACCAAGGACTTGCACATCGTCCAAAAGGCATTGTCCGACGGCTCGGCTGCCGTGGGCAGCACCATTCCCTCGTTCCTCAATGTCATCGATACGAACGAACAGCCGCCGACTTTCAATCGCACCAACAAGTTCACGCGCGGCTTCCAGAACCTAATCGACTCCTACGGCATCGCCTCCTATCGCGAGTGCAATCCGGCGCTGTATACTTGCATTACATTCCCCTTCCTCTTCGCCGTCATGTTCGGCGATTTGGGCCATGGCCTTATTCTGCTGCTGTTCGGCGCCTGGATGGTGCTCAGCGAGCGGAAGCTGGCCCGCATTAAGAATGGCGGCGAGATCTGGAACATCTTCTTTGGCGGACGCTACATCATTCTGCTCATGGGTCTCTTCTCCTGCTACACGGGCTTCATCTACAACGACGTCTTCTCCAAGTCCATGAATCTGTTCGGCTCCAATTGGGTCAACAATTACAACACAAGCACCGTGCTGTCCAATCCAAGTCTGCAGATGCCGCCGCGCACCTCCGCCAAGGGCGTCTACCCCCTGGGCCTGGATCCCATCTGGCAGCTGGCGGACAACAAGATCATCTTTCTCAACAGTTTCAAGATGAAGCTGTCGATCATTATCGGTGTGCTGCACATGGTCTTCGGTGTGTGCATGTCCGTCTGCAACTTTGTGCATTTCAAGCGCTACTCCTCGATCTTCCTGGAGTTCGTGCCACAGATACTGTTCCTGTTGCTGCTCTTCGGCTACATGGTGTTCATGATGTAAGCGGCTCTATCTTATCGATTTCATTAGTTTGATTAACCAATAATTATCTGACAGGTTCTTCAAGTGGTTCAAGTACAACGCTTCTACGGACTACCAGCCCGACACGCCCGGCTGTGCGCCATCCGTGCTGATCATGTTCATCAACATGATGTTGTTCAAGAACACACCGCCGCTCAGTGGCTGCGAGGAGTTCATGTTCGATGCCCAGTCCAGCCTGCAGAGGACCTTTGTCGTCATCGGCCTTATTTGCGTGCCCTGGATGCTGCTGGGCAAGCCGCTGTACATCAAATTCACGCGCCGCAACAGCGTCGCACATGTAAGTCGAGCGCCATCTGGCAGCTGGACTCTGATTAACGTTTAATCCTCGCCAGGTCAAGCACAATGGCCAGCTGACCGGCAACATGGAGCTGGCCGAGGGGGAGACGCCACTGCCCACAGGTTCGTCGGGCGAGGATGCCGGCGGCGCTCACGGTCACGACGATGAGCCCATGAGCGAAATCTACATTCATCAAGCCATCCACACCATCGAATACGTGCTCAGCACCATCTCGCACACGGCCTCGTATCTGCGTCTGTGGGCTCTCTCCTTGGCCCATGCCCGTAAGTGCTCTCAATTCTTGCCGTGAAACATTATTTTAACGTGCTCTTCATTTCCATTCAGAACTCTCCGAGGTGTTGTGGAACATGGTGCTGTCGTTGGGCCTCAAGATGCCGCCCTATGTTGGCGCAATTGGCCTGTTTGTCATCTTCGGCGCCTGGTGCATGTTCACCCTGGCCATTTTGGTCATGATGGAGGGCCTGTCCGCCTTCCTGCACACCCTGCGTCTGCACTGGGTGGAGTTCATGAGCAAATTCTACGAGGGCCTGGGCTATGCCTTCCAGCCCTTCAGCTTCAAGGCGATCATCGATGGCGAAGAAGAGGAATAATTGGCCACGGCCAGCGGCACAGCAATAGCCACAAATATAAAGATATAAATAATAATATGTATGTTTTGTTTTGTTAACTATTTTTGTTTTCTCAATACTGTCAGTATTGTGGTGCTCTTCCCACATGTTCCCTCAGTCAATGTATTCCATCCGTTGTCAAAAGATTTTGTTAACTATTCTCATAAAATCGTTTCAAGCAATAATTTGATATTCGTTGTTACAAATAATTTTAAATGAATCAGTCAGTTCGGTTAATGTCTGTTTAGAATTTATCATGATGATGTTTGTGAGCCTTGAGATATCCTTATTATAAATTTTAAGCACTCAGTTAACTAACTTGATGAAATAAAGCAAGAAGAGAGCAGCAATATGTTTGTTTGTTTGTGATTATGGCTTCCTAGATTTAATTCTTTACCTATTATATTAAGTATATCATATATAAGTATTATATTACCTCAAATATGCGATCGCTTAGGCAATTCTTTTGCCAGATTTTTAAATTTATTTAACTTACACAACTTTTTTTCATTGCTTCGATTTCACTTTGAACTTCTTTCACTGACGAACGTTTCACAACTGACGAAAGAACCAAAATTGTGTACTTTAGAACTCGCTGCAAATGGTTTTGTAATTGTTCCGCAATTGGTTTTTAATTCCTAGGGGTCTGCTTCGATATCGTAGACTAGACTGATAAGACCCCTCGACCATTCCATCATGTTGATAGATGGGCTCAATTATCCATCAAGCAGCCCGCAGGTTGCTTCTTTTACCTTGTGGAAGTTTATCCGAAGCATGCGCCCCCCGAGATAAGCCTGGAAAGTTGTACATAGCGCCAGCCCATATACCCAAAGTTTCAACTTAGAAGTCACTTGACCACGTCGATCAGTTCACCGGGCGTCATCAGAGTGCGCGCAGGTGTCACTGAAAGCTACAAGCAAATCAAGATGTGCAGCAAGGTGAAAGGATGGCTGTGCGGCACAGGCGAGCAGGACAGCATTTTCCGCAGCGAGAAAATGTCCTTGGCGCAGATGTTCCTGCAGCCCGAGGCGGCCTATGAGACCATATCGCAGCTGGGCGAAATGGGCTGCGTGCAGTTTCGCGACGTAAGTTGAGTCAGCTGATCCTGGCATCCCGGCATCCCGGTCTAACGACTCCCGTTCCCGCAGATGAACGAGGGCGTCACCGCCATGCAGCGCAAGTTCGTCAACGAGGTGCGTCGCTGCGATGAGCTGGAGCGCAAGATACGTTATGCGACAACGGAGCTGGCCAAGGATGGCCTGAAGGTGGTCGATCTGATCGAGGACTTTCCGCCGGCGCCCAAGCCCAAGGAAATAATTGAGCTCGAGACGCTGCTGGAGAAGACGGAGACCGAGATCATCGAGCTGTCCGCCAACAATGTGCGCCTGCAGACCAACTTCTTGGAGCTGACGGAGATGATTGAAGTGCTGGAGCGCACGGAGCAGTTCTTTTCCGAGCAGGAGTCCCACAACTTCGACGTGAACAAGCGCGGCACCCACAAGGATCCGGAGCACTGTGACGGCGGCCTGGGCTTTGTGGCTGGCGTCATACGCAGGGAGCGACAGGTTTGACGGCGACGTGCTCCGATCCCCCTATATATAAGTAGCATAAATATTCATTTTCAGTACGCCTTTGAGCGGATGCTCTGGCGCATCTCGCGTGGCAATGTCCTGGTGCGCAGCTGCCAAATGGACGAGCCGGTTAAGGATCCGAAGACGGGCGACATGGTTTATAAGACCATCTTCGTGGTCTTCTTCCAGGGCGATCAGCTGCAGGGTCGCATACGCAAGGTGTGCACGGGCTTCCATGCCTCCATGTATCCCTGTCCGAGTTCGCATCCGGATCGCGTCGATATGATCAAGAGCGTCCGTGTACGCATCGAGGACCTCAAGATCATCATTAGCCAAACGGAGGACCATCGCTCCTGTGTGCTGAAGGCCATCATGAAGCAGCTGCCCAACTGGACGGCCATGATCCAGAAAATGAAGGCCATCTACCACACGCTGAACATGTTCAATGTGGACATGGGCAGCAAGTGCTTGATTGGCGAGTGCTGGGTGCCCACGCGGGAGCTTGAGGCGGTCGAGACGGTGCTGTCGGAGGCCTCCGTTGCCCTGGGCAGCACAGTGCCCACCATTTTCAATATACTGGAGACGCAAAAGACGCCGCCCACGTACTTCCGCACCAACAAGTTCACCTACGGCTTCCAGGTGCTGATCGATGCGTACGGCATTGCCGAGTACCGCGAGGTTAATCCCGGCCTCTACACGTGCATCTCGTTTCCCTTCCTGTTCGCCGTGATGTTCGGCGACATGGGACACGGCTTCCTCGTCTTTCTGCTTGGCCTGTGGATGGTGCTCGACGAGAAGCGTCTGAGCAAGAAACGTGCCGGCGAGATTTGGAAGATCCTGTTCGGTGGCCGCTATATCATAATGCTGATGGGCATGTTCGCGATCTACACGGGCTTCATCTACAACGATTGCTTCTCCAAGTCGTTCAATGTGTTCGGCTCGCACTGGGCCCTGCAGTACAACAGGACCACGGTGCTCACGAATCCCGACCTGCAGCTGAATCCAACGACAGATCAACGGGGCACCTATCCCATGGGCATTGATCCCATTTGGCAGTCGGCCAGCAATAAGATCATCTTCCTGAACACCTACAAGATGAAGCTCTCCATCATCTTTGGCGTGCTCCACATGGTCTTCGGCGTCTGTCTCTCGGTGGAGAACTATGTGTACTTCAAAAAGTATGCGTACATCTTTCTACAGTTTGTGCCGCAAGTTATTTTCCTGCTGATGCTGTTCGGCTACATGGTGTTCATGATGTTCTACAAGTGGGTGCAGTATTCGCCCAGTACCAAGGACATCGCCAATTCGCCGGGCTGTGCGCCGTCCGTGCTCATCATGTTCATTGACATGATCCTGATGAAAACGGAGACGCCTTCGGCGGGCTGCACGCCGACCATGTTTCCCGCACAAAGGGAACTGGAGACGATCCTGTTCGTGGTGGCCATCATCTGCATACCCTGGATATTGCTGGGCATGCCCCTGTGGACGATGTGCAAGCGCAAGTACATGGTGTGTTGGCCAATCCCAACATAGCTGCGTCTGGGCTATAACCTCTGCTTAACGTTTCTTTCAATAGCGCGGCAAGGCTGAACACTTTGGCGATACCATCATGGAGACAATTGAAATCTCCGGCAAGGAGGTCATTATAACCGAAGTTGAGCCGCACTCCAAGCTCGCGCACTTGGAGAAGCAAGAGGAGGAGGAGGAGGAGGAGCCCATGAGCGAGATCTGGATACATCAGGCCATTCACACCGTCGAATACATATTGAGCACAATTTCCCACACGGCCTCCTATCTGCGCCTCTGGGCCCTGTCCCTGGCTCACGCTGGTAAGTTGCAATTGTTGCCCCTAGAGGACTTTTAATGGCGTCCAACTCTTGCAGAGCTCTCCGAGGTGCTGTGGACCATGGTGCTGTCCATGTCCCTGCAGATGAGCGGCTACGTCGGCTGCATTGCCATTTTCGTCATCTTCGCCGTTTGGGTGTTCTTCACCATTGCCATTATGGTCATGATGGAGGGCCTGTCCGCCTTCCTGCACACCCTGCGTCTGCACTGGGTGGAGTTCATGAGCAAGTTCTACACGGGCTCCGGCTACGAGTTCGAGCCGCTAAGCTTCACGGCCATGTTGACAGCCGAAGACGAGGCCTAGGCGTTTATGTAATCTTAGTGGGTCAAAGCGCCCATTAATAAAATGCAGCATACCAAACTCGGGCGGGTGTTTCGTTCTTAGCTCATGCAAAGTGGGCAAAAGGGGTATAATGGTTTTGTGCAAATGTTTGCAACAGGCAGGCCCATAGAGTATATATGTTCTTGATCTGCCCTTCTGTCTGTTTGTATGAACGCAGCGATCTCGGAAACTACAAAAGCTTAAGGCTTAAACTTTTTAACTATAGCTAATTCTAAACCCTACGCAGAACAAGTTTATTATTTTTTTCGATATCTTGCCTCGTTTCGTTATTATCGACAAAAACTGATTTTAAGACTTGGTTTTATTTAAAAGCTATTCACGAATTTAGTTTCCATAGTGGGGACCACGCGCAGCTGCTGAGTAAACTTCGTGTGTGTGTATGAGTGCTTTAGTCTAGACAGGGTATCCCCTAAGACCTAAGCTTTTTGACCATAGATTCTCCTAAACCCTACGCAGAACAAGTTTATTATTTTTATTCGATATCTTACCTCGATTCATTATAATCGAGAAAAATCGATTTTAAGACTTGGTTTTATTTAGAAGTTATTCACGAATTTAGTTTCCATAGTGGGGACCACGCGCAGCTGCTGAGTAAAGTTCGTGAGTTTGTGTGTGCTTTAGTCTAGACAGGCTATCCCCTAAGACCTAAGCTTTTTAACCCTAGATACTCCTAAACCCCACGCATAACAAATTTATTATTTTATTTGGTTTTATTTAGAAGTTATTCACGAATTTTGTTTCCATAGTGGGGGACCAAGCGCAGCTGCTGAGTAAAGTTCGTGAGTTTTAGTCTAGACAGGGTTCAGGGTATCCCCCAGTCGGGCGCTCCCGCCTATTGGCTATTGGGCTGGGGCGGTTGGCCCACATAGCGACGTGATTTTGGCTCGAAGCTGGTAAAAAGGTCATTGCATTGAGGGCAGCGCTCAGCGAAAAATTCTTGCCAATTGCAGCAGATTTCTGTGGAAGCGAACTGTGCTGGAATTCAAAACTCTTTCCGCCGAACGACAGCCAAACACAGCCGAGCGCAGCTTATTAGCTTGGCCCATGGGCCGGCGTTGGCCAGTTGCTGAGCTGACGAGCTCCGGGCAAGTTATTCAATATGTTGGGTCCACAGCTGGCGCTAATAGTACTCGCACTGCTGGCCGTTTGCCAGGCGGACACCTTGGTCCAGCTGCACGTGAATCGTCCGTGCAACGATGTCAACGAGAAGTTTGTCAGCTTTGCCGTCCGGCCGGAGGATCTGTACGATGCGCTCGATGGCAAGAATCGCAAGGCCGTCACCAGCATGGCCGCCCTGCTGGGCGATGCGTACGTCAAGTTCGTTGGCGACTTTTACTTCGCCTCCAATGCGCCGCAGCGCCTACGCAATCCCACCAAGATCATCTGGAAGGGCTTCAATCGCTGGACGCGGTAAGTGCTGCAGAATCCCAGCGGGAGCATCATATTCATGTGTATGTTGTGTCCAGTGCGGTCAACTGGACGATGATCATACCGGTGCCGTATGCGCCCGATGAGTGGGACTCGATGCACACGCTGAAGATCCTGAACACCTCGTATATGGTGGGCATTACGGACTGCATTTGGCAGCTGGGCACGGACTTTGGCACCTCGCGCGCCAAGGATTACGTGCAGGAGCTGAGCACCCTCAAGCTGATGACGGACACCTTCAGTCCCTACGTGGACAGCTGGCGGGTCATGGGCGCCGACATTTCGGCCGGCAGCAGCGCGGAGGAGACGCGCAAATATGTGGACATGTCCAAGGACCTGAATGCGGCCTTCGGCTGGACGCAGTGAGTATGACAACTGACACAAGAAAGAGAGGGAGAGAGAGAGAGAGAGAGAGAGAGTCACAGGTGATGCAAAGAATTCTGAGCTCTTAAAATAGTGACGTCACAATAGCGGAATTTCGCTCTTAAAGTTGCAAACCAACTGAAGTGGGCTATCTATCTTAACGAAACTAGGCATAGACACGTATATAGCTCCCATAGGAATAATCGGATAAGAACTCAAATTTTTTGTTTTTAGATATTGTTCTTTATTAGGCCCCCATTGTGGGCCAACAACTTGAAATCATCGTACGTTAGCTTTCTGCGAATTTCATGCAAGCTAAAAATCTAAAAATCCAATCTAAAAATATTGTGACGTCACGCACAATCTTTAAATCTCTCAATCGTGTTCTGAGAGGAGAATACACAGTGCAAAATAATATTTCATGGGCAATTCTTTACAAATGATTAAACTTTGAAAAGCAATATTTTATTTCTAAATTTTCCTATTCAATTTAACAAATGCAACTGGGAAAAAATATGTTTCATAAAAAAATAAATTAGCGAAATAGTTAGCGTGGATTGTAGAACTAACCAATTAACATTGGTTTACTTATGTTAATGTTAAATAAATATGTTAAATAACATAAGTAAACCATATGTTAAATAACATATGTTAATTAGGGAAAAGGACGTAAAGCGGCAACGAGCAGCTTTGCCGAAGGCAGCTAGTTATGTTAAATAAATATGTTAAATAACATAAGTAAGACATATGTTAAATAACATATGTTAATTAGGGAAAAGAACGTACAGCGGAAACGAGCGGCTTTGCCGAAGGCGGCTAGCCGACTGATTTCGGCGCTCGGGTCCCGCTCGTGTGCCGCCTTCGGCACTTGCTCGGCTGGCTGAAAGAGCTCCCTTACGCATCTAAGTATTTAAGTAAGAGTATTTAAGTAACGGTGTGTTAATGCTGATCCACCCACAGACCGGCGAACATGCTGCCCACCAGCAGCCTGGGCAGCTACATCTACGACAGCGATCCGGCGCTGCGCACGCTGCAGCAGCAGCGCGTGCCGCTCTGGCTGACGCTGCCGGAGGATCGGAATGCGGCGCAGTCGATCAGCAAGCGGCTGCTGGGCGACGAGACGACGGACGCGCTGCGCTGGGCGCAGACGCTGGGCGACGCGGCCAGCGGCGGCTTCGATGTGGTCTTCAAGCGCATGCGCCTCGAGGACTTCGAGCGGCCCAACTTCAGCTACTACGTGACGGCGCTCTTCAAGAAGGTCATGGGCTCCCGCGTGTTTCCGGCGCGACCCCTGAACGTGTTCGCGCCGACCAACAAGCTGTACACGCACTGCGCCAACGCGGTGTCCGGCGGATTGGCCTTTATGGTGGTCAACACGGAGGAGCAGCCCACGACGATTACGGTGAGGAGCATGAGCCGTCTGTCCAGCAGCGATATCTGGCAGTATGTGCTCAGCTCCGAGGACGGTCGCATGCGTCTGAACAACATGAAGCTGTCCTTGAACTCGACGCTGCGACCGCAGGTCAAGGCCAAGGACGCCGGCAAGCCGCTGCAGCTGATCACGCCCAGCATGTCCGTTGGGTTCTGGGTGCTGCCCAGCGTCAATCTGGAGCACTGCCAGTTCTCCGAGATCGAGGCCGAGGATGCCAGCGCGGAGGCATCCTCGGACAGTCGCCGCGCCAGCGGCTACAGCTCGGCGGATCGCCTGCTCCAGCGCCTGATCGAGGAGACCGCCGTCTCGCGCGGCTCGCTGCAGAGCACCATCAATCGGCAGCGCCGCTTCGTGCTGGACAACCCGGAGTTGGAGGCGCCCGGCACGCTGCTCGGCCAATTGCTGCGGCCGTTCAACAGGGCGCAGCAGCAGCCGGCGCCAGCGGCGCCCGTGAAGCGTCAGGCGAAGGTTCCGGCGCAGACGCGGTCGCCGGAGGTGCGACCGTGCGAGGCGCTCAACTGGCTGCGGAACGTGATCGAGCAGAGCCGGAGTGTGGCGCAACGACATCGGCGCAGCCGACGCAGTCCGGGCGAGTACGGCGGCCCCTTCTTCTACAACCGGCAGGGCAAGAAGACCTCGTTGACCAAGAAGATAACCGAGATCCGCAAGCCGGAGCGCAAGGTGAAGCCGCTCTTCGATCTCGCCGAGTTCGACGAGGAGGAGTTCTTCAAGAAAATGGGCGAGCAGCCGGAACCGCCGCCGTACAGCCGCCTGCCCGAGGGCGACGTGCACCTGGAGCACATTGAGACGCCGGATGGCGAGGAGAGCGAAATGCAGCCGGACCCGGAGCCCAGCAGCCACAAGAAACGCCGGCCGGCGCACAGGAAGCCGCTGAAGATCGTGCAGCGCTCGCAGGAGGACAGCGGGGCGGAGGAGCCGCCAGACGCACCCAAGGAGCAGGAGAGCCAAAAGAAGCATCTGCTGTCCACGGAATTCTTCGATACGCTGCCGCCGCTGCCCAAGCAGGGCAAACGCTTGAACCTGGGCGCCACCTTGAACTCGCTGCTGTTTCCCGAACCCTTCTCCAGGAAGGCCGCGCGCCAGACCCAGAGTGAACCGCAGGACGAAGTGGAGCCGGATGTGGAGCCGCTGGAGGGAGATGGCAACAAGAAGCGCTCGACCAAGTCGGGTCACATAGCCAACGACTTTCTGCAGGCGCAGCGCGAGCTGAGCAAACACTTCCTGGGCCACCTCAAGGAGCACGAGCAGGAGTTCCCGCGGGAGCACATGCCCGGCGCGGATGCCCTCGACAGGCAGCTGAAGCCTCGAGCGAAGCTCTCGCATAGCCCCGACAACGAGGAGGATTACTTTGGTGCCAGGGAGCCAAAACGAGTGCCTGTGCCGGCGCCCAAGCGGCTGAAGAAGCTCGACGACGAGACCATCACCTCCTGGTGGGATATGCCGGCGCTGCGGCGACGCCGTGCCCTGCCCTTCAACTACGCCGACGAGCTGCTCAGCTCGAATGTGATACACAAGGACGATCAGCAGGAGCTGCTGCCCCTGGGACGCTATTCATTCTACGAGTACAGGGTGGACCTGCCCACGGCGACGCCGCCCACCGAGCCAACTGAGTCGCCAATCATGCAAATCCCGAGCACGAGAACCCCAACTCCAAGCTGTCGGAAGACCGCCTTGTCCGAGAACATTGTGACCAAGGTAAAGTCCAAGGTGTCCAAGTTCATGAGCATCATCTCACGCCACATGAACGACTGGTACAACACCCTGACGAAGCACCTGGAAAGTGAGCCCGCCAGGAGGACTCCGAGTGCGGGAGACGAGAATGCCATAAGGGAATAGAAAGTTCTTTGAGCCCAGGATTTCGAGTGCAAAAGTCTGCGAGAAATAATGTAAATATGTATTTATGTCCAATGCAATTTATTCTATAGATGTGGAAAGCACAAAATATAATTCTTCTATTATTCTTGAAATTAATACGAATTAAATTAGTTTGTTGTTTTCCAGTCAGTTGGCAAGTGTTTCAAAAGTAATGTGTACTTAATAAATAACAAATAAATAATATAATAAATATATAATAATAATAATAATAATAATAAATAAATAAATAATATTTTAGATTTTAAATTTCAAACTTTTTGAAAACTGAAAAATTGGAATTTAAATGGAATCTTGTGAACTTGCGTATGTGAGAAGAAAACATTAAATATACTAATAATATTTTATAGAACATATATTTACCTTTTATTATTTTCATTAATAAAGTGATTCAAGGCATAATTCATGCTAGTTTATATTTTAATGGAACAACAAAATCACAAAGAATTTGACTTTTGTTACGACTTTTCTTAAAAGTATTTAATTAGCCGTAGTTTTTTAGCCGCAAACATATTTAAGTAAGCTTTTGAGCTCTGTAGATAAAATCAAAGTGCATAGAGCTTTAGAATAGGTTTTGATTTGACGATTTCACTCTTCGCTCTTTCTGCGCTTTCTCTCTTAGTCTCTTTCAGTCTTTAAGCCAGCGAAAGACGAGCCCAAAGAAAAGCCACAAACTAAAAGCCAAACAGCCTCTCGGCGGCGGCGTTCAAGCTCGGCTCCAACTTGTTCCGCCGGCCGCCACCAACAACAATAACAATAATAGTTACAATAACAATGCAGCGCGGCGATCGCGAGACGTTCCAGCCAACGGGCCACGACTCTGCAGCCAGTCTCAGAGCAAGCGTTCAAGGCGAAGGTTGTGATTGAGTCGAGTCTTGGGTCTGGAAAACTTGGAGCAGCTCAGTTCAAAGTACAAACCTACAGCGATTGCAATCGTATATATCGTATATATATATATAATAAACACTTTGCCAGGTGAGTATTGCGGAAATTCGCAAAGCAAAACTGACGCAGCAGTTTTCTGAACATGTTGCTGGTCGAAAAGAAATAAAACAGGTCAGTTCTGGCCTGAAGAAGTTGCATTCAGGGCGAGGCAGGCAGAAGAGCGTAACCAGTACGTCTCAAGCCAGACCATTTTTTAGTGACGTGGACAGTAAAAATACAAAAAAAAGAAGCAGCAGCCGACGCGTTGCTGTTGTTGTTGTTGTCGTTGCTGCCACAAGGCGTCAACAACAGCGTCAATTTCTGGCTTTCTTTTGCCTACCTGTAACGGCAATGAACTTTGCTTTGCTCTCGACCAGCCCTTCAAAATCAGTTTCATAATTATTTATCTTGCACATACGAAAAGTGAAAGTATTAAATTTCGGATTTCGCATTTCGTATTGATTATTAATTGTTTTATCTTGAGTGATTTCGTTGGCAACTGCAGGTCGAAAACTGTTTTTTTTCTGGCCAACTGAAATTGACCGACAAACCGAAAAAACTAACAATTTTGTTCGATCTTGAGCTGGTTGAACGACGAAACGTGTTTCGAATTGAGATAAACGAAGTCGTCGTATTATATAAGCCAATTTGCATACATATACATAATACTGTGCACAATATTATTTATAGGATGGGTTTCGTCTTGGCCTGGTTGCCAAGTGATCATTATGTGCGCGATATATGCCTCATGACGCTCTCAGCGGCATTTGTGGCCACCTTGCTGAGCATTCGCTTCTATTTACGCATTACGGCGGGCCGTTGTTTCACTGAGGTAAACCCGACAGCCCCTCTCCCTACCAACTTAATCCGTAATCCCCATCCGAGCCCAATGCTTAGCTATCCCACTAAACAAGCCATATCAACAATTCAGTCTAATAGACAAATTAAAGGAAATTTAATGTACTGTAAGAAACAGTAAATAAAGTATATCTTTTTATATGGACAAGAACTTCCTATATGGGCCGTTGTTTCACTGAGGTAAACCCGACAGCCCCTCTCCCTAGCTACCTAATCCGTAATCCCCAACCGAGCCCAATGCTTAGCTATCCCACTAAACAAGCCTTATCAACAATTCAGTCTAATAGACAAATTCAAGGAAATTTAATGTACTGTAATAAACAGTAAATAAAATACATCTTTTTATATGGACAAGAACTTCCTATATGAGAGCATCATGGAGAAATTTGCCGTGACGTGGACACTAATTAGCTTTTGTACGTCAGCTCTGGCAAGCAGCAGATAATATTACGGTATTTGCATTACACCTGCCGAGATCGCTTACCTTTGTGTTAGAAAAAAACAAAGCTCATGAGTTTATGAGCTACACGCTCGGGGTCGGCAATTAAACACGCCTTTAATGACCACAGAGAATATATAAAAAAAAGAGAAAAAACTAAATAGCACTTTAAACGACCCCAGTGGGGGCTATGATTACGCTAGCTACAAATTTTAATTAGGTTTGCAAATACGAACCCGCCCATTTGACACAATCCCGCCAAATTTTCCATGCCAACTGAATAACAATTTATAAATGTTTTCCAGACAAAAATGGAGGGAAAAACCGTCATAATTACCGGCGCCAACAGCGGCATTGGCAAGGAAACTGCCAAGGATCTGGCCGGACGTGGCGCACGCGTCATCATGGCATGCAGAAATCTGGAAACAGCTAATGCCGTTAAGGGTAAGTGCTTGACATATAAAACACACCCTTTGCCTAATGCCACTTATCTTTTGTCAGATGAAATCGTCAAGGAGACCAACAACAACAAAATTGTGGTCAAGAAGCTCGACTTGGGCTCGCAGAAATCTGTGCGCGAATTTGCCGCTGATATTGTCAAGACTGAGCCAAAGATCGATGTACTCATACACAATGCCGGCATGGCCTTGGCCTTCCGCGGCCAGACCAGCGAGGATGGCGTCGAACTGACCATGGCCACCAATCATTATGGGCCATTTTTGCTGACGCACTTGCTCATCGATGTGCTGAAGAAGAGCGCACCGGCGCGCATTGTCATTGTGGCCTCGGAGCTGTATCGCCTGTCCTCTGTCAATCTGAACAAGCTGAATCCCGTTGGCACTTTTCCCGCTGCCTATTTGTACTACGTGTCCAAGTTTGCCAACATTTACTTTGCCCGCGAGCTGGCCAAGCGTATGGAGGGCACCAATGTGACTGTGAATTTCTTGCATCCGGGCATGATTGATTCGGGCATTTGGCGCAATGTGCCCTTCCCCCTCAACCTGCCCATGATGGCGATCACGAAGGGCTTCTTCAAAACGACCAAAGCGGGCGCACAGACGACCATCTATCTGGCGACCTCGGATGAGGTGGCCAATGTGTCTGGCAAGTATTACATGGACTGCAAGGAGGCGACCTTGAACGCCGCTGCTATGGATATGGAGAAGGCGCGCCAAATCTGGGAGGAGTCCGTCAAGATTGTCAAGCTGACTCCCCAGGATCCCAAAATCTAATGAGTCTCTTAATAATTCTCTTTTTTACACATTTTGAATACTTATAATAACCGCAATTGGGGAGTATACCGTAAGCTTAAGTTTTCCACAAAAATAAAGAATAAACCAACTTTTGTAAAAATAAGATAATATGTTAAAATTCTTCTCTGTTGCTTACACACTCAAATTAAGGTTTAATATTTCAGCAATTATTCGAACCAAACCTAAGAAACCTCAAAAGTTAGTTTATTTTGAACATAGTTTTTTAACGGCCATAGTCGCTGTTACTAACAGTGCAGCGTATGTTAACACTGTTATTGGTATTTTTAGTATTTATTGTAGGTAAACCAAGCTCGTGCGTAAGAACTAGTTCCATAGCTGTGCTTTACCAACAATTGCGTTTATTTTGAAAGTCAATTTTATTTTGTTTGTAGCTGTTGGCTCGATAACTCAAAGGCGTTTCAATTTCAGTTCATGAGAATTAATAAAAACGACAAATCACAGCGCCAATGGGAAACTTGATATGGCCAAAAGAGAATCAGCAAACCGGCGGCCCGAAAATAAATTCTCACACAATGTTCGTTCATTTGTCACCTGTTGAGGGCGGTTCAGTGCAGCGGGCGCAGAGAGGCGGCTGGCCACGCAAAGGATACACTCGAGGGACAACGGCGCCGTTGTTGCTACTGCTGCTGAGGGTCTTAATCTGCTGAAATTGCGAGCGCATCTCATTGTCTCTTTGGCAGTTCGCTGGCACCCCTCTGCGGTTGTCGTGGCCGATTATTATCAGCGACTGGTTGACACGTGACTTCTGGCTGCGCTAGCGCCTGGCGCCAATGCCGATGATTGCTGGCTAATAATATGTTAACGACTATAATTGAAATTTAATATTTATCCAAAGGCTTACAGGATAATCATTTGCGGTCTGCCGATAACAAAACGTGGCACTACGATAATTGCCCCTGAATAGCCACCCCCGCTCCACCCCCGGCGGCTGCTGCTGTGAGAAATTGTCATCGTCCCATTTGCAACACATTTGTTTGCGGAAGTGATTCTCTAATAAAAAATAAACAACGTAAGACAGTAGCAGACAGCGGGCGGACAGTCGAGCGCGTTTTATTGCTGAATTGCCCGTCAGACAGTCAGGCAGTCTGTCCAGGAACTTTACCCATTGATAAGGGACGAACCCTTGCTCCTTGCGGCCTCTTGAAAGTATCGTCTTACAAATTCAATTTGGCGCGCTTCACTCAAGTGTAATTTCGTAGTACCCACAAACATATTTCGGAGTCCCAGTTTCAACTGTAATTCAAGTCGTTTTGGGGCAGCGCACAGGACGCGTCCTGCCAGTTGCCCAAACTGTCGCATTGCCGCCTCCAGTTAGCAATAAGTCGCTGCCGCTGCCGCTGCCTCGCGCCTTTAATAAGCTGGCTTAGGTTTTTAATAAGAAATGGGCTATGAGCCGCCCTCGCTCCCGGCTCGTACAGCTGTCAGCAATGGTGAGTCCTGTGCCGCTGCAGCGGCTGCAACTGTCAATTGGACATCGATACTTGCCACAGCCGGAATGACGTGCATTGTGGGCCGCTGCTTGTAGGTGACAGGGGCTCTAAACACAAGTAGTAACAGTTGTTAATACACATTTTGAAATTAATTTAAAGTATGTATAAATAAACGAAGCTTTTTTAATTTGTAAAGAAACCTTTGCGGAGAAAAACAAAACTAAATTACACGTTTTAGGTACTCCAACATCTTTAATGATATACCATATGCATATTCCCAATTTTAAGTCTAGATTCTCTTTAAAGAAAGCTCAATTCAAATCAATATCATCGATTTATTAAAATACTAGGAACTGACGTGCATTGTTTAAATATTATTTCCGTTATGACTGTTTTTCTTTCTACCCTGTACCCATTGAAAACTGGGGTATCATGGTTTTGTGCAAATTTAAATAGCAGGCAGAGAGGGAGATATCAGAGAATTTTCATGAGAATTTTTGGGTCCAATTTTAAAATGATTTTTAAACTAAATTTTAGTTTTTTGATTTAATTGTTTGAAATCATGAACAAAAATTCATTTTATTCAAAAATTGGACACCAGACTACAGGGTTTAATTTCATAATAAATTTTGAGCTAAAATTGTGTTTTCAGATTTAAATGCAAGGTGATCTAGACGCCAAATTAGAATTATTAAAGTCGATTGACCTTTGACAGTTATTACTTTTATAATTTGGATATTTATGTGTATGTTTAAAATAAAGTTCAAATGGGTGTCTTTTAGTCGGACACTGCCGACTAAAGCAGTGTTTCACGTTTGTTAATCAACTTTATTCTGCTCGCTCTTTTAATTACCTTTGTTTGGTTTTCTAACCACATAACGCACACCTCAATTTTAATTATATTTTGTGATACCCTTTATGTTCTCATTTATTATGGAAAGCTTTAAACACACTTATGAACAGAAATATTTGAATATTAGTATAATCTCTCATTTTAAGAACTATTAAATTTCAAGCTACAAAAATTAAAAAAAAGATATTTATAGTATTATTATTTTAAAAAATGTGAAATTAAAGTTCTTTATCCCAAAAATATCGTGTGCTTCCATACGAAGCGAAACAAATTAAAGCACATTATGTTCACTACGCAAATTTCCAAAAGGGCCTTTGAATTTGCCAAATGCGTCAACTTCCAGAACTTCTAACTCCTCTATAGAAAAATGATCTATGTGATTCATATAAATATAATTGGGCTAACTGTCAATCTAATTGTTGTTTGCCCTTTTCCATATACTGGCAGTTATTAAATGGCAGCCAGCGACATTAGCATGCCGGACGACTTGACTACCAACATCATAAAAGCAAAGTGTAGCCCAGCTTGAGAAGCCCTAAGAGTGCCACCCGAAAAGTATTTCATTGATTTTTGAAGCCTCGCCCGTACACACAGAATACAAGAATACAGAGCACAGAACACGACGCAAATGAAATGAATGCCTCACTGAACTTGCGTCGGAGGCAGGGCAGCAACAATTGTAGAAAAAAACCAGGACCAAAAACCAGCACCAGACTCAGAAGCAGGAGTAAATGCTTTGAATAAATAGTGGACACGCTGAGCTGTGTGTAAACAAATTCACGTGCCGGGCAGTCGATGATAAAGAGGCTGCCACTCTGATAACAGGTACAATAGAGGGTGCGGCGCAGTGTTGACACTGCCGCTTAAATGTATCTAACACATCCCAGCAACGGCAACTGTTTTAGAGAATTTTGTGGTTAATTGAGAGAGATGGGCTGATGGGCTTAGGCCATACACCGGGTTGTTAGGGCAACGTGTGGTGTGCACAGCTGACACCTGAGCACAGTTGAAACCTAAGCGATCGTTTCTAATCATCGCAAACAAGCCAAAATTGTTATTGATACCCAGCCGGGCCAGGGCCAGTCCAGCTACCAGACTCCGTGCTGCGTGCTCCGTGATCCTGAGCCTAATGCGTTCTGACAATCGGCAGCAAAACATGGCTCACAGCGAGTTCCCTCAAGCTCAGCTCATGTCCTGGCCGAGTTGTCGACGTGAAACCGATCGCCGAGCTCTAAAACTGGTTAGCATACTGGCCAGACTTTGATTATGTGGCCCGAAAGTTTTAACACACACGACGTTGCTGCAGGCTCTGGGCTAAAAAGTTCCCACCAATATGGGTAAATTGATATCGAGTACCCGGCCATAGCGAGCAATCACTGAAAGCCCTTACACTTAACTGATTCAATTAATTTGCTGCTTTAAACTCGTTCACGAAGTGAAAAGAGTATATTGGCTTTGTGCAATGTCCGTCTTGCTGGCCTTTCATTGGAACGCAATTTATATCGCCGCTATTGCAGCTAGAGACTTGAAACTAGGAATATATACTCGTGCTTATTCTCGTCACAAAAGCTGTTAAGATCTTTTGGCTTAGCCCATTTGGGGCGTGGGAAATTAATAAAATCGTTATACATATCTCCCTGTATTTTAAAGCTATTATTTATTACATTTAATTTTGTATATTGTGTACATTTGTATATGCGAATCCAAGTCTTCCACAGTTTTACAGTTTAAAGTTTTTCATAACTCCTCTAACGATCGAAAAATATCGGCCATGCCCACGCTTATTCTCATTCCCAAAAATCTATGCTTTCCAAAATAACAATTATAATTAAGACCGTGTTAAGCTGTGAAAAAGTATTGTGCAATCGGTTACACCCGACTGCAAAGTCCCAATATGTTTTACTTTGTTTTTTGTTGGCCAAGTTTTGTGCGTGCGAATTTCGAGCTACTTTGGCGATAGAAAACGGCCTCAAATCGCTGCAGCTAGCTGAGATTCTGAGGGCGACTAGGCAAAGGCAGAACTGGCAGCTCCCTCTGAAAAATAATAATGTTTCATAATTTTCAACATTTGTTGTTGTTGCTATAAAACACAACCACAATGCGAAATATCGAATGTCGCAAAATACAATTCACAATTGTAGTCGGGTTGTTGTAACTATGCGAAAGAGCAACGATCGATGGGCTTAAACGAGCGGAGCAGCGCTCGCAGATACAATTGTCATTGGTCGAGGCGGGCGCGCTAGAAATGAGAATGAGCACTGCGAAAGATACAAGATACAAGTTACAAGATACAGAAGCGGAGGGTTGTTGCTGTAGCTGCCTGCCAGAGCGAGTGAGAGGGAGAGTGCGAGAGAGGGAGAGCGAGACTGACTGATGGACTGTCACAGTGGCAAAGGCAAACACGTTTAACCACAAAGAATGGAACGAAGGAAGCAGAAAGCCGCCGCTGCCTGCAGTTGACGCCGTTGAAGACGATCAATGGTCGCTGTCCGGGGCCCCCCGTCCCGTCCCGTCTCGGGTGGTATCTGGTGTCGAGCTGTAAAGATATTGGGTGACAAATAAAAACTACTGAAAACTGCTGCTGCTACGTATGAATGAGCTTGTCGGACGGGGCGTAGTCGGGCTCGGGGGTTGGGCTGGTGGCTGCCGCAAAAGCCGGCATACCGGAGACCGTAGACCGGAGCGTATTGGTTGGCTGGCTGCCTGCTGTACAGTCCGTGCTGCTGCTGCTGGTGGTGGTGGTGGCGGTGGTTGCTGCTGGGAGGGGGTGTCTACAACAGCAACAACACGCTGCTGTAAGGGTCTCTCATGTGTTTGTGTGGACACTTTGTGTCATTGTATCTGTAGTGTGTGTTGCTTTTCGTTGTCTTTTGCGCCCTTTTGTCGCTTGTTTGTAATTAAGTGAGCATTTTTTTTGTGGTTGTCGCTTTGACGCTGCCTGACGGAATCGTCGCCAATATCGGCCGAGAGACTTCGAACTGCAAACTGACAATTAGTTGCCGTCTTATGCTCGTCGCCGATAGTCGATTCTTGCCCCCTCCCGCATCAACTTAATGTGCACATTTGAAATAACGGTTCTACTTACCAACTACAACAAAGGAATTGCAACAATTGTGTGCTTAAAGATCAGCAGTTCAAATTTGTGATCAATATTTATAAAACAACGCATTTGTGGCGTTTTCAAGAAGAGCTGCATTTAAATTTATTATATTCAGTGCTGTGTCTAGAAAATGAAACATACATATTTAACAAAAAGGTGCGAAAACGTTTATTAATATATTACAAACTGAATATCGTTTGTGTGTTTCAAATTGCTTTCAATAACTTGGATCTCAATGGATAAAAACAAAGAAACTCCTATAATAATCTATATTAAATTTGTATATTATGTATAAATAATTTAAATACAAAAAACAACAAGCTAAATTAGTTTACCTGTATAATTTTCTCTATGTCATAAGAACTTGTAAAGCCTTAAATCTTTTACATATAAACCTGTAAAACAAGATAATGATATAGTACGATTATATTGTACTATGAATAGCAATATTTAAGGTTCCATTTAGTGATAACTAGTGATAACTGTGTAGAAAGTTATAGGATCCAGTGCTTTTTCAATATTTTGGTTACAATTGTAATATTAAATTAAATTATTATTATAAAATATAGGTGTTTGAGAAAATGTGTAAAAATTTCAATATTTGTACGCATACCATACCTATAAAAATTTCAAATTGAAATCGAAACTTGTAAAAAATAAATTATAATGTACATATGTACATAGGTATGTCGAGAAGTTTAAATATATGTGTCTTATAAATTGTCTGCACTGATTTTGGAAAAGTCTAAAAGTCAAAAAATCTGGCCAGTAAAGCCAAAAACAAAACAACTTTCTGTTTTTATTATCATTGTTTCATTTTCATATTTAATTTCCTTTAATAAATCTTAAAATTAATTATAAATAATTTATATTAAAACTTAATAGATTCAAAAATTATAAGACACTTTATTTTGAAATTCAAAGATTTTCAAGTCGTCGCTTTTATTATTAGGTTTTACTTTTATTTTAATTTAAGATTTTGTACATGTTTAATTTGATTTCAATTTAAGCTTTTGAAAGTTATAGTCTATTTAATTAATTTCCAGTATTCCTCAAAACACCTCGAAAATTTAGATTATACTCTTAAAATTTTGATTTCTTTAAAAATTTTAGATTTGAGTTGTTATCTAAGTCTCTACAGTATACCAGTCTTATGTTATAGAACCAAGACATTAATATTTTTTTCAAGTACAGTAAGTAAATAAACTCTCCAGTTTTTTTTATTAATTAGCTGGTTTCATACTGTTACACCATGATTGTACATAACTATAATAAATAGTATAATGAGCTTGCATTAATTAGCAATTAACTTGGGTCCATATTACGCTTTTGCATTTGCAGCTGGAAATGGCAATTGACGCAGCGAAATGAAACGTAGAAAAACGCGAAATAAAACGCCAACCCCAGCTGGAGTCATGTCATGGGATTGTTATATAAAGGTTCCAAACTCTTGAACATAATTCTGGGTGAGTGTTGAAGCCGCCCCGAACCGCCTGAGAGCTGAGAACTGAGAACATGGGCAACAGCAAAGCAAATGGCGTCGCGTGCGCTCATTTGCGCGCTCGTTTATGTGTGTGTGTGAGTGTGTGTGTGTGCTTAGGGGCGGAGTTTTGCGCGGCGCACAGTGGTCCACAGCCAGCTGGCAACAGCGTGAAATGTATCTATCAGATACGCATTTCGGGCAGCTTTCCAATGTGTTTAAATGATTTACTCTCACTTATTTTTTGGGCACACCTGCGCAGATTCCCTGGAAGATCAAGAGGGTGGAGCTATGTACATATCGTGCGATGTCTCAAACGGAGGTCCTGTGGAACCAGAAACGGGCTACGTGCCCAACAATCCATTATTCGGCCTGGCGCTGGACAGTCCGCAGGTATTTCTCCGCGCTTTAAATCGATTCCAACTTTCGCTTGCAATTGTCGTGTCCGGTGCTAAAAAACGTTTTCTGTTGTTATTGTTGTTTTCCGTATCTCGCGTTTGCAGCAAGAGTGCGCTGCATCCTGCGTCGGCTGTTTATCCTGCCAGGGCAACACCGCCCTGCCCATCTCCTCCCTGACCAGCAGCGACTTCGACTGCGGCGGCTGCTTCGATCCGACCATTGGAGTGCTGCACAGCCAGATCAACACAACGCCGCCGGCTAGCAACCTATCGGCGTCCGGGAGCGGCAACAACAACGGCGCCTCGCTCAGTGGCAACGGCGGCTACTGGAGCACCGACGAGATGGCCTCCACATTTCCGGGCCTGCCGCCGCTGGACATCGATCCGCTGCCCAGCCTGTTCCCGTTCTCGCCCTGCGGCGCGTCCTACAATTTCGCCAGCAATCCGCACCAGGCCTCGCTCTCCTACACGGTGCATCCGCACCAGATGCTCATCTCGCCGAACGGCAGCCAGCAGCAGCAGCACCAGCAGCAGCAGCAGCAGCAGGCACAGTCCGCCACGCATCCCCACCAGCTGCAGTCGCAGCACATGCAGCAGGCACTCACCCAGGCATCGCACGGTGGTAACGCGCTCCACAGCCACAGCCACAACAGCGCCGGCGGAGGCAGCGTTCCCGGTGGCGGCGGCTCCGGTCCGGGCGGCGCCTGCTACTACGAGGCCGCCGCCAATGCGACCGCGCCGCCCATGTACCCCAGCATGAGCGTCAACGTGAGCATGAACATGACCATGCATCACGGCTACGGCGCCGACGGCGGCGCCGTGGCCATGCCCTGTTCGCAAATGAACTGGACGCCGCCCAACAGCTCGTCGGCGGCCGTGAACGTGCTCTATCCGCCGCTGCTGAGTCCCACGCACTATCCGGCCTCGGCCACCTACTCCTTCACGGCCGACTTTCGTGCTCCGCCGCCGAGCGCTCTGAACGCGCTTCCCTCGCTGGCCGACAAGGAGTCGCCGTCGCCGCCGGCACCCAGCACAGCGGCTGCCCTGGGCTACTACGCCTCGGGCGCCGGCCAGGGCTATACGCCGCCACACAAGAGTCCCAGCTATCAGGCGGCGGCGCTGAGTCTCGGCCTGGCTAGCTTCGAGGACGAGGAGGAGAGCATCGAGGATGGGGACGCCGATGGCGAGGGCAGCGCCGGTGGCGACATGAAGCCGAATTTGTGCCGATTGTGCGGCAAGACGTATGCACGGCCCAGCACGCTGAAGACGCACCTACGCACCCATTCCGGGGAGCGGCCGTATCGCTGTCCGGACTGCAACAAGAGCTTCTCACAGGCCGCCAATCTGACGGCCCACGTACGCACACATACGGGCCAGAAGCCGTTCCGCTGTCCCATTTGTGATAGACGTTTCTCGCAGAGTTCCAGCGTCACCACGCACATGCGAACCCATTCCGGCGAGCGGCCCTACCGCTGCTCCTCCTGCAAGAAGTCCTTCTCGGACAGCTCCACGCTGACCAAGCATCTGCGCATCCACAGCGGCGAGAAGCCCTACCAATGCAAGCTGTGCTTGCTCAGGTGAGTTGCAATCACGATGGCCTGGAAGCCAACCTGGAACTAACGCCAGCCCCATTCCCATTCCCATCCCATTCGCAACCCCAAATGCCCCGACTCTCACACAGATTCTCGCAGTCGGGCAACCTGAATCGGCACATGCGCGTTCACGGCAACAATGCGAACGGCAGCGGGGGCAGCAGCAACGGCGGCAGCGGCTCCGGCGGGGTTGGCAGCAGCCTCATCACATGACAAAAGCCGCGCAGTGCAGGCGGTTTTCAGCATTACCACCCCCGCACCCGCATCCGCATCCGCACCCGCACCCGCATCCGCACCACGTGCACCACCACGCCCACATGGCCAACTACGACTACGGCAACTACAGCATCAGCGACTATACTCCACCCGGCGCTACACAAAACTATTCAGGGTATTATTTTTGCGCACTCAACAAGCCACCCAAATTCGAGCGTTTCTATTAGAGCCAGGGACTTGGGGCAGTATCTGAAAATTAAAGATCAAAAATATTTGGCTTCAGGTCCCTGAGAACCACATTGAAATGCAATTGTAAATGCTCAAAGTTCAATTGAAATCGAATAACTTAAACAAAAGTAACAAGAACTAATCGAGAGCCAAAAGTGCTTAATTGTATATACATTTATATATATATATAAAATCATTTTGTATTTATTATTCACATAGCATAAACATAATATCGATGCATTAGCTTATAGTACGTATCTGTATGTATATGGTAGTTGAAAAACACGCATAAATCTATCCAAAATTAGCCAACGATTAGCATATTACCTTAAGTCAACACAAACCTAGGCAATACAACATGAACATGAAGTTAATTAATAATAATAATAATAATTATTACATTTTTTGTTGAATCTAATTTTCTAATGTCTATGCTCAGAATCTAAAGATTTTCGTTAATCCACTTCAAATATTTCAATAGTAACTTTTTCTTTTCATTTTCAAAACTAAAGATAGATAATTTATTCGGCATAAAAAAACTTCTTTTCCTTGGTTACGCTTATGTAATTACCATTTAGCAGCACCCAGAAATATTTATTTAAGACATTGTAAATTTAGGTTTAGCTATATTTAGAGACATACATGTAAGTCAGGTGCTTTGATTTAAGCCAATTTTGCGTATACTGAAATTAAATCTGCATACTATATACAAAAGTTTGTTTACAATTTCTCTGTGGTAATGATAAAGAGGGAAAGATGCGAAGATGCTGCAAGAAAATAACAAATAACAGTTGGGTCTTTCGATGTAATGGAATATTCTGCTTTGAGGACCAAAAATGTCATATTTTTTTATATATAGCACATTTACGATGGAGTTCAAATTGAGTTTGTTAAAAAAATATATAGAAAACCAAAAGAGTTCCGGCTTTATCGACCTCTATACTTTATGAAGGCGGGGATGTCTCCATAATTCATTACATTTTAAAACCTGATTTTAATAAAAACTAGAGAGAACGTTGCTGTGTAACCGACTGCGCAATTCTCTTTCACAGTATATTAGCTGCTTAAAACAGTCAAAAAGTCCTGATTATAATTGTTTTTTGGAAAAATATAGATTTTTGTAATTTGTGGGGACGGCCAGGACGTGTGGCCGAAATTTTTCGGTTGCATCTTTAGAGGAGGTCGAATTTTGGTGAGTCGAGCTCTCAACATTTGGAAAATATGGATTTTTGCAGTTTACCCGCACTCAAGAAATATAATTTTATTACCCAAAAATCTGTCTATCATGGATGTCTCTAGCGTTAAAACTGAGGGATATATGGATTTAATAAAACTGCCACGGTGCGTATCCAAAACTCTTAACAATTTATCCGACGAGCGTAAACACGAGTATATCAAGTATATAGATGGAAATCTAGCTTATCAGTCTTTTCACTTGGTGAACGAATATAAAAAAATTTGTTTCAAGGTAATCTCAACAAAAAAGTATTGTCCAAGGAAAATGAGTTGCTATGGGAAAGTCTGACTGAGCTGCCTACACCGCCTCCGCATTGAGCAATATAGCATAATTATTCAAAATATAATATAAAAGTAGAGGATTTCCTAAGATGTAGTCTTAAGTAATAACAAAGTAAAAGAAAATATATATATTAGAAGTACAAATGTATTTTAAAAACAATAGCAATAGAAATCATACGATCTTCAGTGAATATTGTCTACAATATAGATGGCTTCCGAATCGCTGCCACAGACCATCTTTGAGCCATGCACGTCGAACGAATTGATCGCCTTGCGTATGTTGGTGAGCACGCCATCAACGTCGACCATGGCGTGCAGCCGGTCGCCGGATAGCCAGGCACTGCTGCCATCGCTTTCGCCGATATCGTGATGTTGTTTATTTTCGGACCACATCCACACCTCGCCGGCCTCAGCGGCACTGAATAGCTTGGAGGGATCCTGGCGATGAAATCCTATGTCAGTAATGGGACTCTTGTGTGCGCTGAGATACGAGGCCGGATATTCCAGATTGCGCAAATCCCACACTGTAACGGAGCCTTCCTCGGTGCCGCAGATGAGAATGTGCTGCTGCATGGGATGCGTGGTCATTGCGGAAACGAAATTCGAGATCTTTGTATCCTGACAGGCGGCCATGAATGCGTTTTTCGATTGTCCATCGCCCGCGATTCGTACATCAAACATCCGAATGACGCCCATTCGATTGGCCGTGACTAGCTGATGTTGGCTAACGAAGGATACGGCCAACAGCGTCATGCTGTCCGCATTGATGGCACGCTTAACCTGCTTCAAATTGTTGGCACTCAACACTTTAAGGCATCCGTCCTCGCCCACGGTTGCTATGTCCGTGCCGTATACGGCTATGGCCGTGCACGGCGCCTTTATTTGACTGCATTTGAATTCATGAAGACGTTCACTGCGCGCCGTGCGCCGAATTTGATCTTCCTCGACGGCTCGATGCACATTAAACAAGCTGAGATGGCCTAAGGCATATGGAAAGCATTAAAATGTTGGTTTTTCAGTAGTCGCCGGCATTTACCGTCGGCGCAGCCCACAGCCAAAGTATCGTCGTTGACAAACTCCAAGCCCGTGATGTCGCCCTCCATTGCCACCTTGTCGTTGCAGCGCGGTGCTTGCTCAATGTCGTGAACATACGTATTGGTCTGAAGGCGCCACACGCGCACAAAATTGTTGTCCATGTCCCAGGTGCCGGTTACAAAGCGCTCGCTCTGCTGCAGTTTCTCTGGCAGCCAACGCACTTTGGAGGTCTTCTCCGATATGTAATGGGCACCGACTGTCATTGACATATTGATTCTTTTTGCAAATGCTAATTACTAAACTGAATAAACAGAACGAATTAAATGATGCCGGTCTCTCGCCAAAAACATATGCTTTGGCATCAAATAACTCAACTGGGCAAATAAGCGCAAATTTACGCGTAACAGCTGTTAAATGGATTCTCCTAGCAGTCACTGTTAGACAACAGCAATATTACAGAACACAATTGCTATTAAACATTATCGATTATTTAATCATTCCGATAACATGAAACTATTTAAAATAAATAACATCAATTATATTTTTAATTATATTTAAACAAATGTAATTTAAAGCAACATATTAGGTACTTGGTATTAAAATCATTACCTCACCAAACTCCTGTTTCGCTCTTTTAAGTTTTCTTTAGTTGGTACAATGGAAATGCTGCAATACAGTAAATATTTCTAGCATTCTGCGCTTTCCAGCACTGTTACGTTTTTGGCGGCAATTTACTGTATACAAACACAAGCAAACGGAATGGATAAATATTTAATCAAAATGCCTATAAAATCAAAAAATAATGGCACACCAGAGCAAGTATGCATAAAATAATACCTACAAAAGCAACGCATACTAATTTTAGCAAAAATTGGTTAAAGAAAATACCCGTAAAGGAGGAAACGTCGAAGCAAACTAAGGCCGCCAAGGGACAGACTGCAATTGCTAATAAACGAAAAAATCAAAATACGCCTGAAATAGTGAGTTAATCCCTAATTATTAATAGAGCATATATGACAATGGTATCATTGTGCATTGTAGATTAAGGATAAGGAAAACGCCGAGGCTGAAAATCCACCCAAGCGCAGAAGCGCCAGACTGACGCGGAGTACGCGATCAATGGCTGAGGACGGCACGCCTTCACCCGAGAAAGAGATTAAAGAGAAGCTGCCGTTCATCAAGTATCGCGGTGCCATCAAATACTATACCGAAAGCCAAGAGATTGCAGCCTCCGCAGATGAAGTCATGTAAGTGCAGGAACATCAGAGGAGAGCAGTCGCTAAGATTTAAAATTTCAGGCAATGGGTAGATAAACAAACCGAAGTGGATGTCGTGCCCATGGCATTCGATATGGAGTGGCCCTTTTCGTTCCAAACTGGTCCCGGCAAATCGTCTGTTATACAAATATGCGTAGACGAGCGCTGCTGCTATGTTTACCAGCTAAGCAAACTGAAGAAAATTCCAGCAGCGTTGGTGGCACTCATAAACCATCCTAAGGTCCGGCTGCATGGCGTGAATATAAAGGCGTAAGTAAAATATATTCAGTTATGAATGCATGTGCTCAAAACCCAAATTTCTAGCGACTTTCGGAAGCTGCAGCGCGACTTCCCTGAGGTGGCTGCCGACCCGCTAATTGAAAAATGCGTCGATCTGGGCGTGTGGTGCAATGACGTCTGCGGAACTGGTGGCAGATGGAGTCTAGAGCGGCTAGCGAACTTCATAGCCAGGAAGTCCATGGACAAGAGCAAAAAGGTGCGGATGAGCAAGTGGCATGTAATACCGCTGGACGAGAATCAACTGATGTATGCAGCTATAGATGTTTATGTGAGCATAGAAAATGGTTTCCAAGTGCATGATTGTCTAATCTCGAAACATTTCAGATTGGTCAGGTTATCTATCGTGAGATCGAGCAGCGCGAGAAGACAAAATTGAAAAACGAGGCCGAGTTTAAAGACCAGAATGGTGATGCTGCATTCAAGGCCGTCAAAGCGCTGGGCGAAACCTTTTTGGCCAAGATCAACGAGGTGACACTCTAACCCAAAACAATTTTAACTAGTTAGACAAATTTATTTTATTTTCAATTCTGCTACATTGCACCTTTAATTATTAAAATTTATACTAGCATAAATCGCGAATCTTAGGCAATACTTATAATTTGTACTTCTCCTGTTAGACTTTATACCCATACATATATATTCACATCTTCACCTTAACTTGCAATAAATTTTAATTTGGTAAATTCGCTTTAAACATTTCTAAAATTATAATAATGATATCAATGAACAGTCGAACTGCCAGAGACGCTCACTTGAATATGGGTCGGCGCGAGCCAACCGCCTCCAGCTTGCGCTTGAGCACATCGTTGTCCAGGTCAATCTGTCGTTGATATTTCTTGCGATTAACAGCGGCGCTTGTCAAGCGAGGCGCCGGCGGCGGCTGTTTCTACAAGTGCGAATTCATATCACCATCATAGTCACAATCATGGTCATATACGTACCTTAGCTGGAATATTGGTGGATGATTTGACGGCGTTGCTGGTGGCCTTTATTGTGGGCTTCACGTTCATCATTTTCTTCAACAGGATATTATTCTGGCGCTCAATTTCGCGCACCTGCGGATTGGTGAAGCTGAAGCTCTTGCGACCCAAGTTCTTGTAACTGGAAAGCGAGTGACAATTGTACAAAGGATGCGGCCACTGAATTTGGGGACTACTCACTTGACCTCCGTGGAGGCGACAGAGCGCGGACGACGGACTTCAATGTGATAGCTAGAGTTGTCGCTGTTGAAGCTGCTGGGAGTGACGCTGGACAGGCCACAATTGATGCGAGCCGAGTGCGCCTGATTAAGGTGCGGATAGCGCAACAGGCCATCGCCCTGACCGCACTCATCCAACAGGAATTCGTCCTCATCGGGCTCATTAAGATCACTGTTCGATGGGCAGCGGCAGCTGCGACGGCCCTTCTCCGATAGCACTGTGTCCGAAGTGTTCGACGACTCCATGGTTCGCACCGACTCTGGATCTTCCGATTCGGTCAGTTTTGTGCTCTGCATATTCAGCAGCTTCGTGGCCATAGCCAGCTGTTCCAGAGCACTATTATCCGCTGAGCCGCCGTTGAGGCGAAAGGTTTTCATAATCATTTCCGACATTTGCGTCATTTGCTGTTCCAGGAACTTCACATTCAGTGGATCGCCTGGAACAAGTTCGTCCTCATCCACATTGTAGACTTCGCTCCCATTATCGTCGTAGATATTCTGCAGCTTGGGCACAATCGGTGCATCTGCATCGATAATGGGCTTTCTCGGCAGATTCGGGTGGTGCTGATATCCACGTTTCTTTATTAGTGGCTTTGTGATGACTCCCAGCTCTGGCATGTCCATATTGTCTTGGTCATTGTCCGAGTTGTGCGACGACCCCAACTCGCTTTCGGTGGCATCTACGATGTCGACAAGATCTTGGTTTGGCTCCAGATGGTTTATATCGCTTTCATCTTGGTCATCCTGCTCTTCCAGCTGGCAAATTTCCACATCTTCATCTTCTTTCTCTTCAGTGCTGTGCTCGGAAGCCAAATCGTTGATTTCAAAATCATTGTCAGATAGAAGCTCCTCCTCATCGCCCATTTCATCTTCCATGTCGTCCTCGACTTCAGTTATGTCGCCGTCTTCCAGCTCAGTCAGATTTCCATCGACCGCAGCGCTGTTGGGCATCAATGTGCGCACCGACATGGTCTCGTCATCAATCGGCTGGAGTTTCGATTGATTCACCTCGACCACCGTCTTGGAGATGACCACTTGGGCCTCGTCCTCGGAAGAGGAGCTGGCATATGCCGCCTTGCTCTGACGTGGAAATCCGCTGCCGCCGCCAGACCGTTTTGCAAAGATCTGTTGGCGACGTGCATGGGGCTGTGGGAGTGGTGTCACATGGTTCAGGCTAAACTCTTTGATGGTCAGCTCCTGCAGCTGAATCTGATCCGTTGCACTTACATTTCCGCGTAAAAACTCGGCCTCCACGTCGGTGTCGGTCTGTGAATCGCTCTCCTCCAGTACATCCTCCCCATATTCCTGCTCCTCCTCGACCTCTGACGGCGATTCATCGTCAAAGGGCTCGTCCATGTAATAATCCTCTTCAGAGTTAGCCGGTGGCGCCGTCATTTTGTTGCACCAAGGAAAGTAGCCCGTCGTATACTGTTATCCGTTTAGATGCGTGAATTTTTTTACGGTGATACAATCAGTTTTATATTTTGTGAAATAGTAGGAACAAATATAATATGTCTTTATCGAGGAGTATTATTGAGAGTAGTTTCGGGCATACTGAAAATTTGTTATGACTCCTGCCATGAGTGGGACATGTCGTTCACCGATTACTGGGTTTACGGAATTCGATTTCTCACTTCGTTTTTTACACTTCACTGAGATGTGGGACACCGACGGGCCGACCAAAAGGTGCACTGAACCCATTCTGCCCACACCTTGCGTCTGAGGTTGAGGCAGGTGCTATGTAACGATAGTTCCGGATAACTTTTGTTTCGCCTCGCCACTTTGTTTTCTTCACGCCGTAGTTCTCCGTTCACCTTGCTTGGGGCCGACTTCGACCTTTAGCGTGTCTTGAGTTGGCGCTGCCAACCGTCTGCTAGCCACTGGCAGGTGGAACTCAGCCAACTGGTAATATGTTTATTGGATGTGGTAGCCCTCGCAGACTGAGGTTGCCGTGGACAACGGAGCAGGCGCAGGAACTTTGTTGATTTTCCTGGCGCCTGTCGACCAGCGAAAGGACACACTTGTTGTGCACTAAGTGAAGTTCCTAACAAACACAATTTAACAAAAAACATAATAATATATATAAATAATAATATCCGAAGAAAAAAAGAGTAGTAATATTAGTAATAATAATAATGAGATGAGAAGAATGACTTTAAAGTCTCATAACTTTATCAAAAATTAACCGATTTTCATGATGTTTACCATTTTCTCTATGGATTAACCTCTAGATTGATTTTGCATTTAAATTTGATTCGTATTTGAAAAAAAATTTTTTTTGATTTTTTTCGAAAAATATCCTTTACTCCCCCCTTACCTATTTTGGAAAAAAAAATTTTTTTTTGATTTAGAATCGCGAACTTTTATTTTTAATCGATTGCGGGTACTCAAATTAGTATAAATCGCAACTTTAAAAGTGATTCTGAGGGGGTCGATTTTTCTGTCAAAAATCATACCAAAATTGACAAAAATTTAGACATGTAAAGTTCTCAAAACTATGGTTTTGATAGATTGATTTGATAGATTTTAGAGTCTCATAACTTTGTCAAAAATTAACCGATATCTACGATGTTTACCATTTTCTCCATGGATTGAGCTCTAGATTGATTTTGCATTTAAATTTGATTCGTATTTGAAAATATTTTTTTGATTTTTTTTTCGAAAAATATCCTTTACTCCCCCTTACTTATTTATCAAAAATATACCGATTTTCACAAAAATTTTGTATAGCTTTAAGACTGAGCCAGATTGATAGGTTTTTCGCGAATTTGCAAGCCCTCTGTGGGCGTAGCTTAAAAATCTCAATCACATGTCTCACGCGGGTATTCACGAGTGAATATTCCAAGATTTAAGTCTCTAGCTTCATTAGCAAAAAGCAAGACGATAATTTCACATTGACTATATATTCACAATGTGAATTTCACATATAAATCATTAGAAACAAAAATATGATGTTCCGACATGCAAAAACATTTTCTCCTTAAATTGTAACCGAATTTTATTGCTTTGACATGATGTGTTTAAATCTTTGTACTGTTATTTTAATACAATAAGAACAAAACTTTACGTACAATTCAACATCTTACTTCTAAGTTAGTATATGCTTAATATTACATTCTTTTTATACTTTTGTCAAGCATTTATTTTTACTATTTATTTTATTCTTTGTAATATGCTACTGCTCATACTAACAAGGATCAAATTCTCAAGCTAGAACTTGAAGATACTGTGTGTAATTTCAGTCAACCTTTGGCTAAAAATTGGTGTAAATAATACAATTTCTTACAATAATAAACATGTTTTTGTTTAATAATAATCAAAATTGACTGAGCTGTTTTCAAAAGTTTCAATTTGTTAGATTCCTGTCCCCGATGAATTATTACAAGTTTTTCTTGTGTCATATTTCCCCTTGGAAAGCATCTTGAGCGGCGCCTCTGTGGCGAAAAGCTTTCTTACGCACTCTCCCACAATGGGAAAGTTGAATGAATGCTACGCGGCGCGGCAACTTCAAGCGTCGCCAGCTGCCGCCGCGCGTCAACTTCATATGTAAATATTGGCCGAGTGCCGAGTGCCGAGCGAGAGCGCGTGGCGCCACACGGCGCCGGCGCGTGGAGCGTAGCCACTTGCAACGCGCCACCCTGCGGTGGCGCCACGTGCGAGTGGAGAGAGCGGTCGGTTCGTTTTCGTCGAGCGTACGGGATTGCAGAGGCAATCTGGCCAGCGGGCAATACATTTGACCAAGAAGCTTCGTCGCGTGCGGGCGTGTTTTGGTGCCGGAAAATGCGCGCGTAAACTGATAAAAAGCATAAAGCACAATAATTAGAATTGAAAGGAATAAGTGCAAAAAAAAAAAAAACAGAGCAAATAAAACGTAGACGAGCCAGGTCCCATGCTGGCCAAGCACAATGTGTTTATGAAGTGAGTGGAAACTGGCCGAAACGTGGCTAAAATCCGAGTGCCAGTGAAATAATGTTGGCCAAATGTTTGGCCAGCGAGTACGAAGCTAATTAACAGCCGGCCCTTAAAATAAATTAATAATGCTCAACAGCTGCCAATGCAGTTGAAATTGGCCAGCATTGAGTTAACACACACACACACACACACTCGCACACACACGCACGCATGAGATACGTTTATATGGTGCTTGTTGTGGCTAGCGGGGAGATAAGGCCGCGGCTGGATTGTTTGGCTGCATCAGCTTGTTAAATCAATAGAAAAACCGTTACGCGCTGTGTGCGTGGCTTAAAGTGGCTCCGGCATTGTCGGCGACATTATCCAGTTGCGTGGAGCGGCCTGGCGACGGCGACGGCGACAGCTAAGTAATTGCGTGCACGACTTTCGGTCGCAAGTTCACAAGTTTTCCAGGGCAAACTGCAGCCAACGCTCGCGCAATTTGGCTAAAAGCCGTCGTCGCCCTTAGGTAGGTCAAAAGGCGCAGCCACATGCCACATGCCACAACCGCACAGCAACAGTCGCTGCTCAGTCTGCGGCGGAAACAAGTCAAGAACAACAACAACAACAGCAGCAACAACAGCAAGCGGCAGCAACAAACAACTATGAGCCAAATAGAGCTGGCGCTAGCAGCCGAAAGTCAAATTCATTAGGCATTAGGCGCAGGCGGGGGCGGGGCGCGGGGGCGTGGCGTTGGCGTGGGCGTGGGCGCTAATGTAGGCGTAGGCCTCTGCTCCACAAACAAGGCAAAAAGGAGTAAACAAGCCCGGCTGTGGCTACATCTTGCCTGCTTTTTATGTGCCACTATGTGTATTATTTTGTTGTTTTTTTTGTTGCCATTTATCGATTTTTGACACTTGACTTGAGCGGGCCAAAAACGTAGCGCCGGCTAATAATGCTTAGTGGGTCAGCAGTTTGAAGTGCGTTGGAAGCAACAGTGGCCAGCGGCAGTAAAACGAAAACGAAAACGAGAACGTGAAAACTGGCACAGCGGCAGCTGGAGCCGCAGTTGGAGCGGGGCTTAAGACACATATAAAAATAGCAGACCCAACACACATACAGTGACAAATCCGCACACACACAGACGCCCGCAGACGCATTGTAAACTTCAAACGCGCTTGGCCTACTTTCTGTGTAATGGACTGGGATGCCGTAGTCCTCGCCTGCGTCCTCCCCTTCGCCATCGCCATCGTTCCCTTCAGTTGCGTGCTCGTCAACCGCAGCCAAGTTAAATGAAGCACAGTGCGGAACGGAGGGGAAGGGTGGGAGGTCGGCCAGGTCTGCAAACAAATGACCAAAAGCGAAAGCAAGCCAGCGGGACCAGCTACAATGCAACCCAAACAGGCGCGCGCGCGTTAATCATACGCCCCGTGCGCCAAACCCAAAGTCAATCAGCGCTCAATTGACAGCCGCACTCAAAAGCGACCGTTGCAAGCCGCACTGCCACAGCAGCGCAACGCGGCACAAAAACCAAAAATGATGGCATCCTGCCACCGTTCAGCTAAACACAATTAAGGGCCAATAGAGATGCGCATCGGCAAATGGAAAGCGTGGAAAAGTGCTTAAACGTGTTCAGTAACGTGTTAAAATGCACTTTTTTCTATACAATCAGGTTTAGTGGCCATTTGTGAAGTCAAATATTTATTTTAAAATGTAACGATATATATTGACCAGCATAGAAATTCTATTTAGAATTACTTTTTATATTATTTAACATAATTATATAATTATATTATAGCGAACTAAGAATTTCTATTTAAAGATACTTTATGAAATATACATGAATTAATGAAAAGTATTATTTTGTCTATGTTATTTTATATGCAAGTTATTTTCAATCAATCTTGAAGTGCATTTTTTAAAAGCACTTTATTTGCGAATTAAAAGATCCGCACATCATCATAATGAAAGAAAAATTTTAATGCCAATCAATTATTATGATTGAAGTAGAAGGAGAATAGGCTCAATTTAAAAGAAATTTGTACGGGCCTAATTGTATTCAATGGCACTTAAAGGATAATCTTCGAACCATTTCGTGTCTATGTTGTTTTCATATACATAAGTGTCTTGTCTGTAATAAATAGGCTTATAAATTCATGGAAATCCATTAGAATCAGAGTGAACTTGAGTGTTCAGCATTATCCTTCAAAGTATCTTTCTGTTTGAATGATTTAATCTGTGTGATGCGTGCATATTTTTTCTTGGTATGTAGATATATATTATATAATATACATATAAATTAATATAAAATATAATCATAGAATTAAGAACTTTTTATCAATTCATTTATATTTTATAAGGTATCTTTAAATACATAAATATACTATATAATATTTTATTCGTTCCAAAGACTTATCTATAGAAATAGTAGATATCAGAACTTTACTTAGATATACAGTATTTTTATTGAAATGTTTCAATAATAGAAACAATAAAAATAAATTTATTTTATTTAAAAAAATTTATTTGAATTATTCTTATATATTAGATTATATATACATTAATTCTATTCAACAGTCTATAATTATTTTCTATAGTTCTTATAATATACATTTAAAATTTCCGCCAAGCCACAATTGAATTGAAACTTTTTAGCCTTTTGAGTGAAAGCCGCTTTAAAAATAACACAAGGCTAGCAGGAATAGTTAACTACAGACCTTCTGCATTTTTAACCGCTCAATTATGGCTCATCTCTAGGCAAGTCGCATCATTAGTAGAAGCCGCAGCAAAGTCTGGTTGCAATCAAGCCTGATGCTTCAAATTCAGTCACAGCCCAGAAACAGTCAACACACACACACACACATGTAGAACTTGCCATTTATTGGAAGCTCATGCGAGCAATTTGTGTGTGCAATTTGTTTTGTGTGTGTGTGTGTGTGTGGGGCACATAGTGCTACGGGGTAGTCCGCACTAAGCCAGCAAATTTGTCGCGTATACCGGGTATTTTTCTCATTTTCCAAATTAATTGCCAGCCAGTGGGGGTGGGCGGGGGGTGGGGGTAGGGCAGGTGAATGTCAAACATGCGTGGCACGTGAGCGGCAGCCAAAAACCATTTGCGCCATATTCTCGCGTGTGTGTTGGTGTGTGTGTGTGTGTGTGTGTGTTGGTGTGCGCCCGTGCGTGTGTGTGCATGTAAATTACGAAATCGTGCAAAAAAGGTGCCATTAAAAAAAACGCTAAAACACGCGGCTGCCTAAGCAACAAACTGGCACCGAAAGCATAAATAAATAAAGCAAGAAGAAACTAAATATAAAAATAAATAAAAGCAAATGCAGGCGCCGTCGTCGGCTCTGCGTGCCAATTGAAATTCGCGTTGGCAACGCAACGTTGCGTATACGCGCCGTGCGCCGCGTTGCCAGCTCCAAGTGCTATTCTCAATAATTGCAGGCGTGTGGCGGCGTGCGGCCGTTGCCGATAATGTTGCTGGCGTTGGCGGGAGCCGTTGCCCGGCCAGGCCGTAATCATCATTTGAAGGTGAAGGATAACTCTCAATGCAATAACAATAACAATAACAAAAACAAATACATATAAGCGATAACCAAGCCAAGAAGGAGCAACAACAATTGCCGACAGCACCACCAGCACCACCAGCGGTCATGTTAGCAGCAAGCGCCGGCAACGCCACAGGATACCCACAGCGCACCGCCAGCAGCAGAGACAGCGTTATTCAAGGAGCAGCAGGAACTAGAGCCTCGCGATGGTATTGAGCACCGAGTGGTCGCAGGTGGAGGTTATCGATCTGATCAACGATGGCAACGGCCTCGGCTTTATACTGGTGGGCGGTCGCAGCACGGGCGTGGTCATTAAGGCGCTGACACCGGGCGGCGTCGCGGAGCGCGATCAGCGTTTGCAGCTGGGCGATCATCTGCTGCAGATTGGCGAGGTGAATCTGCGTGGCTTCAGCTCGGAGCAGGTGGCAACAGTTCTTCGTCAGACCGGAGCTCAGGTGCGTCTGATTGTGGCGCGGCCCGTGGAGCCGACGGCCAACGATTATCATGCGCTGGCCAGCCATGCGCCCATTATACCAACTAAGCTCCTCTCCGACCCGGAAGAACTGTCGCGGCAACTCTTTCAAAATCCGAGCTTGGCCACGGCAACAACTCCACTGGACGTCGGCAGTCTGGTTGGCCTGGTCACTGGCGCCCCCGCCGGCGACACAGCTGACCAGGGCAATGTGTCAGCGCTCGTGGCCGTGCCCATGCCCACGCCCATGTCGACGCCCATGTCCATGCCCATGTCCATGTCCATGACCATGTCCATGTCGATGCCCATGCCCATGCCCGCCCTCACAGCCGCGCCCGACACGGAGCTGGCCGATCTGCCGCTGCCGCCCATACCCACGAATCTGACCGGCGGCGCGGATGGCGGCCAGCGCCTGCAGGATCTGGACATTGTGCCCTACTCGATACTGTCGCCGCCGCCAACGACAGCGCTGCTGACGGCACGACAGTCGCTCCAGCTGCCGCTGGGCCAGCGCTGGACGGGCGTCGATGACGACGACGACGACGATGAGGATGAGGATGCGGATGGGGGGGAGGATGGCACTGTGATAGCCGGCAGGAAGTTGGCGACGGCAACGGCGACGGCAACGCCCAATGCCGATGACGGCGACTGCTGCTCTCTGGGCGGCTCCGAGTCGCCCTCCACATACGTGGACTCGCCGGAAACGGAAACGTATGTCGTGGAGCTGCACAAGAATGTCTACGGCTTGGGCATTACCGTGGCCGGCTACGTCTGCGAGGAGGAGGATCTCTCCGGCATCTTTGTGAAGAGCATCATCGAGGGCAGCGCCGCGGAGACCAGCGGCCAGATCCAGATCAACGATCGCATCGTGGCCGTCGATGGACGCACGCTGGCCGGCGTCACCAATCACCAGGCCGTCGAGCTGCTGCGCAACACGGACATCGAGGTGCATCTGACGCTGGAGCGGTTCCTGCGCGGCCGCAAGTTCGAGCACCTGCAGGTGGCCCTCACCGAGATGAAGGTCGGCGGCGCCAACGACGGCGACGCCCAGTCGCAGCTCTCGATGCCCGCCTCGCCATCGATCGCGACGCTCAGCTGGCTGCCGCCGAAGTCCGGCGACGCGGACTCGATTGTCACCGATGCCGGGGACGGCCAGCAGCTGCTGGCGGACTTCGCGGAGCTGCCCTCGCGGGACACCGTCGACTCGAATATGTCGCACGTGCTCGACCGCAGCGATCCCAGTGCGCCGCGTCTGACCAACGGCAGCGGGCAGGATCACGACAGCGGCAATGACACCGACGAGCAGTGTCCCGAGCCGGACCCGGAACCGGAGCCGGGGCTGGAGCCGCTGCTCGAATCGGTGCCGGAACCGGAGCCGCAGTCGGAGTCGGAGTCGGAGTCTAGGCCGACGGCTGCCGGGTCCGAGCATGGCAAGACGCCCACCAATGAGCCGGATTTGCCGGCGCTCAAGAGCAGCGGCACGGCCGCGACCACGCCCACGGCCACGGCCACGGCCACGCCCATTGCCATGCCGCCGAAATTGGCCAGCCCCAGCGCCGCCTCGCTGCGGGTGGCCTGGAAAAGTGAGTTTCCCGAAGGTGAAATTTTAGTTGCCGAAATAAATAAACTTTCAGGTCTAGGGATCAGCCTCGAGGGCACCGTCGACGTCGAGTGCGGCATTGAGAAGCGTCCGCATCATTACATACGCTCAATACTCGAAGACGGGCCCGTCGGCAGGCAGGGCATACTGCGGCCGGGCGACGAGCTCCTCCAGGTCAACGAGCACAAGCTGCAGGGCCTGCGCCACATCGACGTGGTCAAGATACTCAAGGAGCTGCCCGCCAGCGTGAAGCTGGTGTGCGCCCGCGGCACCAAGGCGCCCTCGATCATTAATACCTCGCAGAATCCGGAGGCATTCGAGACGCGCAGCCTGCTGCCCGGCGGCCACCAGAGCCTGCAGAATCTGCTCACCAAGGCGCAGTCGGAGAGCTCGCTGTACACATCCAGCACGGCGACGCTGACGGAGTCGGCCACCAATGCGGCTGCCGTCGCCGTCGCGAACGCCGCGCCGCGCTCCAAGTCGCTGGAGAACGTCTCCGGACTGGCGCTGTGGAGCTGCGAGGTGACGGTCGTGCACATTGATAAGTCCGAGCAGGGCTTCGGATTCTCCATACTCGACTACCAGGATCCGCTCGACGCGGAGGGCAGTGTTATTGTGATACGTGGCCTGATACGCGGTGGTGCTGCGGAGGCAACCAACGAGATCTTCCCGGGCGATCGCCTCATCAGCGTCGGCGAGCACACGCTCCAGGGCCTCGATCTCGACGAGGCCGTCGCCATACTGAAGGCCATGCCCCCGGGCACAACGCGCCTCGGCATCTGCCGCCCCCTCTCCACCTCGGACAGCAACAGCAACGTGGCCTCGCCCATCGGCGACTCCGCGAGCAGCACATAGTGCCAGGCGGATCCGCAGCCCGAGCGCCAGCTCCTAACGCGTGAGTAAAACTCTCTTCAAAAAACTTTTCATTTTATTTTTAATTTAAATTTTAATTAAAATTTCAATTTTGTATTTTTAATTAAAATTTCAATTTTGTATTTTTAATTAAAATTTCAATTTTAATTTTAATTCTTCAACTCGTTAAATTTATTTAGTTTGTGGGGCTCCCATAATAATCCTCTGTTTGTGAAGAACTCAATGCAGATTTAAAAATATTTAAATAAATTAGGAATTTAAATGCGGGCCAGACTTACCTAGCTTACGAAACAGTCTTAAATTATTTTTAAAAATATGAGTACTGTTTATACATTTTTTTTAATAGTGAATAGACTTGTTGTCCGTCCGTCTGTTCCTGTGAGCGCATTTTTTTTGCAGGTACTGAAGCTAGAGACTTGAAACTTGGAAATATATTCTCGTATATATCAGCGCAGATAACATTTTGTAATTTTTTTGCTACGCCCCCTGGCGGCATGACAAATAGATTTAATTTATATATCTCCTTCTGCCTTAAATCTAATTACATACCATTTTTGAAGACACATTTCTCCTGTAATATTTTTACATTTACTAAATTTATTATTAAACTCATTTATGTGTAGCACACTTGAGTTTTTTTAAGCAAAAAGAATTTCAAACCGATCGAACACTAAGCAGAAAATAAGTTTTCTATAATGCGGGGCAGATGGAAGGATAATTCTGTGTATAAAGGCAACTCGGAGCTGGGTGCAGGATATCTCTTCGATCTTCCTCAACTAGTGCAGTCTTGCTTATTAAACTCGAAAAACAGACTACTGTTAAGTAAAAGCATGAATTAGTGAATTAATGATTACTAATACATAAAAGTTAAATATAGATTTAGCAGATTTCATGGAAATTCGCCTACTTAAAGACTCAGCAGTTTTATCAGAGCAGAGTTGAAGAAATGTTTAAAGCTTGGAATATGATGTATCACTGATTGGTTTTATCCGCCCGAGGATTATTTTTTTTCAATTATGCTTTCACTATTCAAAGGTGTTTTGCACCTGTTGCCAAGAGTCCAATAATATGAATACGATTGCCATTGCTGATGTGATTGCCCAGGCTATTATTGAATCATCTTCGAAGGCAGCTGTCGCCAATTTCCTTGCCAGTTCTCTTTCCTTTTTTTATATTTATATATATTTTTTCTTCTGAATTCCGTTTTATGTGAGCTGAAAATGTCTGTCAGTGACAAATGTTGCCACTTCAATGGACCCGCTTTGTTGTTGTTGCCTTTACACTCTTATTACTGGCTTTGCAGTGCTTTTGAGCCTTTATTTAATTGCTGGCCACAGCAACGCCCGGCTTTCACGCCCCGCTCTTGGCAAACAAAAACTCTTTAATGGGGGCTGTCAAATTTATGGCACTCATAGACTCTATAAAGCCATGTTCATATGCTTGCCTACAAAAAACAATGGCTGAGTGCGGTCTCTGGGGAGTGGCGTCCATTCGTTTCGAGTATTTGTTTTTCCATATGCTGACAACAACTCTTTGCGCTTTTGTCAGCCACTTGTTGTCCCCTAATACGCTTTGATTGCCCGAATCCAACTGCTCCGGTGACCTCAGCTCAAAGCCGGGGCCAGGTGCAAAACTTTGTCAAAGAATCTTTGGCACGCCCGCAAAAGTTTCCATCGCACACTTTAGTTTTAATACACTCAGCAGAGGGTATTCGAATTTAGCAAAGAGATGCGTAAGATATTCCAGCCACATACCTGTACGCTTTACGTTTTAAGTATATTCATAAAGTGATAAGATGAGTCGTTTTAGTCATTTGGGTCGACTTCTTGTTGATGTCAAACATATCGCGGACTATATCGCTTATATAAATATAAAATAATAATATAAATAATATATAAGCTGGACTCTTGTCTGTAAAACGTTTTTTACAATTTGTTAGGCATAAACTTTATTACCATCGTCTCAATATCGTAAAGCTTAAAATCCACAAAAATAGGTTACTTGAGTAAAATATATATTTTTATTTTTAAAGATATTTTGACTGAAATACATTTAACTAACTTAACTCATGTTTTAAGAGAAGATTCACAATGTACCAAAATTATTATATATCACTATATCATAAAAAAAGAATCACCCAACATTATTTGTTTACAAAATATATATGTATATTGTATATTTTTAAAGATATCTTGACCAAGATCGAAAAACTTGTTTGAGAAGATTTATCCCAATCGGTCTCAATCATAATAATACGAACAACTTTGTTATTATTTGAAAGCTATTATTGCCTCACCCACAAACTGCGTGTTCTCTTAACTTATTCAAATTTTTGGCCGTGGTAATAATCTGAGGCAAAGTTCCCAAGAGCTGCCGCAGCGCTGCAGAGTACTTCATTTTCCACATTCCAAATCGCAATTTTAAAAAATGTTTTTCCGTTTAAATTGTGCTGCAAATAAGAAACAGCTTTAAAGTGTTAACATTCCGCCGAGGCAGTTCTCAAAATGCCTGAACATATGGGTATGCTGAAAAGTTTTAATGCAGCCCCCACCCCGCAGTGGGTTTTCACACCTAACGCACAGTAACTTTCGCCCGGGCATATTAACCGACCAAGTTTTGTCCAGGGAGCGCTGGCAACTTGGTTTTTGTCCCATAAATAATTCATGCATAGAAATAAATACAAAACTTTGACAGGACTTGTAAGATGCTCCGTCGTAGCTGTTGCAGACCCTGTCTGGGTCTTGATATTCGTCCTGGCTGAGGCAACGCAGGGCAGACAGCAAATGGCTACTAATCCTAAGGGGGTCAACAAGCTACACATTAAGCACTGCACGTGTGTGTGTGTGTGTCTCGCAAAATCCCATAAATAGTAATTTTGTTAATTGAGTGTGCTGTTGTGCTCTCCCCTGACGGCCCAGCCAGGCGCAAGTATTCAGTTATTCATTTATAATTTACGATACGTCTGACATTTGTTTAAAAAATCATAATTCGCAATTGTTAAAAGCATAAATTATGGGCACGAGTTTGCCGACTCGGCCTTTCATTTCGGTATCGCATATATTAATGCTCTCATGATTTATGCGACCGCCGATAGATAGCCAATATTTTACTCTTTAGTTTTTACCCGGGCCATTGAGAAATATTGCGAATTCCCAGTCTATTGTCCGGCAGCTGGCCCATAAAAATAATAAAGCCTCGCACAGGCAATTATAAAAAATGTTTGCGGCCGGGTTCTGAAAAATTTTCCCGACATGTGCGCGCCATCATCATGGATAGGTATTTGCACACATACTATACGTAATCATCTACCCTTATTTGTTGTTGTTTGGCCGTTTAATTAATTGGCCATTAAAAGTGCTGAAAATTGAAAACAAAATTTTGCGCTATAGCACGGCGCGCGTAACTAAATAAAATTGCTGCCCAGTTCCCGAGGCAGCTGTGGCACAAGCCCAGTGGCCATCCGTACAACCGCCCATCCGCGTGTTGCCTATATGTGTGTACAATAGAAAACAGGTAACGAGTGATGTGGCCAAAAGTTGCAGACGGGGAGTTACCCTATACTAAGATTTATATTAATTGCCAACTACTTACAAAAAAATTTCTTAATTTTTTTTAATGATTTAGAATAGATCGACAAACAAGAGAAGTAAAAAGTTCTATGTAACCATTACGTAAACCCAATATTTGAGATTTATTAAGTTTTTGTTTAATATCTGATATAAATGATTTCATCTCTTCAAGCGATTTTATTCTGCTGACGCATATCCATAACATTTGTATGCCCTTCTAATCCCATTTAATTTGTACAGGGTATCATTAAATTAAATTACTATGAAGAGGGCTGCAGCTAAAAAATGTGTTTTATATACTCGTTTAAAAAGTGAAATACGCATATGTACAGTGTATTTTATACACATTTATTATTTAGAGTACTTAATTCTTTATAGCGGTAGGTTAAGTTTCTAAAAGCATAAACAATAATGATTATGTACCTGAACAGAATAGCTCTTAAACCTTATGTGTGTGTACATAAACAACAATGGGTTGTGAAAATACATATCATATGGCAATTACTATGCCTGAGCTCTTTAATTAATAATCGATTCATCTCGTTACACAATGCTAAGAATGATGTTCCCACACCATTCACATTTTAAATGCCTTTGGATAGGTTTTCAATTATATAATTATGCACACAGCTTAATTATAATCCCTGATTAAAAACAACAAGATTTACAAAAACATTTAAAATGTTGCGGTTGCCTATTTTTACATTACATTAATTTGATTTTAATGCGAATTAATTATGATTTTAATGACGCAGCCCTTTGTCATTAATTGAAGCGAATAAATCTAAAAAGTCGAGAAGAAACATGTCAAATTCAAATTACACGCCTCAGCTACAATATTAACTTAAAAATTAGATTTGCAATACATTAATAAATATTTTATAATGCCGAGTAAATATTGGATTGAATCTGATTTCTAATAAATATAATGCAAATGTAATACAATTTATATATTCCTCTAGGTAGTAATAGGATCTCTGAAGTATCAGTTGAATGTAGTAGCCATAAGTTACATACATCATTAAACATATATATTTAGCTAGTTGGCTTGTCACGATTTGCACGCTCACAAAACATGGATATATGCCAATATCCATTGCGTGAGTATACACATTTATATTGTATATGCATTTGCTCCCAACACGCCAAGTTGCAATTGAAATGGCCGAAGCCAATATTTTTGACAGCCGCTGACACCGCTGACGTTGACGTTGACGTTGACGTCGTCGCTTTTAATAACATTTTAATTAACAAAACAGCCGATGCGCTTTATAAATCAACAAAACGCCCAAACTGTTTACCATTTTCTGTTTACAGGCAGCTGCCTGTCTGGCAACAGGACAGGGCGATTCTATTGTGCGAGCGTTGCATTTTAAATCAAATGCAATTTGTTGTCAAATTAATGTAAACAATGGCATAATTGACTGGCAGCCAATTGGGCGAAGGGGCGAGGTCGCAAATTACATAAAAGGTCTTACCACTAATAATGTGGCCAGCATTCGGCAAATGTTCTCCGACATAAATATAAATCCCATATGGTAAACACAAAATAACAACAATATAACATCCGAGCTTAACATGTGTGTGATTAATGCATTTAGCTTTTATTGTGCAACGTTTTGATTTCGTGTTGCATTTTGTGCATTCTATTCTCATTGCTAACATAAGCTGTCAGATAATTATTAAATTGCGGTACATTCTCACATTTTCCACAATTATACACATGGTACATTCTCACATTTTCCACAATTATACCTAGCTGGATGCCAGTTGACAACAATTTTGCATAGTAAATACCCTTTACAAATTCAATTGGCTTATAAGTACATTTATTCAAGGCAAATTAACTTAATTATTTCCCATGCTCGATTTGATATACCAATGGTCGCTCGGATAGTTGAGCTTCCAGAAATTGTAATTGTCTAGATAAATATAATATATTTTAAAAATATATATATTTGATATTGTGTTCTATTTTAAAACACATGTAAAATATTTCCTTTAAATATGCCTTACAAAATAACTTTTAAGTATTCTTAAATAGTTTTTTTATTTTTCTCTTATTGATTGCCAAATTAAAGGTTTTAGATATTCAAGATTTGCGCAAATTGAAACCAACATTAAAACCAAAACATTCTAAGTTTCGAGCAATACTGGTATAAATAAATTTCTAAAATAATATATATTGTTTTGAAAAATGGAACATATCTTAAACCTTTTTCTATTAATTTCCCATTGCTAGAGAAGTTATTTAAGAATCTATTGTAATTAGGAAGGAAGGATATTTCTTAGCTAATATTTACACTCAAATTTTTCTTAATAATTCATTTTTGCTGCATTTCTTAAGCAGATATTTTTTGTAACTTTCCCTTTGTGTAAATACATACATATATAGTGTATATTTCAGAGTGCTTGAGATTTGAAAAGAATATTTACCAGTCGAGCGGTTTTGACTAGCCTACTCTTTTATCTTTTTCTATAAAAGAAGCCATTGAACCTACCTTACAAGACCTATTAAAACGGCTGCAGTTTTAATGCTGGCAACAAAGCGAGACTCGTTTTCTCTTATCACCATGCCACATGCTGATTGCAAGTGCAGACTTGCAACTGGTGTAAAAGAATAATTACGCCAGAACAAAAACTCATTAAAAGCCATTGTACAAAGTACTAGACACCGCAAACACGTCCCTAGTTGCCTTCTTAGAACAGTTGCCATTGTGGCATGTGTGTCCCCACACACACACACGCACACACACACACACACACAGACTTACGCTTGGCTATGTGTATGCAAATCTATCAACGTCTTTGTGCCTTGGAAGCGCTCTACATAATGTTGAAATAGGAATGGGAACGTTTGCGTATGGCGCTTGGAATACAAAACATTTATTTAATGCAACAATTGTGCTGCAAGTGCAGCTGCTGCTCCTGCCACAGCACGCCAACAGTAGCTGGACCCATCTGTGTGGCTACAAAACTACGAAATGAAGAAACTACGGTGCACGAGAAGCTTCTCGTTTGAGTGTGTGCGTGGCCGGGGTTGCATTAAGCTGCATGCAACTTTGCTACAACGAGAACATGTGAGGCACGTTGCAGTCGAGTCCACCCGACTGCGCACTGCGTTGTTTGCAGTGTAGGAAAAACAAACACAAGACGAAATGAGTCTGCTTGACTGTTGGCTAAGTGATTCGAAAACTGTTAGCCCTGAGCTAGAGCCTGCAAACTGCGACCTTAGGCACTTGGGAGTATATTGGGTTTGTGCAACGGGACTTGAAGCTTTCAATACATATTTGTATATATGCGCGCTAGATAAACTATTATGAGTTGTTGATGACCTCCTCTAAAGATCGCAGAAAAATGTTAGGATTGGGGGCGGGCCAAATCGAGAAAATCTTTATATTTTGCGGGTGTGTAAATCGCGAAAATATATAGCTCCTACAATTTTGTAATTAGAGTCACAAAATTTGGCAGACAGTTGTTTGATGACCTTCTCTAAAGAACGAGCTAAAAATGTCACTAAAATCAATATTTTTCCAAAATAACAATAGTATTGCGCCGTCGGTTACACCCGACGGCAACGTTCTTACTGGTTTTCTTTTTGCAAGAGCGGAAACAGGTTTGGCCAGCATATTCCCCTAAAAGGATGTCATCATAAAATTTCATAACTCCGAGACTTTCTGAGAATAGAATAAAATTGTGATAGCTTATACGTTAAGACGGCATATACTCCGTTTCAAATTGCGAACAGAGCATACCAAGAACTTGCCCCTAACGTGGCGTATCGACAACGCCCCGCCATTCGAGTCCTCTGCTGCCACTTGAGGCAGACGCAAGTGCGCCGAAAATGAGCTTGCTATCTGCTTGTTATTTGCCTTTGCTATATTTAGTTCCCCAACCCTCGATACAAACTTCTACCCACCCCGACACCGTTTAATTGAATGCTGATAAAAAAATTTGGGGTCCTTACAGTTTTCTGTTTTTTCTTTCTCGCAGCCCTTGAGACAAGTGCTCGATTTCTCGTCATCAGCAGCAATATTGAGTGGCTTTTCTTGATTTTTATCTGCTCGTTGCATTGGCCTGACACGCCCTGCGCTGTTAATATGCCCGTGTCCGCGAATTAAGATCGTTAAGCCCGTGATTACGTATGAGGCAAGTGACGAGGCCAACGAGCGCTTTAAAAATACATAAAATATTAAGAGCTGACGCACAGGAGACGCTGCCACAGCCGCAGCCGCAGCCCTTGCCGTGACGCACTCAGCGTACGTTCCATATGCCATAGCTTAATGCTAGCAAACTAGAGATGGGCGCGTGACACGAACGAGAAAATCTGTCACCTGAACAGATAAAAGAAAAGATGTTGGGCTAAATATATATATATATATATATATATATATATATATATATATATATAAAATATATACAAATTTAATTTCGAACCGTTTTGAACAACTCCGAGATGCGCTCATCTCCAAAAGGGCAAAACTCCCTTCTTAACCATGTGCCCGACTCATGATTTTGTCATTAAGTTCGCAACCGCCTCAGTTCGTTATGCTATTAATATTTGACGGGCCGAGTACGTGAACGGATTTACTTAATGCCCTTAAATTATAAACTACTCGAAGTAGTTGTTGCCATTGTTGCCATGTCACTTAATGAATATGGTAAATAAAATGCGTACGCCTGGGTTGGCTCGCTCGCCAGTTACTCTGCCATTGTTTTTATATTGATTTTCTGTCAGTGAAAAACAGTGGAAAACAAAGGAAAAACATATGTGCTCATATTTAATTATACTCATTCCGCAATTCGTGACGCAATCTGTGGGTGTGCGTGCGTACTTGTGTGTGAGTAAGTGTGACCGTGTGTATATCCAAGTAATAATCATAAAGTCGAGCAACTCTCGCAGCTTGTTAATGCTTTACGGTCATTTCGGGCGCGTGTTTATGCAGCTGCATGTAGCCAGCCCTACGGCGTATCCAGCCTCCGTCCGAATCCCAGTGTCCATGTCGGCTCCTCTGTATCTTAAACAAAATAACTCCGTCCGGTGTGGTTAATTGGCAGCACATTTGGGTTTTGACGTTTTTGGCTGGGGCGCGGGGGGAGCTCAGCTCATGCTCCATGCTTTATGAGTCATGGAAATATTAAATTTGATGTCTTCTTTGATTTTTGCGCAGTGTCATTTCTTGGCAATTACTCATGCACTTATTTATAACAATCGCCCAATCGCTTATGCTTAATAAACTTTATTGAAATGACGCCATGACTTTAGCAAATTGCCTAATATAACATTTTTATATTAACATTTTTTTTATGGAAATTTGTAAGCGTGTAGACGACTAAAAAAAGGGTGAGATAATGTAAAGATAATAATAATGCAATAACTTTTCACTCATTTGCAGAACAGTGATATCGTTGGTAAAATCTAATTTTAAATCGGTCAGCTATTTCTATTTTTCCATTCAATAATTTATCAAACAGCTATATTTAACACGATTGCGTGATTCGAAATTTACATGAAAATAGACTCAGATACAAAGAGTTTGAACACGCACACGCTGCACTCAAACTCATTCAACGGGTATTAGGTGTTAAGTTTTGAATGCAGGGATTAGGTAAATCCTGGCTAAACTATTAGTGGTAATTGGATTTCTGTGCGTGATGCGGATTTAAGGCATTTGTCGCTCCAGCAGACAGTTAATTGCAGATCAAATCGTTGGCCATTTTTACTGCCAGTTTGTTTGCACTGCATGCTCTGGCAAAATGTTTTCAGCCACTGCAATGGCCAGATAGGTTGTGCACACACACTCACACACACACATGGGAAGCGCATTGTGCATGCAAAGATTACCGCAGAAATGCAGTTGAACCCATTCCCCCTCCCCCCTTCCTTTCCCTGATCCCCGTGGCGCCGCAGCTGCATCCCCTCCCCCTCCTGTTCAAAGCGAACGCCGTTGTCAATAGCAAGAGCAAAACTGATGGAGTAGCAGCTGCCGCCGGCTAACGGCAACTTGTAAAGTGCAATGGGATTTGAATTTACAAGGCAAGTAAAAAAAGAACCGTTAAGAGCGTTGCGTCCCAAGATATCGACTACGAAATACCCTTTCGCCAAAATTCAAATGTAAAAACAGAAAACCAAAACAGTTGAAAAAGTCTTGTTTATTTTTAAGTACGAAATATTTTTAATTTTTTGAGCAATATTTTTTTAATTAAAATTATGCGACTATGGGCTTACAAAAGAGAAAACCCTATTAAATTTTTGTACTCTAAGTTAAACAGGGTATAAGATAATGGCTGGGATTAAACATCATTTCCCTTTACTGTGCTGTATGTGCTTGTTGATTTTTACTTATGCCACCCACTGTGCCTCGTTTCCACATTTATTGTTCGTAATGTTATTTTACAGCAGTTGTTGTTGTTTTTGTTGCTCTTGTTTGCTATCAACGCGAAAAAACATGCATGTATATTGAATGAAGATGTATGCGATTGCAAATATGAGAATAGTGCGTGTGTGTGTGTGTGCGTGTGTGAATGTTGGTACTCGTGTATTTATATGCATAAATTACGTATACGCCACGGCAAGTTCGATCAAAGCGGGCGCTCGCGCACAACCACTTGAGAATCGCAGCCGCAGATGTCGCCCGATTCTGCCGCTGCTGCTGCTGCCGCTGCTGCTGCGACTCCACCTCTCTGCGCCCTGCATTCGGTCATACAAGTATTTATATGCAATTCTTCTTCATCTTTTATGTATATGCGTTGTCGTCGCAGGCTTTCATATCCTTTCGAGTGTGCATATACTTATTTTATATGCTGTCAGCCAGCCGTTTGCATATGTAAGTCGCTGTAATGATATTTGTTTGTTTGTTAGTTGGCGTGTGCGTTGAAAGCATTGAAATGTCGTTTGCCAACTCAACTCCTCTCAGCCCGCCCACCCATTCGAATACATATGTACTTTTGTGCACTTTTCTAATGGGTGCGCTGAGCCTCCGGCAGGCAGGAAAGGCGGACGCATTACAGCTTACTTACAATTCGTAGCACGATTCAATTACCACGTGACTGGCCATAAGGCCGCTTTGAGCTCCACATTTGCATACTTGGGTCCCCCCCCCCCTCCCCAAAGGCATTTGTCAGCGCCAAACTGCACTCTCAAAGTAGGCAACAACATTTTTAAGTGCACACCCTGCAAAACCAGTTAGCCAGGTGGGCCTGAAAAATGTGTAGGAGCTGCCCTCGAGCAATAAAACGATTATTATACCCATATATTTAAGGTCTTTAGAGTGAATTAAGCCGTTGTTTATTAATGGGATTTTGTTGAAAAACTATTTGAGTTCATATTGAGGAGGGGTTCATGCAAAAATTCAATTCATACACCTTAAATGCTATTTGTTTAGTTAAGGGCAGGCGAGCGTGAGAGAACAGAAAATAACATTAAAAGAATTAAAGTATAATATATCCGCAATAAACTTTAAATATAAATTAAAAGAGTTGTTACTTCAACTCCAATTCAATTCCCAGCGGGCATTGAAAGGTTAGCTGAAACCTAAAAAGTTTCCATAAGTTTTCTCATTTATTTATAAACTAATCATAAGGTTGAAACCTTAATAAAAATTGTAGTTTTAATCAAGCCAATGTTTTATATATATCGTCAGACTTCTATCCTTTCTAGGTAACTCATAAATATGCTTGCCCAGCAAATAATAAATTCTTCATGCTTTAGCTTAGCCAAGGTTTCTTTTATTTAAAATTTAACAATATATCAGGTTGTTCTACGAATTAGACATAAATAATTATTTGCACTAATTGTTAAACCAATCTAATAATATATTTAAAGCAAGCAAGATATAAACATAAGTCGATTAATATTTAAAGGCAGGAAAGTCAGCTTCCATTTGTGCCAACAAATGTCTCAGCCTACGAACGAGCATCGTTTACAAAGCCCCAACCCAAAGATACATATAGAAGTATGTGTGCTCAGTACATGTGAATGCACATCTGATGTGTTCGGCTTGATTGATGATGATATTGGGCCTACGGTTAGGTGAGGCTGTCGCACAGGGAGCCGCAACTCGTACATTATCAGACTCCCGGAGTGGCTGCCGTATAAGGAAATGGGTTTCTGTTGCGCCTCGCTTGCCATGCACATTATCCTGCCTCTTGTGCCTGTCATGCTTAAAACCAGACAAATTCTATTATTTGTTGCCACTCAGTCGCTGTCTCTTTGTGTACGTGTGTGTGTGTGTGTGTGTGTGTGTGTGCTTGTACAATACAAAGCGCCACATGCAAACAGACAGTCAGCCAATATGATATGGTTCATATAGCACACTAAATCAGAGCCGTGGCTGGGAGGACTCTGTGCGAGAACTTTTTCGACTTGTTTTGCTTGTTTTGTGTTTTAAAGGATTTCTATTGCATGATTTGCCGAAAACAGTAACAATTGCCATTAACCATAGCCACAATGACACTGTCAACAATCCGTGAGGCTTTGTTCAGCTGGCTTTTTATTATACCCTGTGGCCATAAACTTCCGTACACGGGGTATCGTATAGTTCCAAATCGAGCAAAGGACATCAGGCGGCAACTGACGGATTCAATATTAACATGAACAGACGTGGCAGGTCTATTTGTCTCTGACTTATAAGGACTCGCACAATCAACAAATTATTGAAATATATTTAAAAATGTTTTACATTTACATGTCTCCATTGGAGAAAAAGTCTTATTTTATATAATTCAATTTAATTTTATCAATGTATAATAATCACAAAGGATATATGCATTCCCAATCAGTATTAAAGTCCTTCTGCCTGCCTGTGCATGTGTACTTTAGAACTATTCACAGGATATATTCAAATCGTGCTCTTTCCCCTTGAGTGTTTTTTGGCACTTGTTCCAATCTGCAAATTGGAATTGATTTTACGCAAATTTAATTCATGTGAGCGGCATTAAATTGCCTTGTTGTTGTCTCTGTCAATTGTTGTTGTTTCGTTTTGTGTGCACGCCTCGTTGGACATTTAATGCTGAACTAAAATCATCCGACTAAGCAGCTACACCAATGCCTGCCCTGCCCCGCCCCACCCGCCCACGACCTGGTTGGCGGCGCCGCCCACAGCATTGCCAGCTGCTGTGTTTGCTCTTCATTTTCATATTTAAGTTCATTTATTATGCGAATTTCATTAATTATAAAGTTTACTTAAAGTGAAAGTCAAATTCAATATTTCAATTTATTGTTGACATTGAGGTGCACGGCCCGGGGCGGGACGGGAGGGGCGTGTTAAAGTCAGCAGTTAGCACGTATGCGGGTCAAAGTTGACTTTGGCGACAATTAGCCGCAGGTCGCCACCGGCTATTAACCGACACTTGCCACTTTTCATGGCAATGGGCCACAGCCAATCAAAAATTAACACCACAGTCGGACTGACTGATCAGGTAGTCATGTGTACATATACACAGCAAGCTGGCGACAAATTCGTTATGCTCGCTCGATTTGAGTAGCGCGCGTTTTTTGCCAGTCAACCCCGACAGGCGCAGCTGCTGCAGTGCCCCTTAAATACACACGCACACACATAAAGGAACCATCGCCAACACAAACATAAAGCAGCTCGCATAATGTGGCAACTGTAGCATACTTTTCAGCGCCAGCCAAGGCGAAAACATTAAAACAATTTGGTCGGCTGCCGCTGCTTAAATTATGCAACATGCTTTTAAGAGCTTTAAAGCAAGGCATCAGCAGAAAAAAAAACGACACAGATTGCAAAATATGCGCCCAACAAACAATAAAAAAGAGCCGCCCCCACTCCAAACAAAACGAAAAAAAGTTTGGCTCCATAAACCAGTGCTGTCATTTTTTGGCAAGCCTTTCGGCATGCTGTTTCATGGCGGACACCAACCACATTTTTAGCTCACCCACATCAACACGCTATTTATGAACACACACACACACTCACACACACACACATAACTTTATATATTATATATAGAAGTGTGTTTTTGTGTGTCTGTCGGTTTGGTTTGCCTGTCAATTTTAATGGCTGGCCATGAAATTGAAATGCAAGCAATGAAAAATGCAAGCATTTCAACATGATGGACACTAGAGCGGCCTTAATTTATGGCCAAGGCAATGCCACTGCGAACGCTCTGACAGGAGTCATGAAAACAACGGCAGCAACAACAATAAGCCACAAGCCTCAAGGCTAAAGCCAAAACCCGTTTCACTGAACGTCCCAAAGACATTTTAGAAAATCGAAACCCTTGAAATGTATTTTGGGCTTTAGCATTTCGAATTGTAATCAAAATGTCATTAGGTTACCTTTTTCACCAGAGGCTATATTATGGCCGTATGGCATGATAGCAGCTTTGGCATTTCAATTTGTCCTTATTTTAATTGTTAAACTTTTATAGCTGCTACTCCGGGCATTTAATGTCCCAGCTAGCTAAGGAAAAAGCGGTCCTTAACTCTCGAACTTTCCGATTCCTCCATTGTTGTTGGCTCTTCAATCCGGTTAGCCGAGTGGGCGTTTTATTGACATATTGAGCAGCTTGAGTGACAAGTTGCTTTTCACTGGAGCGCCAGCTGTAGTTGGAAAGGGGGGCTGGCAGTTCTAATTGCAATTTAATGATTGGCCAACACATGAGCAATTGAACACAGCAGGTAAAACTGATAATTAACTGTTATCTTTCTATATATAAACATGATTGATTGACAGACTTATTGGTAATTAGAACTAAAGCTAAACTTGTAACAGTTTAATGAAAACACTTGTCCCGAGAAAAGCCGGATAATACCTGTTCGTATTCATCTCTATATAGATATGTCTGCTGGTATTTGCTGTTAATAAAAACAACTTTTTCAGCTTTAATCAAATAGCAGACATTTACAATAAAAGCAATAACTTTTGATAAAAATGTCAATAAAATACGTTTAAAACTGAAACTCAACATAAAACAAAATATACAAAATAAATTTGCATAAAATTCGTTAGAATGCAAAGTTTTTAGTTAAGCAATAAAAGCCATACAAGCAATAAAATCAATATGAAATATCAAAATATGCAGATGGGACATCAACTCAAAGCGTTCAACTTTGAGTGGATTATTGCATGAAATAAATTGTTGTGCAACAAATTTGCATAAATTTGCTGAGAATGTGTACCAGGTAATAACGCAATTGATTGTGCCAACAATTATTTGAAAATTGCATAATCAATTTGTGCGCACAGGTCGTATACGTAATAAGCACATTGCGTATACGCCAAGTTGTGCGGAAACAATCGGCTTTACTCCGACAGCTTGGCTTGGCTTGGCTGATGGCTTAACTCAATTTGCCCGCTTTTGATAAGCCGCAAAGGCCGCTCGACATGCGCCACGTAGCTGAAATTTGTTTACGAAATCAGCATAAAAAGGATGCAAATGAAATGTATCTATGTCAATGCCTGCCATTCTTTTTGATAAACTCTATAAAAGTATCTCAGGCAAGTAACGAGTATTTTAAGGCCATTAAAGTCTGGCGAGCGGGCTGGTTGGCTGCCTGGCAGGCAATTGGGTCAAAGAGAATCCTTTTTACACAAACAGCCAAGCAGAAGGCAAGGAAGAAATGAAAACAGAAGCGAAGGCGACGCCAAACATCTAACAAACGACATTTACAGATAAGGCTTAACTTTTTTTTGTTTTCTTCTTTCTTCTTTGGGGGCCAGCTGAAATGTTGTTCTTTCCCCATTGGCCTTTTAATAAAAGTTGCGGCTGCAATAAAAACGCACCAGAGTGGGGCACAATGCCGATGTCCTGTGCAGGGAGCCTTGCTGAAATCTGTTGCTATGCCCGGACACAGACGCTGCTTATCTGTAGGCGCACATGCCAGTCAGCCAGCCAGCCCGGCAGCCCGTCAGCCTAGTGGCCGGTGGTCCGTGGTCCTGGCCGTGGTCATGGTCCTGCTGCTGTGCGACTTTTGGTTGCGTTTTGCAAATGGAATTATTTCATTTTTATGAGAAATTCGCACGACGCGTGTCGTAAGACAATAAAAATCCAGCGACAAGACCGTCACCGAGCCAGCCCGGACATATTTCAACATGTCACTAGCCGTCCCCATATCTGTTGCCGATACGCGCTTGGTCCTTGTAAGGGCAAAAAAGGAAAATACGTGCAAATAAATCATTTTATTGCAATACAATTCCTCGACACCCTCAACCACCCTCACGACATGACAATGGCCAACGGATGCTTACCATACGCTGATGCCTGCCACTAGCTGTCAGTCAATGCTGTGCGTGTGTGTGTGTGCGTGTGTGCACTAAAGCATTTTATGTGACCATTGGGAGCATGCTGGAGCGACAGTTCCACATCGATGTAATATTAATAAGAGTGGGTCTGTCAATATGCCAGCGCGTCCGGAAGTTATGCTACAAAGCCAGCAAAGACATTCATTATACATCGTATTTTATGCCAGGCAATGCGCGTTCCTTTATACTCTGTAGCGAAAAACAAACTATAAATTAGAGTCGAATGTATGTTGAAGGGAATAGGCAGCTTCGAGGTCTGAAATGTACAAATTCTTAAAAAGCAGCCACAATTAAGCCTTTAAATATTGTTTTGCAGGCAATCTGAGGCTGGCGACTTGTGTTAAGTATTTTAGTATATCTAAAACTCTCACAATTTTCCTGAAACAGATACAATTTTCTATATAGACTCAAACAGGCCAGGAATATATTCTTGCATGCCTCATATTTCTTGCAGTCTCCTTCATTTCGCCCCTTTCAAAGGAAAGCAGTCGCCACAGGGTAGCTGCCTGTCATGCACTCTCCACTTGAGCACTCCGACTTCATTCTTTTTATTATCGCTCAATTCAATCTCAGCCGAGCAACCCACTCGCCAGCGTTCTGTATCGAATGTGCGATTGGAATGCGCCGCTGGCGCCGGAAACAACAGGCAACACTTTGCAGCAAGTCGGAGCGGATGTGTTGCTTTGATAGACGTTGTCGGGTTGTCGGATTTTTGTTGTTGTCTTATTGTTGTTGTTGCTTGTGGGTGGCCACTTGAGAGTACAGGTCGGTAGCCGTTAAGTCAGCCTTGGCCTCGGCGAACCTTAAGCCAGATTCGGCGATGCAATTAATACTTTTATGGCGCACGCGTTGCCTTGGCGGAAATTTAATTTAATTATTAATAAAGAGTGGCCTGCAGTGCGGCCAGCCAGTCAGTCAGCCAGTCAGCCAGCGAGCCAGCTATTATGCTTATTAAACCAAGCGCAAAGCCAATTAACTTTGGCACACACACACACACACACGTATACACACACATACATATACACGCGCGCATACTTATCTGAAGTTAATTTTGGTCCCGTGCTGCGCTATTTAACTTGGCCCACTCGGCTGCCATTATTTGTTCAGAGGCCAGCTTAATTGCGTTTGAATTGCAAACAAAGCAGCAGCAACACCAACAACAGCATCTTGGCCAGGTGGGCTCAGCGAGGGGCGCGCTGGCCCAAGATCAAAGTCAACGTGTCGTGTTCTGTCGCCTTGCAGCCAAAAGTTTTGTGGCCCCATTTCCTTAACGGTTGCACTGCACGAAACTTTGTCCTTTTGGTGGCGCGCACCTAGCACCTGGCTGGCATCCAGGTTAGTGTTGCGCTTCCCATCCCTACTCTTTGCTCCTTTCACTTCCGCACCTTAAAATATTCATAATGAAAGTTATTGTTTGCCACTTTGCGAGCACGTATGCTGTGTGTGTGTGTGTGTGTGTGTGCGTGCGTGGGTGGTAGTGTGTGCCACGCCCACCTTTGCAAAGTGTGCACATTGCTCAGTGGCCGGTTTTGATTGTTTTGCGGCCGGGCCCTGTTGTCAAGTTTGGCAGCGCTGGGCTTGTTCGGGTTATTTCAAAGTTGTCGAAGTTCGATTATGGTCCAAAATGGCAACGAAACTTAATTGCAACAACATTGCAACAAAACATAGTTCAATTGTTTGCAATAGTTTAAATTTAAGGTTAAGGAATTTAAGGCAGACAATATAGAAAATGATTGAGCATAGAAAATTGACGCCAAGCTACAAATGTATCTAATTTTTATAGTTTATTTAAAATATGTTCAATAACTTATTCATAAAGCTATCTAAAATTTTCTTTTTTTAATTTACATAAAAATCTCTGAATCCGTTTTTTAAATGTTATTTATTAATTTAATGCCAACAAGCCTCCCATTTTCTCTGAGTGCTTATATTTGTTAAATTAACATAACAAGAAATTTAATAATAAAATGCCCTCTTTATTTGAGTGCACACATTTCTTAAATTCAAATAGCCAAGAGAATGTTCAAGTACTATTTGCTCTATATATTGAAGCTCGTTCAGTTAGAAATAAAATCACGTCTTTATGGCCATCGCTCCATGTCATAAGCAGCCAAATAGACTTGTTTGGACATATTTCGATGACCGTTTTTTGACAAATTGCCTGTGCGAGCGTCTCAAGAAGCCGCCGCTGTTTGCATTATTTCACGTAACTTTACGGCCCGTTTATGGCCCAATGGAATAAAGCATAAAGTCGGGGCTATTAAATATAATTGCCAGCAATTTTTACAATCTACTTAGGAAATCATTTTGAATGTGCTTTCAAAAGCCACCCTCCACCCTCCACTCAGCACCCAACACCCCGCACCCCGCACCCTGTACGCTTAACATGCTAATTGAGGACTGTGAAAAGTGTCCAAGAGCCCGTAAATTTGCCTACTAAACGAAGCCGGGCACAAAACAATAGAGCTTAGAAATTTAAATTAACATTTTGAGTGAATCTAATAAAAATGAAAAGAGACGGCAATAAAAAAAAAAACAACCTGACAGCCAGCAAAGCAAAAACAGTTAAATTGTTTTTGACCAGGACACGGTGGAATGCGGTCCGTGCAAAAACCACAACCAGGTGGGACACAACACGTTCTGGCCGGCTCGCTGGGCGTTAGATTTTTTATGCATACCCAACATTGTTGCGGCTGGCTTTGGTTTACAGTTTCTCTACTTTTTCACTGCCTTTGTTTATGCGGTCAAATTTAAAATCCCAACAGCAGCAGAGCAGCAGCAACAACTGAGCAACACTGAGAGCAGAAGCGACCGTTCACACACACACACAAAGACACACGCCTACACACATATATTTACATATTTTAATGTGCTGCTGGCCAGCATTCGATGCCTTTATTTCGTATTCTAGACCTGGTCAAAGGGCTGCGACTGCGACTGACTTGAAGCTGTCCAAAAAAGAATGCCAAACAGCAACAGCGGCAACAAAACTGGCATAAACCAAAAACTGGCAAAAAGGCTAAAGGCAGCACACACCCGCACACATACACACACACACCCGCACACACACACACATGGCCACACCACAGAAGCAGGGCACATGCATATATACATAAAATTTCACACTCGCTCAGCGAAGGGGCGCAAAATTTGAGGGACAAATGCAAATACACAAACAATGGCGGCGAGGGGCTACTAAGCCAAGCTAAGAAGGTTTCGGTAAACAAATACACACACAAACAACACACACACACACTCGCACACACACATGGAAGCGCCGTCGTTGTTGTTGTCGCTGCCAGTTGGGCACATTCATAGTTAAAATTTGGAGAGACAGCGTCGAGAGATTTGGCAAACAGCCGTGGCGAACAAAACGGCCCCCACCCCCAACTGTTCCCCTTGTCCACTGTCACGTTAATCAAGGTTCATACAATCGCCAACAAGTAAAACAACAACAAGCTACAACAGCAACAATGCAAAGTAAGCACGTGCCAAAATGGACATTACATTCGCACATACATACAAACATACCCCATTTGAAAGTGTATATATACACTACTATGGGCTGTGGTAACTGACTGTCAGCAGTTAACAATGGCTCAAATGGGTTCACTTCCCTTTACAGCATATAACTCTCTTCGTTGAGAGCCCCGTTTTCTGAATTCCTCTGAATCTATCTCAGGTCTGTTTTCAGAATTTCTCAATATTTTCTCCATGCCGAATATTTTTTTACCTACTTTGATTTCTTTGTAAGTATAAAGTTTTTGGCGAACTTTTGTCTAAATTGGTTTTTGATTTGTTGAGTTCAAACTTCCATAATTTGGCCAAAACAAATCCGATTTTCCTCATTGTTGCCATTGGTCAAATTTGTACTCGATTTTCATATGGTATTTAAGTTTTAAAACTTAAATTCTTCGTAATATCTTACTTTTTCTAAATTTTTTTTAATCTTTATCTTAAAGGGGTTTTGTTATTGGTTAAAGTGTTATTTTTGAACTGACAAAATTGTATGCCCATATACTTATTGATTTGTACATAAAAATATGAACTCTGCCCCCACTGAGTATTTATTGTATGTATAAGTATGAATGCCTATTAAAATCGATTGAATTTTTTGATGGTTATTGCCATTGATGGTACATTGTGGATTCATGGGGCCTCGTTAAGGTAATAACAAACAACTAAATAGCCCATAATGCAAGCCCAGGCCGAAAGGGCTAATGGCTAATAAGAATGGCATGTAAAGACATAAGGGAGCTATAGTCAAAGAGGCTGTAACATGAAGTTAATGGGGATATTAGCTACAAGTAATTTTTACTTATATGAGCTAATTACACGCTCCAGAATTAATAATGTTAATTAACCATTAACTATTGATCGTGAGGACTACACACTTTAGGCATGATTACAGCTATATTATACTAGAGAACTAATTACTTCTTAATATTATACATTATATAAATTATTGTCATAATTATATCTGAATTAAAGTAATTTTTATTGATTCTATTTTGTTTTTTATTGGTTATTAAATTTTAGAAGAAGAATCGACCACTAATCGTTTTCATAAATGTACCATTTATTCAATTTATGCATTATATATTTTTTGTTGCGGTATTTGTTTTTATTTGTATTTATTATAATGGCTGATGCAAAAACCAAAAAACAGCCAATCTGCAGCGCAATGTTTGACATCAATTCGTTTCGCTGTTGAATGATTTATAAGTGCACACAATGGAAAGCCGCTAATCGAATTTTCATATTTGCTTCACATTTTTGTATATATATTTGCAGATTATGTTATGACCCTCATATCGGCCACTTAAATGCAGAGCAGCCAACAAATAACCAAACAGCTAAAACACCAAAATGCCAGCAGCAAAAACCAAAAACGCTGCAGTATAAATCAGCGGAACTGAGCATGCGACAATTTGTACATAGATGACCCACAAAATAAGGGAATAGTATTAAAAACACACACAGACACCCACGAACATATGAGTAGTATTTACTAGAACCCACACACACACAGACCCACATCAAACGTAGTTATATCTAATTGATCCGGCAGCGCTGACGTGTTATTGATTGCAGCGCAAAATTGGAGCATACAAATAAATAAATAAATAGATAGTTATGCGAAAGAGCATTTGGCGCCGAGATTAAAAAAATATCGTAAATTGTAATATCCATAAATTGTTAACGACAATTTTTGGCGCACTGTCGTCGACATCTGTCGAAAACACACACAAAATCTAGTCAAACAAATTCAAATATCATCAAAACAAAAAACAAAAGAAAGCCTAACAATTTTCAAATTTAGTATGCAAATAGTGCTCTGTTATATATGCATAGTTTACATAAAACACGATTTGTACCAACTGTATATATACCTAAGGAGTCTTTTTTTATATATATATTATATCAATTTCCTAATTTGATATTTAGTTGAATGTAGTTACGATTAGGGGTTAATATTCATTGCCTTGGCGGGAAAGAGCAGTGGGGCTAATTAGTTTAAATCGCTCTACGAGCCCGTAGTATTTAAGTAGGCAATCACAAGAAACTATTGAAAAGTGTAAAGATGCATTCTGAATAAAATTTCTATGCTTATGGTAAATTATATATAAATAAAACATATATATATGTATACAATTGACGACCAAACAAAAGTTTAACTTTATACTTAGAAACTCTAAAGATCATACCTTAAATACAAACAACTAAATTGAAGCCAACTGAATAGTCTCGTTGTAGCAGTGCATATCCTTGAGAACTTGTCGCATGTGAGAGACGTAAATTGAAAATCTAATATGCATTGGTCTTTCAAAAATGCAACAGAACCGAACAGCTCAGTTTGGTTTCAAGGCTTTGCAGTGCCGCATCTTTAGCTCCACTTAATATTCAGAAAAGATTAAAGATTTATTCATGAAACAAAACGGAAATTAAAAAAGAAAACAGAAACCGAAGGCTTGTTAGTGATATTAATTTTAAAAAACCGAAACTAAAACAAAATAATAAAATATTAGCGATTGTGTGTTTAACGAAATATTTGAATTTGCAAAGAAAACTTGAAAATGACTTTTCTATCGGCAGATAAAAAAGACACTAAACAAAAGCTATGTAATTTGGCTTTCTAGTACAACTAACTGAAGAAGCAGCTCAATCCGCTGTAAATGCAAATTGGAATATTAAGTTAAGCACGGCAAATATAAGTAGGTATCTATATAAGTATAGGTTCTTATGTAAATTCTGTAACTTCTGTTCATAAACTTTTTGCTTGTTAAGCCTGAAACTGATTGTAAATAAGACAGCAGAACAGAAAACTCAGCATTTGAAATAGAAATTAAAACACTTAAAATCTCGTATATCAACTAAATTAAATACTACATTTATAAAACACACACACACACACACACAGGCACATTAACAATAAGAAACACTAAGCAACGCATATGTAAACAAGTTCCAAGCAAGTCTTACAAATATTCACACACACACACTCACACACCCCCACAGCAACACACACATACACCCCCACCCCCAACACATCAATGCAGTATATCCAAAAAACAATTTAGCAATTATCATTAAAAATTAACGAACTGTCTGAGCAAAAGCAAACTAACTAAAGCGAATGACTAAGCTAAAGTGAAAGCAAAACTAAACGAAACGCAGCGCATAAACAATAGGCGCCATCAGCTAAACGAGTATGTAAAACGAAGAAGCGTTAAATAAACGAATAAAATAAAACAAAAAAAATACAAGAAAGAATTATTTGAAATTTCATCTGTACATGCAATTTCATTAGGTTTACAAGCCCGGGTAAATGACAACATCAATATGCTGGTCGGTATGTGGAACAGGTCTGAATGCGCTTGGGACTCATTTCTCGTACATTCGCTCAAACATTCAATTGAATAGCCGGAAATGGATGCGAAAGACTGCAGCAGTCAGTGATTGAATGCTCTGTCGTTATAGGGGTCAGCAAGTAAATATATGTGCATACAAAGATTAAATTAAATTGGAGTAATAAAGGGTGCTCTGCACTGATGCTCGCATATGGTGGTGAGTGAGTCAGTATGTGATGATCTGTTACTAAATCAAAGATATTCACAATACCATCTATCAGCGTGAATTAATTCCACGTGCACATTAACGTGGCTGCGCCCGAAGGTAACAAGAATTGAAGAATTGAAGCTCAAGTCACGAGTTCTTTGTTAACATAAATAAATAAAATAAGCCTCGGCTGTGCCTTTGAATTGATCCTGAATTCTCGATTATGATTAGGCAGGATAAAGTACGTTTTCCACGTGTGCATTAAGCTGTCAGCACTTTAAAGTTTCATGAGTTGCAGTGAATTAAATTTGTACAATTTGTTTAGAATTCATTTAACGACTACAAATAAGATAAATATAGCAAGAAACCTTGGTTAAGATTTTTGTTTAAAGAAGAATTCCTTATAATCCCATATAAATATCCAACTTCTTTAACTTTGTTAAAACTTAACCAATTTTCATGAGAAATTGCATTTTGCGTTGAATTTTGCATTTCAATTAATTTATTTGCAATCCTTGGTAGATGAGTTGTCTAAGAGGATCCTAGTTTGTCTTAGCCGAAGGCCCTAGCAGCAAGTGTTATTTAAAACTGTTTGGTTAATAGTTAATAGATATATAAGCATGGGTGTAAATTCTCAACTAGCATATTTTCTATTATTTTCTTACAACCTGTAGCTTAACCTATATTAACGAATATTTTTCCAAAAAGGTACGAAAATATATTTAAAATTAAAAAATGTTAATGGATGCCTCGTCGCAGTTGGGATTTTATCGGTATAAGCCGATGCCACATTCCCATGCTGATAACAAATAGCCGCAAACCCTTAAATAAAGTTCACTATCTTCACCGTTATGCCCCGATCAGCTGAATAAAGCAGGACGCGTACCCAAAACCGAAGCACCCAGCAGCTGTTAAATGTAATTAAAATTTGTGGCCAGTGCAGTCGGGGGCAGGGTTGCGTCCGCAAATGAATTAAATAAATTAATTTTGCTGGCAGAAGCAAAAAATATGCATACCAAATGCGTAAAACCGCAAACAAAATACAAAAAAAAAAATAAAGAAAAAGCGAAGTTAAAACCCAAATGAAATATGGAAGAAAAAAACGCGTGTAAATAGCGCGCGCTTTTTAACGCCGGGTGGAGGGCCAAATTTACACCTAACGTAAAAGCGGCGACAGGTGCTTAGCAACACTGGCACCAAGTGCCTATCGCCCCGTCCCGCACGCTGTTTGCGTCTCTGTCTAGCGCTCATTTAAATGCCGCGCAACAAGCATTTATGTAAATTGAAAATATGCCGGAACGGGGCAGCCATTTAAATTCAATTGTGAGCCGCATCTCGTGTCGCCATGGCAATCCGTGTGAGAGAAAGGGAGAGGGAGAGGGCTAGAGATTGGAGCAGCGCAGACCACAAGCTGAGCTGCTTTCCCGCTGTGGGCGCACGCAATCAGAATTTATATTTATTATTACGATTACAGTTCAGTAAGAGTTCGCAGGCGACGCAGTGCAGCCGCAGAATCACATTCGTTCATCAATAAGCGCGGCGCAGAGACAGTCTTGGAATTGCACACACACACACACACGCAATGGAGCGCCTGCTGACCATATTCGAGCAGGCTGATCCCTTCTCCACCTGGTGGCCAACCATAGCCGCCGTTGTGGTCGGCATTGTGATTACAGTGCGGTAAGTGAGCGTTTGGGGCAGCCCCCATGCATTTTCATGAGGCAACAACGAGACGCGTAGTACGCAGCACTAACGATAAGATGTGGCAAACTTTTTTGGCCACGTCACGACGCTTTGCCGGACACGTATACACATAAATGTCGCGGCCAAGTGAAAAAAAACACTCGCTTCACTCGAAACTTTTAAGTGGATTTCATAAGCAGGGTCGCAAGTCGGGTCTAAGCCACCCTCTCGGCCACGCCACGGCGACCCCTTGCAGCGAAGCCGGGATAATGTGTAATATCTAAAGATTATTTTTGCGCGCTGCGCTTTCGAGCGTCGCGGTTTTTTGTGGCCGACGCCAGGTTGCAGGTGCGCTGGGCCCAAAAGGAAGGCAGTTGGGGGGGCGTGGCAGTGAGCAATGTGGTGCTGCAATTGCAATATGTAACAACTGGCAACTGACAACTGCGGCAAGTGCCAAAAGCTGCTGCTGCAAATATTTGTAAAGTGGATTTGCGCAAGTTGGCTAAAAGTAAATGCGATGGCAAATGAATTCTGAAACGCTGCAAATACCGTGTGGAAGGCAAAACTTACTTAAGTGCCAAATAAGTGTCAGCCAATGAAGTGGAAGGTCATAATGCGCTCAGCGGGAGCAGCCCCAAAAGTTAAAGAAGTTTTCTACGAAATTAGATAAATTTAATTTGACAGCTGCGCGAGTCAGCTCTGATTTTTATAATTACTTCTGTGGTATAAATGTGGAACTTTATATAATTTATAAATTCAATTAATAATGTAAGTTAAACAAGTAACAAATTTAAAAAGGAAATTCAGACTCCACTTGGCGTAATGAATATACTTTGATTTGCTTCAGATTTGTCCTTAAGTTGCTATAGTTTTGAAGCTATAATTGGTTTGGATGGGCGTATTTTCAGCTAACAATCAGTTAGCAATTACACCTAAAACTGCTTAAAACTTTAACTATTCCAAAGTTTATTTTTTGTGATTTTGCTTCTCTCTACTGGTTGACAATATATTGGTTACGATTAGATATTAATTTTATTGTTATTATTGCAGTCTGTTCAGATTATAGTTATAAATCTATGAAACTAACTCCTTTAAATGAGGGACTGGGACTCAAACCCGAATCTTCGTTGACCAACATCTATCTCGAACTGGAAATATAAATATTTCAAGCTCATTATAGATTTAGCTAATGCAATTTAATTTATTACAATTATGTTTTTTAATCCTTACCATTTTCATTAGCCGTTTTTAATATTCAAATTGAGCTGGTAAAATCGAAATAAAAATTTTTTATAAAAGACAACATATATCTAAATTGGTATATTAAAAAAATATAAATATTGAAACCTGATAACGACGCTATCTCAGCTGGACTAATTCTATAAGTCATTAAGGCGAATTAACTGCAGGAATCTAGTTTTGAATCCCAGACTAATAAAAAAATGAAGAGATATCTCAGACAATTATTATTTCAAAAAGCTAAGTTGTTGCCACAATTATAATATGTTTATTGATTTAGGTATAATTAATATATTCACTATTTAACACAGAACAGCTAGAAATATTTAAAGCAAATTGCTTGCATTTCGATAATGGGCTCAATATACACAAATCTGTATTTGTAAACGCCTGCATTGTTAAACGTTCAAACAATTCAAATTTAAATTGCAACTGGAATTCATTAGCGCCTAGCATCATTCGCACACAATAGACCCAACGGGCAGCATTTGTGCCACATGTTGATTACACATCATTATCATTACGGTTGGTCGGGCCACGCCCAACTACCTTACGCCACTGAAATATATATGGAACTATATAACTTGCCATTGCCCGCATTGCAGCACCATAATGAGCGGACAGCGTTGTCCCAACGATAATCAAATCAAGGAGCAAATTGTCGTTGTTACCGGCGGCAGCAGCGGCATTGGCTTTGAGATTGCCACAGCGCTGGCGGCGCGTGGCGGCCGCATTATCCTCGCCTGCCGCAACATGGTCGAGGGCGAGCGTGCCGCGGCGATTATCAAGCGGGAGCTGGGCTGCCGCACGCCGAGCCCGAGCGATGACAGCACCAGTCCGGCGGAGCGCTACTTTGTGGAGGCGCGGCATTTGGATCTGTGCTCGCTGCGCAGCGTGCACCAGTTCGCCGGCCAGCTGATGTCCGAGTTCGAGCGCATCGATGTGCTGGTGAACAATGCGGGCATGGTGTTCGGCGACACGCGGGTGCCCACGCCGGATGGCTTCGAGCCGCACAGCCAGGTGAACTATCTGGGGCCGTTTTTGCTGACGCAGCTGCTGCTGCCGCACCTGCGACGTGCGGAACAGGGCCGGATTGTGTTTGTGTCGGCGCACGCCCATCAGGCGGCCAAAATCGATTTCGACGATCCGCTAAATGTGGGCACCTGGGCGGTCAAGTTTCATGCACGCGACGCCTTCGCCCATTCCAAGCTAGCCGTGATTTTGGCCACACGTTGGCTGGCCCGCGAGCTCAAAGGTAAGTGCCGACCATGGGGGATTTCATTTTGGCTGTGTAAATTGCACAGTTTTGCTCCGTAAATTATTGAAATGCTTAACTCGACCGGGCCACGAGTATTCTATATTTAATAACGCGCTGATTTCCCCGCAGATACCCCCATTACGGTCAACTGCTGCACGCCCGGACTGGTGAGAGGCACCCGGCACCTGCGCAAGTAAGTAACCAGGCCAGAACGGGCCAAAAACAAAAACAAACAACTCAGAACATTGCAGTCGGCTGCAACCAACTGCGCAATGCTCGTTCCCAGTTTAAAACCAATTTAAAACAGTCGAGAACGGTTCTAATTATGATTGTTATTTTTGAATTTGTTATTTTTGTTATCTGTGGGGTGGGAGAGGCAACTAGGTTAAACTAGCTTTAAAATTGTGCGAGTTACTTACCAGCCCGATGGATATTTAAAATTGATCTGTCTGCTAAATTTGATCTATCTAGCTTTAAAACTTAATACTACTTCTACTGACGAGGGCATATATATTTCAAGTATCAAACCCTATATACTCTTTTCACTTCGTGAACGAGTGCAAAAAGCGAAAGCGTAAACGAAAATGAAAATTGAAATCAAAACTGGAAGCCCACAAGTTGCACTCAGAGCAAAGTGCAACTGCAACTGCAACTAAATTTTTAAGCTCATTTCGCGGCCGCGGAAAACTTTTTGCACTTTCATTTGGCTAAACGTGACCCCGCAGTGGTGGGCGTTGGTGGGCGTGGCGTCGCTTAGCGTGGTCAAAAGCTGGCCAAATGCTGGACGTGACCCTTCAGTTGGCATCGCATCAAGGTATCATCAAATGCCGAAGGCCAAATGCAGATGTAATTAAAGATTTCAAAGGAAGAGCCTTGAGCGCCGTTGGAGCCAAGAGTCCACGGAATGTCCATAACGAGGTTGGGCTTACGTGGCTACCTACTTACAATCGCAAAGTACTGCTACCAAGAAAACAAACTTTTTTAACAAGCGATAAAGTAGAGGGTAGCCTAGCCTCTACAGAATTAACGGAAAAGTAGGTCAGGTTGGGGTAAAGTGAGTCAGGCAACTTGAACAGGCTCAGGATTCCCGGAAGATCCAAAGCCTATTTCGACTAAAGTAAATAAGTAGATGCACGGGCTGCAGAAAGGTCAATCAGAAAAGTAGAAAGTTAACAAGGTTAATTATTTGAACCTTCAATAAAAAGATAACCATACTGATTAGGCCTTCAAGGCATGATCATTTTAACCAGTGGACTGTTGGGCTTTTGAGATGCTAGAGAAATTATTGTGAATCGGAAATTATTGTGAAATCGAACCCATTTTTAATATCATGCCGTCTAGAGGTCAATGAGAGTTATAAGTCAAATATTAGCTTGTATTTAACGGATACGAAGTTGTTTGCCAGATTCATTCATTCATCTTCTCCTCTTCGCACAAATCGTATCCTGATTTTGTTAAAGAGTGTATCCGCTTCGCATTAGGAAACATATAAAACAGCTCTACTCAGGCCTCTAGGTTATTATCTTTCAACGAACTTTCTGGTTTTTTATATAACCCCAACCTGAAACCTACAATCGTCTAAAATAAAATAATAATCCGAGATCCTTGCGCTTCAGAGATTCTACATTAGGCAAATCCTTTGCACAAGCCACGACAGTGAAATTAGTGGCCTCTATCTATAATATCTCGATTAAATGCACAGCTTGTGTGAAAGGCTTAAGCAATGTCTAAACAAAAATCCATTAGGATAACTGTCAAGGACAGCTGCAACTGCATTAAACAGAGAGTAGAGATTGTAAAAACGGGGTAAACGGAGCTTGATGACATAGGCTTAAGGCCAGCGCATGCAAATTGACTGTCAACGGGTACACCAAACACAGTTCCCTCTCCTAATGCCTGATGTTTGTGTGCGGGCAGGAACAACAAAAAAGAAGAAGAAGAACATTTGCACAAAACATAGAAAAGGACGTGCAAACACGACAAACAGTTGCAAATTACGAAAAGCACGAAATGACTACAAGCTGCAACAGCGGCAGCAACCGACAGCTGCAACAGAAACGCGCCCCACTCCTTCATCAGCTGCGTAGATAATACAGCTTCGAGTGGCACTTGCCACAGACTCACACACACACACACGCACACACGCACACACTTTAGCAGCTGCTTATGCAACAAACGTGGAACGTGATAATTAAAATGGCAAGCACGAGGCGCGATACGTTATGCTGGCCAGGACCGGCACTTGACAATTGCCTACTTCTTTGGGCCAGCAAGGACAACTCGGGTCCTAAACCCTGCTCGGATCGTGCAGTTTTGAGTTATTGCCCAGTCGCGCACAGCTGACAGTTGTTGTTGTTGCTGCCCCTTTTGTAGCTGCTGCTGCTGCTGCTGTCGTTGTTGATGGTCCTGCTGTTGCGGCTGTGACTAGCAATTGTTCTTGCTGCCAACGGCGCCGCTGTGTCAGCAAACCAAGTTCAAATGACAAGCGTGTGCGACGCCTCGGAAACGCCCCCCCTTCTCCAACCGGCATCTTTCAATGAAAGCTACATTATTAATGCAAGATTTATTGATGCTTCAGCTGTCTTGCAATCGCAAATCTGCAACTTTTTGGCAGTTATAAATTCGTCATTGCCAAACATTGTGAAACAGACCAAAATCATTTTTCAACCAATAAACTCATTCACAGTGGCAAATGGCAGTATGTCAACCAATATTGAAATAAATGGAGCAAAAATAGTTACTTTTGAAATGCCAAAGATTAATTAACTTTGCAGATAAAAAGATTTTTGTATTTGAAATGCAAAGTATTAAATTATTTTGCAGATATATTTATTTATATAATTGATATATATCGCACTATTCCAATATTTATCGACCAATCCTACCCATGAAAGTTTAATGATATAGTGGTCTGATAAGTTTTTGTTTTAAATGTTAGAAGCAAGCTAAAGTCAGTAAAAAAGGTGAGGTTGATAATAATTATAAAAATATATAATAATAATAATTATAAATAGATAATAATAATTGAGGAATTGATTTTCAAGGACTCGTTGCTTTATGATCAGTTGATGCCAGATTATTAATACCATATTAAAAACTTTGCATTATACATTTTGAGGTACTTTTAAAATTTGAAATTTCCGCACTTTAACTTAACATACTTTTAGGGGCGAACGGAAGTTTACTTACAACTTTACGTATAATGCAATATATGATATAAAACGCAGAAAAAACTTTCTTTTCAAAATAAGTTCTTCGCTCACACTACAAAGGAGTTCATGATTTATTAAAATAGTTTTTTAAATTACCATATTATCTATATATATCACATTTGTATACGGTTTTTTAGTAGGCTAATTTAGACTTTTCTATTGTGCTAATGGGAATATATAAGGGAAGAGGGAAAGCTGGGTAAAAAGAGTGAAAGCTGAACAAGAAATCGAGGAGACTTTAAGAGAAGTTCAAGTCAATCAAACCAGTTCCCCATAATTATTTACTTTCTATTGTTGAACAACAACTAAACGTGTTTGCTCTTCAATTGTCAAAACTAAATTTAAAATGTATAATTTGTGAGGAGTGGCAATAAAAGAAATTCAAAGAGCATAGAAAATTATGGCATATCGAGTCAAAACAAACCAATTCGTGTGTAAAGAGAAAAATATCAGCTTTGTAAAGCATGTTATATGAGATTCGTGTAAAAAGGGAATTAGGAGCACATAGAAGGTGTTGATTGCGTTGTCCTCTGTATCGCTTCATCTTCTCTCTCTCTATCTCTCTTTCTATTTCACTCATGCATACATACTGCTGGCATCATTTAAGCCCTGTGCTTGCCATGGTCTTTAGATTCGGCCGTAGGAGTTAGCCATCAATCTGGACTAGCCAAGAATAAGTTTGCAGCAGGTATTATTTAGGATTTACTTCGCTTAACAAGTCATCACCAGAATAAAGCAAGTAAATGGCTGTAGCTGATGTGTGTGTGTGTCTGAATAGTTAACAACTTTGCAGCTGAAACACGATTACAATCAGAACTCCTGTCCAAATGTAATGCCAGGCTGCCATTCACCACACACACACACATGCGCACGTACACCTGTGAACACGTGTGTGCAGCAGCACACGCATCACAAATTACACAATTCAATAGAAATAATTGAAATACAGTTGAGTGAAATATAGATGCGTGTATTTAGTTGAGAACGAAATGGAATGTGGCAGGCGGATTTTGATATGCCACCACACACAGCTGGACACTGGCCACACAAAAGGCTCCAGCTGTCAGAAGCCACAAAAGCATAATCCATCATGGACACAAAATCGTAATGTCGACATATGTATCGTATGAATGGCGGCCACTTGCCAATGCCAGCTGCCACATAGCCCGGCCGAAACATTGTTAACATGCGTCATTACAATTTGCAAATGCTTCGTGTGCAGTGTGCACTGTGAAACAAAAGACGAAACAATGAAAGAAATCAAATGGCGGGGCAAGCGTACAAATCATTTGGACATAAAACGCAGCACCTTGACAGGCACTGTGTGGGTGGGGGGCACACAAGGCAATAGGCACGTGGCACGTGACGCAGCGCCGACACCAACAAAAAAACAACAACAACAAGTGTGCTCTAGTCGGAAGAGAGCGACTAGGAGTTGCCCTGAACCTAGCTGCAATTGACGCCCTTGCACTCGCACTTTACTCAGCAGCTGTGCTTGGACCATACTATGGACTCTAAATTGTTGAATAACTTCTAAACTAAGTATGGTCGATTTGAGATTTTTAGGACTCAACAAGAGTGGGGGAAATAGTCTTGAAATGCTTATGCTTTTCTAAAACATATTAAGCCGAATTTGGTGGATCTATATGCTCAAGAAAACGGGTCAAAATATCGATCAAAATAGTTCAAATAGCACTCTTTATGGAGTTGGTGATGCCTTCGTCAGCCTGTTACATACATTTGCACAAAACTATTATACCCACTTACCCACTTTCAATAGGTTCAGGGTATAACAGCAACTGGCCACATAAACTGCCCTCGGGCTGCGGCAATAAAACAGCAAATGAACAGCGGAAGTAACATCAAGTGGACGTGTATGAGATGGCCTACAGTTCACCTGCATAAATGTGTGTGTGTGTGTGTGTGTGTGTATTGCTTCGTTGATACACACACAGATACAAGTACCTGGCATGCATACACTTCCTGTCCATTTGCTGGCTGCACTCTTGAGCTGCTTGCTCATCACACGCCTCGCCTCGCCTCGCCTTGCTGCGGCTCCAGTTCCAGTTCTAGTTCCAGTTCGTTGTCGTCGTGTTCAACTTTTGCTGTACATGTTTGCTGGCTTCAAGTAGATTTTCTATTTACAGACTTTGTAGCGCCAAATTGAACTTTTGTTTTACTTTGCACACACACCCGTCAGGCACACACACACACACACACACAAACACACAACACCCTGTGAGAGATAACTCTCTGACTTTCGTTGCTTTTATGACTGCCAGGCTCGTATCTGCTGAAACAGCTGTCAGCTATGTGTTGCACTTTGCCAACTCTCCAGGTTTACCTTCTCCTCGTACTGACGGTCAAGCCACTGAAATAGACGGCCTGTCCGTCAGTCACTCAGTCAGTCGGATCAGCCAGATTGTTGTTATAATTTATTGAAGTGCAACTGCGCCTTCAAGCAGCTGCCAGTTTTATCCACCCCTGAACACAATTCAAGTTTGTCTAGTTTAAATTGTGCACAACATTTTGTGTAAGAAACAAAAATCAATATGGTATTAAAGAGACTGCATTTAAGCCACTGGTAAAAGAATATCTTCGGAATGTTTTATTCTTTAACTATAAAATATTACCGACCGTGCAAACCTGAACTCATGTAAAATATAGTATACATCTTAAAAATCGGTTCAGTTTTGGCAAAGTCTAGGAAGTATGGTTTCGACCACCTCTGAATCGTTCAAAGTTACGTTTTATACTAATTTGAGTACCCGCAATTGATTAAAAATAAAAGTTTGCGATTCTAGGTTAAAAAAAATTTTTTTTTTTAATTAGGTAAGGGTAAGGGGGAGTAAAGGATATTTTTGGAAAAAAATACAAAAAAAATATTTGTAAATACGAATTAATTGTAAATGCAAAATCAATTAAGAGGTTAATCCATGAAGAAAATGGTAAACATTATAAAAATCGGTTCAGTTTTGCCAAAGTTATGGGACTTTAAAGTCTAGGAAGTATGGTTTCGGGAACTTTACTTGTCAAAATTTTTGCCGATTTTTGCATGATTTTTGACAGAAAAATCGACCCCCTCAGAATCAATTTTAAAGTTGCGATTTATACTAATTTGAGTACCCGCAATTGATTAAAAATAAAAGTTTGCGATTCTAGGTTTAAAAAAATTTTTTTTCCAAAATAGGTAAGGGGGGAGTAAAGAATATTTTTCGAAAAAAAAATCCAAAAAAAATTATTTTCAAATACGAATTAATTTTAAATGCAGAATCAATTAAGAGGTTTATCCATGAAGAAAATGGTAAACATCATGAAAATCGGTTCAGTTTTGCCAAAGTTATGGGACTTTAAAAATCTATTATGGTTTTTTATTCCGAATTGTTCATTAAATTGAATATTCTCTTGGGGCTTGAATATGCTTTCGTCAGTAGATTATTAGATAATTTTCTATTTATTATTATTCATTCAATCATTAACTAGAAAGTCATTGACTAAAACAGCATTAATAAAATATAAAATTTAAAAATATATAAAATCTAAAAGCCAATAAAAGTGAATATTTAAAATGTTCCTACATAAACTATAGCTGAAACTGTAGACACCATGAGTATTATGTCATAAATAAAGGCACAACAAACCGAAAGACACGTTAAAAATTTGGTAAAAGTATGAGTCCGATTTTTAAGTTATTTTTGCTTAACTTAACTTTATAATTAATTCAAAAAACCCATATAAATTCCTACATAATAGTTGTTGAGAAGTTACTCGGCCAACTTTTAGTTTAATTAAAGTATCTATGAAAATTAGCAACATGCGTTAACTTTTACGACCCGTAATGCCAACCTATGGTATTGTGAGGGCTCCACAGAAGTGGAATGCATGATTTAAAGAGTTCGCTCGGAACTCTTTATAAAAAAGTACCCCGCAGTTATTTGCGAAACATTTAAATACATGTAATAAACATGTGCAGTTGTAGTTGTTTGTGTATTTCGCTGCGCTTTTTACACGAAACATTTTCATGTAATCAGCTGCACTTCGGTGGGTCGATGAACGTGAACTTTGTCTGGCTTAGCGGTGCAACCAGCCCGAGCCCAACGGGCGCTTAATGCGATTCAGAAATGCATCTAAAGAACTAGATGTGTGGGGCCGGATGGGGCGATGGGGGCTAGAGGGGTTGCTGATGGTCGAGGCAAGGGCAACGGGCTTTAAAAGCGTTGCATTGCCGGTGAATGGAACCATTTTTACTCTATGCTAGGGTCACACACACATGCACACACACACAGCCGCAGCAGGAGGAGCAGTCAGATAGACGCACGCACACTTTGACACGCTTTTGTGTGGCTGCGTGGGTGTGTGGGTGTGTGGGTGTGGGGGTGTTGTGTCTGTGTCTGTGTGCGCTGTGGCGTACTATGAAATGAATGAAAATGAAAAGCAGTTAATGCTCAAGTCACGGAAAAAGCGTAAATGGAAAAGTTAAACGCATTAATTATTTATTTATCGTTTTATTATGTTCAAGTGTCGGTGAACCTGCGCCATTGTAAGCGACCATTGGCAGCAGCAACAGACAACAACAATAAAAACAAGAACACCAAAGACAGCTAAGCAAATTGAGCGCGAGTACCCAATCCTCCTTGAAAAGGCATCTGCATGGCGTATATACAAAATAAAAGTTGACCATGGCCGGGGAGGGCCGGTTTGGATATGACGCACGTTCAATTTAGCCCTGCCCCAAAATGGGTTTTATTTTTGTCTCTTGTCGCCACAATTAAATATGTCATTACAAAGAAATTGCTCAAGTTGTGTATCAACAGCGCATTTTCATGAGATTAGCGATGCGAAAACCCTACTCGAGCTCCGAGAATCCCTTTTCTCTCACCAACTCGGGTACGAGTAATTTTTCTTGAGATATCCCAATTTAAATATTTAAAAGGGAGAAAGGAGATAAGAAGAGGTTTTTACACTTGCTGTCAAATCTAAGTGGAAACATTTGTTACTCTCCCATGGAACCATTAGGCACTAATGCCGTTAATGTAAATATCCAATATATATAATATATATAATTCGTATTTAAGGCTATGCGCTTTGAAGTTTTAAGCTACTAATTTATGCCCTGCAAGACGACAAGAAGCGGTACATAAAGAATATAAAATTGTATAAAAGAAAGGATAAGTTGAAATAAAAGGTTTTAAAATGGAATATTCTGCATAACTTAATTGAAGCCAACTCGTTTTAAATCCCACATATAATTTTGAACTCCTTTTTGTCTTTATGGCCAAAATAAATGAATCGAATATTTTTTTATTGGAAATTAAACAAAGATAATTTTTACACATATATGGAAAAACATTATATAAAAGTCTAAAGGTATTTTAAAATGATTAAGAGTATTTGCTAGTCGGCTCCCTATATTTTTCATGTTTAGTATTTTAATTACAATGGAAATGAAATTAAGGCAACTTTGTTTTTTTGTTCATTTCTTTTTTTGACTCGCTTTTGATGTGGCCAACACGCATAGCTCACCGCTAATGTCGGCCATTTGCGTTAAAGTGATCACCTACCCGTGGATGTGGCTGTTCATGAAGAACGCTTGCGAGGGCGCCCAGTGTGCCATACGGCTGGCCACGGATCCGCAGCTGAAGCAAGTAACCGGCGAGTACTTCAAGTGAGTTGCCATTGCCGGAACCGGCTGCTGTCGCATTAGCGGCATTTTCTTCTTGTTTGCGCATTTTGTGCAACATTTCTTGGCTACTTGCAGCGACTGCGAAATTGCGCCAACTTCGGAGGCTGGCCAGGACAAGGAGCTGGCCAAGCGACTGTACATGCAGACCATAAAAACACTCGAGAGCGTTACCAAACTTACAGTCGACAAGGAGGCGTGCACCATGGCGACACAGCTCCAGCTTCAGTCCGGGAACTGATTTATGTGCTGCACGCGGCCAGGCATAGACGAAGTCTGCAACTTCCAACATCTATTTGCATTTGGCTTAACAATTGCCGCATTAGCCAGCCCCGGCACGGCACGATGCGGCCCCGCCCGGCCCCCGGACCCAGTACCAAGACCCAGGCAAACTGGCCACTTAGAGCCGCCCCAAATTTAAGGGTCTGCAACTGAAGCTGAGACGGCCTCCGTATTTTACTCATATAAATATATGTAAATTTAATGTGCTAACAAAATTGCTGAATTTGTGTTTTGCTTTTTACGTATTTACATCCCTAAAAAAAGGGCAGTCCATGAACCCGTCAAATATCATAGATTTATGAGATGCACTCAATTAGAAAATCACCATATGTTTGCCCAAACTTTGTTTTCTCATTAATGTCCTTTTGAATTGCGTTTTTCTAATTTTATTCAAAGCTTTTGTTAAGGTCAAGTATAGATTTATGTACTTTATGTATACGCAAGTATTTCAGGCGAAACAAATTTCCAATAATTTGAAATGTCAACGTTTTATATGATAATTTGTTCCTGGAATTGAGCGATTACTTTGCATCGAGTATTTATGGCATAATTGGTACACTAAACCCTTGCAATAAACAAAATATGGAATGTAGCCCACAGTGTTACCAAGCTTTTACTCATTTGTCAAAAATATTTAGTTATTTATATTATAGTTAGTTTTTCTTAATACAATTTAATTATAATTATTATTAATTTCAGTATTACCTAACATGAGGAAGTCTTACACAGTGTTGTATAACGAATTGTGACCCACGGTTGATTGCGTCCACCGCCAGCAAAATAGTATTGGCTATGTATAGCATATACGTTAAGAGGATTACTTAACGCTGCTGAAGCTGAACAATTGAAGCAGCATACAGAAAAATATCAAAGCTGGTCGCTTTAAAAATACAAAGGAAAATAGTTCACTATTTAATAAAGCCTTGGATTTGTAAATGCTGTACATTTCTTTTTAACTAACAACAGTTCGCCAGGCTAATAATAAGCTTAAGCAAAGGTGACTAGCATGTATATCTTCTATCTTACCTAACTTTTTGTATACTCACATCGGTTGTGACAACATTCCCGCTCCAGGTTTGGATTCAGAGCGCGTTGTTTGGATAACTCATTAGCTGAGTCAACTTTGTGAAATACATGTGTGAACGTAGAAAAAGCATTTCTTGGCGCATGCATGATATTAGATGGCTAATGGCTAAGTGCCTCTCTGTCTGCCCAGCTGTCTGTTTCGCTGTCCTGCTCCCTATCTATCCCTACACCGACTGGGCAACGCGTGCCAACAAACTGTTGCTGTTGATTAGCAGAAGCGACCCGCAAAAAAAGCATGAAACGATATAGTTAAGTTCTCTATACGAGCCGAAAGGCAATTATATTTTGCTCAACCAAAACCGATTTCGATAAGAATGATATAGCGAGCACGTGGACCAGCCGACTGCCGCTTTGTATGCTATGGAAAATCTCTTTATTATATTACGTGCGGCGCTTTTGTTGTCGGCTGGCAGACCTAGAACTCCAATAGCTTTGGCAGAAGCCAAACCCACCCAGTCAGCTCTTTGCTCGGGGGAGCGTCATGTGTTGCTGGCACAATTTTACGCTTCCCTTTTTGAAGTTGATTCGTGTGCCAGTTCTATTTTGCTGGGCACAGTAATTGTACGGCTGTTGAAAATGAAAAGCTCTTGGCGTGGAAAAGCGATTACGTTGTTGCCTTTTCCATATTTGGCGAAAGCTTTGCGTTTCCGCTTACATTTCCGCCTCGACGTGCATTTAACACGCTCAATTAGGGACGGCTAGACAAAGGCAGCAGCGAAGAATATGAAAGGGTAAACAAAAAAACGCTCGCTTTTAATTTGTAATTGAAAAGTCTTAAAAAAATTGTAAAATGTAAACATTTTCAAAAATCTTACTATATTTAGCGTACGTTGCGTATGCGTAATTTTGCACAGTGTACTAAAAGCTTTACTACGTAAGAGAGTATTAAAAAGCTCAATTGTGTGGCTCTCTTAAAGGGAAATCAGAACGCACTCTTTGAGCTTTGACGCTCTTAAGGGCTTTTCACACTGCATACAATATTACGTATACGCCAAGTTTTGTGCAAGGAGCGGATGTTAAGAAAACCATTTAAAGACATATTTAAACAATTTTTAAAATTACTAAGTTAATAAAATGTTAAAGAAAATAAGACATTTTAAAAAATAAATTGTTTTTTTACATACAATTTTGATTTTTTGTGAGTAATATTATGATTATTTTATTATATTTTAAATTATTCTTATTTTAGCAGTTTAAAAGGATAAAATATATTTTATAATATAAATTAATTCGGTTTATTATTTAGTTTTGTATTACTTATTATTATTATTCAAAAAACATTTAAAATATTCTCAATATTATTATAGGATTTTTAAATTTTACTCCATTTATTTACTCTACTCTGTTAAGCCTATAAATCTAAATATGCCGCTTTTATAACACTAAACTAAGTACATGTGGCAACCCTGCGAAGCGCGAGCTCTTTACCAACATCGTCGCTCTTTCACACATGCGCCGCTCTCTTTGACTACAACTCCGCAAGCACAGACACCTGTGAAAGCTGCCAATTGAATTTAGCGGCTACTGGCCGCCAACGTAAACAACCAAAAACGGCCAAGAGGCGTCTCGTAACGCAACCGCAAATAATATAAATAAACAAAAGAAGATGCAATTAAGGAAACGCGTCAAGAACAGGGCCCAAACGGCCGCTACTGCGGGGGGCATCGTGGCTTCTACCGCAAGAAGATTGCGTCAACATAGCGTAAACAACAAATGGCGCGCGCTCTCTCTTCGCGGCTCTGGGAGCAGCACTGAGCCAAGCGCTGAGCACTGAGCACCGGGAGCAGAAGCATTCCGGAGCGGAAATGAGTTGAGCTGTGGCGATGCTTTTGGATTTTAGTTGTTTTTTTTTTCTTTCTTTCTTTTTAGGTAGCGTTCGGCTTTGGTTGTACGTATCAGTTGCGCGGCAAGCGAGCCAACGAATAAACGTGCGAGCTATCCTCGTTAGCGCTGGCAGCACATTGGGCAGAACGCGTGGACGATGCTGCCACAACGGTCGCGTTGACAGTAGAAAAATTTCAAATTCGAAAGAAAAGCGCCTGGCGAAATGGGCCACGAGTGAAGGTGTGTCGGTTGTGCGCACTCCGTGTGTGCTGTGTGCTGTATGTGTGTGTGTGTTTGTGTGCTGGCACTGCATATTAATTATTCAAATTAATTGCAAAAAATACGCTACAAGTACTACTAGCCACATTTCTAATTTATACACTTTCTTATATATACACAAGTTGGCAACTATTTATATGTATATATATATTTGTATTAGTTGAGCGAAAAACTCGCCCAAGCAGATGACGCCAGCCCATGTTGCGTTGCTTTTCCCCCTATGCTTGAATAACAAATTGCAAATGAAAATGCACATAATAAGCAAATAAAAATTTACAAAAATCGCATCGAATACTCGAAAGTCAGCAATGAGATGTTTCGCTAGAAAATTATAAAATTATTAGCGACAAGAGACAAGCGCAAATTAAAAAACAACAAAAAAACACGAATCACAAGATGAAAGAAGAGCTCGCGACTTTACTGGTCACAAAGTTTATAGAGCAGGTTTTTTATACTTGCTCACGAAGTGAAATGAGTATATTGGCTTTGTATTCTCTGAATATAGAGATAAAGTGTTTTGATTTTTAATGACAGATTAAAATTGACTACAATTTTGAATTTTAAAACTATACAAATTTTAATGTTTTGTCGCATTTTTGGTGATGATATGTCTTCTAGATTGATTGTGTATTCTGCATAAAATAAATGCATTATGGAAAATACAAATTTGTAGAATTTTTTTAAAGAAATCATGTACTCCCCAAATTTAGATTGCACATTACATTTGTAATATATTTTTTAAACAAATTATTTATTTAACAAATTTAACAATTTGTTTTGGTTGCAATTACAGCGTGCATGAGTATTGCTCTGTCGGTTACACCTGATTGCAATGTACTTGCTTTATTTTGTTTCTGTTTTCGTTTTTGAGCTGCCATTGCATACCAGTGGGCTGAGCTGACCCATTGGCTCTGCATATTATATATATATATATAAAATATATATACATATGTGTATATGTGGTATGTGTCATTTAATACGCCATTTGTTGTTGCCCGCCAATGTAAATGTTTGTGTGCGCCTTCCCCTGCAGTCAGCAAGTCCAAGTCCATGTCCATCTTCATACAAGTGGAGCGTGGCTAGAAAGACAAGCAAATAAAGAAAACACGTTCAAGTTATTCCTTGGCCTTGGTATTTATGACCAGTGCGTCAGCTTGTCCCATGCTTGACATGAGCTCTGTCCGCACACTGAATGGGATTTATGAGTTCTTCGCTCTCCCATTCCCAGCCCCAGCCCCACCTCCCCCTCCCCTCCCCGCCCACACACACAGCTAATGGCCCTTCGTTGTCGCTTAGTCGAGCCACCCACATTGGAATTTGAACTTGTCGTGGCATGGCAGCATCTCACTCTCAGTGGCCCCATTATCACCTTGCTAATTATCTATCGATGATGATGCCATGCCATTGCCATGCTCTCTCTGCTCCGCTCGCCGTTGCCGTCGCCGTTGCCGTGGCTTATCAGCCCCAAGCGGGCAACGTTTTCTAGCTGGTCCAAGTATTTGCATTTCATTTCTGTTTGCTCTGTGTGAAAAAAAAATCTAATAATATTTTAACAAATAAACATGTGAGCGTGTGGCCTCTGAGTTGAAATGAAACAACAACTGAAAGAAACTAGCGTATACTATATATGAAATAAACAAACAATGGAGAAGAACTATCAATGTCCTTTACCATTGTCAAGAGCAGAACAAAGACTAAACAAACAGGACTGGGTAACTTGGCCAAAACGTAAACGTGACTATTTCGAGCTCTAATTTGCACATTGCTTCTTATTATATAAAGAAAGCATTATACCATTATTGTTTGCTGAATGTCTATACAAAAAACTTCTGGGAAACATCTCGAAGGGTGTAAGCAAACTGTACGACTTCCCTTTCAACTGCGAAATACTCTGTAATAGGGAGAAAATAACGACTCAATGCAATGACATTTCAGTACAACTAGATTTTCAAACTTTGATGTTTCTGCATTTCGGTTTGGATAGTTTAGAATTGCTTAAGCAAATTATTGAAACAATTTTTAAAAAGTTGTATTGATTTTGTTGAACTTTTTTATAAAAAAGTATGTGTATAAACATAAAAACAAATAAATAATTAATTTTAAAATGCAATCAAATTGAGCTATTTATAAAGATTAAATATAGTTTTAAAGTATTACTATGGGAATAGAAAGACAAAACATATTATATATAAATGTATCACTTTGGTAGAGGTTTAGAACTATTCCTATAATTAGTACAATTACGATAGCATTTCTAAATTGATTATTATTATTATTTATTATATTTTTATATTCCTATAAATAGTATAACTACGAAACCATTTCTAAATTGATTATTAT